>OY776125.1:17989470-19189470 GCA_963675135.1 Galeopsis tetrahit | reverse complement strand
GCGAGGAATTAGCGAAGATTCAAATTGATTCAAATATTTGGAAAAGGAAAAAATCATATCTGGAGAATCAAGATATATACACTCCTATCATGATGTGGGCTTTTTTTCGGATCTATATAAACAGGAGAATACGGAAGGAGGAGAAGACGGAAGGGGGAGGCAGCAGCATCTCGAAGCACCGCAACATTCAATAAGTTTATTTTATGCCTTTCTTTAATTGGTTTTCTTTAATTTCTTTATTGATGAAATATTCTAGCTAATATCATTTGAGGTCCTAGGACATGAAAGTAGATTGAGATTTATTTTTGCAACGATTAATTTTAATTGATGAAATCTGTTTTGTTATTCTTATTTATGCATCCTTTTATCTTGTGAATTTAATTGCAAAGACCACGTGATTGAATTCGTTTGTTTATTTAAATCATCATTCGAGAGAGGAGATTTAAATATTGAGCATAGGATTTGCATGATTTATTATGAGTCAATATTCGAGAGAGGAGATTCATAATAGAAGAGAAATATAATCTTGATTTGTTGAGAGGAGTAATTATTGGAGTAAGTAGAGATACAAACTCTTAAATAATTATATCTAACAAGGTTAATGAGATCGAGAGATGATTTAATCTTCCTTAGTGGTTACCTCTATAAAAATACTAAACGGAGTAATCAGTTGAATTAATTCGTATGTAAATTTGATCTCAATTGAAATCATAAGTCCTAGGATCCGCCATATCTTATTGATTTCTCAAAACAACGTTAAAGTGATTTTTGCATGCTATTTTATTTATTTGCTTATTTAGAGTATTTTAAATATTCTTTTTACCTAAACAAACCCATCATCCAAGCTATTATTTTTCTAGATAAAAATTGGTTATTAAAATCGTAATAGATATTAGAGCTAATTCTCGTGGATACGATACTCGTGCTCACTACGTACTATAATATACGCCGTACACTTGAGGAATAATTTAGGTTATAAAAATATAGTGAACACCTCTTAACTCCAATATTCATCAAATGGTTACTAGAGCTAAAGCTGGTATCTTCAAACCCAAAGTTCTTATGACTAACACATCTGTTGTGCCTCTTGAGCCTGATACTGCAACTCAAGCCCTTCAAATTCCTGAGTGGAAACAAGCAATGAATGATGAATATTCGGCCTTGATGAAGAATCACACTTGGGATCTGGTGCCATGGTCAGCTGATATGAATATCATCACTACTAAATGTGTGTTCAGAGTTAAGAAGAATAAAGATGGTTCTGTGGAAAGATTTAAAGCCAGACTGGTAGCTAGAGGATTTCAGCAGACTGCTGGGGTGGACTTCTTCCATACATTCAGTCCTGTTCTTAAACCAATTACTCTAAGGATTATATTCAGCATTGCTATGACAAGAGGGTGGCAAGTTCAGCAGGTGGACATTAATAATGCCTTCTTACATGGTGCTCTGAAAGAAACTGTCTACATTGAACAACCTCAAGGCTTTATTGATGATCAGAAGCCTACTCATGTTTGAAAATTGGTAAAGGCCCTTTATGGTTTGAAGCAAGCACCGAAGGCATGGTTTGACACTCTTATGACCTTTCTTTTCTGTCAAGGTTTTCAGCAATCATGTTCGGATCATTGTCTTCTTTTCAGAAATTCTTGTGGAAAAATGCTCATGATCCTAGTATATGTGGATGATATCCTAATTATTGGTGACGATTCAGCTGCCATTCATCTTCTCATTGGTGCACTTCATTCAAAATTCTCCTTAAAACACATGGGTGAAGTCAACTATTTTCTGGGAATTGAGGCAAACTTTTCAAACAATTAAATTCATCTCACTCAATCTAAGTATGCCAAAGAAATCATTCAACGAGCTGATCTTCATTCTTGTAATCCATCTCCCACTCCCTCCTGTCCTAGTCTAAAACTATCCAAATCTGATTCCCCTCCCTTTCATGATCCCTCTCTTTATCGCTCTATTACTGTGGAAGAAAGATCATCACATCGTCCCTAACTTCAAAAATATTTGACCGCCTATGTTTGTACGCAGCATCCTTAAATTTCTGATTAGTCTCCATCAATTTTTAACGAACTTCTGCTTGAATATCCAACCCATCTTTAGCCAGCTTTTTGGCAGCCACTAGCAACACCCGATAACTTTACAAGATCAACAGCGTGACTTGGAGCCTTCTGATAAACTATAGAAAAATGTGATTTTCCTGTAGAACTATGAACTGCGTTGTTGAAGGCAAATTCTGCTTGTGGTAAGGCATAGTCCCATTGTTTCGGTCGATCCCCGCAAATACACTGAATCAGGTTCCCAAGGGTCTGGTTAACGACTTCAGTTTGACCATCAGTTTGGGGATGAGTCGTGCTGCTGTAATTAAGTGAGGTATCAAACATTTTCCACAAGGTTATCCAAAAGTGACTCAAGAACTTACTATCACGATCTGAGGTGATAGATTTCGGTATGCCATGCAGTCGCACCACTTCTTGAAAGAAGAGTCGAGAAATATGAGAGGCATCAGATGTTTTCTTGCAGGGGATGAAATGCACCATCTTGAAAAATTTGTCCACCACAAAAAATACGGAATCAACACCCTGTTGTGTACGAGGTAATCCTAGGACAAAATCCATGGATAAGTCCTCCCAAATAACTTCAGGAACAGGCAATGGCATGTAGAGGCCGGTATTCTGGGCGTGCCCTTTTGATGTTTGACAAACGTAACACCGACTCACAAACTTCCTCACCTCCCTTTTCAGTTGTGGCCAATAATATCGTTCTTCTAAACTGGTCGTGGTTTTCTCCCTTCCAAGGTGCCCGCTCAATCCACCACCATGTAAATCACGAATTAGTTTATCTTTCAAAGATGTTCGGGGGATACACAATCGAGCTCCTTTAAAAAGATAACCATCATATGTATAAAAATCTTCAAAAGGAAGATTATCCCAAATTCCTGCAAAATCCTCATCAGTGGAGTATAGTTCAGGAAGAATTTCGAAACATGTCACCTCATGACTCATTGTTACGAGCAAGGACGCACGCCTACTCAATGCATCTGCAGGTTTATTTTGAACCCCGGCCTAATGTTTCAGTGTAAAGGGGAATTGTGGTAAGTACGTCACCCATCTCGCATGCATCTTACTTATATTTTTCTAGCTATTAATGTATTTTAGGGCCTGATGATCAGTATACAACACGAACTGATCTTGGAGGAGATAATGTTCCCAATACTTCAAAGCTTTGAAAACAACATAGAATTCTTGATCATAAGTGGACCATTTCCGACGCGCCTCACTTAGTTTTTCGCTAAAATAGGCGATAGGTCTGCCTTCCTGGGACAAGACAGCGTCTATTCCGACCCCACATGCATCACACTCTACCACGAACAACTTCTCAAAGCTGGGAAGTGCTAAAACAGGAGCCGAACATAATTTCTCCTTAATCGTCTCGAAACTCTCTTGTTGTTCCGGTCCCCAGCAGAAGCTGCCTTTCTTTAGACAATCGGTCATTAGTGCTACTATGGTGCTAAAATTTCGAATGAACCGCCGATAGAATGTGGCTAGCCCATGGAAACTTCGCACTTCCGCCACAGACTTCGGACTCGGCCAATCACGGATTGCTCGAACCTTTTCCTCATCCACACGAATGCCGTCCCCTCCAACCATGAACCCGAGGAAGATAAGACTCGTTTGCATGAAACTACACTTTTTCAGGTTAATATAGAGTTTATTAACCTGCAATACAACCAACACTTGGCGCAAATGGTCTAGGTGCTCTTCCTCGTTAGTGTTGTAGATGAGAATATCATCGAAATATACTACAACAAATTTGTCCAGAAATGGTTTTAGTACCTCATTCATCAATCGCACAAAGGTGCTCGGGGCGTTAGACAACCCAAATGGTAGAACAAGCCATTCATACAACCCTTCCTTTGTCTTAAAGGCTGTCTTCCACTCATCCCCGGTCTGATACGGATTTGATGATATCCACTCCGCAGATCTATTTTACTGAAAATTTTAGCCCCGGACAGATTATCCTGCATGTCCTCTAATCTCGGAATCGGAAACCTGTAACGCGCCGTTATTTTGTTTATTGTTCGGCTATCCACGCACATACGCCAAGATCCATCCTTCTTCGGAGTTAGTAATGCGGGGACTGCGCATGGGCTTATACTTTCTTGGATCAGGCCTTTATGTAACAACTCTTCCACCATTTGTTGTAAAATTGCACTTTCTTTTGGGTTCATGCGATAGTGAGGAAGATTTGGTAATGTGGCCCCGGGTACCAAATCAATAGCATGTTGTATACCTCTCATTGGTGGTAATTCTGCAGGAAGGTCTTCGGGTATTAACTCCTGAAATTCTTTAAACAAATCAAGGACACGATCAGGGACCTCATCCCTCTTCTCGGAACCACCGACCACAAATGTCGTCTTCACTACTAAAGCGTGTATTTCTTTAGTGTCACGTGCGTCCTCCATCCATTCCTTCACCGATCTGGTTAGGGTCAGGAATTTTCGGGTCTCGTTCTTTGGCTTGAACCCCAACGACATCAATGTTATTCTTTTTCCATCTTTGAAGAACTGGTAAGTGTTCTTTCTCCCATCATGAATGGCTGTAAGATCAAATTTCCAAGGCCTACCAAACAGTAATTGACAAGCATCCATATCCAAAATATCACACATTACTTTATCTTTATAAAATTTTCCAATGGATAAGGGAACGCGACACCTCTCTTTTACTTTAATTCCTTCCCCTTTAGTAATCCACACAATACTATAAGGTTCGGGATGTTTCTCCACAGACAGTTCTAAAGTCCTAGCCAAGTTATGAGAAATAATATTTTCACAGCTCCCACTATCAATAATCAATTCGAAATTTTGATTAGAAATGGTACACCTAGTTCGAAACAATGCGTTTCGTTGGGAATCATCTCTCTTTGGCGCCAATAGGACCTTACAAACAACCATTGTTTGTTGTTCGTCATACTCCTCACCATCCGGCTCGCAGACTCCATCCTCCCCTTCCCATTCGTCATCATCATTTCCAGTATGCTCGATCATGTTGACCGGACGACGCTGGGGGCAATTGTTTGATCGGTGTCCAACTTCGTGACACCTATAGCATTTATCACCCGTTGGTCTTGCGTATGGGTTTTCTGCATTCTTTGCGGCCTCTCTCTACCCCACGATTCATAGAACTAGAATCCTCCAGGTTGGGCTTAGGACTGGGTTTCGGTGAATCAACGAAATTCTTACGAGGTTCCTCTCTCCCATAAAAATTTCGAAACCCCATTGATTCATCTCGTTGCGCCATATTGATTGCCTCGCTGGGGGTTAGGATGATTTGACACCCGATCTTCTCACGAATCATGGGTTTGAGTCCATGGACATACCTTGCTACCTGCTGCCCCTCCGTCTCCATCAGGTTGTTACGCGAGGAGAGGCGTAAGAAATCTGAGGTATAGTCTGCCACCGATTTTTGTCCCTGAACTAATGTTTGGTACTGCTGGAATATAAATTGTTCATAATCTGGAGGGAGAAAACGTGCCATCAACATCCTCTTCATTTTGGTCCACAATCGGACCGGCTGCTTGCCCAATCGTCGTCGTTGGTTCTGGACTTGTTCCCACCACGATGATGCTCCTTCTTTCAAGCGATAGGCTACGAGCTTCACCTTTTATTTTCTGATATTTCTGCAAAGTTGAAGAATCTCTCAACTTCAGCGACCCAATCAAGAAATCCCTCAATATTAAAATTTCCATTGAAGGAAGGGAGATCCGCCTTCAGTCGAAATTTATCATGCCTGTGTTGTCGATTGTCCCTACGATCAGGAATATTACGATTTCCCTGGAATATATTCGCTGCTTCTTCATCTGACGATTCCTCTTCATAGGTCTGTCCCCTGGGATTCTGTTGAGGAATTTCACATTGAGGGCCACGAGCAAATCTCTTGGTTCCTTCATCGTTTTCTGGGTTGTCAAGATGTTCTTCATGACCGCCCTGAGTGTCCTCTATTTGTTCTACGCGAGTGGTTAACGTTTGGACTGTCGTAGTCAAACGCTGCATCTCTCTGATCACGTCAGCGAGGGTGGGTTCGTCGTTGTTAGCCATCATCAAGGAAAGCTTGGCTCTGAATACCAACAGACACGGGAGTGATACGTAGAAGACAAACGTTCTTCTTACGAAAGAGTGAAAGTGTTTTCTTAGAATTTGAAAATATGATTCAATGATAATTTTGAATACAATATCACCTATATATAGGTGAGATTACAGGTGAGTTTACAAGAAAGGTGAATTTCTAGATTCATTGTATTCAAACTAAGAATTAAATGTAATTAAGGGAAAAATGGGTGAGTTTGACCATAGAAGTTGATTAGTCATGCATGTACCACATCATTACTGGTGACGATTCAGCTGCCATTCATCTTATCATTGGTGCACTTCATTCAAAATTCTCCTTAAAACACATGGGTGAAGTCAACTATTTTCTGGGAATTGAGGCAAACTTTTCAAACAATCAAGTTCATCTCACTCAATCTAAGTATGCCAAAGAAATCATTCAACGAGTTGATCTTCATTCTTGTAATCCATCTCCAACTCCATCCTGTCTTAGTCTAATACTATCCAAACCTGATTCCCCTCCCTTTCATGATCCCTCTCTTTATCGCTCTATTGTTGGAGCTCTTCAATATTTCACCCTCACCACACCGGATCTTGCCTACTCTGTTAATAAGTTGAGTCAATTCTTGCACACACCCACCACAAATCACTGAAAGCGTGTAAGAGAGTATTTCGGTATATTAAGGGCACTATCTCTAATGGCATATCTTTTAGTCCTTTTTCTGATTTCAGGTTAGTGGCATTTGCTGATTCTAACTTTGCAGCAAGCTTAGATGATCGAAGAAGTACCAGTGGCTTCTGTATCAAACTTGGTTCTAACATTTTGTCTTGGAGCTCTCGCAAACAGTCGGTTGTTGCCAGAAGTAGCACTGAGGCTGAATACAGAGCACTTGCCTTGGCTGCTGCTGACTTAATCTGGGTTACTTCGCTGTTTAAAGAGCTTGGCCTTCCGCTGATTTCGCCTTCTGTGCTCTAGTGTGACAATGAGGGGGCTATTAAACTTGCATTCAGTCCTGCATTTCATGCTCGCACAAAGCACATTGAAGTAGACGTTCATTTCATCTGTTAGAAAGTTCTTGATCGCACTCTTGATGTTTGATATGTCCCTACTGCTGATCAACAGGCTGACATCTTTACCAAATCCTTATCCCCTCTCCGGTTTCAAAATTTATGCCGATCTCTTGCTCTTCATCTTCCAGGGGATTCACAGCGAACCGGAGCATGTTAAAATCAGAAGAATTCCTCATCAGCAGAGTTGACGAGCTCCTCATCAACAGAGTTGAGTTCCTCATCAGCAGAGTTGACAACCTCATCAGCAGAATTGAGTTCCTGATAGTAGAGTTGACAACCTCATCAGCAGAGTTGAGTTCCTAATAGCAGAGTTGACAACCTCATCAGTAGAGTTGAGTTCCTCATCAGCAGAGTTGACAAGCTCCTCATCAGCAGAGTTGGTGACCTGAACACGTGATACTCTACACACACGTGCTAAGATAACTTGTTTATCAAGATAGTTAGTTAGTTAGTTAGTTAGTTAGTTAGAACATAATTGTTTCTAGATACTTCCATCTATCTGTATTTAAAGCCATGAGCTCATTCATATTTCTTATCAATGAAAACACATTTAGAATAACTCAACTTTCTTAACACATTTTTCTACCGTTGGTTTATCCAAATTACTAACATGCTTTGTAAATACAAGGTTGACACGTGATTTTACCAACACGCTCCTCTCAAGTGTAAGAGGGTCGTAGTAATAAAAGTAAGTGTCCGGTTAAATTATCGAACCACGAGACTAGTTTGCTTGTGTAGCCTTAGTATTGTATGTCGTCACGTAATTATAGTGAAAGAGTATGGGGGTGAGCTAAAGATTAAATGCAAAAATCAACTAAATAAATGCTAACTAAGGAAAAAACAAGTAAAATGATGATCAAGATCAAATGGAGAGAAGTAGTGTTCGGGTGTTCGTCATTGTGTGAAAAAGTGAGTTAAAAGTCGACTTTTATGTGCAATTCATTAGGTGGAACTTGATAGAAGCAATCAAGAGTTCATTTGTCTACTAAATCACCTAGGATCGAGAGGATGAATAGAGGCGTTCTTACCCGGGTAATCACACAACTAGGGGGTTCTACTCTATCTAATTAACTAAACTAATCCCTAATCATGCTTTTCCACTTGAATACTAATAACCAAGCTCCTATGACCTTCTCACTAATCACTCAAATTCTCATTCAAGCAATCAATGTAGATAAATGGGGTTCTAATGAAAATTACCTAACTCTCATTGCGATAACCCAATATTTACTCATTCACTCGATTCCCAACCCTCGATTATACTATCTACTCCGATTAACCAACTCTCGTTGCATTAATTGAGCTTCACATATAACCTACTAATTGAGTTCTAGCAAATGATCTATCAAAACTCATAAACCTAACCAATATTCCCTCCAATGAATTACACAATTAAAATTAAGCTAATAATACAAATTTCATCACAAATCAAAACACCCAAACACCAACAAACCTAGTCCATAATTAAATTAATAAAAGAAAGCAAGCTTATCAAAGAAAAAACAATAAAACATGGAATTAAGGAAAAATATCACCTCAAATGGTCTTCAAATTCTCCAAGTGCTTATATAAAATAAAATACTACATTGAAATCTATCTAAGAAATGATTAAACTAAACTATTAATGAAGTTGAGTGGAGTGCTCTGCTTCGTGTGTGTGTGTGTTTTCAGCTGCTGTTTTCCCCGAAAAAAATCGCCCCTGCCTCTTTTGTTTCTCAATTGGGCCCAATAGAGTGGGCCAACTCCAATTTCTTATCACTCAGTGGCCCGAAGAAAAAAATGGAAATGGATTTATAGTGTGTGGGACCGTGGATAGAAATTCAGCTGCCTGCTTGGGCCAATTCCTTTCTGCCGCTGCTTTCAAATGTCAAATGGCCCAATGAATTAATTGAATTAACAACTACTGCATACCATTTCTATTGGGCTGGGGTATATACCCTTCCAGCTTTGTTAGATGCACTCCCCCTCCATTTTTATTAATTAAATATTCAAGTAAAATTCCTATTTTATCCTTTTAGTAAAATATATACTAAAATACAAGATAAATGCACTCCCCCACCCTTCTAACCCTAATTCTAAACCTAACCCTAATTGGAAAAGTAGCAGCCGCTACCACCGCCGGCAGCCACCGTCACCCACCTCTGGCAGCCGCCGCATGCCCCACCAACAACATCCACCAAACTTAGAGTTTTTCTTAAAAAAAAAAACCAGTGATAATTGTTAGTCGACCAAGAACACCAAGATTGACACTGGTTTGTCGATCAAGAACACCTCGGTCAACACTGATTTGTCGACCAAGAACATTCCGGTCAACTCTGGTTTGTTGATCAAAATAAAAATAAAATTTGGAATTTTCGATGATAATGAATCGACCAAAAACCCTCTAGTTGACAAATTGTTGTCGACGAGAGTGTTTTAGGTAGATTCATTATTGTCGAAAATTATTTTTAAAAAATTACCATAAACGTGCGGCACGTCGGAGGCAGAAACGTGCGGCACGGCGGCTTGGGCTCAACGGCGGCGAAGTTGAAGAATCGCAGGGGTGGCCATGGCGGCGCTGTGTGGCCGACATCCATGTGCAGAACAGAAATTAAAAAAAAAAAAAAGATGTGGGGAGAAAGAGAGGGAGGAAGGAGTGCTGAGGGCGGCGGGGGGTGGCCACGACACGGTGCTGGGTGGCCGACTTCCATGGCCCTACCCGTCAGATCTGGAAAAAAAAAACTAAGAAGAAGAAGAAGAGGGGAGAAAGAGAGGGTGGAGCGCAGGGCGGCACAGGGAGGTTGGGCGATGGGAGTCGAGCATCGAGCGGCGTTGGACGGCGGCGGCTGGAATTTTGTTGGGGAGAAGAAAATGGGTTAGGGTTTAAGTGGGGAAGAAAGGAGGGGTGTGTATTTATCTTTAAAATTTTAAGAGAAAGGGGTATGATAGGTAATTTGAGGGGAGTAAATCTATCTTAAATGTATTTTGAGGGAGTACGTGAATTGGGGGAGTTTATCTAACAAAGCTGGAGGGTATACCCCAACCCATTTCTATTTCTTCAACTTAGGCTACTGATCATGGGCCATAAAGATGGACTCAATTCTTGGGCTCAAACAATTTTATTAAATGGACAGCAAAATTAATTGCTAAGCCCAAATAATTAACTTTTCGATTTCATTATCGTCTCATTTCTTCAATTGACTCCACAATATAAGTCAGTCGTGAATTTGCTCTAAAAATGCTCATTTACCTCCAAAAATAGCAAACTACATCCTTTCTCCAAATCAAGCACAATGAGTCAAATTAGTGTAAATAATGTATGAAATGTTATCAAATTATGCAAATTAAACACATAAATTTTGAGCAATTTTCACACTAATCAAAGGTCCCCCAATTTTTATGACCGTGTTATACCTAGTCAAAGAGGTCAATCTTTGACAAGTCAATCTTAGTCACCAGCTTACGTGGCGAGGACCAGTCAACAAAGTCGTGTGACGACTAGTCAACAAGACCAAGAAAATGTAATAGATTTAATGTATTTAATATATTTAAGTGCTCGTCCAAAGATGTTGGCGAGCACGCGCTTAGTTAGCTGCTCGCCCAAATGTGTGGCGAGCACTTTCCTATTCTTAGCAAGAGAAGTTAAGTGTTGAAGACTTGGGAGACAGCATGGAGCGTGGCGACCACACTCCTCGAAGGTTCTCCGGCGACCACCATGGCCCAGCTACTCGGCATCTCGGCGAGGACGAGCACCTAAGGCGGTTTAGCATTAAATGCGCCATCAAATCACCTTTTCGGGCAGAAGTCAGGTCCAACAAGGGCGTGCCACGTGTAAAGGGCGGGCAGCCCCCAGAAACCACTATATAATGCCTAAAAGGGGCTCATTTGTACACAAGTTTCATTATTCCTACAAATCACTCCCAACCCAAGCAATAAACACTCCCAAGCTTGAAAGGCTTTAGCTTCTCCAAGAAGCTACTTTTGGTGTTCTTCTTTGTTCTTCCTTAGATCATCAAGATCGTCATATAAATACTCTCTAAACGCGTAATAACCCCCGTTTAATTATATATGTTTGTATCGTACTAAACACAGTCCACATCCGAGTCAACCCGATTAAAGTGCATACAACATTTGGCGCTAGAAGGAGGGGACCTTTTACGTGTTTATCATCAAAGTTTCGTCCGATCATCGAGCGATCGGTTAGCAAACTCTCTGTTTCAAGTTTTAATCGGTATATCTACCGTTTAAAGCATTTTCTACGATCTTTAGTGTTCTTCGTGTTCTTGAACATTTTCAGTTTTCGTAGCATATTTTGAACTTTATCTCCTTGTATTTGTGTTTTTAAGCTTCTTTTGTTGTTACGTTGCTAAAATCTAGTAGTTGTAATAGCACGTTCTTCTGCGTAAGAACTTTAATCTCTCGTTTTTTAGATCATTACTTTGTAATCTAAGAAGAGACACTCTTTAAACGATGTCTCAAAATACGAATCTTAACGGAATCCCACCGCACGGAGGGAACGAGCACCCTCCGCCGCCGGTAGTTCCGATGGCGAACCCTTTTGCCAACTTGAACATGGGGGATATTCTGAATGATCCCTAGCACTTGAAAGACCTTTCGGACTACCTCCTGGAGAAGAGGAGGCAGAACGAGAAGGAAGAGCTTGAGAAGGCCAAAGATCGGGCTTTCGTCGAAGCTCGCAAAAACAGGGGGAATGAGGATGACCGCTCCTATCACTCACACTCTGCTCGCCCCCGAGATAAAGGCAAAAACAAAGTCGACGAACACTCCCACAATAGCCACACGGGAGACTCGCGACAAAGAAATTCGGTTTTCAACCGGATGGACGACAATGATGGAAGGGCTCCTCGCCGAGTACCTTTCAATGTGGACGGCCGACCAGAAAGGGCCGACCACCGGGATCGCACTGATAAGAGAGATCAGGGCGACAGAGTCTCAGCTCTAGACCGAGTGGGACCAGGGAAGGGTTCGCAAGCTCCGGCAAAGAGTTATCGCGGCCACCACTCTGACAGGCACTCTCCCAGGCGATCACGTCATGATGATCGCCCGGCCGTATCCCATGGGAGTCGACGTGACGAGAACGTCGTCCCCCGAGCACAAACTGCCGAGGAGGGGCAAATCGCCCAATTCCTCGAAACACAAAAACTGATGAAATTAGAGATGGATGCTCTGCGAGCAGAGGTGGTCGCCTCGAAGCAAGGGACCACTCCGCCAATCAGTCTGCCCGCACCTCCACTAAGTGTTGCAATCCTTACCGCCCCCATTCAAAGGAAGATCCAAATGCCCTCCATGGCGGCATACGATGGGATGTCCGACCCCAGAGTACACTTGTCCAAGTACTCCAACTATATGGCCTCAATCGGGGCAACGGACGCCACACAATGCAGAAACTTCTCCCTAACCTTGGGAGACCGGGCTCATCGTTGGTACACAACTTTGAGTGCCGGATCTATCACCTCTTTCCATGAGCTGGGACAATACTTTCTGACCTACTACGGGTCCATAGCAGCTCGCCCAGCCTCAAAGCAACGTTTGGCTAACGTTCGCCAATCTCTGAATGAGTCGGGCAAGGACTTCATCGAGCGCTTTGATAGGCTGGTGATCGATGGAGAGGCCGTAAACGATGAGACGAAGCTGATCTCGGTTGTTTCCGGTTTGAGAATAGGTACCAAGCTTTGGGAATCTATCCATCTTACTTTCCCAGTTTCTTATGCGGACTTCCGCACGAGGGCTGGGAACTTCATCCAAATGGAGGAAATCATGGACGCTGCCAAGGCTAACGAGCAGCCTGACACGTCCAAGAGGGTCTGGCCCAAGAAAAACACCAACACTGGGGAATCTTCCCAGCCCAAGAAGGCGACCACTCAAGCTGGCAGTGCTCACCCAACAAACTTCAAGCCTTTCGAGGAGTCTCCTGAGATTCTTCAGTTCAGGGAAGCCCTCACGGTGGATCCTAGGGGCATCTACGACGCTATCAGGGGAAAGAATCTACTCCCCCAAGCAAAGCCAATGCATACGAGCGATGCAAATCTGGATGGTAGTAAGTTTTGCAACTACCACAACTCTGTCGGCCACCACACAAATGGATGCCGAGACTTGGTGAGAAATCTTTTCAAACTTTACAATGAGGGCAAACTCACCCAATTCATCAAGTCCGGAGGTGGAAACGGCGACAACCGGGGCAAGAAGCGTCGCGACGACAGCGACGACCTTCGCCAGCAGCTCAATCGCCAGAAACTGGCTCCCCCCATGCCGAACAATCCGCCAGGCGACATCGATAATGTGGGTGGAGCATGCTTGGTTTTGGAAGGCCCCTTAGGGGGAACTCAGTCCGGGAAAGCTCTGTCTGTTCGCCGACAACAGAGTGAGGTGCGAGCACTTAACAACGTGCATCAAGTGTGCGTCGCTCCTTCTGCCGAGCAGCCTCCATCCCACCAACTCGTTTTCACAAACGACGATTTAAATGGCGTGGTGCAACCAAACAATGATGCTTTGGTCATCACAGGGAAAATCATGGGAACAAACGTCCATCGGATGATGGTCGACACTGGGGCATACACTAACATCCTCTTCAAGCATACCTTGGATGCTCTTGGTGGATATGCAGATTACATCGAGCCTTGCGATGATATAATCGTAGGTTTCGGGGACACACGCAACCTTCCCATTGGGAAAATCAGACTGTCTCTGGAGTTGGCATCGTCAAACGAGCCTGAGATGCACCATACTAGGCAGCTCGACTTCTTGGTCATCGACATGCCTTCATCCTACAATGTGTTCCTCGGCCGACCTTTCTTCAACGAGTTCAAGGCGGGCATTTCTACTTTTTATTACTGTGTAAAATTTCCAACCCCGGCGGGAGTTATAACCGTCAAGGGCGATCAGACGCGGGCGAGGGAGTGTCTCGTCCGTTTCGCAAAACGTCATTCTAAGGAAAGTGCTATGGTTGGAAAGTATATTGAGTGTCAAACACAAACAAAAAAAATGAACTACTTGGAGGGTCTTCCTAGCAAGTACCGAAAGATTGAAGTTGGGGAGTGAAGTCGTAGTCCCGACGACCACCAAGTGGAGGCGAACGAGCACGCCTCCATGGAAGTGGACGACCACACCCCAATGGAAATCGACGAGTAGACAGATTCGGGCGACCAGATCCCCGACGACCAGTCTCCAGAAAACTTTCCAGATCTGGAGCCTAGGTTAGGCTTTGAGCCAGAATTCGGAATTGAGGACCCTCGTTGGAAGGAGCCTAAAGAACGGGCGACTTCAGCGGAGGACCTTGAAACCATCCATTTAAATGAAGCTCGTCCCGAACTCGAAGTATTCATAGGTTCGAATTTACCAGAACATTTGCGATCGGACATGGTCGCATTTTTGAAAGAAAACATCGGTGCATTCGCCTGGTCGCACGAAGATATGGTGGGCATTCCCACGAATCATGCCTGCCACAGACTGAATATTGATCCAGCAAGGAGACCCATCACCCAAAAACGAAGAAAATTTGGGCCTGATAAAAGTGCGGCTTTGGCAGTCGAAATCAAGAAATTGATCGACAACAAATTAATCGAGAAAACTGGAACTGATCCTGAGTGGTTGGCAAATCCAGTGCTCGTCAAGAAAACGACCGGGTCGTGGAGATTGTGTATAGACTTCACAGATTTAAACGACGCCTGTCCGAAAGATCATTTTCCGATGCCCCACATTGATCACCTAGTAGATAACACAGCGGGGCACGAGATGTTAACTTTCATGGATGCCTTCGCAGGGTACCATCAGATTGCAATGCATCCCGACGACCAGCGACATACGGCCTTCATGACTGCGCTGGATATGTATAGCTGGAAAAGAATGCCTTTCGGTTTGAAAAACGCGGGGGCAACGTACCAAAGACTGGTAAATAAGATGTTTGAAAAACACATCGACGAGATGGTGGAGATCTATATCGACGACATCGTTGTCAAAAGCTTACGGAAAGAAGATCACCTACACCACTGATTCGGGTGGAATTTACACGTTTTAGAGGCACATGTGAAGCATGTTTTGATGTGGATTTCATTGAATTATGCATTGAATATGATTGTTTAAGCCGAAATGAGAGAAAGGTTGTGTTTTGTCAATTTTGTAGGAAATACGATGGAATTTGGAGCAAAACACCAACCATACTTTACTGGATCAGGAAGAGGAGTGCACGGTTGGATTCGTCTCGAAAAACGTAGTGGAATAGCCAAAAGAATCGAGTCAATCGGACACCCGAGGCGAAAGTTATGCACGAAACAAGAAAGGGCCGAAGTCGACCGAGCGAGCACGGCCGAGCACCATGCTCGAGCATGCCGTGCTCGAAACAGGGATTTTTGGGCCACGATGGAGCACGGCCGTGCACCGTGCACGGCCGTGCTACCCCATTTTTGGTGCCTTTTGTCCATTTTCGGTGCCTTTTGTCCATTTTGGCCATTTTTTAGGGACTAACTTGCAATTCTTGCATCCAAACCCTACCCCAACACTATATAAGCCCCATTTCTTGAAATCCAAGAGATTCTTCCCCAATTCCTCAAAATCCACACATAGTTACACATACTTGGAGGTGTTTTGGCCATTTATCTCTCAATTCTTCATCAAATCAAGGAAGAAAGGATGCAATAGCTCCCAAATTCCATTCCACACCACATTCTAGACTAAGCTTCCTTATTCTCTTTCTTTTTATTTAGTATTTCATTTGGATTTTGTAATTTCATTATGCTAGTTAGTAGCTAAACAACTTTGTGGTTCTAAGGCATTGTAGAGATTTGGATTGATGTTTATGAGTAATTTCTTGCTTTAATTGGTGTTTATCTCTTATTTGCATGTTTAATTATCCATTATAAAGCATGTTGTTAGTGGCCATGATGATTTGCTTGATCCATTGTTAATTGGGGTAGTATCGAGAGATTTATTCCATTTAATCGTATGCGAATATGCAACCCAGTATTATTATGATCTCGAGAGAGGATTAATTATTGGAGAGGGAATCAAATGATCTTAGGAGCTATTTTAGATGGTGTAATATTTGTGATGTAGACATACGAGCTTATATTACATTGCATCTTTGGATTAATTTGTATCGAGAGATCGATTAGTTCTTCTTTTACGATCACCTTATATGAGATAACCTTAATAGCCATTTAAACGAGATAACTCTCATAAACGGACGTCTAAATATTACAATTGCCTTGGAACCCACCTTTTCTTCTTTGCGTTTTTATCCATTTTACCTTCGTTTTATTGATTTGCATGGTATTTGATCGATTTCGTATTTACTCTTCATTACTTATTGGTGACACATTGTTAGGTAATCTTAGAGTAATTCACACCACTCAAATTATCGATCACGTCTACTTAGAACTCGACTAGCAAACTACCCTTTTACGCTTAACCTCCCTGTGGGATCGACCTCGTGCTTATCACGCTACAATAGACGCCGTACACTTGCGGTTGTTTATTTAGTGTTGCATAACACGTGAATCAAGTTTATGGCGCCGCTGCCGGGGAGGTTTTTATAAGCTCTAGAGTGTAGGCTAAGAGAGTTTTAGTTTAGACATTTACTTGCTTTCTTTATTTGCAAAATTCCAAAAATATTTGTGTTTGTTATCTTGATCTTATTTGCAATTCTCACTCTCGTTTGATCTTTTGATAGACATGGTTTATGATCACACGATCTAGGAGGAACCACCAAGAAGTGCTACCCTTAGATCCGGAGATTGAAGCCAATTGTCGAAGAAGGAACGCCGAAAGGAGAAGACTAGAGTTGGAAAGAATGAATCGACGGGAAAATCCGATTGTTGAAGAGGTCGAGGAGGAAGTTGAGAATCAAGGGGTTGATGGATTTGAGGAACCAAATGGGAATGGGGGAAATCGACCACAAAGGGTACTAAGAGATCATTTCCGCCCAATTCTGAGGCCATATGGAGGAGCGGGTCGAGAACCCATTGATGCTCATAACTTTGAGCTCAAACCGGCGCTAATCATGATGGTCCAAAACAACCAATTTGGAGGGTTGTCGAAGGAGGATCCTAACCTCCATTTATCTCAATTCTTAGAGATAAGTGGAACGGTTAAGATCAACCGTGTCCCTCAAGATTACATCCGTCTCCAATTGTTCCCATTTTCCCTCCGTGATCGTGCAAAACAATGGTACATGTCTCTTGATCTAAGGACGATCGAAAATTGGGCCGACCTTGTAGATGCCTTTCTTATGAAATACTTTCCTCCAAGCAAGACCATCAAGATACGAGGAGAGATTTCATCATTTATGCAAGATGAGGATGAGTCCCTAGCCGAAGCATGGGAGCGCTTCAAAGATTTGATTAGAAGTTGCCCACAACATGGTTTCTCACGAGACCAACTCATTTGCTACTTCTACAATGGAATGGACCACCGAACAAGAGGAATGGTGGATGCTTCGGCGGGTGGAGGTTCTTTGCTAGGAAAGACAACGGAAGAGGGCTATGTGCTATTAGAGGAGATGGCTAAGAATGGCAATCAATGGCCATCCGAAAGAAGGCAAACCCGAAAAGTTGCTTCTACTAGAGAGTCGGATGATTTTGCCACCCTATCCAACAAGGTGGACAAATTGACTTCGATGATGGCGGCCAAGTCATTAATGGGACCTAGTGACGATCAATATGAAGAGGCCCATTACATGAACAATCAAAGGGATCGTCATTTTCGAGAGAGAGGTTGGGGAGAAAGACAAACCCATGGGAACTATCACCCCTCTAATCCGAACCAATACCATCCCGGCTTGAGAAACCATGAAAATTTCTCATATGCTAACCCACACAATGCCATTCAACCACCGTCGAACTTCAATGTACGAGATGGTGTGAGGGAAGAGTCTTCGTCAAAGCTCACTATGGAAGAAATGTTTATAACATTCATGGGAGAAACTAAGAAGTTCATGGGAGAGACGAAGAGTTTTATGACAAAGACTTGGCAAAAGTTTGAGAGTCAAGATGAGAAAATTGGTCAATTGGCAAACGAAGTGATGGGAATCAAGAATGATGTGAAAGCCATTGAGATTCAAGTGGGCCAAATTGCTAATATGGTTGGAAATCAATATAAGCCGGGTCGATTCCCCTCAACCACGGAATTGAACCCCAAGGAGCAATGCAACTCAATTAAGTTGAGGAGTGGCACAAGCTATGAAGGCCCTATGATGCCAAAGGAAGATGGTGAAGAGGAACAACAAGGAAGGAAAGTTGAAGAGAGAGATGTTGAGAAGGAGAAAACAAGTGAGAAAGAGAATGATGCACATAAGCCTCCATCTCCACACAAGCCTCCAATCCCATACCCTCAACGACTCAAGAAGACGAGTTTGGATGCAAAGTTCATCAAATTCTTGGAGATGTTCAAAAAGATACACATCAACATCCCATTTGCGGAGGCCCTTGAGCAAATGCCTCATTATGCCAAATTTTTGAAGGAGATTATGTCCAACAAGAGAAGAATAGTAGAATTTGAAACCGTGAACCTCACCGAAGAGTGTAGTGCCATCATCCAAGCTAAGCTACCTCCAAAGCTTAGGGATCCCGGTTCATTTACATTGCCTTGTGTGATTGGCAAAGAGGGAACTTATCGTGCTTTGTGTGATCTTGGAGCAAGCATAAACCTCATGCCATTATCACTTTTCAAATCACTTGGCTTGGGAAAATTGACGCCTACTACCATGAATCTTCAATTGGCGGATCGCTCCATAGTTTATCCCTTGGGAACGGTTGATGATGTGCTTGTCAAAGTTGGGAAATTCATATTCCCGGTTGATTTTGTGGTACTTGATATGGAGGAAGATAGGGCAATCCCCTTGATCTTGGGAAGACCGTTCCTAGCAACGGGTGGAGCCATCATCAATGTACGAAATGGAGAGCTTGAACTACATGTTGGTGAGGAGAAAGTCTCATTCAACATCTACAAGGCCGTTAAATTCCGTGATGATGAGGATGAGGAGGAAGAGTATGTGTATTCCGAGAGAAACCACTATCCAATTCCCATGGAAGAGAAGATGGAAGAAAAGCCCAATATCAATTTTGTGAAAGAGGACTCCCAAGTGGAAGAGAATGAATCAAAGATGGGCAAGAAGGCCAAGTTTGGGGGAGTTTTCTTCAAAAACTCCCCCAAATCAAGAAAAACTACTTGTGCAAGCTTGGGGATAAATGAGGCATCAACTTCTTATGACATGATTGAAGAGCCGGATGGGCTAGCTAGTGGACGCTTCAATGGGCTTAAGAAAGTCGTATGGGCAAGGAAGGTCAAGAACAAGGATGACAAGGGGGTGACTTGATATCCCCCTCAAAGAAGAACCGTCCGGCATAGGACGTTAAAAATAGCGCTTCTTGGGAGGCAACCCAAGGTTTTATTGCTTTGTGTTTTTATTGCTTTAGTAGTGTTGATAGCTTGGTTTATTTTGTAGGTATGGATGAGAAGCATTTTGGATGTCATAACTTGAAGAATGAAGAAGAAAGCAAAACCAACTGTGGAGAAGGGAAGCAAGTAGTGCAATGGTGATCTTTGAAGAGCTTTGGATGTGCAAGGAGGGAGGTAACAACTTGTAGCCCCAAACTTAGAATTTATACATAGTAAAATTCTAAGTTTGGGGGAGTTATTTTTTCTTTTATTTTTCTACTAGTTGTTACCCTTGCACCGGTTCGTCATTCTACTTGTGTTACATTTTGCACCGGCGCACACTTTGCTTTCATATGCTTATTGTTGTTTAAGTTGGTTTTGATCATATGTTGGGTAGTGGATCTTTGGTGAAATGTGAGCATGAATAATCGTTGGAATCCATGGTTGAGTAGTTGTGGTGATGTCTATTTGCTTTGAATGTATGCATGATTGGTGTTGGAGAATAGTATCATGTTGTGCTCATATTTATTGATCTTTGATAGCATAGATGCATGATGTGTTGTTGTTTGGGAACATTTGATGAATGTGAGAGTCCTATTGAATAAACCGGTGAGAATTGAGCCATAAATCGAGCATGTAATTCGGTTTAGTTCATTTGAGAGTGGACTAAGTTATTGTTAGTGATCTTAGAACTTGCCTAAGTTCTTGTTTGAAAGCATGATTGTGTGAAACTTTGTGATGTGATATAGTCCACCTTGTTCTAAAAGAGTCACTTAGCCAAAATTTCCTAAAACCGAAGTAATATTCCGTAGTTAGCCCTTTGAGCTTAATTCCTCATTTTCTTGGCAAACTACAATGTTAACCACTTAGCCTTTTTGAGCCTTTGATACCTACATCTAGTGGAGGATAAAAGACAAAGTGGAAAACATGTGCTTGAATGAATATCTTTGGTGAAAAGAAAAGTTGGAAAAGTTGAAAGAAGAAAAAGAGAAAGATGAAAAGAAAATCAAGGAAAAGAAAAGAGGGACAAAGAGCCCCAAAAGCTTGAAAAGAAAAATGGTTCAAAAGATGAGGTGATGAATGCTTGAAAAAGAATGGAAAATGAAAAGTGAGGATGGATTTTGTAAAGCTTTGAAAGTGAAAGCACACATTGTAAAACAACAAGCTTTGTCCTCCACTAGAAGAGTCACAAACTCCCAAATTCATCCTACCTTGTCCAAAGAGCCAATGTTACATCCTTGATTAAGTCCTATTGATCACATTGTTGAGCATTTGAGTGTGGTGAAAAGTAGAAGTTGGGCAAGCATATGGTGATTGCATAGCATAACTTGGTTGATGAGTGCATTAATATCCTCAATTTGTTTGTGTGTTTGAGAGAAACACTATATCATGTGAGTAGAGGACTTGAGCATTTGGATTATGTTTCCCATTCACAATGTGTTGTGTGTTTGTGCATTCTTTGATTCATGAATGTGAATTGCAATAATGAGCCTATGACCTTCATTGAGAAATGCACTTTGAGAAAGAGATATCATTGCATCTTACTTTACATGTGTGAATTACATTTAATATTCCATTGTGATCATTCCACCCTCATTGCTTTAAGTGCTTAGTTGTTTGAGGACAAACAACATTTTAAGTTTGGGGGAGTTTTATTCAGGTGGAATTTACACGTTTTAGAGGCACATGTGAATCATGTTTTGATGTGGATTTCATTGAATTATGCATTGAATATGATTGTTTAAGCCGAAATGAGAGAAATGTTGTGTTTTGTCGATTTTGTAGGAAATACGATGGAATTTGGAGCAAAACACCAACCATACTTTACTGGATCAGGAAGAGGAGTGCACGGTTGGATTCGTCTCGAAAAACGGAGTGGAATAGCCAAAAGAATCGAGTCAATCGGACACCCGAGGCGAAAGTTATGCACGAAACAAGAAAGGGCCGAAGTCGACCGAGCGAGCACGGCCGAGCACCATGCTCGAGCATGCCGTGCTCGAAACAGGGATTTTTGGGCCACGATGGAGCACGGCCGTGCACCGTGCACGGCCGTGCTACCCCATTTTTGGTGCCTTTTGTCCATTTTCGGTGCCTTTTGTCCATTTTGGCCATTTTTTAGGGACTAACTTGCAATTCTTGCATCCAAACCCTACCCCAACACTATATAAGCCCCATTTCTTGAAATCCAAGAGATTCTTCCCCAATTCCTCAAAATCCACACATAGTTACACATACTTGGAGGTGTTTTGGCCATTTCTCTCTCAATTCTTCATCAAATCAAGGAAGAAAGGATGCAATAGCTCCCAAATTCCATTCCACACCACATTCTAGACTAAGCTTCCTTATTCTCTTTCTTTTTATTTAGTATTTCATTTGGATTTTGTAATTTCATTATGCTAGTTAGTAGCTAAACAACTTTGTGGTTCTAAGGCATTGTAGAGATTTTGATTGATGTTTATGAGTAATTTCTTGCTTTAATTGGTGTTTATCTCTTATTTGCATGTTTAATTATCCATTGTAAAGCATGTTGTTAGTGGCCATGATGATTTGCTTGATCCATTGTTAATTGGGGTAGTATCGAGAGATTTATTCCATTTAATCGTATGCGAATATGCAACCCAGTATTATTATGATCTCGAGAGAGGATTAATTATCGGAGAGGGAATCAAATGATCTTAGGAGCTATTTTAGATGGTGTAATATTTGTGATGTAGACATACGAGCTTATATTACATTGCATCTTTGGATTAATTTGTATCGAGAGATCGATTAGTTCTTCTTTTGCGATCACCTTATATGAGATAACCTTAATAGCCATTTAAACGAGATAACTCTCATAAACGGACGTCTAAATATTACAATTGCCTTGGAACCCACCTTTTCTTCTTTGCGTTTTTATCCATTTTACCTTCGTTTTATTGATTTGCATGGTATTTGATCGATTTCGTATTTACTCTTCATTACTTATTGGTGACACATTGTTAGGTAATCTTAGAGTAATTCACACCACTCAAATTATCGATCACGTCTACTTAGAACTCGACTAGCAAACTACCCTTTTACGCTTAACCTCTCTGTGGGATCGACCTCGTGCTTATCACGCTACAATAGACGCCGTACACTTGCGGTTGTTTATTTAGTGTTGCATAACACGTGAATCAAGTCCACCTTGCCATGACATTCGATATCCTAAAAGAGTACAACATGAAGTTAAATCCAAAGAAATGCAGTTTTGGAGTTAGCTCAGGAAAATTTCTGGGGCACTTGGTTAGCCAGCGGGGCATCGAGGCGAATCCGAGTAAAATTCAAGCAGTCATCAATATGCAAAGCCCAAGAAACGTGAAAGAAGTACAGAGGTTGACAGGATGCCTTGCATCTCTGAATAGATTCATTGCACGAACGGGCGATCGTTGCAAACCTTTTTTCGACGCTCTGAAAAAAGGAAAGTTCGAGTGGACCGATGAGTGTGAGAAAGCTTTCGAAAAATTAAAGGAATATCTATCGGATCCGAATGTCCTATCTAAGCCAGTCCCCGGCGAAATTTTGTATCTATACTTGGCGGCCACCGACTGTGCGATCAGTTCAGTGCTCGTCCGAGCTGAGGGGAGCACACATCTGCCTATCTACTACGTAAGTCAAACACTGCGAGATGCGGAGTTGAGATACACTCCAATGGAAAAATTGGCGTACGCACTAGTCATGAGCGTCAGAAAATTAAGGCAATATCTGTTCGACCACGAGGTGGTCGTCCTCACCACTTTTCCTCTCCGACGAGCACTGCATCGTCCGGATACCACGGGAAGACTTCTGAAATGGTCGGTGGAGATCGGGCAATTTGGTCTCACCTACGCACCCAGAACGGCAATCAAGGGACAAGTGCTGGCAGAATTCATTGTAGAGCTCACTTTCCCAGAGAAATTGTCCGAGGGAATCGAACTTCCTTGGACACTGTTCGTCGATGGCTCGTCGATGAGCACCAAAGCAGGGGCAGGAGTTGTCCTCACCAGCCCAACCGGACAGACGTTTGCTTCAGCGATGGAGTTCGAGTATCGGGCGACCAACAACGAAGCAGAGTACGAGGCTTTGGTTGAAGGAATCAAGATGGCTATGGCCGTGGGCACCAGAAAACTAAAAAAAATTTCTAACTCTCAGCTGGTTGTATGTCAAATCACGGGCGAATACGAGGCTCGCGACGATCAAATGATAAAGTATCAAGACCTATTGAAAGGATTACTCGAGCAATTTGATCAATTCCACATCGAGCAAATCCCTAGGGAGGAAAATACGCAAGCAGATGCGTTAGCTCGGCTGGCCACTTCAGAGGGGGAGGCAATATTTTCAGAAGCAACCATCACCAAAATTTCTTCCCCATCGGTGAACAGAGGTCAAATTTTGCAGGTTGAAGCGACCAGCGATGAGGACTGGAGGACGCCGATCACCAAGTACATCAAGACCGGCGAGCTCCCGGCAGACAAAGTGAAAGCAACCAGATTGCAACTCAGGTCCGCAAGGTACACAATTGTGGGCGACCAACTGTACAAACGGGGTTTTTCAATGCCTTTATTGAAATGCCTCGGAGAGGACGAAGCGAAGATCGTCATGCATGAAATCCACGAGGGAGCATGTGGAAATCATACAGGGGGGCAAGCGCTCGCTTTAAAAATCATAAGGCAAGGTTATTTTTGG
Source organism: Galeopsis tetrahit (assembly GCA_963675135.1). NCBI lineage: Eukaryota > Viridiplantae > Streptophyta > Magnoliopsida > Lamiales > Lamiaceae > Galeopsis > Galeopsis tetrahit. The sequence goes on along the minus strand of OY776125.1, from coordinate 19,165,232 downwards.
CTAACACTGAAGAACGATGCAATCCATTACGCGCAGACGTGCAAGAGATGTCAAGCCTTCGCTCCCGCCATTCACTCACCACCAGACGAGCTCATCTCGGTGTATAGTTCGTGACCTTTCGCGAAGTGGGGGATCGACATCATCGGACCTTTCCCACCAGCTGTTGGGGGAGTAACTTTCGTAGTCGTAGCAGTCGATTACTTCACCAAATGGACAGAGGCAAAGGCGTTAAAGACCATCACAACGGGCCAGATGACAAGCTTCATTTGGAAGAACATAATTTGCAGGTTCGGCCTACCACGAGCAATAGTGACCGACAACGGACGTCAATTCACAAGTCAAGACATGCTAAATTTCTGCTCAGAGTGGAACATCAAGAAAAAATTTTCAACACCCTATCATCCACAATCAAATGGTCAAGTAGAGGCGATCAACAAAATCATCAAGCACACCTTGAAAGCTAAGCTGGATGGATTGAAGGGCAAATGGGCGGACGAGCTGCACATGGTTCTGTGGGCATATCGGACGACCACGAGGAATTCTACTGGTGAAACTCCGTTCGCGCTCGCGTTCGGAACCGAAGCTGTCATACCAGCAGAGGGACAAGTCCCAACTTTTCGAGTAGCAAATTATGACGAGCAGTTGAATAACGATGCACAACTCTCCGACTTGGACTTCCTAGAAGAGCGAAGGCTAACAGCGGACGAGAAGAATGTGGTCTACAAGCAAAGGTCAGAACGCTACTACAACACCAAAGTACGTGCTCGCCAGTTCACTATCGGCTAGCTCGTACTTCGGAGGGCGACGGAGCAGTCCATCGGCATACTTGGCCCGACTTGGGAGGGTCCGTACTGAATAACGCGCACACTCTTGAACGGATCGTACGAGCTAGAAGATCTGGAGGGCAAGCCGAGCAAGTACCCATGGAACGCGGTCAAACTGAAGAAGTATTACCAGTAAGTTTTTAATTCTTTCATTTTTGTATAGTTTGTATCTAATCATCATTTCAATACAAGCAAAGTTTTAAATTTCCATCAAGTGTTAGATAAGTTTGAAATTTTAGACAAGGCTCTGCGTAGCCATCTAGGAAACAAAAGACGAGCACTCTTGTTTAAAGATGCTCGCAAAGGAAAGATGAGCACTCTTTCTTAGAGTCTCGCAAAGGAAAGACGAGCACTCTTTCTTAGATTCTCGCAAAGGAAAGACGAGCACTCTTTCTTAGAGTCTCGCAAAGGAAAGACGAGCATTCTTTCTTAGAGGCTCGCAAAGGAAAGACGAGCACTCTTTTTTAAAGATGCTCGCAAGATAACAACGTCGAACGCAAACCAATGAAAGAAAAATAAGAAATATTTAATAAAAAGTACTCGCAAAAAATTATCATAACATAAATTGAAATCAAACTGCATATAGGCAAAAGTTCTATTCATTGAAAAGCCTTAAAAGGCTGAAATTACAAAAAAGTCCTTAATGGCCGAGCAGTTCTAAACAAAAAAAAAAAAAAAAAGAGACTAAGTCTCTGTAGTATTCCCCTCGCCAGCAGCATCGTGCTCGCCGGTAACTTCCTCCTCGGCAGTAGCATGGTGCTCGCCGGCAACTTCCCCTTGAGTGGCAGCATCCTGCTCGCTTTGTTTAGCTGGGCGTTCTTTCGGAGGATCCGTGAAAAATACCGGAACACCCAAAAGCCTAGGGAACTGAAGTCCTAGTTGCATTAGAGGGAGCAGAGGGAGTTCAGATTCCGATTTAGGGTTTTCCTTCATAAGAAGGTCGTCCAAAAGTCCGCCGAGCGGAGTCACGTCCACCTCAGGATGAGCTTCCAGTAGTCTGTGAATAAGCCCGTGGGCAGTGAGTGCCACAGTTATAATGGCCACACTCCCAGCGAGATCAGTGATATCATCTCGCTCATCCGTCATGTTGAGCAGCTGCTGCCGAAGAGTGGCCAACTCTTCCTCATCATCTGCAGTTTTGTTTGCAAGATTTCTTACATCGTCCTCGGTAGTTTTGAGGCGAGCACGGAGACGTTCGATCTCTTGGCGATCTTCTTGATCCTTCTTTCGAACCGTCTCAAGTTGGGCCTCAGAATCGGCCAACTTTGCCTCGGCATCGGCCAATTTGGTCTCGAGGTCGACCACTTTCTCCTCAGAAGCGAGCAGCTGCCCTTCAACAACAGTTTTGGCCTTTGCCATTTGGGCAAGTTTCGCAGCCCGGTCCTTGCTGATCTTGCGACCATCAGCGATCTGGCAGGCGAGCTTCTCTATGGTGTAAGAAGCTCGGCTCAAATCAATGCCGACCAGGCGCGCATTCTCCATGGCGTTGTGGTTGTTGACCTCGTCAACTAGAGTGGTCGTCAACGATCGAGGCAGGTGCTTCACCGCCCTCAGTGCGATCGGGTTCAGAGACTCTCTATCGGTAGGGTCCCGCGACCGGTAGAAGCCGAGAAGGTTCTCGTTGAAGGGTTGGGCGATCGGATAGTCGGCAACTCTATTAGAGAAGAAGAAAAAAAATTTATTAGAAAAAAGGTGCTTGAAAATTTTCTAGTCTTTTTGATAAGTAAACTTACTTGGCAACCCTTGCGGCTTCCCAGCCGAGAAGTGTGTTATCTCCCGGAGCCCTCTCCCCGGCCGACGAGCTCGTTGCGGTCTCTCGCGACCGAGTGCTTCGGGGAGGAGGGGATACAACCTGTATGGGGGGAGGCGAGTCACCCCTCGGCGGAGGAGATCTCCTCGGCGAGATCCTCCTTCCGCCAATTGGCGCGGCCCTCTGCTCGGCAGCAGGTGGGCGAGAAGAACCCCCTCTGGTCGGTTTAGCAACCTTTTTGGGTGGAGCCCCCGAGCTCTCCGCTCCTTTCCTTTTCTTGCCAACGCCATCAATGATCTTGCGCTCGCGGAGCAGTCTTGCTTGTTGAAGCATCCTGTTCGATTTAATGCGATCGACTTCAACGGTGGGAGGAAGATAGGTAACAACCCTCTGGGGAACCACTACTAAAAAGAAGAACGAGAAGTTAGTGTCTACAAAGAGTAAAAAAAAACTTAGAAATATTTTGATACCTGGAGGGAACTCTCGAGTGAAATGATGAGGAGGTACTCTGAGACCTGCTCGCTCACGTATACACTCCCTGTTCAGAAATCGGCAGGACCTCTCCAGGTAGCGACGATTGAGAACGCAGCAAACGTGGTATTGGAAGAGAGGAGTGAGACGGTGGTCGGCAGTCTTCTTGCGAGCAGTTTCACCTACAAAAGCGAGGAGTTATTCAGTATAGACAAGAACGAGCAGAAATTAAAAGACTTACCGCGGATTCGCTGATATTCAGTCTCGATGGGAATGCGATCAGAGGATCCATCCGGCCTCACGGGACTTTTCTAGTCCCCGGCTACCCACCACCAGTTCGTTTTCCAATCTCTAATCTTGTTGGGAACCCCTTCAACCAACTTAAAATTATCACGGCCTCTTACATAATAATATCCATGGCCTACTTTCTCTCCGGTCTCGGCCGCCTGAAGGAGATAGTTAATCTCCTTCGGGCTAAGCCATGTGTTCCGACATCCATTCTCGGCTGCCACCAGGCCAAACAATGTAAGAATGCCGATCAGGTTCGACCAACCGTTCGGAAGAATTTGAGAAGGGGCTACCTTTAAAAAAAAACTAAGAAGTTTTGAGATGCTGGGGTGCAGGGGGAACCTCAGCCCTGCCTCCATCATGCCGATGTTGACGGCGACCATGCCTTATGGCGGCTGGTCGGCCCTCTCATCCGGGCGAGGGATAAAAAAGCACACATCGGCCGGCAACTGATACTTCCTCCGGGAATTCTCTAGCTGGGCCGAGGAGACTTTGCTCGCATACTTGCTCGCCTCATAAATTGATTGGAATGCTTCTCGATGCGGGCGAGGAATCTCTCGAGGAAGGTATTCGCTGAAATACTTATAGTAGGCCTCCCTCGAGACCTCGTCGCCGCCCAAATCTTCCCTACCACTCAAGATGTCCTTTATGCTCTCCGCATATTGAACAACTTCTTCAAAGTCCTCGCGGAGACTCCTCGTCAATGTCTCCTCGACTTGGGCGATTTCTATCTGATCGCCCACCTCTCGATCCAAACCCTGATCATGTAGGTCAGAGTCAGTTTCGCTGCCACTCTCCTCGGCATCGCCCTCCTCGGCGTCATTGCCGCCATCGTCCCTTTCAGATTCGTCGAGCTCGTCGACGTCGACGACCACTGCTTTCCCAAGATTGCGGACTCTATAATTTATGGGTTCAGGGGAGTGGATCCTAGAGTCCGAAGAGGATGCCCTCTCCATCAAGGCTAAGGCTAGTCGATCAGCCTCGCCGGAGTTTGCGGCACCACCTTCCAACGGCGGCGGACCACCACCAGAACCACCACTAACGTCCATTTTTTCTTAAGAAATGGGGGAAAAAGAAGTTTTTAAGAAGAAAATATGTTTGTTTTTACCTTTTTGCCGATCGGAAACCACCCAAAAGTCACCGGAAAAGCTTGAAGGAGTTGCTTGGAAGAAGGCTTAAGAAATTCGAAAATTTGCAGAAGAGAAAAGTGGGTTTATAAAGAGGAAGGCCCTATTTATAGGCAAAAGTCGATCAGGGACTGAAGTGCAAAAAACGGGGTCATTTCCGTAATTTTCCCAAAGTTTTGGGGTCATTTCCGAAATCGAGGTTGGAAAGTGACCCCCACGCGCGACCTTTGAGGTCGACACGCGCCCCACGCGCTCAAATTTGAATTTTTGGGCGCCAATCACGCTTCTGACACAGGTCACATCATACATCATCAAAGTGCTTCGGAAAGCGTGCTCGGCGTAGGAAACGAGGCGACCGCCTCCTTTTTACGTCATCAAGATTTCAAAGAAGATTTGCCTGTCGAGGACAGATCTGAGAAGACGAGTACACTGCTCGCCTTACCATTCTACGAATACGAAGTAAGGCGACCAGGGGGCAAATGTTATACCTAGTCAAAGAGGTCAATCTTTGACAAGTCAATCCTAGTCACCAGCTTACGTGGCGAGGACCAGTCAACAAAGTCGTGTGACGACTAGTCAACAAGACCAAGAAAATGTAATAGATTTAATGTATTTAATATATTTAAGTGCTCGTCCAAAGATGTTGGCGAGCACGTGTCTTAGTTAGCTGCTCGCCCAAATGTGTGGCGAGCACTTTCCTATTCTTAGCAAGAGAATTTAAGTGTTGAAGACTTGGGAGACAGCATGGAGCATGGCGACCACACTCCTCGAAGGTTCTCCGGCGACCACCATGGCCCAGCTCCTCGGCATCTCGGCGAGGACAAGCACCTAAGGCGGTTTAGCATTAAATACGCCATCAAATCACCTTTTCGGGCAAAAGTCAGGTCCAACAAGGGCGTGCCACGTGTAAAGGGCGGGCAGCCCCCAGAAACCACTATATAATGCCTAAAAGGGGCTCATTTGTACACAAGTTTCATTATTCCTACAAATCACTCCCAACCCAAACAATAAACACTCCCAAGCTTGAAAGGCTTTAGCTTCTCCAAGAAGCTACTTTTGGTGTTCTTCTTTGTTCTTCCTTAGATCATCAAGATCATCATATAAATACTCCCTAAACGCGTAATAACCCCCGTTTAATTATATATGTTTGTATCGTACTAAACACAGTCCACATCCGAGTCAACCCGATTAAAGTGCATACAACAGACCGTGAATATTTTTTCCGTATTTTGTTTTATTTATTTTTTGTTTTTATTTACCACTTTCAGTAATAAAATTATCACTTTTTAATAATAATAATTATCATTTTTCAATAATAAAATTACCATTTTTCATTAAGAACTATATATATATATATATATATATATATTATAATATTAATTGTAGAGAGAAGCTTGGAGTTTTAACTTTCCACTAATCAGCTTAAACCGGTATGAAATCAGTTAACCAGGTACAGAGTCTTCTTCCTTCTTCATCTTTCACGTTTTCGTTTTTCTTCTCCATAGCAATTTGAGACTTTGTAATGGACAAAATTAAGAAAATAAACCTTTGATTCTCTTGGATGAATGAAAGATGATGTTTATTTTAAAATAAAATTTCTCATCTTCCTCGATTATAGACAGTGTAAAATGCTAAAAATTCTACAAAATTGACAAGACATGAGATACAAATATGTAATGAAGTTGATATTCAACCTTTGAATGGTAGAAGGATGTGGAAAAGAGGTCTTGAGGAAAATGCTAGAAATTCTACAAAATTTACAAGACATGGGATACAAATGACTTGCTCTGTATATAAAATGAAGTGTGTTGGGATATGAATCCTTGAAACAATATTCTAATTGATGAAAGTGTGTTTTGATGACCAAAAGCAACTTAAAGTTAGTGATATATGTGGTTCTAAGTCATCTTAACTAAGTCATCTGAATATAAGCTTACTAATTTGATGAGAAACTTAAATTGAGATTACTGATCTTAATGGTATCTGAAATAAGTTTATTGATCTTATGAAGTAATATTAAAGATAAAATTACTGATCTTAACTGAGTAATATTGGAATAAGATTACTGATCTGAGTATGGAAACTGAGAACAATTTTAGTGATCTTATATGAGATATTTGAAATCTGAGTTACTGATCTGATATACTTACTGATCTTATATGATTACTGATCTTATATGTAAGTTACTGATCTTCGTATTTACTGATCTTATATGTAAGTTACTGATCTTAGTATTTACTGATCTTATATGAAAGTTATTGAACTTACATGAGTTACTGATCTTATTGTTTACTGATCTGATATATGAACTGCTAGGAACTAAGCTGATGTTTTGTATTGTATAGACAGCTTATAGTGTAGGACTTAGATATACTCATCTGTATATAGTTCAGTTGATGTATAGATAGGTGTTATATATGTAAAGTTGTATTTTATTGTATTCAGCAATGTAAAGTTCAGAACAGTAGATTATGAATAGATTAGAAGAAGATCAGAAGACTAAAGAAGACTCAGAGGACTACTTCAGAGTAAGAAGACTTCAAAGGAGAATTGAAGATAAGCTCAGAAGAAATCTGGAGAAGTTTTGAAAGGTTTTAAGTTACTGTGCTGACTGACTCAGCAGAGTAAAATCCGAAGAGTAAAAATCAGAACAGTAAGTTACTGTGCTGATTTGGTGAATTTGAAGAATAAGTTTGGAAAGTTTATTTAAGGTGTAACTGAAGATTTATTGAAGATATGCTGACTTGGAAGTTGAAGGAAGTTACAAAGTCGGTTACAAGAAGAAGTTACAAAAACAGTTTTAGAGTTAGTTGAGAGTTAGTTCACAAACTGCTAACTGTCATACTAAGTTCTATAAATACTGTGTGATCTCCTACTGCTGAAGACTACTGAACATTTTACTGATCATAAAGCATTCACAAGCAATCTAAGTCTACAGAGCACAAGGAAAAACTCACAGAGTTGAAGGAGATTGAAGAAGAAGAAGCCACTGAATTGAAGAGAAGAATCAAAGGCTATTCAAAGAGAAGTTTTACTTTTCAAGTTTAAGTTTGTATGTTGTAAAACAAGTGTGCTAGTTACTTGTAGAATTACTAGTAGATCGAAGATATACCTGGTGGTATAATCGAAAAGATCAAAGTCTTAATCTTGGGACTCTAAGCCACAAGAAGCTCAAGAAGAGTAATAAAACTTCACAACTGGAGTTGTGAGAGTGGATGTAGACATTTGTCGAACCACTATAAAATTCTGTGTTCTTTACATTTACTGTTTGATATCTGTTTAACTAAGGACATTAAGAATTAACAAAGATAAAGATCTAGATAAAAGTTGAGTATAAATTTGATTGGGCTCATTAGTAATCTGATTATTCCGCATTGTGTATTCTGATATATTGAAAGAATTTTTGAAAAGTCTATTCACCCCTCCCCTCTAGACATTTTCACTAGCTTACTCAATATTATTAACTCAACTTTGGGACCAACAAGTGGTATCAGAGCAGTAGTTCTTTGGACTGCTGTTTCTTGATAACCTTACAGATCTTGAGGGATATCTTACTGATCTTGCTGTTATTTCTTGATATTTGTCACTATCTGAATACTTGAAATCTATCTGCTATACTACTGATCCTATTTGTCTAATCAAACATGGATGACACTAATGTGAACAAGCTACCTAAGTTCAAGATTGCAGATTATGACTACTGGAAGCTTAGGATGGAGGCCATCTTTAGCTCAACCCATGATCTAATGGTGTCTGTGGTAACTGAAGGACCACTTGTCACCATGGTGGAAAATACTGCAGTTCTGGACCCATCCAAACCAGTTGGAGCACTGGTCCCTAAACCAAGGTCAGAACTGACTTCGGAAGAAATGAAACAAAACAATTTGGACAGTCTTGCCAAGAACTACATTTTACATACCTTACCAAATGAGTATCTTGGTAAAGTACTAAAATGTAAGACTACAAAACAGATGTGGGACAAACTGGCTATTCTTTGTGAAGGTACTACACTGATCAAAGAAAGCAAGTTATCCACTGTTGTCCAAAGGTTTGAATCATTTAAGATGAAGCCAGGAGAATCAATTGATGAGTTGGATACTCGATTTACCAAAATTATGAATGATCTTGATGTATTAGGAAAGACTTATACTGACAGAGAAGTTAACCTGAGAATCTTGAAAGCCTTGGATGAAAGGTGGAAAATGGTCAAGATGATCATTAAAACCACACAAGACATTGATTCTTGGCCAGCAGAAACTATGTTCCAAACACTTAAGGCACATGAGTTTGAGTTAGATGAAGAAGATCCTATTACTGTGATTCATAAGGATAAGGATGCCTCTAAGGACATAGCCTTTAAAGCCTCTACCTCTAAGGGGTCTAGATCATCTAAGTCTAAGGCAACAAGCATAAAGGATGAACTAGATAGTTCTGATCTTAGTCTGAAAGATCAGATGAGCCTAATGATCAAAAGATTTGATAAACTTAACAAGAGGTATGGCAGGTACAAAAGATTTTATAAGGAAACTAAGGGTTCTAGTAACAGGGACTCTTCTGTGAACAGAAGGGATCAAAACTCTTCTGAAAGAAGGGATGAGATCTGTAATGAGAACAGGAGAGATAGGAACTCATCTGAAAAGAGAGATAGAAAGTATTCTGATAAGAAAGACAGGAACTCAATTGACAAGCATGACAGGAACAGAAAGCATTCTCCTCCTAAAAGAACTTCTAACAATCCTGTTTGCTATAATTGTGAAAAGCTAGGTCATTATGTTTATGAATGTCCTGATCTGAGTTCTGAAGATCGAGAAGAAAGGAAAGCCAGAAGAGATCGAAAATATGCCAAGGGTAAGAAGGAAATGATGGCATACAATGACTCTGATTCGGAATCAGAAGAGTTACCATCGTCTTCATCTGACTACCCCTCTAGCAATGAAGATGAAGCCTTCATAGCAGATGATGGACTGGTAATGATGGCCAAAATAAATGATGAGGTATCATCTGCTAACTCCTTTCAATCTTGTGACAATTCTGACACTGATGAAAGTGATGCTGCTGTTAGCAGTGTAGGAAGTAGTCTTCATCATTCCCAAGGAGTGACTGAAGAAGACCTTCTACAAGCTAACAAAGCATTCATTGAAATTAGTGATGAGAATATATCTTTAAAGCAAGAAATCATTAAGCTAAAAGAAGCTCAGTCAAAAGTAGATCCTAATATAGCTGTCATAAATGCAAGACTATCAGAAGAGTTGTCCAAACTCCAAGAAAAGTATGCATCCATTGACAAACTATATCAGGGTATGCTTAAAACTCAAGCTAAAGAGACTAATGAATTCAATGATTTAAAGATTAAGTGTGAAAAACTTGAAGAGCGCAATAGATTCTTAGAATCTGAAGTAGTGAGCCTAGATCGAAAGCTATCTGGGATGATTAACTCTACTAGAATTAATCAAACTATCTCAGACAGATATAGAGCTCCAAATGATAAAAGAGGAATAGGTACTGATCTGCCTAGTTCATCTACTTCAGAATTTAAGAACACTAATGGAGCTAGTACAAGTTCTTTGCAACTAGATAAAGGAAAAGAACCTATGACTTATGATGATGATCCAAAACTCAAAGTACAGCCTAAATACATCCCTCCTACTACCAAGAATGGTAAAATGAAGAATGTATTAAGACCAGTACAGTCAAGACCATACCAGAAGAGTTATACTCCTCTGACCAGATCAGATCAGTCCTGGAATCAGAAGAGACAAACTCAGAACAGTAGGTCAAGACAAGCACAGGCAAGTTGGGAACAGCCTAGACCTCCTTTCATAAGGCAGTCTCAGCTGTATTCAACTAAACCTAGGAGATTTGTGCCTCATTATCATAACAAACCTGTTCTTTATCCTCCACCTTTATCTTATAATATCATTGGTAAGGAAAGACCAAAGCAAATTTATAAGCCTTATGGTCCACATGCTTTTAGACCATATTCAAACTATTACAGACATACTGATCTTACTGAAAAAGGGATAGAACCAAGGAAAGGCTATCTCAGAAAAATATATCCTAAGTCTGCTGATAATTCTGAATTGGTTAATAAAGTACTGTTCTGTGATAAATTTGGAAGGAAACTGAAGAGGTCCCACTTATTCAAATCCTCAATGTTCATTTGGGTACCTCTCACTACTAACCCCCAAGGACCCCAATAAACAAGGGTACCTAAGTTATTAAGATCACTACCTTGCAGGATCGACTGGACTTATACAAGAAAGGTGGTTCAGTTGGTGAGACCTGGTACATAGACAGTGGGTGTTCACACCACATGACTGGTATCAAGGCCTTTCTTACTGACTATCATGAGAAGGAAGGACCAAAAGTCATCTTTGGTGATAGCTCAATAGCAATCACAAAAGGATTTGGATTCATCAAGAATGGAGATGTTGAAATCCAAGATGTCTCCTATGTTGAAGGTTTGAAGTATAATTTGTTATCTGTATCTCAATTCTGTGACAGGGGATACAAGGTTCAGTTCAAAACCAGAAGATGTGAAATAATAGATAAAAGGACTCACAATGTTCTACTTGTTGGCATAAGACAAGGAAGTGTATACATTGTGAATTGGAATAGTTGTCCTAAGAATGCTTGTCTTATTACTAAGAGTCCTAAAGAAAACAGTTGGCTCTGGCATAAACGCCTCTGCCATCTAAACTTTAAGATAATCAACAAGATTGCTAGAGAACATCTTGTTGAGGGCATTCCTAATGAAATCTATTCCAAATCACAAGTATGTGATTCCTGTCAAAAAGGTAAACAGGTAAAGGTTTCATTTAAGTCCATTCCAACTCTTTCAACAAGCAGAGTCTTAGAACTCTTGCATATGGATCTTCATGGTCCTATCAACCCTCCTACATTGAATGGAAGAAGGTATACTCTAGTTGTAGTAGATGATTACTCTAAGTTTACTTGGGTAGTCTTTCTACACAAAAAGAGTGATACACAAACACTACTTCCAGATCTATTGAAGAGGTTGCATGTTGAAAAAGGTCATCCCATTGTCAAGATTAGGAGTGACAAGGGGACTGAATTTATTAATTGTTACATTTCTGACTACTGTTCTAAGTCTGGCATACAGCATTTAACAAGTGCAGCCAGAACCCCTCAACAAAATGGTGTTGCAGAAAGGAGAAACAGAACACTAAAAGAAGCTTGCAGAGCCATGATTGCAGAATTCAACACACCTCAGAAATTTTGAGCAGAAGCTATTAACACAGCTTGCCACTCCCAAAATCGAAGTGCTCTTAATAAGGTGCATGGTAAAACACCTTATGAGGTATGGAAAGGCAGAAAACTAAGAGTTTCTTATTTTCATATCTTTGGATGTAAGTGTTTCATACATAACAATGGCAAAAGTAAATTAAATGCTTTTGATGCAAAAGTTGATGAAGGGATGTTCTTAGGATACTCTTCTGTAAGCAAAGCATTTAGAGTATTTAATTACTCTACCCTATGTGTGGAAGAAACACCCCATGTTGTCTTTGATGAGAATATGCAGGACTCTGCTGATCATCAGCTCAGTAAGAAAATTGACAAACTACAGCTTCAAATCAACAATGAAGATGATGATACAAGAATATATGAATCTGTACAAGCATATAATCCTTTCCTGAAAGTTCTAGATCAAGATTCTGATAAAGAAAAGGTAAAAGACAAAGGTGAGTTATCTAAAACTTCTGAAATACAAGAATTGAATGATTGCTCTCCTATGAACAAATCTGCTGATATAAATGATACTGATCCGCATGATAATTTGCATGATGTAAATGATGATAGCATTTCTGTTAAGAATAGAAGGACATGGAAGTCTGCTCATTCTACTGATCTGATTCTAGGTGATTCTAGTATAGGTGTTAAAACTAGAAAACAATTGTTTGATTCCAAGGAAGAACCTAGTAAGTCTCTATTTTGCTGGTGTTGTTTTCTATCATCTATTGAGCCTAAAACTGTGATTGAAGCTTTAAGTGATAGTAACTGGATTGTAGCCATGCAGGAAGAACTTAATCAGTTCACTAGAAATGAAGTTTGGGAACTTGTTGATAGACCTAGTAATCATAATGTTGTAGGCACTAAGTGGATTTTCAAGAACAAAAGGGATGAAAATGATCTTGTAGTTAGAAACAAAGCTAGATTAGTTGCTCAGGGCTACTCTCAAGCTGAGGGTATTGATTATGATGAAACTTTTGCCCCTGTAGCTAGACTAGAAGCTATAAGATTGTTCCTTGCTTATGCTGCACATATGAAATTTACTGTGTATCAAATGGATGTGAAAAGTGCATTTTTGAATGGTATACTTGCTGAAGAAGTTTATGTAGAACAACCACCTGGTTTTGAAGTGAATAGTCACCAAGTATACAGGTTAAAGAAAGCACTCTATGGATTGAAACAAGCCCCAAGAGCATGGTATGATACTCTTTCTCTATTCTTACTTGAAAATGGTTTTACAAAAGGCAAAGTTGATAGAACTTTGTTTAGAAGACAAGAAGGTAATGATATATTACTTGTTCAAATTTATGTGGATGATATTATCTTTGGACCACCCAACAAAACCTTGAGTGAAAGCTTTTCTACACTCATGCAAAGTAAATTTGAAATGTCTATGATGGGAGAAATGACATATTTTCTTGGTCTTCAAGTAAAACAAACTTTAGAAGGTATCTTTATAAATCAAGCAAAGTACACTAAGAATTTGCTAGATAAATTTGGTATTAAAACCTGTAAGACAGTTGGTGTGCCCATGCAACCTACATACAGAATGGATCCTGATGAAGGAGGTAAGTCTTCTGACCAACCTCACTATCGTGCTTTAATTGGCTCTCTACTCTATCTAACTGCCAGCAGACCTGATATTGTTTTTTCTGTTGGAGTATGTGCAAGATTTCAAGCAAACCCCAAGGAAAGTCATCTGGAAGCTACCAAAAGGATATTGAAATATGTAAAGGGGACCATTAATCGAGGATTATGGTATCCTGCAGATGATGATATATCCTTAAGTGGTTATTCAGACTCGGACTTTGGAGGTTGCAAAATAGATAGAAAATCTACTTCAGGTTCATGTCAATTCTTAGGAACTAAGCTCATTTCATGGTTTTCAAAGAAACAAACAAGTGTGGCAACTTCTACTACTGAAGCAGAATATATGGCTGCAGGTAGTTGTTGTAGTCAGCTTCTTTGGCTAATACAACAACTCAGAGACTACAATGTTGTAGAATCTAATGTACCTATATATTGTGACAGTAATAGTGCCATTGCCATCACACAAAATCCCGTTCTTCATACTAGATGCAAACATGTTGACATTAGGCATCATTTTATTAGGGATCATGTTGAAAAGAAGAATATTAGAATGGAAAAGATTCATACTGATATTCAAAGAGCTGACATTTTTACAAAACCATTGGCTGAAGTGAGATTCAGAGAATTGTGCATTAGTTTAGGATTGATAGATATGGATTCTGTTTGTATATAGAACTGTGCTAACATTTCAGGTACTGATCTTATACCAAGAAGGACATGAAGCAGAAATTAAGAGCAGCACACCAAAACTCAAAAGTCAGAAGAGACAATCCAATGTCAGATCACTAAAACAGGTAACAAGGTTACTAAAGTGACCTTCATCCCAATGAGGAAGCTGGTAAAGCTGAGGGACACTGAGAACATACATTAAGGGGGAATCTGTGATTTCTTAAAGATCCTTTTGTTGACTCAGATCACTAAGTCACTTTAGCATAAACCTTGATGTGATCATTAAATTAAACACATTTTTACTGAATTGTACTGTAATTCACCAATTATTCATGAACTAACACTTTTACCAAGGTGAAACAGGCACAGAAGAGGAATTCTCCACTAAAGGGGGAACTGATCTGATTACAGATTTGAAAAGTTTACTAATCTGATCTGATTACAGAACATAGCAGTCTACAGATATATTCTGATTAATAAATTGACTTGTCTACAGAACTGTACTGATTACAAAGCTTCTTTGTCTACAGCACTGATTTGATTACAATTCAGTTATTCTACAGAACTAATCTGACTACTGACTAATCTGTCTGCAGAAAGACTTGTTTACTACTAATCTGTCTACAGAATTCTACTGATCTGACACAGTACTGATCTGAGGATCACTGTGCTGATATCAAAAAAAAAAAAAGGTGAAATCAGGAAATTTGGGTACTGATCTGAAATCTACTGTGCTGACCCATCTACTGATCTGAGATCTACTATGCTGATTCATCTACTGATCTGATTTCTAAAAAGGTTACTCAGCTGATCACATTACTCAGCTGATCCAGATAAGTAAAATTTTCTTTATATACTAGTAAAAAATGAAGAGAAATAGTTTTGGAAACTACTGTGCTGATTTGCATCAGAACAGTCTTTTGGTTTAGAATTTTCTAAGTCAAAAATTGTTCAAATTTTTAGATTACTAATAGAGAAGACTTGTACACTCCTCTATTTCTAACCTAAAAACTGTGGTGTATTTATCAAACACAAGTTGGCTCCAAAAATTAAAAGATGGTACTAGAATGTGAACAGTTATTGTTTAACTCGAATTTCGAGACTTAATCCCAACCATTCTTTGTGACAATCTAATTCAATCCTAGCCCTAGATTGGTTTTGAATTTAACAAAAACGAGCACTCTTCATCGTCTTCGTTCTTACGAGTTCATTTCTGGAAATTTCATAACTTCATAACTACTGAACACTCTGGTTTCTACAAAATTCTCAAATGGCAACCATTAATATTATCAATGAAGCTAACGAAGTTGTAGGAACATTCGATTCGAATTTCTGGATTCGCAAAAAGGGCATTTTTGTGGAAAATGCTGTATATTTCAATGGCCGACACAGTGCTGAGAATCAAGTCATTCTGACTATGTGCGAAGAGTGTGGGCTAAGGAAATTTCTGGAATCATCTCCCATGAATGTCTACGAACCGGAAGCAATGGAATTTTATTTGCAGCTCAAAGGAGACAGTAATGGTGTCCACTCCATGCTTTCTGGGCATAAGGTCACTATCACAAGGGAAATCCTAGAAGTGATGTTGGATTTGCCTCAAGGCCCAGTTGACATCATGAATTATAAAGCTGGAGAGGAGAAGGAATGTGTAGGAAGGTGGTCAGGTGTTGAAACAGAGACATTGACTAATCTGAAGAAGGATGTTCTTCCTACTGGTCTGCAGTTTTTGATGGACATAGCTGGAAAATGCTTGTTAGGGCAACATCATAGCCAGGATGCCTTATCAAGTTTCAAGATTAGAATTATGGCTGCAATCATCGACAGAGTTCAAGGTGATTGGCAAGGATTCTTCTTGGAAAGGCTGCTGACTGAAAAAGACAAAGTTTTGTTCGATGAGGATACTATGGAATTTTCGATTAAATCGAAATTAGGGTTTGGAAGCAAGCTGAGTTTCTTGCTGCCTCAGCTGGTGAAAAAGCTGTATTGGAGTAATCCCAAGAAATTCCATCATGGGAAATTCTTGATGAAGAAGGAGTCTGTTCAGTTTGAACAAGAAAACCCCTTGGAACAACCTCAAGAGCTTGAAGCACAAGAGTCTGGAGCTTCAATGTACCAATCTGAGGACAATCAACCTGAGGTTAGATCAAAATTGAGGCATGATCCGAGCAGTATTAGACCAAGGAGAGGAAGGTCTGCTACAGCTGCCTCAGAGCCAACAGTCAGATTTGTGGAGACTGTGGTACAATCAAGCTCAGATGAGCAAGAGGTTAGTGTTCCTAGTCCTATTGTTGTGCATAAGAGAACTAAGAGTAGAAGTGCTAGGAGGAAATTGATTGTTGTCTCCCCTACCCCTTCAAACTCTGAACCAAGCCAAACTGAAACTCAAAACCCTCAACCTTCATGTTCTGGAAGATCAGATCACTATTTTTCTGAGACTCAGAACACTCCCCATTCATCCCCTCAGAACACTAACTTTGATCCCACTTCAATTTCTAGTCCTCAACATCAAACTTCACATCAACCTTCACCACATCAATCCCCAATACAGGTTCATGATCACTCTACTGAACATGAATTTGAATCTTCTACTGAACCAATTGACATTTCATCATCTCCTGAACCTGAATTTATTGCTCCTAAACCTGCTGATTTGATGGAGTACACTATCTGTGATAAAGAGGATAGAATCAGGATAGATTTGAGGATAGCATTGTTGAAACAATTTCCTGGATTGGATGAGAGCTCAGTTGAGTTTGAGAAACTCCTTAGGATTGGCACATGGGTGTATCTTAAGAGGAGTACTTTGAAGGAAAATTTAGTTATCACGGAAGGTATGGGTGGTGCTTCAATCTTTGATGATTGGGAAGCAGAGCAGATGCAAGCGGCTAGTGTTAACTCTTTTCTTGAGTTAGTCACTCCAGAATCTGTAGTACTTCTTGTTGAAAGATTAACAGGAATCAAGTACACTGTGGAAAAGATTGCAACTCCTAACTCTGATGAAGATTTGTTTAGTGAAGAGAAAGGTGTTGATGAAGCTGAGAATGTTGCTGAAAAGGATTTAATGGAAATTGATGAAGATGTTGACAATGCAACAGAGGTGTTTGAGAACACTGTTGTGATTGAAGAAACAGAAGTTGTTGAAAATCAAGCTTTGGATGCTGAAGAGATGGAAAACATTCCAATTCATTCTGCTGATCCTATTATTCTTGAAGATGTGCAAGAACAGATCAGAACAGTTCCTATTGAAAAGGAATCTGCAAATTCAGACTTTGAGATGTTGAAAAAGCAGAATACAGAGCTTCAAGCAAAATTGGAAGATGCTGTAAAGATGTTCCAAGAAGCTACTGAAAGAATGAATAAGATGCATTCAGAAAACTACTATGAAAAGGTTATGGAATATACAATGTCCAAAATTTTTGATCTTCATAGAGTACAAGAGAAGAACCTGTCTCAAGTGTTGCATAAGAAGCTGGAGCAACACATATCTTCCTTGAAAGAGTGGCATGATGAAGCCAAAAAGGGGAAAGACAAGACAAGGAAAGTGATGGAACAAACTCAGTCACAACAAGCTCAGTTGGTTGTGAGTCAGGATGAATTAAAAGCTGAAATTGCTATTCTGAATGAAAAACTGAAACAAAGGAAGCAACAAAAACAGCTAGGTCAAGAAACTGTTGAGAAAGGACCTGATATTGCTGAAAGTTCGATTCAGAAGAAGAGGAAGTTAGTCTTGTCTGATGAAGAACAACAAGAAGAAGAAGCGGGAAGAATTACCAGATCAAAAAGCAAGATGAAAGCTGTTATTTCAAGTGAAGAAGCAAAGTTGAAAAAGAAGAAAGAAAAGGATGTCAAGTTCTTGAAAACAAGATTTGATAATCGAGTTACAGCTTTGAAGAGAAAGATGAATGCTCGAAAGAAAGCTGAAGGAAAAGAGTTTGATAAAGATTTTCAAGATGAAAACTTTGTGGATTTCATTGTTTTGACAGAACATATGGAATACTGGAAGAATTTGAAGAAGAAGTGGCAGATTGCAAACTTCATTGTGAAGAAGTTTGGTGATCATTCGATCAAAGAAGCAGAATTTATTGATTTTGAAGAGTTCATGCTGAACATTGATCAAGAGTTCTGGGAAGACATAGTTCAAGTTGCTAATCGTGCTGGAACAAAGATTTTGTGTCCTGAAGAACCTAATTTAATTGGGAACCTCCAAGATTGGAAAATGGAGAACCTGATTACAAGGAAATCAACAACATAATTGCTGAGATTATCAAAGAAGAAGGAATCACTGATCATCAACATATGATGGATATTAAAGCAAGGATGTATGTTGCATTCAGAATCTGAAGATACAGAATGAAGATGAAGGACAAGCTCAGAAGATAACATTTCTATCCTTAGTCTTTATTTCTATATTTTTTGTGTTACATATTTTGCTAGTATGTGTAATATGTGAAATATTTGATTTGATTGTGAATATGATATGATTTCTAAATTGATGAACTGTTATGATTGACTACATACTTAACTACTGATTTATTAACATTTAAGTAGTTTTGGCTTCATCAAAAGGGGGGAAATTGTTGGGATATGAATCCTTGAAACAATATTCTAATTGATGAAAGTGTGTTTTGATGACCAAAAGCAACTTAAAGTTAGTGATATATGTGGTTCTAAGTCATCTTAACTAAGTCATCTGAATATAAGCTTACTAATTTGATGAGAAACTTAAATTGAGATTACTGATCTTAATGGTATCTGAAATAAGTTTACTGATCTTATGAAGTAATATTAAAGATAAAATTACTGATCTTAACTGAGTAATATTGGAATAAGATTACTGATCTGAGTATGGAAACTGAGAACAATTTTAGTGATCTTATATGAGATATTTGAAATCTGAGTTACTGATCTGATATACTTACTGATCTTATATGATTACTGATCTTATATGTAAGTTACTGATCTTCGTATTTACTGATCTTATATGTAAGTTACTGATCTTAGTATTTACTGATCTTATATGAAAGTTATTGAACTTACATGAGTTACTGATCTTATTGTTTACTGATCTGATATATGAACTGCTAGGAACTAAGCTGATGTTTTGTATTGTATAGACAGCTTATAGTGTAGGACTTAGATATACTCATCTGTATATAGTTCAGTTGATGTATAGATAGGTGTTATATATGTAAAGTTGTATTTTATTGTATTCAGCAATGTAAAGTTCAGAACAGTAGATTATGAATAGATTAGAAGAAGATCAGAAGACTAAAGAAGACTCAGAGGACTACTTCAGAGTAAGAAGACTTCAAAGGAGAATTGAAGATAAGCTCAGAAGAAATCTGGAGAAGTTTTGAAAGGTTTTAAGTTACTGTGCTGACTGACTCAGCAGAGTAAAATCCGAAGAGTAAAAATCAGAACAGTAAGTTACTGTGCTGATTTGGTGAATTTGAAGAATAAGTTTGGAAAGTTTATTTAAGGTGTAACTGAAGATTTATTGAAGATATGCTGACTTGGAAGTTGAAGGAAGTTACAAAGTCGGTTACAAGAAGAAGTTACAAAAACAGTTTTAGAGTTAGTTGAGAGTTAGTTCACAAACTGCTAACTGTCATACTAAGTTCTATAAATACTGTGTGATCTCCTACTGCTGAAGACTACTGAACATTTTACTGATCATAAAGCATTCACAAGCAATCTAAGTCTACAGAGCACAAGGAAAAACTCACAGAGTTGAAGGAGATTGAAGAAGAAGAAGCCACTGAATTGAAGAGAAGAATCAAAGGCTATTCAAAGAGAAGTTTTACTTTTCAAGTTTAAGTTTGTATGTTGTAAAACAAGTGTGCTAGTTACTTGTAGAATTACTAGTAAATCGAAGATATACCTGGTGGTATAATCGAAAAGATCAAAGTCTTAATCTTGGGACTCTAAGCCACAAGAAGCTCAAGAAGAGTAATAAAACTTCACAACTGGAGTTGTGAGAGTGGATGTAGACATTTGTCGAACCACTATAAAATTCTGTGTTCTTTACATTTACTGTTTGATATCTGTTTAACTAAGGACATTAAGAATTAACAAAGATAAAGATCTAGATAAAAGTTGAGTATAAATTTGATTGGGCTCATTAGTAATCTGATTATTCCGCATTGTGTATTCTGATATATTGAAAGAAATTTTGAAAAGTCTATTCAACCCTCCCCTCTAGACATTTTCACTAGCTTACTCAATATTATTAACTCAACTTTGGGACCAACAAAGTGGCCACACAAAAATAAAAAAATCATGTTATATATTTGTCATGTTTGAAAAAAAATGACAAACCAAGACAAGACATGAGTGTATTGATTTGTGAAGCCTTTGCATTATTATATGAGGGTAAGTTTCTTATTTTATTAAATATTTGTATATTTCTTATAACTATATTGTTATATTCATTCTTCTAGCACTTGGTTGCAGAAGAGGAGGGGGTGAAGCCCGCAACAGCAACAACAGTTTAGTGTAGTGGAAGTGACTTGGATACTTATAGCCTAACTACAATTGTAAATGTTTTGTACATTATAGGCGGTCTAATTATGACTTTTAGTATGCTAAATATTTAAATTGTAGGACTCGAAATAGTTGAACAAAATAACAAAATTATTCAATAATTGAAAATTTCTGAAGAAATAAACCACCAAATTTGAATAATTTTTAGGGGATTTTGATTTTTAGGGTTAGAAGAGAAAAATTTGATTGAATTTTTAGGGTTTTTTTTACCATATTTAGATTTAACCCTTATTTTTATTTTTATTAGTTGAAGTTTAACTAGATAAAATGTTAAAATAACAACATTAGGGTATAAAATGATTAGCGAGTAACACGGCAAGAAAGTGATTGTAAAAAAAAATATATATACAGTAATAAGGTAAGAAAGTGGTAAAATAGGAAATAATATTCAAAATTAGTTTTATGTATGTATTGGATACAGCTATAAAACACAAACAAACCCTTCATTAATCCTACTCCTCCAAGTAAATCCACTTCTCTCTCTCTCGCTCTCGCTCGCTCGCACACAATAAATTGTCCTTCTTCTTCTTCTCATTATCTCAGCAGCAGAAATAGGATTTGAGAATTGAGAATGAAGGGTGGCATTGATTTTCCGACGGAGGATGAAATGATTGCTGCTGAAGCTCTACTCGATCTCAAGTCTCAGGTGTACTCCTTCATTGAATCGTTGGCTGATTCCAGTTGGAAGCGCAAGAGGAAGAGATCTTGCCTCGAAAACGAAATTAAACCTGTGCTGGCGGCGGCAAAGGACGGCGGATCCCCCACCAGTCCCGACTCGCCCTTCGCTTTCCTCGCCGATAATAAAAAAAACACTTCCACTTCCAGGAAAAGGGTATGTTTTTTTTTAATTCCTTTTTTTCCGTTGATTTGTTTCCGGATTTGTGATCGATTTTAGAATAGATTGTTTGTAATTGTAATTGTACCTCTCTCGTCTACGAATTTCGCACAAGAATTTAAAGTCTTGATTTTTGATATCCCCCAATCCAGTCAAAGAAGAATAATTACTTGGTGGATGTGATTGAAGAGTTAACTCAGCAAAACGGCGTTCTTCGAGGGGTAAGTTCGTAACTTCACTCTCTGTAAACAAAAATTCCGTTCTTTCTCGATTTTGTTTGTGTCACACTATTATGTTGATTATTTGCCTTGTCTCAGGAGATTGGGAATGTGAAGAAACACTGCTCCAAACTCAAGGCTTTTAATTCACAACTTAAAACAATCAAACTAAAGGTACTATTTTTATATACTCGATTTTGTATTTAAATTGAATTCATCGTATTATTTTATTTATCAATTGAATTCTTTGATTATTGATACAGATCCAACTGCGCAGGAAATTCAGTGCCCAGGCCCAATAACGGCCCACTCTCACCCTTCAACCACTATGCCAAATAAGCTGATAGACAGCGGTTAAAAACCGCTGTAAATTGATATCAGCAACCGCTGTGGTACAAAGCGATGTAGAAAGAGGGCACTGATAGACAGCGGTTATTAACCGCTGTCGTATCTATATATAACAGCGGTTATTAACCGCTGTTATTCTATCAAAACCGCTGTGGTATATGCTCGGTTTTAACACCTTACAATATTTACGACAGCGGTTTTATTAGTTATGACAGCGGTTATGAACCGCTGTTGTTTGAATTTACTACAGCGGTTTTTAACCGCTGTTGTTTGGAATTACTATAACGGTTTTTAACCACTGTTGTTTTGAATTACTACAGCGGTTTTTAACCGCTGTTATTTATTAACAACCGTTGTTGTACTTGCTCTATAACAGCAGTTGTATTAGCTATAACAACGGTTATTAGCCGCTGTTGTATATATCCAATATTTTAAAAAAAATAATGAAATTTTCATTTTCTAAATTAATAAAAATAAAATACAAAAGCTAAAAAAATCATAAATTGATTAATTGTGAATGAAATTAAAAGCCCTTACAAAATCCACCAATCATCATAATTAATGTTCAATATATGACACATCTATGTATATATATAAATTCAACTAGCCACTATTACAATAAATTTATTAATTAGAAATCCCTCCCAATGCACGTGCTTTCCTCTCTACTCAACCATGGTTGCACGCATGTAGCCCACTCCGACCGTACTTCGTCAATTTAAGCTTTCGTGTAAGTTTTTTCTACAAACTATTAATTACAAGCACTACAAAAAAATGGCGTTTTGGAGACGGATATAACGACGGATTTTCCGTCGGCCGCCGAGGTTACCGACGGAAATACCGACGGAAAGTCGGCCGTCCCCTTTCTCGGCGTCAGCATTTTTTGCCGACGGATTTTTGAATTCCGTCGGAATTTTCCGACGGAAATATCGACGGAAAATTGTCGTCATCTTTTTCCGACGGAATGTCCGTCGGTATTCCGGACAACCCGTTTAACAAACCGGGTCAACATTCCGTCGGTAATTCCGTCGAAAACAATGAATTAAATAATTATAAAAGAAATTAGAATAAATTAAAATAATTATAAAAGAAATGAATTTTTGAATAATCGAAATTCAAATGTCGACGGATATTCCGTCAGTCAAATGCCGACGGAAGCCGACGGAATATCCGTCGGTATTATACTGACGGAATATCCGTCGGCATTTTACCGACGGAATATCCGTCGGCATATTTGTCGGTAAAACAAAATATGAATAAAAAAAATATAATTTCGAAATTAACATACCGACGGAATATCCGTCAGTAAAACAAAATATTAATAAAAAAAATATGCGTGGCCGGGGAGGCCCCGACCAGAATTTCATTTTCCGACCAGAATTACATTTTCCGAGAGGTTGGGAATGTGAAGAAATTTCGTAAAAAATGTCATTATGTAAAAATTAAAATATTATGTAATGAAACAATAATATTACATGAAATATTATGTTGGGAATGTGAAGAAATTGGCATTGTTTTTAACAAATCAAATTAATTAGTAGCTTACTTGATCATTATCATCATCATCTAATACGTACTTCCAGAAACTGACGGTGGCTTCGTCTTCTTCCAGTCTCCGGCGAAGGGCGGCGACTTCGTCTACTTCAAGAAAACAACCAAAAAATTAAAAAAAAATCGATGTTGAAGTTCAAAATTTTTCAATCTAAACTCAAAATCACTTACGTCGGAGTCGGCCAACTTATTAAAACGCCGGAGGAGCACAGATTGGGCGGCGGCCATGCTTCACGGTGGAGAGAAATCGGCGCGGGAATAGGGCCGGTGAGGTCGCCGAAGAGTTGGTTGGAGAAGAGGACTAGGGATTGTAAAGAGGAAAGTTTGGAAAGAGTGAAAGAAAAACCTAGGTTGAGTTATATATAAGGGTTTATTTTCCGTTGGCATGTTCAAATACCGACGGATATTCCGTCGGTATTTTTCAAAAAGTAAATACCGACGAATAATCCGTCGGTATTTTTCAAAAAGTAAATACCGACGGATAATCCGTCCGTCGGTATTTTTTAAAAAGTAAATACCGACGGAAAGTTAATTCCGTCAGCATTTTGGCGATTTTTTTTTTTTTTTTTTAAATAATTCAATTTTTTCTATATACTATATACTAGACCTAATAAATTACCAAAACCCTAAACCCTACTATATACTAGACCTACTAATTCATTTCTTCCACATATATTAATATATATATTGGTTGTGACTTATATTTATAGGAAATTTAATTTTTATAATTTGTACCTAAATGATAAATAATTAATTAACTTTTATAAAATAAGAAATAAATACATTACATTAATTGAATTAATTTTCATCTTCATCGTCTTCATCCTCCTCTTCGTCCTTATCCTCCTCCTCCTCATCATCATCTTCCTCATCCTCCTCCTCATCCTCATCCTCATCTTCTTCATTCTCCTCTTCATCCTCATCTTCATTCTCCTCTTCATCCTCTTCTTCATCCCCCTCCTCTTCACCTTCAATTTCGATTAATTGGGGATTTGCAGCCGTCAAGGGTACAGAAAGATTGAAATCTCCCGTAAAGACTTCAGTTGGAGTCTCTATTTGTTCTGCTTGAAATGGAGATTCATCTTCAGTATTTTTGTCCTTTTTAGGGACTTCTACCATTGACCTTGCCTTTACTTTGCAAACAGCGTGCCATTCATAACCACGTGGAGCTCCCGGATATGTGCAGTAGTATACTTGAGATACTTGATGGGCAAATACAAATGGATCATCCCCAACATACGTCCTTTTCGAACTAACATCAACGAGCTTGTACTCCGGGTGAATTCTTGTTCCTAGATGGCCTGAATCAAACCAATGACACTTGAACAACACTACAGTCTTTGTTGGATATCCTGGATATTCTACTTCGACGACTTCCCGTAACACCCCAAAGTAATCACTTGCATCTACATTGTAATTCGCACTGCTAACGTAGACGCCACTGTTGGTAGTTGCCTTTGTCGATGCATACCCAGACGTATGAAATCTGTAGCCCTTCACAATATAACCGTTGTAAGTCTTTACACGACGTAGTGGTCCCTTGCTGAGATCTAGTAAGAATCGACTGTCTAGAGCGTTATCCCGTCCCTATACGACTCAATTTAAAATTAATTAAAATAAATATTAATTTATTTACGTAAAACATAATTAATTAAATGGTACTCACATAACGTTCGAACCATCGGGAAAATTCACGTTGAATACGAGCATCTATATATGCATCTGAGATGTTTGGTTCTGCTCGTCGTAGTTCTTGAGTGTACATACTAATTCACAACATTCAAAAACTTGGTTAATATTAAATGACATAAATGAAGTGGTATTTAAATAGACGATTTATATATGAAATACTTACTCAATGTATGGCAGAACTTCATCACAATTCAATAACACATACGTTTGTGCTATTTCCGCCTCCGAGTTCGTCTCCCAATATCGTTCAGTGGGTTTTCCTATTGGCCGTCCCTTAGACTTGAATATGGAGAGCATTCCATCGACCTCTTCACTGATATCGTCAGCGGATGTACCACCGAAGTTACGTGGAGCACTTCTTAACTTTGTGTTGACGTGGTCTTCAAAGTAATAAGAACAAAACATGCCAACCTCTTCATTCAAATAAGCATTCACAATCGATGCTTCAACGTTTGCCTTTTGTTTAGCATTGCGTTTCAAGTTGTGGAGATACCTGATATACACACACACACATATATATAAAACTTATACGAATGCATGTGTAATTGTAATGAAATAAAAAAAGTAAGATTTTACCTTTCAAATGGGTACATCCACCTGTATTGCACCGGACCACAAATTCTCGCTTCATACGCTAAGTGAACGGGTAAGTGTTCCATCGAGTTAAAGAAGCTAGGTGGAAAAATTTGTTCCAACTTACACAAAATCACTGGAATGTCTTCATCTAAACGAATCATATCATCGATCGTGATCGTTGTAGCCGTTAAATCTCTAAAAAATAGACTTAATTCAGTGATAGCCCTCCACACATTGAGAGGAAGAAGTTCTCGGAACGCAATCGGTATCAAGCGTTGCATAAATACATAACAATCATGACTCTTCATCCTTGCAACCTTACCCGTTGTTGTGTCTACGCATCGACTCAAGTTCGACACGTAGCCGTCCGGAAAGTTCAACTCCTTTATCCACCTACACAATATTTATTTTTGTGGCTTATCCAGTGTGTAGCTAGCCTTTGGAAATTTACCTGTACGCTCATCCTTTTTCAACTCTGGACGGCGACAAAGAGTGTCCAAATCCTCCCGAGACTTTGGAGTGTCTTTCGTCTTGCCTTCTGTGTTCATGATTGTGTGGAACACATTGTCAAACACATTCTTTTCAATGTGCATCACATCCAAATTGTGCCGTATCAATAGTGAACTCCAGTATGGTCAGTCCCAAAAAATACTCCTTTTGTTCCAACCACCCTCAATTCCTCTGTTGTGTTCCGCTGCATTTTCCTCAGTACTTTTTTTCAACCCCGTCCACTGAACCTCATATAACAACCTACGTCCTGTACGGAGAGTAAATTATAAGTGACACTAAAAGCAATAGATAAATATACGTTTCGTAAAACATAATTAAATAAATGTATAAAATACCATCTCGAAGTGGAGGTCGATTGTTTGTGACTGCTTTGTTCTTTACGAAGTTCTTCTTATTTCTTCGAAACGGGTGACCTTGAGGTAAGAACCTACGGTGATTATCGAACCATGAAACTTTTCTACTCACCGGGAGACTGAAAGCTTCAGAATTCTCCATACAATACGGACATGCTTTCTTTCCGGCCGTACTCCACTCGGACAACATACCATATGCAGGAAAGTCGCTAATGGTCCATAAAAGAGCAGCACGCATCGTGAAGTTCTGCTTTCTAAAAACATCGTATGTTTGGACTCCATTCTCCCATAAGAAGATCAAGTCTTTTATAAGAGGTTGGAGATAAACATCCAATTTGTCCTTTGGATTCGTTGGTCCAGGCACCAATACAATCAGAAACATTATTTGAGGTTTCATGCACATCCACGGAGGAAGATTATATGGAGTCAGTATCACCGGCCACAAAGAATACTGCTTCCCATGCATCCCAAACGGTGCAAAACCATCAGTACACAAACCTAATCTCACATTCCTCGGTTCACAACCAAAATCTGGAAACACGTTGTCAAGATGTTTCCAGGCCTCTGAGTCTGCCGGATGTCGCATCTCCCTCGACTCAGCCGAAGAGGAATCTGTAGCATGCCACGTCATGTGTTGTGCAGTGGCACTTGATTGATATAATCTCATCAAACGGGGAATGATAGGAAGGTAGTACATCTTCTTATATGGCACTTTCTTCTTTGTCTTCTTCGATTGACCACCAGGTCCCTTTCGACGTGCCTCTTTGTACCGGGGATGGCCACACAATCTACACATATTCAGACCGCTATCTTCGTCACCCCAATATAACATGCAACCATTCACACAACAATCAATCTTCTCAACCGGCAAACCAACATTCTTCAACATTTGTTTGCTTTGATGAAACGTCGTAGGCACCTTATTATTTTGAGGACAAATTTCACTGCATAACTGTGTCACTTGCTCATATGCCCTGTTAGAAAGCTTGTTCTCGGTCTTAATGTTCATGAGTCGTGCATTAAATGACAACTGTGAGTGAGATTCACAACCCGGATATAAATCTTCTTCGACTAATTTGAGCATCTCATAAAACCGAAATGCCTCATTCGTCGGCTTCTCTTCCATGTTTAAAAAACCAGCTTCCCTGATCATTGTTTGATACATATTCGGTTCTTCGTCCCCAAACTGTTGTTCTTCGTCCCCAAACTGTTGTTCTTCGTCCCCAAACCGTTGTTCTACCTCGTTACTAGTGCCAACATGATCGAAATTTGCTTCTTGTTGATAGATTCCAACAGTGTAATAGTAAAACACTTCATCAAATCTATAAGGCCAACGTGTTTCGCCATGACTAGTCCAATTATAATAATTATCAACGAAACCATTCTTCACAATATGTACTAGGACCTCATCAATCTCTTTATATTGCTTATTCTGACATTTCTTAGCATTACACGGACACCTAATGCAATTTCCACTCATGTAATGTGGCTGGCTTTTTGCAAATTCAACAAATAACACGAGTTCATTATAAAATTCCACATTCACATTTCCTCTAATCATTCTAGGAGTACAATACATCCAACGACGGTCAGGCAAATCCATCTGCTAAACATTTAAGTGGAGCAACACATTACTAACGACTACTCTTATAATAAATTCACACAAAACTTATGATATATATAAAACATGTAATTACATTATATTGAATTTTATATATACAGTAAATTAGAAATGGTAGAAAATGTACAGTAATTTGATGTTTCTGAATACCCGAGCATGAGCATAAAAAATTTCGCAGTATAAAGTTTTGGTGTAAATTTGCAATACGAAAGTGAAGTGGAAAAAAATAAGGCAGTAGTAAGTTTTGGGGTAACATTTCTCGACGGAAATGCCGACGGACTTATCTTCCCGTCGGCATTTCACCCGCCCAAATATCCGTCAGCAAAGATAAATGCCGACGGATAATCCGTCGGCATTTATCAAAAGGTGAATTCCGACGGAAAGTTAATTCCGTCGGCATTTCACCCGCCCAAATTTCCGTCGGCATAGATAAATACCGACGGAATATCCGTCAGTATGTATCAAATTGTGAATTCCGACGGAAAATATATTCCGTCGGCATATTGGCGGTTTTTTTTTTTTTTTGTTATTAATTAATTCAATTTTTTGTATATATAGCAACACAAAGCTCACACACACCATATTCGATTTTTTCTATTTTGCAAAGAAATATCATGTCTTCTTCATCTTCTATTCGATTTCAGCAAGGCCTTGTTTGTTATTGTGGAAAGGCATGTCGTACATATGCTTCTAAACAACCTAGAAGTAAAGGGAGGATATTTCATAATTGTCCTGACTCCCTAAGTGATGGTGGTGGATGTGGTTTCTTTGTATGGGCTGATACTCTAGAAAACTGTGTTGTTGACAAGAATCAAGGATCTAATCAAAGTGACCAAGAAACTGAAGACATGAAGAAAATGACTCAAGAGATGAAGAAATTGGTTACAGAGATCAAGAATTTGGCTGAAGAAATCAAGGATTTAATCAAAGTGAACAAAATCATTTTGATTGTGCTAGTTGTCATGGTTGCATCTACCACCTTCAAGTGGTTTGGTTAAATATATGTATAATGCACTCTATATGAGGCTATTTTGTACTAAAATTCACTTCCACCTTCAAGTGGTTTAAATCTATCTAGAATGCACTCTAAATGAGATTATTTTGTACTCAATGAAACAAATGAATGCACCCTATTTTCATCTATACACCAATAAACTACACAAATAAACTGCAATATATAGTTCAACATATATTTCAACATAAAGATAAATATATACATAAAGATAAATAAGTTCAACAGAAAAGTAAATAAGTTCAACAGAAAATTAAATAAGTTCAACAGAAAAATAAATTAGTTCAACACAAAATTAAATTGTTCAACCAGGATAGTTGCCAGGATAGTCGTTAAAAAATCGGTCCACATCCTCATTTAAGTTGACCTCGTCACCATCGGTCTGACCTGCAGCTTGATCTGGAGCTGGAGCTGGCGGTGCTTGCCCCATCGTCTGTTGATAGATGGCCTCGATCTGCTCAGCAGACATCCCCAACGTCCGACCCGCATTGGCACTCCAGAGGCGGAAGTAGTTCTCGAACGTTGCCATGACGTTCGGATCCGGGACGGCAGTGGAGGATACGGACGGCTGCGATGCACTCCGGGCCGACCGACCACTTGGTGTCCTCACGGCGTTGCTCATCCCACCAAGGCCAAGGACCCTTCCCTTGGAGGTCGGGGCAACGTCAAGGTAAAGATGGTCCACGTCAACAACCGGAGGGGTGCCGCTGCTTCCGGATTCAGTAGTAGTCGCGGCTTGCGTCTCGGCCTCTTCAATCCTCTGTCGGACGCTCAACTACATAATTAAAAAATTAAAATTAATTTAATTATCTATATATATATAATGTAATTAATACATAAATTTAATTAAACTTACGTGGAGGTCAGTAGTGCGCCCGTAGGTGGACGTCTGTGTATCGGCATTAAACGGATGAAGAAGACTCATCCGATCCAAGTGAGTGTGTGGACGTCCAGTCTCCCGCTCCTATTACGTATCAAATAAACATATACAAATTAATTTAGATAACTAGTATAAAATAATTAACTATAATTATTTAATTTTTAAAAATTAAATAAAACTTACGAGAGCAAGTGATTGCTCGAGGACGGACCGAGCTCCCCCCCGATGCACTGCCATCCCGCCTCCAACGTCGGTTCTGCGGTTGGCCCGAGCTTTGTCACACTTCTCTTGGTAAGCCGGGTCCAACCACTTCTCAACCAACGACTCCCACAGGTCAACACCATCCTCTACCCCCAGAACAAGATTTAAGTCTTTATCACGCCAGGCCGTTCTCCAGTCGTACATCATGTTCGTGTACCGAGTAGAACAAACACCGTACCACTTATCGTAAATAGCGTCGTCCGAGTAGATCGCCGTATCCCAACGGGCCTTTTTCTATACAAATATTCAACATATTTATCAAATAATATGTATAATTAGTTATTTAATAAACTTTAATTATTGTAATTATATACCTGGAACTCCTCGAAATATTCATCCTTTTTAGATTGTGGCACCATCAACCAAGTGATACAACCCTTGGAAATCTTACACGTCCTAAAGGCTCGTGTGCAGATCCTGGACACCTCATTACCGGGCACCAACCTGTAAAATTATTAACAAATTTATAAACTAACACATTATAAATAAATAAAGTTAATCGTTATTGAATACTGTTAAACATTAGAATTATTGACTTACCTTCCTGAAACGATGTCAACGAGTTGCCTTGGGTCTCGAACAGGATGCTGACGAGAAGAGGATGACGAACCAACCGACATCGTAGTCGGCGGCGACGGCGACACTGCCACAGGAGGAGGAGGAGGAGCCATCACAGGTACTGATTGACCCCGAGCCCTCCTTGCACGTGACCCAGATGGCCTACGTGAACCAGAACCCGGATTCGGTACTTGTTCACTCATCTGTTTCAATCAATAAAAAATACATAATTTTACTAATTATCAATTTAATGAACATATTGCTAATTTAAAAATTTTACAAATATAGCATATTCCTAATTTAATCAATTACTAATTTAATCAACATATTCCTAATTTAAATCAAAACAATATATATATAACCTAATTACAACGTGATACCACCGTCGAACCATCTAATTAACTAATAATTTAAACAATTGATTGAAACATGCATCACCTACATTAAAAATATTTCTAAATTAACATATTCCTAAATTAACAAATCTAAACATAATTAAAATAATACTTTTCTAATTGGAGTTTTCTAATTATCAATTTAATGAACATATTCCTAATTTAAGTTTTTTACTAATATAGCATATTCCTAATTTAATTAATCAACATATTCCTAATTTAATCAACAATAACCTAATTTAATTATTATTTTTCTAATTATTATTTTTCTACCTAACTTAATCAATAATAAAAAATTGAACATATATATTCCTAAATTAACAAACCTAAAACTAATTAAAATAATAATTTTCTAATTGGGTCAATAATTATCAATTTAATGAACATATTCCTAATTTAAAATTTTTACTAATATAGCGTATTCCTAATTTAATCAACATATTCCTAATTACAACGTGATCCAACGGTCGAACCACTATATCTAAACTAATTTAAACAATTGATTGAAACATGCACTACCTACATTAAAAATATTTTATATCAAAATTACACCATTAAATTAAACTAGTAATTAACTATATAACAATTAATTAATGTATACATATAACAATTAAGTAGTAAATTAACCTTAAAAAACAACTCTATCAAAATTATTCTTAATCAACAAATTAAATTAACTAACATACGTACTAACATGATCATAATATTTTAACAACTAACTAAATCAATATAACATGCAAATCAACATTAAATTATTCATATTTACATATATTCATGCATAAACATATATAAGTATTAAAACTAAGTAATAAAACTAATTAAGAAAATGTACCGTATCAATGTAATCGGAGAAATTTGCTTCAATAGTCTCGTCCTCGTCTTCGTCTTCCCCACCGAATCCTCGCTCACGCACTCCCTTTTTTTTTTTTTTTGCCAAACGCATTCTGATATCAGGCCCTTATATAAAAAAAAAAAAACAAATGCCGACGGATATTCCGTCGGCATTTCCCTCGGTAACCGCCCACTATTAATGGTAACCGTTACCTTTTTGGAAAACGAGGCGGTGCGGATTCAACGGGTCAGATGCCGACGGATTATCTGTCGGCATTTCCGTCGGCATACGTTTTTCAAAATATCCGTCGGCATTTTCCCTCGGTAAATGCCGACGGAACGGAAATCCGTCAGCATTGATGTTGACTTTCCAATCCGTCGGCATTCCGTCAGCATATCCGTCGGAAATGCCGACGGACTATAATCCGTCGGCATTTGTCCGTCCCTATGGCGCGCGTTTTTTGTAGTGAAGCGCATAAAATATTATAAGGTACAAAAAGTCAATTAATTAATAAATATAATGTGATTGTAAAGTACAGCAATTACCATTAATTGCAACGAGTATATGTCAATAAGCATATAAGATACTAAGAAAAAAAGTAAACAAAGTTCATAAGAGGATGTTAACGTACTTACAAGTATAGCGTTATGATTCTCTTACAATAACACAAATGTAGCTTTCCAACTTAACACCATTATTCTATACAGGCTGCCCATGTTCGTTGAAAATTACTTTTATCCTCACTCCACCAATCCGACCCTTATAAAGACAATGCATGTGTGTAGGTCCTCTCCAACAATTACCATGTTACCGTCTCTAGTGGATTCAAGAACTAGTGATCCTAATATTGAAACAAGTTGTTATTCTCAAAAACTATATAAGCAAAAAACATTAAAAAAAAAAAAGTGATTGAGAGAGACCTGGAGATTGGGTTATGAAAGAACTTGCGGGTGGAGGAGAAGATGATGAGGGCGACGGACTGTAGATGGACAACGTATTGCGACGAGGTGAAGAAGGAACAACTGCGCACGCAAATATGTGGAATGAATCTATAAGCAAAAAAACATATAAAAAAAAAAAGTGAGTGAGAGAGACCTTAAGTTTGGGTAGTGAAAGAACTTGCTGGTGGAAGAGAAGATGATGAGGGCGACGGCGATCAACGACGAGGTGAAGAAGGGAACAACTGAGGGGCAACTGAGGGGCCGTTGAAGTATGTGGAATGAAGAAGGCCGGAGTATATGGAATGTGCGCAACCGGCGTTCTTCTTTAATGGTTAACCGCACACTCTCGCTTAACATTTACAGGGGTGGGACGGTTTTATATAATATAATTATATCTACTTGATAATATTGATTAAATAAATAATTAAACTTATGATATATATAATATAATATATATATAACCTTATATTGTACTGTACGTATTAGATAGATATTATTTGAGGTTATCAGTATTGTATTACAAATCTTTAAAAGATCAATAAAATTTTATATTTACGTGAGAATAATAAAATCTAGAAATTATTTTAAATAAATATTAAATTTAATTTATAAGCATATAATAATTAAAATATCAAATTTATTTTATAAACATATACTCGTAATAATTAAATTTGAATTATATTTAAACTTATCCAGATGATTAAATAAATTTTGGGATTTAATCTTCTTTTTTAATTCAACCTTGCTCGGACTTCCAGTCTTTGTTTGTTTAAGCAAAATCCTTATTGGTTTATAAATATTTATCTTAAATAAAATTCTTTATTTTATTTTTATTAATTTGATCATATATATATATATATATTAATTTTAACTGTTATAGATACATTGTTTTTTTATAAATATTTATCTCAAATAAAATTAGTTTTTTATTAATTTGATCAAAATAATTTGAGAATAAATAATGTATATTATACGCTTTTTATCCTTTTTCTTTTTATGAATATTAAAAATTCTTCATTGATTTATGATACAACTTAATAAAAAAATAATTTGAACCCAAAATTTTATAAAAAATATTTCACACTTACAATAATATTATATAAATAAATTCTTTTATCAGAATTTAAATCTATCAACACTAATTTGCAAATCTTGGAAGGATGACCCACCAACCTAAATTATAGGTGAGTTTTCCTACAATCTCATATTTTTCTATTTCAAGAAAAGAGAATAAATCAACCACACAACAAAAAAAAAAATATATATATATATATTATGTATTTCATGTATAGAAAATTGAGAAAAGAGAACAAATCAACCTCATATGATTGAGGCATATTAATAGACGTTAGAGAAAGAGAATGATTAGGAGAGTTTTCATACATCTTCCTTTTTTATTTGTTTACAGACTACCTGATTTTCTTTCTAGATTTTTCCTAATTCTTTAATTTGTTTCTTATGTTTTTCTCTAACATTTTAGAACTACTCCTTGATTTCATGAAATCTAACAATCAAATTCCACACCAACAAAAAGAAGGGAAGACAAG
Source organism: Galeopsis tetrahit (assembly GCA_963675135.1). Taxonomy (NCBI): domain Eukaryota; kingdom Viridiplantae; phylum Streptophyta; class Magnoliopsida; order Lamiales; family Lamiaceae; genus Galeopsis; species Galeopsis tetrahit. Next base: position 19,130,589 of record OY776125.1, on the reverse strand, counting down.
AAAAATATTAGATTTTCTTAAATTATTTAATAATAATATAATATATAGGACCTGATATTTTATAAATTTTAATGATTTTTTTATTAATAATATAATATATAGGAACAAATATTTTTAAACTTATATCGTTATTTAATCAAAATAAGTATATTGTGTTAATCATTATATATTTCTTAATTGATAAAACTTAAAAAATATTTAAATTAAAAATAAAATTCTTTATAAATCAATTAAATCTAAATAAAATCTTAAAAATATGAAATAATCAAATACAATTTTGAAGATTAATTACCATATTAATTTTTTTAATTGATTTTTTTAAAATATTTATTTTTGAGAATTTAATCGTTTTTCATATAAAAAAAATCGGTAATTTAAAAAGAAAATTATCATATTTTTTTATTTTATTTAATTATTTTTAAAGATTAATTTGATTATATTCCATAAGAGAAGCTATTACAGCGCATAACTAAAAAATATCACAGCGGTTACGAAAAATCGCTGTCTATCAGCGCACAAATTGAACCTATGACAGCGATTCTGAAAAAAGATGCATATGACAGCGGTTTTTGAAGATTTAACAGCGATTTTAAAAATAACCGCTGTTATTCAACTGCTGTAAAAAACATAATTTGGCATAGTGAACTAATGGGCTTGCACCGGTCAACCGCGTGGGCCCAGTTGGGTTTGATCTGAAGAGACTATGGATATTGAAGTGATGATTGCTGACCAACGGGGGCCAGATATGCTGGAGCGAGAAAGTTGAGGAGACGAATCATCAAGACCAAGTCAATTACTAAGAATCGAGTTTGACAATTATTCAACACTGGTTTCCACGATTTTAGAGTAACCATACTACTAGTTACCCGTGGGGTAATTAAAATAGAATTAACTATTTTTTTTTCTCTTAAATAGTATCTACTTACGTAGCTCAACAGTAATTGTAAATTTGGCAGCGGCTAATATGATATCCCACTAATTTGGGGGACCAATTTCACCGTCATCTAGCGGAGTCCCGCTTAAAGCCTACATGAGCTGTCTCATAGAAATTGTTTATATATTAGAAGTACATGAGTCTACAATGAATGAACTAGGTAACCAAAAAAATTTTTAGGATGAATAATGAATTTCTAAAATAGTAAAAAAGGGAGGATGCCTTTAATTTGAAAATCTAATTTTCCGAAATAGACCAGCCTACACAACATGATTCTAATTTAGGCTTTAATGTGAGGAATTTATGCCCATTTGTATATTAATTAGGCTTTAATTTTTATTTTTTTATTTTGACTGTTCCGTCACTTGTATTACATTACATTTATATTAATGCTTCTAAAACTTTGTAAAAACTTCACATGGAAAGCTTCTCTCGGGATGGACGGGGCAATATTTTTATGTAATATACTACTGAAAAATGTCAACATGTGTTTATATAATATAATGAAGTATGTATTTGTAATATACTTTTTCTTTTTCTTTAATTTAAGGGTACATCAATTGATGTATCACACTATCACTTAATGGTCCGTCACTTATTAGTAGTTCGATCGTTCTACCTTATTTAGGTTTTCATTTTTAATTTAATTTTACTAATCGTTTTATATTTATTTTGTTTTGCTCAAATTTAGAACACACATTTTTAGAAAGGCACGGCTGAGACATCTTATACATGAGATAATGTTCTTTTTTATATTTATATCGTGATTTTATAAAATATGATTGTGTTGAAATTTCATAAACTCATGTGACTCTATATTTTCAATCAAGTTTTTGTTGTTTTTATTTTTATTGACTTTCTTTAATGTAAAATGTTAAAACATGATTTAGAAATTAATGTTTATTAAAATAAACAACATTGAGAGCTGAAATGATTAACAAGGTAAGTACAAATGAATAAAAAAAGGGTAGTACTGCTGTGTACTCAAGTACACGGTGTACTTGAGTCCACTTGCAACCCTTTACATGTGGATAAATAACATATTGCACGCTCATTTACTAAATAGTTGTTATAGCTTAGTGGTTGCTCCCTGTGTTTTTTACCATAAGGTCACGAGTTCGATTCCCTCTTACATCAAATTTTGAATTTTATTTTATCACCTATTTTTTTTATTTTCGCACCTAATAAATATTTTAGCACTCGTTTATATAGATTATATAGATTATAAAAGTGCAAGACTAATAACCAAAATGTGTATCATTGATAGTCATAAAAGTGCAAGATTAAATAATGAGATGTGTGAAATTAATAACAATTTTTAAAAAAAATTAAAAGTGCAAGACTAATAATCAAAATGTATATCATTGATAGTCATAAAAGTGCAAGTTTAAATAATAAAATGTGTCAAATTAACAACATTTAAAAAAAAAAATTAGGAACAATTTATTTAGATTATAAAAGTGTAAGTACTAATAGCCAAAACGTGTACCTTTAATAGTCATAAAAGTGCAAGCTTAAATAATTAAATGTGTGAAATTAAAAATGTATATCATTGATAGTCATAAAAGTGCAAGTTTAAATAATAAAATGTGTCAAATTAACAACATTTTAAAAAAAATTAGGAACAATTTATTTAGATTATAAAAGTGTAAGTACTAATAGCCAAAACGTGTACCTTTAATAGTCATAAAAGTGCAAGCTTAAATAATTAAATGTGTGAAATTAATATCATTAAAATTTTAGCATCAATTTATCTAGATTATAAAAGTACAAACACTAATAAGCAAAACGTATATGATAATAGGCATAAAAGTGTAAGATTTTAAATAATAAATTGTGTAAAATTAATAAATATATAAAAAAAATGGCAACATTTTATCTAGATTATAAAAGTGCAAGAACTAATAACCAAAAGGTGTATCATTATAGTCCAAAAAGTGCAAGTTGAACTAATAAAAAAAAGTGCAAGTGCAAGTTGCATTTTTGCTGAAAACAAAAATTATCAGTAACAAGTATAATCTAAAACAAACGTAAATTGGGAGTAATTGAGCCAAATTCATTTAAACCAATAAGAATTGTTATTTTTTCTCTATCCTTTCTCAAGTGCACCCTTTATTCTCTTTCCCCTTCCTTTTGTTTTAGATATTGCAGGGTCCAATATCACAGTTGACATGTTCAAACATAGTGATCAAACATAGTGATGAAGGCAATTGAAGCAACTCCGAAGAGCTTCCAAGAATTCGGACAAGTGATCGAGGCCTTGGCGGACGGCGATCAATTTGGGCCTCACGATGCACAGCTCGACCTTTCCCAGGAAATTCCAAGGTGTCCCCCTAACTCAGATATCTCTGTGTGTATGATAATCAAATTCTTTTGTTTTGTCCTAATTCCTTACGCTGTGTTCTAAGGTTTTTAGTGATGATGAAAAGGGGAAAGGAAAATAAGAAGCACAGAAGAATAGAAATTTATTGATTGACAAGGCGATTTTGTTGTCGTTCTGGCTGGAGATGCGGTAGTCGTGGAAGAGGGAATGGACATTGAACTGAGCGCGATGGAGTGGACGCCATGGGAAGAGAGGAGGTTGTGGAGGAAGAAGGTTTTGCCTAATTTGTCGAGGGCGGGGAGAATTCGTTTCTCCAGGAAATTAATGTTGTATAAAATGAAGCAAGGTGAATAGATAGGGTTTTGGAATTTAGGGGAAATGGGCTGGGTAAGCAAATTGGGCTGGGCTGAAATATAAAATGGACTAGAGTACATGGTGTACTCGAAAACATACAAGAATTTGGCTAAAAAAAAAAAGTGATTATGGTTGTATTTGGATGATAGGATTTAATTTGAGAAGTCATTTCAATGAAATGATTTAAAAATACATGAATTTTTTAATGAATATCTAATTAACTAAAAAAGATGGAGACAAATCATAAGTATTTAAAATTTATTTATTTAATAAAAAAATAGAGTGAATTTAGATGGTAAATTTAAAATTCAAACTTAAATTTTCCACACAAATGGAGCCTAAAAGAAAAGAAAAATTGGAAAATAGCAACATAACGTGTTTTGTAACAAAAAATAGAGTAAATATTGTATGACATCGTTTCAATGTGTATCACTTTCTTATAAAAATGTTACTTTTAAGGTTAAATTGTACTTCCTCAGTTTAATTTTACAGATTTCATTTTTTTTTAAATGACAAAAAAATTAGTTCTCATTTAAAAAAAAAAACTACAACACCATAATAATTTATATCCACCGTTTACCTATCATTTATTTACTCACAAAAAATAATACAAATTCATTTTACTTATTTTACTCTCTACCTCGAATATTCAAATAATAAAAATTATAAATTTGTGCTGATGGGGTATTACTTTTCAAAAATTTTAAGGGGTCTTCTAAGGATAGTCCAGTGTCGCCCAAACTATCAACAGTCCATTAATCTGAGCCATCAGATCTGAAATCTAATGACTTATATTTGATGACCTGCTACCTATTGCACTTGGCGTCGCAGAATCCATCAACTTGCATTGCACTTATTATCATTTTTAGTCGCCCTATCGCACTTTTAAATTAATTTTAATAATTTTAAATACATAATTATAAAATTACAAATTTATCCTCACATAATTAATAAAAAAATTAATAATAATATATAATCTTTATTTTAATTCTCATATCATTAATCGTTCCAAATTATATTTTTAAGTTTTAAGAAATAATAATCTAATTTTAAATTTATCATATCATTAATCGTTCCAAATTATACACACCAATTTTAATTATTTATTTATATTTTATTTGCACCCGATCATTTAATGAGTTCACCCAAAAATCATTTTTTATTACGGTTATACGCACCCACTCATTTTATGATTTCACTTCCGAATAATTTATTTTATCGCGGTTATCTGCACCCGCTCATTTTACGAGTTCATTCCCAAATTATTTTTTTACCACAGTTATTTGCACCCACTCATTTTATGAGTTCACCCGAATAATTTTTTATCGCTGTTATCTGCACCTGCTCATTTTACGAGTTCACCCCCAAATTATTTTTTTACCACAGTTATCTACACACCTCATTTTATGAGTTAACCCCAAAATTTTTTTTTTAAAAATAATTACATTTAAAAGACTATATTATCCTTTTATTAATTTACACAAAATATAATAAAACCAACATTAATGTGTATATTTACAATCGGCAGTCGAGTCATTGTCGAGTTACCGTCGATTCACCACCAAGTAGACATGTTCGTCGGTTGAAAACCACCGATTTCGGTTAGAAACCAGCGGTTACGGTTTTCGAAAATGGCGAATCGTAATCGAACCGCGAACTGCCGGTTTGGCGGTTTTAATTTTTTTTTTTTAATATTATCTCCGTTTTCGCTCGTTTTCACTCCATTTTCGTTCGTTTTAACTCATTTTTTAGAAAGTACATTACTAGAATTGAATAAAAAATTATATAACTTAAATTTATACATTAAAAATAGAAGAATTGTGTATTATAAAACCGCCAAACCGACGGTTTGCGGTTTGTCAAAATGTCAAACCATAACCGAACTGCCATTTTTCGGTTACGGTTTGGTTTGTAAACCGTAACCGGCGGTTTGGCCGGTTTACCGGTTCGATTTTGCGCATGTCTACCACCAAGTCATCCATATTTTTAGAAAAAAAATCGTAAAACATAATTTTTTTTTTAAAAAAAAAAACTATCGAAATTAAATACAAATCTCGATTTTTTTTTCTTTTTTATTTTTCCTCCCTTCTCCTCTTTTTCTTACTTCCCATTTTAAGTTTTTATTCCAAACTTCTAATTTCTTCGTTTTTTTTTTCCTTTTACATTTTTTTTATAATTTTCCTGCCTTTATTTTCCATTTTTATGTGTATTTATTTTAATTTTAATACAAAATAATATTATATGTATAATTTTATTATAGTCGGTAACACAATAAAGAATAACTACCATTAACAGTAATTAGTAATATCTTATTTAATAACAAATAATTTCAAACATTTAATTATATTCAATAATACAAAAAATAATTATTAGTAATACCACGAATAATAATCAATAATAACATGCATATTATTTAGTAATATTTTATACAATAACAAATAATTTCACACATATAATTGTATTCAATAATACCAAAAACAATGGAAAATAAAGGAAAATAAAGGCAGGAAAAAAAAGTAAAAGGAAAGAAACGAAGAAATTGAAATTTTGAAATAAAAACTGAAAAAGGGAGAAAAAGAGAAATGGGAAGAAAAATTAAAAATAAAAAAAAATCAAGATTTGTGGCTTATTTCGATAGTTTTATTTTTAAATTATGTTTTACGATTTTTTTCTAAAAATATGGGTGACTTGATGGTGAATCGACAGTAACTCGGTAGTGACTCGACTTCAGATTGTAAATATACAAATTAAGGTTGATTTTATTATATTTTTTGTAAATTAATGAAAGGATAATATAGTCTTTTAAATGTAATTATTTTTTTAAAAATATTTTTGGGTGAACTCATAAAATAAGGGGTGCAGATAAACGTGGTAAAAAAATAATTTAGGAGTGAACTCATAAAATGAGTGGGTGCACACCGTGATAAAAAAATGATTTGGGGGTGAACTCATAAAATGAGCAGGTGCAGATAACTGTAGTAAGAAAAATGATTTTTGGGTGAACTCATTTAATAAAAGTATAATATAGTCCTTAAAATGTAATTATTTTTAAAAAATAAAATCTTTTGGGGTGAACTTATAAAATGAGCCGGTACAGATAAACGTGGTAAAAAAATAATTTTGGGGTGAACTTATGATTGCAGATAACCATGGTTAAAAAATAATTTGGGGTGAACTCATAAAATGAGCGGGTGCAGATAACCGTAGTAAAAAAATAATTTGAAGGTGAACTAATTAAATGAGCAGTAGATAAAATATAAATAAAATAATAATCTAATTCTGTTAAAAGAAATCTAATATTACGTTCTTTTAATTTAAATATTATTATTATTATTAATTTTAATAAAGGGTAAAATAGTAAATAATAAAATAAAATTTAAATAATTATTTTAAAATATTAAAAAAATGCAACAGGTATCAAGTTAGAGCGACACAGAGCGATACAATTTGACATCCAAACTATTAATAGTCCAGGCGACACAAAAACTATCCTAAGAAAATCCCAAATTTTAAAATTGGAAAACTTTATATATTGTAGGAGTATCAATTGGATACGGTAAAGATTTAATTAAAATCCCTCTCTTAATCTCGTTTTTAACCTAACATATACAGTATATATATGGAAGAAGGTAATTAGACCATTCAATTCAACTCCCTCTTCTCTCCCTCTCTCCTATTATAGAATGAAAAATAAGAAGAAGATGAATGAAATGGCGCAAGCGGTAATTCTTCGACGGAAGATGAGTTGATTGCGGCTGAAGCTCTACTCAGTCTCAATCTCAGTCCTTCTATGTCTTTACTTGAATGATTCCGAATCCAATTGGAAGCGCAAGAGGAGGAAATCTTGTCTCGATCCTATTCCACCCTCACTACCGCCTGTTGTGGCGGCGAAGAAGGACACTACCACCAGTCCTAACACGCCCTTCAATTTCCAGACCGCTGATGAATTACATGAAGAAGTGATGACGCATTCTTCTCTCACGAAAAAGAAAGGGTAAGTCTAGCTAGCTCTTCACTTTAATTGCAAATCTCAATTTTACAGTTTTCAAATTCCTTTTCCTACTAATTTTTCTTCGTATCGGTTGTCTTCATTCCTAAATTTTATCAAGTTTGTAGCTCCATCTCCAAAATTAACCCAAAGGGATAAGTTCTTCAAAAAAAATTTGTTACTAAACTTCATTGATTTTCACCCTCCAAAATTCACCATATAATTTTATTTTATTTTGGATCACATTTAATTCCGAACTTAAAGCAATCAAACAAAAGGTATATATAATCGATTTTACATAATCTCAACCATGGATGAAAATATCCCTCAATATATCTTCGGTATTTCCACGAGGCAATATCAATATCGAGCTTACTCAGAGTCTGATGATATCGATAATATATCGATAGAATATCGAGTATTCAAATTGTTAATTTCATGTTACCATATTTTCAACCTTGATCTCTGTTGGTTTATATGTTACCAACAATGGCTTACAAAATAGACGGAAAAGAAAGACAGAAAATAAAGAAATTACAACATCTTCAAAATCTTCTAACTTTCCAAAAGTGACAACTTTCTTCTTTAGGCAGCTTCTAGGAATGGCAGGTTCGGTTTTCCTTGAATAGCGACACTGAAGAAACAGAAAAGAAGTTAAGGAAAAGAATAGCCGAGTCAAGGTTATACCTTTTCCCGTAAAACAAACACGTCCCGGCTAGTGTTCACGGTTTGACGAAATGTTTCGAAAGGTAAAACGGCTTCGTCTTTGCACGAGCAACACCGCAACGTACAAAGCTCCGACGAACTGAAACAAGTATGAACTGGACTGCACTCTAAAATGCAATGCAGAATGCTGGAAAACGGGATGCAATTTTGCTGGAAATTTTCAAGTATTTTATGTTTGCTAAAATTGTGTGTTTTTCCAAAACAATGCACTCCTATTTATAGGCAGTACCACTCAGGTAGGTAGCAGGCGGGTATTTATGGTAGTAACGGCTGGTCATTATTCCCGGAATGGTAACTTCCATTCTTGTAACCTCCAGCACATTAATATTGCAGTTTCAGGAATGGTAACTTCCCATTCTGAAACCTCCACGCATTAAGACATAGTGTACCTGGACTCCCTTGTGTCCAGGTTCTGTCCGTTTCAAATTCAAATTCAAATTCCAGAAGTCAACTAATCAGCTTAACTTCCACAGACTTGGGCTGCCCTAAATTCGTGTGGGTCAAGGCCCACATTTTTAGAACCTCAAAAAGATAGATGGGCCCCTGGCCCAAGCCCAAAGTCCACCCAAGGCCCAAGGCCCACGGACCCGGACCCGGCGCGGCACGGCCGGACGGGCGGCGCGCGCGCGTATGGCATATTGAATGGTTCAATAGTCACTACAATTTGAATTATCTTAACTAACTCCTACTAATAAGGAGGAGATTAATTCTCACATTAATCAATGTGGGATAGTTATTAACACTAATCCCAATGCATCACTTCGTCTTAATCTTCGTACATTAATTTCTCACTCACCGAAATTTGGTTTTGAGATTTTAAATATACTACGATTATCTACTTCGAGAGTAGAACGATCCTATAACATTTAATTTCTCGAAAATTAAATATTCATACCCTCAAATAATTGATTAATTAAAAATCAATTAAATATTAAGAAATTGAATAAAAACTCAATTTCTCCAACAATCTCGACCTTAATAATGTTATTTTGTTTATGAATTCGATACAGGCCAGAGGAAGGATAGATGTGTTGGAAAATGTGCCTAGAAGTCATGAGCTTCGACTCGATATCTCATTCACCCATTTTTGGAGTTGGAATGAATGCGAAATGATTTTTCAAATAATTCTGGTAACCAAAATTTGAGTAGGAAAAACAAAGTTGTTTTTGTCCTATATTGGAAAATATCAAATGAGGATTAGTAGCTTGTAATTTTACACGAATGTCGCACCAATTTGGTAGCGGACGAAAAACTACTTTTGCCTCGGTTTTTCCATTTGTAACCGCCTGAAATAAATTAAATCGAAACCGCCGAAATAAATTTCGGGCAGTTTCAATTTGAATTTTAAAACTTGAATTATGGCTGGAGGTTACAAGCATGGAGGTTACGCATGTGTTTGAAAGAATTCATAAAAGAAGTCAAGACAGTTTTGATCCAATTTGCAGTTTTGGTCCAATTTTTATTGCAATATTTATTGCGGCAACATTTGGGTTGGCTATAAATAGCTGCAACCCATCAATCCCAAAAGAGAACGAAAAAACACGAGAATGGGGAGAGATCAAACACATTTCCGGCATTTGCTTCTCGGTTCGCCGTAAGCAAAATACGTGTGCTAATATTTTGCTATTTAATCGTTGTATCCTGGGAAACAAACGTCCTAATTGTCATTAGCACCGAGAGTGAAGGACGAATATTGTTTTAAGGAAATTGTGTTTACACATGCCTCGATTCTTCGTTTTCTAAAAAAGTGTTTTAGCCATCTACGGTGCAATTTTTCTAACAACTTAAAACAATATTTTCTTCGAGATGACGATTTAGAGATGTTCATTATTATGGTTGTTCCTCTTTTATGTTAATTATAATTATTTTTGGCAAAAAATGATTAATGACGTATAACCATCTTTTATTCAAAAGAGAATGTTTATGTTGATAAAGTGGGGTTTTAAAAAAAGGTGGGAATGTCATTCTTTACTTGATTTTATGTTGATTCATAATATGCCAAATTTTATAAAATATGGCTATCGCTTGGAAGGCCTAGCCCTAGTGTATAATTTTCAGATTTGTAATCTGGAATTGATTAAATATTGATCGAATTTAAATGGATCCTTGAATCAAATAATTAGACTATTTAGTTGGTCTAGTGGACTGAAATTGTCAAATCATGAAGGGTTTGAGCCATTTGAAAAGAATATATTTGGGTTTATGATAGAGTTCATGAGCGCCTTGTTAATTAAATTCTTTTAATGATATGAAAGATGTGAGACTCTTGGATCATATCACTTGATAGTTAGCATCAAATGATGATTTTGATGTTTAATTTAAAAAAAAAAAAATTGTATATTTGTGCTTGAATAGGCAAATTTAATTTTGGATTTAATCCGAAAGATTTCTTGACTTTGATATGCATTCTTCTGCGACAAGAATTAAGTCAAGAAGATTAATAATTGCAATCGATGCTACAAGAAATTTTGAAATTATTCGATAAATAATCATATTGATGCATCATACGATGTGTATATCAGAGTGTCGTCCATAAGAGAATTGTGGTGCATTCTAAACAAGAAGTATAAAATAAAGGATGCCGAAATGAAGAAATTTATTGTCGGACGGTTCCTCAAACTTCTTAGTGGTTGACTCGAAAAGGGTTTTTGAACCAAAATTCGAGAGATGGTTGTTTGGGACTTGTTAATTTTAATTCATTAAGGAAATTGATGAATTTAAATAGCATACCAAAACTCCATATTGATACAAATCACAAATGTGAGATTTGTGTGGAAGCGAAAATGATTTGGTCATCTTTTCAAACTATTGAAAGAAATAGTGAACCACTTGATTTAATTCATACACTTGTGTGTGATTTAAAAATCGTGCAAACTCGTGGTGAAAATAAATATTTTACCACGTTTGTAAATGATAGCACAAAATTGTATTTTGTGTATCTTCTAAAGAATAAAGATGAAGCTTTTGATAAGTTCATGCTTTTAAAAACCGAACATTGAAAAAAAAAAAAAAAAGGAATACATTGTTTCTAAATTCGGGGTTACCTCAGAATATGTGTGGAGAAGCAGTGGTGACTGCAAATTACCTTTTAAATAAGGTGCCACATAAGAAAATAGATAAAAGTCCATATGAATATGGCATGGTCAAGCACTATCCTACAAACACTTGAAAGTGTGGGGGTGTCTAGCAAAGGTATCTATTCCACCACTTAAGAAAATGAAAATATGTCTTAAACTGTTAATGATGTATTCATTGGCAATGCACATAACAATAGCTAGGACTTATTGTTTCTTGTGTAAAACCCTCAAATTTAATTTGGAGGACACACAACAATTTGTACAATGGTAAAAGTCTAGACATATTTGTCGTAGACGTAATACCATTAAACAACTACTCTCAACTGGAGTTATCTCAATAGACTACGTGAGGTCTAAGGATAATATTGCAAATTAATTAACCAAAGGGTTAAATCGAGAGTTAGTTATGACATCATCGAAAGGAATGGGACTAAAAGCCTTAGAAAAGATGAGTTGAGATGAAGGAAAACCATACCTAAATGACTGGAGATCCCAAGAACTAGGTTCAAAAGGACAACCTAATTGTCTAACTCGTAAATCACTGTCATGTGGGGGATAATTAAAACCCTAAAAGTCCATTGCCTAAAGATGCTACAGTGATATAGTATGAGGATTAGCAAAATGGCTATTAATGATTCAAGAAGAATTTGAGAGAAATTTTTGAAAGGATCACCTATGTAAGAGAGAAGTGGGGCCGCTTCGAAGGGAATATTGTAAGGCATATTTCTAAACACTCTTGCAGAATCAGGCGGATGTTCATGGCCAAAACAAACATAACCATGAGAACTGAGAGTTGTTAGAAAGAACTTGAGTGGAGTGCATTATCATTTACACAAAACAGTTGACAGTTCAAAGACATCGCGTCTACTGACTAACTAGTAAAGTAAATGTGCTTTCACAAGGGAAGGTTCAAAGGGTGACACCTACCTATCCTATGCAAGTTTCTAACGTCGATTTATATCGCCAAAATCTTTTGGTGTTTGTATCAATTTCCATTCATGTGGGGGACTGTTGGAAAATGTGCCTAGAAGTGAGCTTCGACTCGATATCTCATTCACCCATTTTTTGGAGTTGGAATTAATGCGAAATGATTTTTCAAATAATTGTGGTAACCAAAATTTGAGTAGGAAAAACAAAGTTGTTTTTGTCCTATATTGGAAAATATCAAATGAGGATTAGTAGCTTGTAATTTTACACGAATGTCGCACCAATTTGGTAGCGGACGAAAAACTACTTTTGCCTCGGTTTTTCCATTTGTAACCGCCTGAAATAAATTAAATCGAAACCGCCGAAATAAATTTCGAGCAGTTTCAATTTGAATTTTAAAACTTGAATTATGGTTGGAGGTTACAAGCATGGAGGTTACGCATGTGTTTGAAAGAATTCATAAAAGTAGTCAAGGCAGTTTTGATCCAATTTGCAGTTTTGGTCCAATTTTTATTGCAATATTTATTGCGGCAACATTTGGGTTGGCTATAAATAGCTGCAACCCATCAATCCCAAAAGAGAACGAAAAAACACGAGAATGGGGAGAGATCAAACACATTTCCGGCATTTGCTTCTCGGTTCGCCGTAAGCAAAATACGTGTGCTAATATTTTGCTATTTAATCGTTGTATCCTGGGAAACAAACGTCCTAATAGTCACTAGCACCGAGAGTGAAGGACGAATATTGTTTTAAGGAAATTGTGTTTACACAAGCCTCGATTCTTCGTTTTCTAAAAAAGTGTTTTAGCCATCTACGGTGCAATTTTTCTAACAAGATGTTGATTGCAGAGGAAACTCAGGCAGTCGGCCCAATTATGGCCCATTCAACAAATGGGCTTGAATCGGTGGGCCCAATTGGATTTTATCTCAACGAACTTCCAACTGTAGAAGAAGGAGGGTCGTTGGATGTGATTGGTGATAGAGAGGCGAGATGTGTTGAAGCTAGGAAATCTACTTGATTTTCGACTTTGTGGACTAGGCACTAGCGAAACACAGGGTTGATGAGAACATTGAATTATCATCTCAGACCAAGCAGCGAAACAACGACAAGCTTCAAACAGGCGTTGATGATGAGCACATTGAACTATCATCTCAAACCAAGGATTGCACGAATAAGCATCCATGAACTATCATCTCGGGTCATCAATGAGCACATTAAACCTATCATCTCAGATCGGACATCGATGAACACATTGAACTATATAATCTCAGGTTGGACATTGATGAGTTCATGATACAAATATGACACGATAAAAAAATAATTTACTACTATAATATTATGTTACTCCATATTACATGGTACAACCCATAAAACCAATAAAAAAATACAAAATATACCAAAACTCGAAACTTTTTTTTTGAGTTCAACATGTGAAATTTTGTGTGTATGATATGGACACAAACATAATAAACCTTAATACTATTTTCATGTCGTAACTCATAAGTAACTCAATACATGACATACAACTGTGAATGTGACCCCTAAAAAAAATGCGTATATGTATGTAAAGGTGTACGTAAGTACTGTACGGTTGTACCTAGAATGAAACGAAATACTATCTTGAATGGGATATACTCCCTCCGTCCCACAAAGATAGCCACATATTCCTTTTTTTTATGTCCCAAATTATAGTAACATTTCCTTTTTTACTTTAGCATTAAATGTTTTAGTATGCGATTTTAGGACTTGACTATATTTATTGATTTTTTTTAATTTGTGTGTAAAGTTAAATGTTGCTATTTTTGTGGAACGAAAGGAGTATATATATTGCATTATAAGTTCTTCTAGAAGCTCCTACCGCAAAACCTGTGTGTAAAGTCAAATGTTGCTATTTTTGTGGGACGAAAGAAGTATATATAGGGAAATTGAATATAATATAGTTGTTGGTATACTCAAAATCAGGAATATAGTTGACTTTAAAATTTTTAATTTTTAAATATTATCAAGTCAAATTAAATATTAAAATAATCTTTTGAAGTAATAATATTTTTTATTCGCAATTGAAAATGCTACTAACCTTTTCTTTTTTATATGGTCTTCCTCTAAAATTTGCGCTATAACAAAAAAAAAATCAATTTTTTTCATATTATTACGTTTATAATGATTTTATTATTTACACTATTACATTATAACGAAAGGAGTATATATATTGCATTATAAGTTCTTCTAGAAGCTCCTACTGTAAAACATGATTGTAAAATCAAATGTTGCTATTTTTTGTGGGACGAAAGGAGTATATATTGCATTATAAGTTCTTCTAGAAGCTCCTACCGCAAAACCCTGCTTAGCACGACAATATAGGGAAATTGAATATAATATAGTTGTTGGTATACTCAAAATCAGGAATATAGTTGACTTTAAAATTTTTAATTTTTAAATATATATTATCAAGTCAAATTAAATATTAAAATAATCTTTTGAAGTAATAATATTTTTTATTCGCAATTGAAAATGCTACTAACCTTTTCTTTTTTTATATGGTCTTCCTCTAAAATTTGCGCTATAACAAAAAAAAAAATCAATTGTTTTCATATTATTACGTTTATAATGATTTTATTATTTACACTATTACTTACCATATTCAATAATTTGCATGATTTTTTAACTACGTTATAGACTTATATCACATAAATTGTAAAAAAAATATATATATATATATATATATTAAAATTGAATTAGTTAATAATAATTACTTATACAGTTATTTTAACAAAATTATAGGGGTAGAAAGTAATTCAAAATTTGTTATCATTATTATTTATGATATTTTGTTCTGGCTCAAAAAGATTTAAATCAGTGTTTTTAGCCATGAGACCAGTTGAATTATCCCAAAAAACTGTTTTAAAGATTAAATCGGGGAAATAATTTTTTTACGTCCCATAATTTTACAACTTTTCCAAAAACGTCCCAAAAAAGTTAAGTTTTCCAATTACATCCCAAATTTTAGCTAACTTTTTCAATTACGTCCCAAAGTCGCCGGAAACATCAAAACGACGTCGTATTATGTCATGGTTACGACGTCGTTTTGATTTTCCGGCAACTTTGGGACGTAATTGAAAAAGTTAGCTAAAAATTGGGATGTAATTGGAAAACTTAACTTTTTTGGGACTTTTTTGAAAAAATAGAATAGTTATGGACCTAAAAATATATTTTATTGAAATTGTTTGATTAATTAATTGTATATGTTTATATAATTTTTTTAAAAATTTATATACTTGATATTTATATATTTTTTTTAAATTTTCTTTGTAATGCAAATCTAAACAAATAAATTTACTTATATTTTATTATATATTTTTTTTAAATTTTCTTTGTAATGCAAATCTAAACAAATAAATTTACTTATATTTTATTATCGGTA
The DNA here is from genome assembly GCA_963675135.1 of Galeopsis tetrahit. NCBI lineage: Eukaryota > Viridiplantae > Streptophyta > Magnoliopsida > Lamiales > Lamiaceae > Galeopsis > Galeopsis tetrahit. The sequence goes on along the minus strand of OY776125.1, from coordinate 19,114,839 downwards.
TATCCTCGGTCGCCATAAAGGTATATAATCGATATATATATATATATATATTATTTATATAAATTAAATAAATTAGTAATTATAGTTTTTGGATAATATTAAATAGTATGTTATCACATTTATTTATTTTATAATAATTTTAGCCTTTATTTCATTCAATTTTAGAACATAAAATTATACTGAATAGAATTACATGATATTTTATTAACATATTATATTTATGGTCATTAATATTAGCATAATTCCTTATGGTAATTATTAATATTTTTATTTTTTAAATTTAAATTTAAATCAATTCACATTTCTTAATTAATATGGATATATGAAATTTTATTATCTATTTATTTATTTATTATTATTCATTATTTTTAAAGTAAATAATTTTAATATTAATTTATCTTATACATTTAAAAAAATTTAGCCTTTATTTCGTTCAATTTTAGAATATAAAATTATATTGAACAGAATTACATGATATTTTGTTAAATATTATATTTATGGTCATTAATATTAGCATAATTTCTTATGGTAATTATTAATTTTTATATTTAATTTTTAAAATTTTAAGTTAAATGGATTCATAATTTTAAAGTTCAATCGATTCATAATTTTTAATTAATACGGAGTATATGAAATTTTATTATCAATCTATTTATTTATTTATTATTATTAATTATTTTTAAAGTAGATGATTATAATTTTAATATTAATTTATCTTATACAATTCAAAATTTTAATATTAGTGTACATTTTAATATATTATATGTGTATATAATAATTCAATGAAATATTATACGGAATATATAATATTGTCATGTTTATTAGTGTTAAAATTTTATTAGTTACATATTTTTTTAATTTTTTCAAAAATGTCCCAAAAAAGTTAAGTTTTTCAATTACGTCCCAAATTTTAGCTAACTTTTTCAATTACGTCCCAAAGTCGCCGGAAAATCAAAACGACGTCGTAACCATGACGTAATACGACGTCGTTTTGATGTTTCCGGCGACTTTGGGACGTAATTGAAAAAGTTAGCTAAAATTTGGGACGTAATTGGAAAACTTAACTTTTTTGGGACGTTTTTTGAAAAGTTGTAAAGTTATGGGACGTAAAAAAATTATTTCCCATTAAATCGAAAAACCCGATTGAAACTGGAATAGCCATGAGAACCTAATTTGGACATTTTAGTATTGAATTTTCTGGAGTGTTAAGTTTAGTGATATTAATGATTATTTTTTTGTTGAAATTTCCAAATTTATCAGTAAAAAAATATTTGGCTTGGAGAGCTTTTAGAAGAGCTCTCTTCAAGTGGGAGCTGTCCAAGCTAAATTGCACTTGAAGAGCTCTTCTAAAAATTCTCCAAGAGCTCTCCAAGTGGGAGCTGCAAGCTAAATTGTACAAATATGTAAAGCTCTTCAAGGCCAAATATGTAGTAGTGAATAAACACGAGAGCAAGAAATAAAATTATTTTTTAATGTTTTATGATATTAACATTCTAACAATTTTGACACTATTTAGTTCCTTCTAAACCAATAAAAACTTTCAGCAAACCATTGTGAAAGTCGTATTTGTTAAATTTAAATTAATTGAATGAAATATATATATTGATAAATTTATATTTAATTATTTTGATAACATTTCTTTATCTTTATCCCTCCGTATTTAAGGTGATTCGGTCTTCCTGAGTTGAACCAGGCTTTGTGGATGGTTGTTATGTTAATGAAATTGCTTTTTAATCTTAATTTTATTTTACTCTATATTTGTAAAATTATAATGGATTTCACCACCCTAATTATCCCTTAAACCATATTATCACGATTTTCTCTCATTTAGTTATTTTAAAATTTTGAATAACCCCATAATTTTTTCGACTAATTCAAATTTGTTATATATTTAAAAAATTTAATCTAAGTCTACACCACAAGGCCAAATCCTCAAGGTTAAAATGTCATGGCCAAATCCTCAAGGTTAAAATGTCATTTAAGGGTGGAGCTAATAACACCCCATAAAATGTTATACAAACCATATAATTTTAAATATAAAAATAGATATTTGTAAAATAACTAAGTAATCCTTACATAAATAAAGAGTAAAGTAATTCAAAAAATAATTTTAAAAAATCTGGAAAAAAATGTAATCAAAATTTAAAAGTATTTTAAAAAATCAATTAAATCTTTAAAAATAATTAATTTACATAAATCAATTAATTTTTTTGAAAAAAAATCTGAGAAAAAATTAAATAGAATATGATAATTAAAAAATAAAAAAATCATCAAAATTTAATTTAATTAAAAAAATCAAATATTTTTTTTAATAAATTGTCAATAAATAATTAAATTAAAAAAATCAATAAAAATTAGATTTAATTTTTTAAAATAAATATTTATTTATGATATGATCGTTTTGAGTTTTATTTTATTTTATTTAAAAAAAACGAATCTTTATTGATATTTTTAATTTATTTATTCTATAAATTTTAGTTTATATTTTTCTGATTTTATTTAGATTTAATTAATTTTTTTCATTCAAATAATTTTTAATATTTATTTGATTTTTTAAAAATATTTTCAAATTTTATTTAGTTTTTTTTTTTTTGCGTATTATTGAAATAAAAATTGAATAGATAAAGGGTAAATAGAAAAGAAATGGGGTATGTTTAATAAATTTTGATTTTTAAATTTTAGTGGTGCATGTGTATAATATTTGGGGTTTGTATAACATTTTATGGGTGGTTAATAGTCCCACCCGTCATTTAATTATGTAATTTAATCAATTTTTCTACTTTATATAAATAGTGAACCTACTCGATTTTTATTTTTGGAAAGTGATGGAGATATTGATGGGAATCAATATCAATATTTAAATAGATATTTATGCTTATATATAGGATATTTGTTTTGATTTTATTATATTTAGTATTTATATATTTCTTATTCTCCAAGTATATTTCATATTATAAATAGATGAGTTCTAGAATGTTATTAGAGAGTTGAATTAATTTGAAAATAGATGGTTTTGTCCCTTCGGCTTATTCTCGTCCCTTCGGTTTATGTGTTTATTGTTCTTGATCGTTAATAAAATTGAGGCTTGCACTGCTTCAGTTGGTATCCAGAGTTGAGAACGATGCCTCCCAAACGTCAAGATACATCCTCTTCCGACGATCTTACGTAGATCCGCCAACAATTGGGATCTCTAGTCACAAAGATGGCCGCTCTTCGTATTCGACAAGAACAGTTGGCCATGCAACAACAAGAATTGATTGCCAGCCTTCGCGTTCATCTTCCCGGTTTCGGTGGCGGATAACAGTCCCTCCATATACGACGACGACGTCATTGCTCCCTTCTACGAGAAATTTGTGTGTGACGATGATGGGTATGATGGCCCTCCGATATTTGATGAGTACGACTGCAAGAAGAATTAATGAGGGATGACGAGGGCCCTTCTTTGATCATCCAACTAGCATGTTTCCCTCGTCAATAACCGGATAGTCCTACTCTACGTCCATCGATATTCCAGTCATCTTGCACAATGGGTGGCAAGATATGTCGATTTTTAGGCGATTCGGATACTTGCGAGCATGTTGTTGCTGAGGTTGCAGTCTATAATACGTGCTCATGCTTGCGATGTTCATCCGTTTTGGTGTCTTTTACGATCGGTTCGTCTTACAAGGTGTTTATTGGTTGTGTCTCGTCGGGTTAGTTTTCTTGCATGTTAATCTGAATACCTAGCAACTACATCTTCGTTCTCAATTGCGTTGCTCGGATGTCTTCAACGTCATGGATATTATTGTGCTTTCTGATGGACCTCGCGATGTTTTCGATTCGAGGGCGAATCGTCTCCCACCCGCAAAGAATGATAGAGATATTGATGAAAATCAATATCAAATATTTAAATAGATATTTATGCTTATTATATTTAGGAGATTTGTTTTGATTTTATTATATTTAGTATTTATATGTTTCTTATTCTCAACACTACAAAAAAAAATTACTTTTAAACACATGCAGTGTGAGGATAACCTAGTGAGATATCATCACATCTAAAAATGTGAAGATAAATTAAATGTTATCACACTCTAAATAAAATACATTTATATGCTAGAAATAAAAAAATATTAAAAATCAAATGTCCTTATCAAGACTTGAACCCTGCACCTCTCACACAAATTTCTCATATTCAAATTAATGACTTTACCATTCTACTACATCTCATTTAGTATAACAAAAGTACAAGAATATATATATATATACTATTTTAAATTATATTTAGTTGAAAATTAAAACGTTAGATTAAATTTAAAATGGTTTTTCTAAATATTTTTGTAAATCGTGAAAAAAATAAAAAATGATTGATTGAAATTTTACGTAAAAAAATAAAATTGTGCGAATAAAAAAAAAGTACTCCAACAATTAATTATTTATTCTATAAAAAACTTGTCCAAGTAAAAATAGATTTCATTAATAAAATGTGTTCTTATTTTTTTTAAATATATATTTAATCAGCAATATAAAATTAAAAAAAAATTTAATATAATTTGAATTTTATAATTTTTAATACAATAATGTGGTATTAGAGTTAATATTAACACACCTTATTTTTTTTAGTGTGGTAAATTACATACTTATTAACACACTTAAAATATAATGTATTTAAAATGTACTTATAAACACATCTATTTTTAGTGTGTTAAAAGGGGTGTGACGATAGACAATCTGTATTATTATGTGTGGTAATAGAGTATATATCCACACACCTAATATTCAGTGTATTTATAACATACATATTAACACACTAAAAAACTTAATGTGACTACATAATATATTTTATCATATTTATTTTATAGTGTGACAAAAGATGTGTGACTATATGCCTTTTTTCTTGTAGTGCAAGTATATTTCATATTATAAATAGATGAGTTCTAGAATGTTATTAGGGAGTTAAATTGATTTGAAAATAGATGGATTTGTCCCTTCGGTTTATTCTCGTCCCTTCGGTTTATGTGTTCATTGTTCTTGATCGTTAATAAAATTGAGGCTTGCGCTGCGTTAAAAAGTCGCATTGAAAAAATAATCAGGTGATCTAGGCATTAGGCGTAACAGCGACGGTCTTCGAACGGACGTTGATGAATGATGAGCTAGCACACATTAAATTATCATCTCAGGTTGGACATGCACGATAGTCTTTAAATAAGCGTTGATGAGCACATTGAACTATCATCTCAGATCGTCCATGAGCACATTAAAACTATCATCTCAGGTCAAAGATCTATGAATTCGTGAAAATCATGATACAAATATGACATAATAATAAGAAAAGAAAAAGAATTTACTATTATAATAGTAGTATGTTACTCGTTACATGATACAAACATTTATGCTCATTTATTCCTACTTTGGATCAAGATAATAATAGTACAATCTATCATTCTTAATGTAATTTACTACTTAATTATTCAATGATTCTTGTTACAAAAACAAAAAACTTCCACCATCGTTCTCAGGTAAAATGTCTTATTTTACCATTTACAGCGTTTTACACTAATTTACTAATTTTTATATATTTTTCAGCACTCCACTCTTTCTATTTTTTCTTTTAACTTACATTGTTTCTTACCCCTCTCTTTACATTTTTTTTCCTAAGTCTTTCTACTCAATATTTTACTATCTAATTTAATACTATATATTGATATTCATTAATAAGTTTGCAAACAATAAATGTGTCATTTAGCATGAGACAGAGGTAATATTACATATATTTAATTCATCCGATGATCGGCAGTCTTTAAATAACAAAAACAAAACACACGATTAAATATAGTGGAGTCTCAAGATTAATTAGCTTGATGCCTAATTAATTTATTCTTGTAGTGTGTTTAATACACGTTCTAAAAATGATAATTTCTTTTTAGAAAATAATATTTATCAAAGTGGAAAATTCTAAAAAAGTCTAAACCAAGAAGACTGAATGGAGGAGTGATAATGAACCATAACAACAAGCAAGAGCAACACCAGCAGCAACCCCGCCGCCGAGCCCTGCTCCTCCTCCGCCACCGCCTCGTACACCGGCCTCGGCACTCCAAAGCTGCACCTGACCGGAACGGATGTACAATTTTACTTCAACGACCAAAATATTTTATTATTATATTAATATCATGCATATTTTCAAATTAAGGGTAACAATTTATAATTTGAGTTGTTCAACTCTACCAGTGTTCCACCGTATTGGATCTTTAACACATGTCACCCTCAATATTATAGGTCGTTAATTTATATATATATATATATATATATAATACAAGTGTGAATCATCCATATAGTAAAACAAGACGTGGAACACAAGAACATTACCTGAGCATCCTACGTCGAAGCATGACCATATTGACGATCAAGATGAAGACCATGGGAAGCAAGAGGAGGCCGAATCGGAAACCCGATTTCCTCTTCTGCAACCTTTCTTTGTGTGCCCAATTACTTGCAAAATAGAGCATCATCATCAACAACCCGATCGAAGAAGACGATCAAGGGCAAGAGTGGCGCCAATAAGGAGTCTAGGGTTTGGTCTTTCCAGCCGAAACCCTTTCTTGCTCTCACAAACCAAGCCATGTTTTGATTAATTGATGTTTTGGAGGCGGTTGAAGATCAAAGGTACTATTAGTAGTATCTAGTGTGTCGAAAGAATATAAAATTGGATTTATCTTTTTCGAACCAATGCAGCGGCTCAAAGGGATCGATACGAAAGCTACGCTTTGCCTTTTTTTAAAATATTAACTTTATTTATACAAACAATTTATATTAGCTAGTATTCATGTCTCCTTATTACAACTTCCTCACTAATAATACCGTATGCATGTAAATAGCGCTTTTTTTTTTTTTTTAATTAGAGATTTAATTAGAGATTTAAATAGCTAATTTTTATAATTTAATGATAATATAAATGTTGTATGATAAGGAGTCTAGGGTTTGGTCTTTCCAGCCGAAACCCCTTCTTGTTCTCACAAACCAAGCCATGTTTTGATTAATTGATGTTTTGGATCGAGTGTTGAAGATCAAAGGTACTATTAGTAGTATCTAGTGTGTCGAAAGAATATAAAATTGGATTTATCTTTTTCGAACCAATGCAGCGGCTCAAAGGGATCGATACGAAAGCTACGCTTTGCCTTTTTTTTAAATATTAACTTTATTTATACAAACAATTTAATTAGCTAGTATTATATTCATGTCTCCTTATTACAACTTCCTCACTAATAATACCGTATGCATGTAAATAGCGCTTTTTTTTTTTTTTGTGTGTACATTGCTTGTTCTTGAAGAAATTAAGATTTTTTTTTTGTTCTATTTTCCTTTGTAATTTGTAATAGTTGAAAAATAATTGATACGAATGTTTGTCTGCGTTTAATTTTATGGACTATTTGATTAATTTATTATTACTCTTATATCTTCATTAATTAGAGATTTAAATAGCTAATTTTTATGATTTAATGATAATATAAATGTTGTATGAATTTATTTTGAAATAAATTAAATAGAACTAAAAAGATTTAAAAAATAAATACCTGATCTGAGTTGGCCCATTTCCAACCCGGGAAGAGTTTTGAGGGGTTGGGGGAAAGGATAGGATGATGAGCATAAAAAGACTATTCGATCGTTCTATTTTTATTTTTGAGTGAAACTACTTTTTTTATTCTTCAATCAAAAGTGAATGATAAAGATTATAATTATTCTTTTTTTCTATTTGGATATAGGTTTTGACTTTGACCACAGATTTTAAAACAATGTATTTTCTCTAATATTCTCGTTGTATCAATTAATTGTATATATAATTGAATTTGACGTTATTTTGATATAAAATATTATAATTAAATTAAAATTTCAAAATTGTATACTGGCAGTAATTGATGGAAAACATAACTCAATCTGCAAAAGAAACCAAAGGAAACAAAATGCTAAGCCAATTACAAATTTAGCCTAAAAGGCTCAATACTAAGCAAGAGTCAAGCGGGCTGGATAAAACAGTAAATGGCATGAAAAAGGCGTGGGGTATATACCCCTCCAGCTTTGTTAGATACACTCCCCCGATCCGATCCACTTACCCCTCAAAATACATTTAAGATAGATGCACTCCCCTCAAATTACCTATTATACCCTTTCCTCTTAAAATTTTGTAGGATAAATATACACCCCTTCTTTTTTTCCCATTCAAACCCTAAACAGCTAAACCATTTTCATTCCCCCCACAAATTTTCAGCTGCCACCGCTCGACGCCCTGTCGCCGCCCATCGCCCTGCGCTCCTCACTATCTTTCTCCCATCTTTTTCTTCGTTTTTTTTTTTTTTTTGTAATTTCAAATCTGCAATTTGACGGGGAAGGCCATGGAAGTCGGCCACATAGCGCCGCGTCGTGACCACCCCCCACCTAGAGCCGGCAATTTGGGCCCAACCAACCCGAAACCTAGTATGGACTGGGCTCTAAAATTAGAGGCCCATATAGAACTGGGCCTATTTGGTTCGACCCGATGGGCCAAATGGGCTAGGTTGAATTTGGCTCGCCGGCCCATGGGCAGCCCATTTGGCCCGATAATTTTTTTTCTTTAAACAAATAAATAATTAAAATAAGTAAAGTACATTATTTTTAAATATTATTGTGTTTTTTTATTTTATTTCGACTTTGAAATTTGAACTTATGAATTATTTATATAATGTAATGTATAAATAACACATTAGTAATGTATATTTTTAATTATAATTATTTGTATAAATAAAAAGTATATGTGAGTATGTGACCAATACATAACACGGTTTATATATATATATATATAATTTTTGCTAAAAAATTTTAAAAAAATTATTTCATGGGCTGAGCCGGCCCGCTAACCCAGCGGGCTGGAGTGGGCTAGGCTGGGCTCAAATTTTATAGGCCCGACTAATTCATGGGCCGACCCGACCCAGCCCATGAACAACACTTGGCCCGATGGGTTGGGCTGGGCCGGGCGGTCCGATTTGCCAGCTCTGCCCCGCCGCCCTGAGCGCTCCTCCCTCCCTCTTTTTCTCCCCTCTTCTTCTTTGTTTTTTTATTTCATTTTATTTTATTTCTGTTCTGCACATAGAGGTCGGCCACACAGCATCGCCGTGCCGTCCACCCCTGCCGTGATTCTTCAAGAGTGTTTTTTGTCGACAAGAGTGTTTTTTGTCGATTCATTATCATCGAAAATTCTAATTTTTTAATTTTTTGGTCGACAAAACCAGTGTTAATCGGGTTTTTTTTAAAAATTCTAAGTTTGGTGGTGGCTGGTGGGGATGCAGCGGCTGCCGGCGATGGTGGTGGCGGCTGCTCCTTTTTCAATTATGGTTAGATTTAGAATTGTAGGGGAGTGCATTTATCTTGTATTTTATTGTAAGGGGAAAATAGGAATTTTACTTATATATTTAATTAATCAAAGTGGTGGAGGAGTGCATCTAACAAAGCTGGGGGTATATACCCCACGCCCATAAAAAATCATGGTCTAAAACCAGCATCACGACAGGCCCTATCTAAAACCAAACTGAAATATGTCTGACTAAGACATTTTTCTAAAATTTGCTGGTTAAAAATTTGAATTTGGGTAGTCTAAAATATTTGTGGATCGCAAGCAGGTTGTTTACTATAAGAATAAAGTTTTATCACTACAAAACTAAAAATATACTAGTACATGTCAAAAAATATTATGGAGAATTCGCTCAACAAATTGAGTGTCAGGAATATTTTTAGACTTGTAGTAACAATATTTTGGTTATGGAAGTAAAACAATACTTGAAAAGTGAAAATTATATATTCTAATTAAATTTGACCTGCGTTGACCTGAGTTTGACCCACGAATTTGTGCTCCAAATTTACATTATTTATCTATATTTTATTTATGAAATATTTAATATAAGTTTTCGTGTATTTGAATTATTGAATTAATTAGTACACCCATATTTAGTTTTAATTCTTTTAAAGTATGTATAAATTTCATGCCTACCATTCTCCCATTTTCAAAAAATAAAATAGTACAAAATACACATATCATTCTATTATACGTTAAAATAATCGACCAGACACAAAAATACCAAAACTTTGAAAAAAAATACATTTTCTTGCGAGATCGTCCAGGGATGCCATCATTTTTTGTCGGATATTGATGCAATTGGTATTTCAATGATGCTTTAATACTAGATTATTGGGTAAACTCTTTTGGATAATGTTTATGGTTTATTTGTTGTTATATTAGGTTTATCATAGTTGTTTGCTTAAATAATATGGTGTGAGAACATGAATGTGGTAGCATAAATGGTTTGACACTTTGACACATTTTATTTTTTCCTTGGTAACCAAAAAAAAAGCATTTGTTTTACTATATATGATAAAATAGGATCATGTGATCAAAAAATCAAATATAAAAAATCATTCTACAAGATGAACAATACAAAGAGGTAATAATGTACCTGTACAAAAAATTCGCCCACTTTGAAAATAATTGCACATACAAATTTGCACCTAAGATATTCTATTAATTAATGGTACTGTCAGTTATTTCCAAGGATGAAAATATCGCTATCGCAATAAATATCGCAACCTTAATTTTACGGATATATCGCGGGATATATCGATATCGTATATCGATATCGCAAAAAAATTGAAAAAATTACGAAAATCTTATTAAAATCTTAAAAATTTAACATGAAATTTTAGAAATTATTAAAACAAACTATTATACATGTATTCCATTCAAAAGTCATTAAAATTATATGTTTAAAACAAACATATAGATAATAAATTATATAAATATTGGCTGAAGAAAACTAATTGACAACATAATACAATATAAAATGATTAAATATACATGATGAAATACAATTAATATTAAAATGATGACATATGAGGTTCAATTATAGTAGGTGAAATGACATCTTTGTCCAAACAATGTTGATAAAATACAACTAATTGACAACATAATATAATATAAAATGATTAAATAAATATACATAATAAAATACAATTAATATCAAAATGATAACATATGGGGTTCACAAATAGTAGGTGAAATGACATATTTGTCCAAACCACATTCATACTAACTTATCACATTATAGTAATTTAGGATATAGTTATGCACATATAATTAATATGTTTAAAAAAACTACTAAATATATGAGGTGAATTGAAAATATATTCGCTTGCACTATTAAAAATAAAATAAAATGTATAATTTTGTGCATAAAAAAATAAAATTTTAAATAAGTTTGCGATTTTTTCAAATTTTGCGATATCGTGCGATATATCCGCGATATTTCCCGATTCCCGTCCAATTTTAACGATATCGATATCGACGTCGATATTTAGCGATATATCCGCAATACTTGGAAAAAAATACATTAGACCCCAATATCCATATCGCAATATCCAAATTTGCGATATATCTGCGATATTTTCATCCTTGGTTATTTCAATAGAAAACACTTACTACAGTAAAACCTCTCTATAGTCATATCCTTGGGACCACAAAAAAATATTCCTAAATGGGGGTTATTCCTAAATAGAGTTATAAGGTTTTTTTTTTTTTTAATGCATGTATATTATATAATGGTATAATTAGTAGATACATGTACATGATGTAATGTGTTGAACTTAATTGAACTAATTTACTCACGTAATATGAAAAGACAATACTCAAAAGTCATCCACCATAGATGCATGTACTTGCTTTTGATTGCTTTAATTTTTGTTAGAAATTAATGTGGTGTATGTGTAGACGAAGATTAAATGCTGACATAGACTTAAACACGAAAGTCGAGGCTAGAGTTTGACTCTATCTCCGTAAGACGTTATTGCCCCGTACACAGGTGCAATACGGATCACTGGCAGCCGTCCCCAAGATACAACGACTTAAAACTTCACGACTGTTGCACTACAAATCGGAAGCTATCGGCAAATCGCAAAATGGATATCCGGAACTTTCGACTCGACTCTAATGTAACAACTACAATTCTAAAATGCTAAGTATGCATATGTAGTTTTAACTCAAGTTCTCACTTCTTGACTATGAATCAATGGAAATGAATGAATGAATGAATGACCAATGTAGGGGAATCTATTTATAGACTTCCAATAGTCTTTAGGTAATAGGTGTGACTCTTCACAATAAACTTATTTTCCCAAAAGTTGCAACCTTTAGAAATAAGCAACTATTTACAAAAGGTATGTCTTTTAAATTAACACATTCATTCTAAAAGACACAACCTTTGGATAATCAATTATTCACCAAAAGATATGTCTTTAAATTAACACAATAATTCTAAAAGACACAATCTTTGGAATAATTAAAATCATTCCACCAAAAGACATGACATTTCATGTCAAGTCACTATCCATCACTATTACCATTATAAATACATTCAACAATGTATTTATCCACACACTAAATGACCAACTTTAATATTAATTTCTCATTCATCCAAAATTTGGTTTTGAGAAATCAAATCAACTAAATCCATTTACGCAAAACAAATTATAAATTGTTACTTAATATTTTATAAAATGTGGTCAAAACCAACATTTTCCAACAATTTTTTCATCTATAAATACTATGTATAATACATTTTTTTTTATCAATTACATCATTCCACCAAAAGACACAACATTTGGAATAATTAAAATCATTCCACCAAAAGACATGACATTTCATGTCAAGTCACTATCCATCACTATTACCATTATAAATACATTCAACAATGTATTTATCCACACACTAAATGACCAGCTTTAATATTAATTTCTCATTCATCCAAAATTTGGTTTTGAGAAATCAAATCAACTAAATCCATTTACGCAAAACAGATTATAAATTGTCACTTAATATTTTATAAAATGTGGTCAAAACCAACATTTTCCAACAATTTTTTCATCTATAAATACTATGTATAATACATTTTTTTTTTATCAATTACATCTATAAAAGACAATACTCAGGATTAAATCATTGTCACAATCAACCTTGAACAAGTATTTTAAATCAACTTAAATCTATTGTAAAATGGGTCTTTCTATGGTAAGACAGGTTTCGCACAGTCTTACAAAAGGCAATACTTCAAATACCGTTAGATCGTTGATCTGACGTATAAAATTTAATTTATATGATTGCACTTCGCATTAGTGCGTTTGCTCTATGCATTATGCAATCGCACTGCATCGCCCTATTAATAAATTAAATTAATATATATAAAATGACGAAAATATCCTTTTATTTTAAAATAAATAAAAATATTAAATTATAAAATTACATAAATATTCTTATTATTAAAATAATACATCATTTAAATTACAAAATTAATCAAATTACAATATTTTAAATCAATTAATCTCATAACCCATTTTTTCTCACCCATCTTTCTCGGTTGTTTAATTAACATGGTTCATCAGTTGTTTGGTGTTAACATGGAAGCCCGTGTAAATCTTAAAACCCGTGTGAATTTCACAGAAAATTCCAGTTTATGCATTTGCCCAAAATGGGGAGTTTATGAAACTCAACTGCACAGTAGATCCGTTTTAATACTTAAAAGACCGAAATACCCCTTCAATTTAAGTAGGTACTTTCCATTCCTCATTCTGATCATGCCCTAGATTTGTCGACGCCGAATGCGATTTTGGGTTAAGTAGGTACTTTCCATTCCTCATTCTGATCATGCCCTAGATTTGTCGACGCCGAATGCGATTTTGGGGCCATGAGTTTCGGAGCAACTTCAGCAGGATTTGTGTAGCAATTGAGTCAAAACGCCGGCAGCCACCGCGTCTCGCTGAGCTCGCTCTGACACCGAGTAGCACCATCTTTGGCGCTCTAATTTTCAAAACCCCATTAAAGGGTAAACCTCCAAGCTTCATCTTTGCTTCAAGCCATCCCCAACTTCAAATCAAGGAAGAAGGCCAGCCAAAAACCTTTGATTATCGTGTTTTTTTTTCCCGATAATTCTGGGCAAAGGGAATAATCAATGAAATCGTGTAGCTTTGTTGTGCTTTTATTTTTTGGTTGGTTATTTTAATTCGATTAGAATGTTTCAGTGGATTTTAATTATTAATTAGAGGGCTGAACACTTTTTTTTTTTTGGTGTTCAAGTTCGTTGTTCATATTGGACAATGCAACTTCTCTGCTAATTTTTTAGTTTATGTTTCATCAATTGTTAATAGCATTCTAGTTTAAATATCATAGTGGCTTGAAAATATGAGCAAAAAAAAAACAAAGAATCATCTTGTTGTTGTAAGAAAACAGAGCTTTGAAGTTGAATTACAGATATATGTTTTCTGGAAAATCTGAGAAGGGACTGCAACAGCAAAGAAATGGAAGGTATTCAAATATTGAGGGTAGTATGGTAATTTAATTCAAAATTACACATTTACCAAACACAACAGTAGCAGTCGCTTTAAATTGCACCAAACACATGGTTAATCATCTCATGTGCTATTAACTTGATCTTAACCAGGGCGGTTTAATTAACTTAAGTTAAATTCACATCTCTACCAAAGAGTAACAGTAACCAGAAGCCATTAATTCTTCTTCATTCTCACAAACCCTATTGCTATAAAACTAGCTCCCTTTCTAATAATTTTTCCATGAATTTCTTTTGAAAATCCTTCAAAATGTTGGAAGATTCTTATCGGAATTCTGAGGAATTGGGTGGAAAATTAGTTCGATGAGCAGTGACACCACTGTAAGCCATTGCGCGAGCTTCAGCCGCCTCTCCTTCGAGTTTCCGACGATTTCGCCGGAGAAGACGGCGGCGTTGAAGCCGGACCGGTCGTCGGACTCGTCGTTCCAAGAGATTCGGCTGAAGACGAATCTGGCGTCCGTGACTTTAGCTTGGTGCGGCAGATCGGGAGCGACAATATTGGCAGGGTTTATCTCTGCCGCCTCCGGGCGACGGTGGAAGAGGGGCGGTTGTACGCGATGAAGGTGGTGGATAATGGTGTGTTGGGGTTGAAGAAGAAGACATAGAGAGAGCGGTTATCTAAGATAAAAGAAGGTTAACTTTATAATTTTGTATATATTTTTAAAAATTGTTATAAGTACATTTCAGTAATTTTATAATTTTTTTAATAAAAATTATATATTTTATAACATTGCGAGGTGCAATTGTCATAACGAAGTTAAATGACATGTCAACTTCTCATTGGACGCCTTTTGTAAAATAGGGCGAACCCCTGTCTCACCATAGAAAAGCATGGAAGTGTATTTCTTTATGTTGGGACTTGAAAAAATATGAATTATGACAATATGGAGTTTATTCCAAATTATAACTGGTCCCAAGTTGGGACCATAAATTTTTATTCCTAAAAGAGTATTCTTTTTTAGAGGTTTTACTGTATATCTTTAATTTAATAGTACTGTCAGTTATTTCAATAGAAAGCACCCACTATATCCTTTATTAGTAGATTGCACATTTTTTCATTTTGTTCCCTCATTTATTAGATTGTCATTTTTTATTTTGATCTGTTTTTCATTGGATTGTCCATTTTTCCATTTTGATCTGTCTTTTATTAGATTGTTCTTTTTTTTTTTTTAGTCCATCTTTTATTAGATTGTTCATTTCTAAAATAAAATAAAGTTATTTTATTATTTTTAAGTTCCAACTACGTACTCCAAACATCTTAAAATTACATTAAATGTCATTTTTTTTTTCATACAAAACATAATTTATTTTATCTTATTATTCTCAAATGACGAATACATCATCATCAAAAAGTTAGATTACCTATAATAATACTAATAAACATCTTTCACCTTAAAATTTGCGTTAAAGAAGTTAATGGGCAAAAGAATAAAAGAGGAAGGGAGTAATTATTTGGTTATTTCTTAGAATAGTCCAAGCGTAGCCTGGACTATTAATAGTTCGGATGTCAAATTGCATCGCTTTGTATCACTCTAACTTGATACCTGTCGCCTTTTATTTGATATTTTAAAATAATTATTTAAATTTTATTTTATTATTTACTATTTTATCCTTTATTAAAATTAATAATAATATTATTTAAATTAAACAATACAAACGTAAAATTAGATTTTTTTAACAGAATTAAATTATTATTTTATTTATATTTTATCTACACCTGCTCATTTAATTAGTTCACCCTCAAATTATTTTTTACTACGGTAATCTGCACCCGCTCATTTTATGAGTTCACCCCAAATCATTTTTTAACCATGGTTATCTTCAACCGCTCATTTTATAAGTTCACCCCAAAATAATTTTTACCACGTTTATCTGTACCTACTCATTTTATAAGTTCATCCCAGAAGATTTTTTTAAAAAATAATTACATTTTAAAAATTATATTATCCTTTTATTAATTTACACAAAATATAATAAAATCAACCCTAATTTGTAGGGTGATACTTGAGTACATGTAAGATAGGTACACACCAATTTTAATTTTAATTTTTTATTTATATTTTATCTACACCCATTCATTTAATGAGTTCACCCAAAAATCTTTTTTTTACTACGGTTATCTACACCCGTTCATTTTATGAGTTCACCCCAAAATCATTTTTTTATCACGGTTATGTGCAACCGCTCATTTTATGAGTTCACCCCTAAATTATTATTTTTTACCACGTTTATCTACACCCCTCATTTTATGAGTTCACCCCAAAATATTTTTTAAAAAATAATTACATTTAAAATACTATATTACCCTTTTATTTATTTACACAAAATATAATAAAATCAACCTTAATTTTTATATTTACAATCTGTAGTCGAGTCATTACCGAGTTACCGTTGATTCACCATCAAGTCACCCATATTTTTAGAAAAAAATCGTAAAACATAATTTAAAAAAAAACTATCGAAATTAGGCACAAATCTTGATTTTTTTTTCTTTCTAAGTTTTCTTCCCCTTCCTCTTTTTCTCCCATTTTCAGTTTTTATTCTAAACTTTTAATTTCTTCATTTTTTTTTTCCTTTTACTTTTTTTTTTATTTTCCATTTTTTCATGTGTATTTTTTTAAATTTTAATACAAAATATTAATATTATAGGTATGATTTTATTATAGTCGGTAATACAATAAGTAATAACGAGTAATATCATAAATAGTAATTAGTAATACCATTAACAGTAATTAGTACGAATAAACACTTATCTTATTCAAAGTGAGATGTTCTTATGACGACACTGTTCATAAATTAGTAGAAATAAATACTTATTTTTTCCAAAGTGTTAAAACGTCATTTTCAAACTATGTTTTGAAAAGCAGAATTTTGGTGAAATTAGAATAAAAAAACTTTAGGAAATGTGAATGGAACTATAGGAAAACGACATGCTTAGACCATCGATTAGTTCTAAAAAATATGTGTCCATATAATGTTGCTTACGAACATTGACCTAAAGTCCGATTTGTATAATGTAACTAGATTGATTGTTACCAGACTTGAAAATTACATTATTGAGGACACGTTTTTATTTTGGAAGGAATGTTGGTAGTAAAGTTTTTATTCTGAGAATAATATTGAGTGTTTCGAAGGCTCCCATAAAGTTTTGAATAAGATAATTTTTTATTCTATTGTCTTTTGCAATGACGATAAATAAAAGTTAAAGGACAGTCTCTTTTCATGGTAGGTGTGTAGTGTGTACCTTCTGAAACATGTTCATGCATAGACAATTATATACAACTGTTCATGCATAGACAATTATATGTTTCAGCCTCTAGAGTTAAGAGTGGATTGAAAAATATTTACCTAAATTCAAATGAATAACAAATTTATACTATGGAGTACATGTTTCAAATATTTTTTTAATTGACAAATTAAACTTAAAATATATTATAAATTTATTTGAATTCCTTACGGGCACGGTCCTACGTTGCCCATTGTGGCATTGTCCCTCCTTTACGTCAAAGAAAGAAGAAATTGTGATCGAGAGCAAATTCAGTAAGTGAAGACTTTTTGGGCCAACAATGTTAGCCCATTTAATTAAAAGTGGAGAATGTTTTGGGCTAGCATTTAATTAAAAGTGGGCAGCCCAATTGTTTTATCAAAGAAAAGAATCAAATTGACCAACCCATTTCTTGAATTGTGCGTGACCAATAACAAATGTTCAAAAAAAAAAAATTGTTCTTTCAACAATTACAACTAAAAAATACATCAATTTTTCAAAATAATCTCATCTTCATATTGAGCCCCCTAAAATATTATAAAACATGCTGAAATTATATAATGAATGAACAAAAAATTCATCAAAATTATTTCACACAATTGATGTCTTTTACCTTTTCTTTTTTAATAACAAAATCATTGTTGTATCTGTAAAATATACATTAAAAATAAAATTAATAAATGTCTGAATCTTACTAAATTCATAAGTAAAATCATTGTTGTGTATGATTAATCGAGGATAAATTTGTAATTTTATAATTATATATTTAAAATTATTAAATTTAATTTAAAAGTGTGATAGGGCGACAAAAAACGATAATAAGTGCAATGTAAGGCGATGGATTCTGCGACGCCAAATCCAACAGGTAGGAGGTCATCAAATATAAGTCATTAGATTTCAGATCTGATGGCTAAGATTACTGGACTGTTGATAGTCTAGCGACACCTGGACTATCCTTAAAATGCTCCTATTTATTTTATTATAAAAGATTAATTGTAATATCTAATACTACTTCCCAACTGTTCTATTTTACGCATATAAGACCAACTCGTGTCTTTAGATTTTTTTTTTTTATTGTTAAAATTTTGAAAAGGGCCAAATTTAGATTTTTTTTTTCTTTTCTTATCGTTTAAATTATTTTACATGGGTTAAGGAAATAATTAATTAAATAACAATATATAAATAATGTGATTTTTATTGTTATTCAATTTGCATATTATTATACTATTAGAAAGAATAGGTAATGGACAAAATTAAGAAAATAAACCTTTGATTCTCGAATGAAAATGATATTTATTTTAAAATAACATTTCTCATCTTCCTCTACAGTGAATTTACACAACAAAAATGAAATAAATACTTGAAATCGATCATTCCAGGTAAGCTACTTATCCATTCTCAATATTAATGAAATTATCTCATGGAGATATTAATGAAGAACATAATTAGATTTGGGTGTTTAGGATTTTCTTGATTTGTTAAGATTCGGTTTGATTTTATTAGATATAAAATCTATTCATTTCTTGATTATCTGTATATTATAAATTGATAAATTTAATTTGTATGTGTGAATTGAACGGTCTATTTCATACAAGCATAATATTAGCAAAGTTAAAAAAAAAAAAATACAGAATCTTATGATTTGACCAGGAACCTGTTTAATACGAAGTACTAATAAAAAAGAAAAAAAAAGTGGAAATTCTGATATATTTGGGATTTGGGTTACTGTCAAATGTGTATTTCTGATAAAGCCCTAAAATTGATAAACCCAAGGAATGCCTAATTTGAAATCTGTTATATATGGAAAAATCTTTTAGAATGATATGGTGGATCTCTCATGAATTCCCTCTTATATAAACGAATGTTAGGAGGCTAATTAATTTCAGAATGATATGGTGGATCTGCCTGCCTAGTTTAATTTCTCGAAATTTTGAATTAAGATGGACCAGGTAAGGTAAGTATTGACGAAGTCAAAGAAGCGGTAAAAAGTGCCTGAATATTCTCTTTTTTATTTATGCGGTTAAATTATTTGGTGATTCTGGTGAAATGTGCTGACTTGATACGACACATTTATTTAAAAAGGTTTAGTCTAGTATACACTCTAGTCCATGTTGCACTTTTCAGTTGTATTGACTTGCACTTTTTCATGATTTACACTTTTTGGTAAAATGGTATTACACTTTTCAATTATTAAACTGTATAATAATATTTTTCAACTTTATCCCACAATCTAAACAACTTGATTATAAATTATCATATAAACTTTAAAATATAATCCATCAATCCAAACATGAATTTTAAATCAATTTTTCAAATTGTCTCACTAAATTCTATCATAATATATCTATCATATCCTAATATATCTATCCTATCTTGCAAACCAAACAAGCCCTAAAAGTATAAGTTAGTATAACTAAAAGTGAAATACAATATTTCTGAAATGTGCAAGTAAGTATTACTGAAAAGAAAAGAGCATCACAATATTAATGAAAAGTGTAAGTCAATATAACTGAAAGTGTAAGAGTCTATAACTGAAAAGTGCAACAAATATTTTTACTAAAAAGTGCAACACAATATTATTATAAAGTGCAAGTTAGTATCACAATTTTTAATGAAAAATGTAAGTTATTAAACTGAAAAGTGCAACAGAATATTACTAAAAAGTGTAAGTCACTATAAATAAAAATATTATTATAGAGTTTAATAATTGAAAAGTGCAACACCATTTTACCAAAAAGTGTAAGTCATGAAAAAGTGCAAGTCAGTAAAACTGAAAAATGCAACATGGACTAGAGTGCACAACATGCACTCGAGTGCATATCAGACCAACCCATTTAAAAAATGTCATGTTATCTGCCCCATCATCCTATCTGTCATGTTATCTGCCATATCATCCTATCTTTAATTTTTTATTATGTCTATTTAATTTTTTCTTTTGTTAATAATATGGCCACTGTCCACTACATAGGGAATATATATAGTTTTGTTGTGAGATATATTTTTTCATGTTTATTTAAATCAATTGACTAGGTATATTTTAAGAAGTTCTAAAAAGTTTTCAATATATTAAAAAATTCTCAATAAAATTTACATATAATTTTATTTTAAGAATGTGTATAAATAATACAGTTCTGAGCAATATTGGAGTTTAATTACCATTTTTTTTGTATTAGATGTTTTGAATATATTTTGACAAATTGTTATGATTTTTTTTTAGGTAAGTGAACCATCCAACCTCCCTAAGTGTTATATATCTATTTGCAATAGAAGTTTATTTTACTAGTTTAAGTGAAATTTGTTACGTCCTGAACAATTTGATTGTTGCAGGTTGATGTTCAGGGAACCTAAGATAATGAAGTTTTTGAGGCTGCTCTCAGTCAAGCTTTACTCAATCAAGTTAGTTGTGAAACCTTTGTTACTTGTATGGTTGGACCTACTCCAAATCAACAACTTCTACAAGAAGATTATACAGCTCCATATATTCCAGCATTTTGTACATGTAGGTTTGAGGCCACAATTCACGACACAAACAAGAGTGGAAAGCATTATGAAGAGAATATTGGTTGATGGAGGAAATAATTTGATGGACACGAAGAAGAGAAACTAAAAAACTGTGAACTTTGGTTTTTGCCATTTATGGTTTTAAGTGGAATGTTAGTTTTTTGAAAGATTGAAATACAACTTTATTATATTTGTAAATATAAATTGATATGAACAACTTCATATATTTTAAATTGTTATGTTTTAATGTAGTTGTCAATTTTATTTTTAATTATCCTGTCAAAAAAATTGTTTTTAATTATATAATTGTTTTATCAATGGTGCATATTTCAATTTTGTTTTTAATTGAATTTGGGAGTTTAAAAGTATATATAAATGAGAGATAATTATGTGTGGGAGATGACAGGACATTTTTTAAATAAATGTAGTAAAAAAAGATTAAATTGAAAGGTAAATAACGTATTTTAAAGTTGAAACTTAAAGGATCTATTTTAAAATGTACCAAACCTATAAAATTTATAGGACAAAAACTAAAATTTTCTCAAAAAAGCACATTAAAATTGTTTAATAAAAAAAAAAATGGAAATTTCGATATATTTGAGATTTGGGAAATGTATGTATTTCTGATAAAGCCCTAAAATTTATAAATTCCCTCCTCCTATATAAACAAATGTTAGAGGCTAATTAATTCCATTCTCTCCATCTCTGAAAGATAACAGGAGAGAATATGAAGATGAAGAAGAGAATGGTGAAAGGCGAAGCAAGTACAAGCCAGAGTGATTTTCCGACTGAAGAGGATAGGTTCGTGGCTGAGATTCTACTCGAACTCAGGTATCCTAATCCGATGTCCATTGTTGAAAGCCTGGCTGATTGCGGTTGGAAGCGTAAGCGGAGGAGGTCTGGCCTCGAGCCTATTCCGCCGCCTGTGGACAAGGACGGCAGCTCCTTCCACAGTCCCGACTTGCCTTTCAATTTCCCCACCACTGATGAGTCGGATGACAAGAACATGAACCGTTTGTCGACGAAAAGGGTACGTTGGAATTTTCTTCTTACTCAAATTGAAAAAATAAATCTACACTTTTCAATTTCAATTTTTCTTTTCTTAAAAGTTTTTATCCCTCGGATTCATTCATTCCTCAATTTTAGGGTACAATTGAATTTTTTTTAATAATTGATATGCAGAAGAACAATTACTTGGATGAGATACAAGCACTGTGTGAGCAAAGTAAACATCTGCGAAGGGTGAGTTGGTAAATTCACTTTGAATTCCCCTTTCTTTATTTTTCCAATTCTAAACCTTTTACGAATTTAACATAACAGGAGATAGAGAGGGCCAAGAAGAATTACATGCAGATCAAGTCCTACAATTCACAACTTAAAAAAATCAAACGAGAGGTACTTTTATTGATTTTACATTTAAATTGATCTATCTACTGTATATTGATTGATTTACATTACAGACTATACAGTTTGGAATTCAATCCACTGCAGCAGATCAAAAGACTCAGTGCCCAGTGGGCCCAATGACGGCCCAGTGTCGCCCGTCAAATAATGGCCCAGTTGGGCTTGATCTCAACATGCCAGCCCAAATGGATAAAGAGGATGCGATGAAGCGGGACAGATGTGCTGAAGCTAGAAGAAATAGGATAAAAATAATGAAGAGCAAAACAATGTATAGGAGGAGTTTTTGACTTCATGGGGAACAAAGTTAATATGTACTGTAATTAACAATTTTTTCCCTATTTAAATGTAAAGTTTGACGCAGTTAATTAATATATATTTTTTTTTTATTCTTGTCTATACTGTATATTCCTTCTTGTTTATTGGTCAAACCTATTTAACATACTACCATTCAAACTGGATTTTAGTGAATGTTCGACTTTTTAATTGTATATTGAGTGATAATTGTGTTAAGTTAGGTGACTCAAAGCTGTAATTGAAAGTATTCCTCTTCCTTGAAATTTGAATCATGAATGGGTATCCCAATTTTGAGAAAGAATCCTCCAAGGTCTCTATTTTGGAAATCTATTTACCCAAATAGACAAGGCTCGACGCAATTTTTACATCATAAATTAAACAAAATGACAAAAAAAAAAAAAAAAACCGGCATCTATAGAATGTGAGGAGTTGACGACATCCACTAGCATCACCTTCTATCACGACATTGTTCGATGGTTTATGGTGATCTTAATGAAGAACAATGAAGAACACAAGAGGTAGCTTCTTTGAGAAGCAAAAAACTTTGAGCTTGGGAGTGTATTGCTTTGAGCTTTGGTAGGAATTTCTTATAGATAAATGAACAATATTGGAAATATGATTTCTTGATTTGTTGTAAAGGAGATTTACAATGAGTATTTATACAAGAGAGAATTAGGTCTAACCTAACCCTAATGGGCTTTATAAGAGAGCCCATAGGAAACTAAGGTGGGCCTATACAATAAATAAGAATGAGAGTGTATTTACTAATATAGGTCCAATATGCCCCCTCAAGATGGAGTACCATAGGATAGTCCAATCTTGGTCATAAGGAGCTGAAGGCGAGCACCGGAGAGAGGTTTGGTGAGGGCATCAGCAAGCTGGTCGGCAGTCGAGACATGCGAGATGCGGAGTCGAGCAGTTTTGACTAGGTCACGAACAAAGTGGAAGTCGATGGCAATGTGTTTCATTCGTGAGTGAAACACAGGATTTGAGCATAAGTAGGTGGCCCCAATGTTGTCACAGTAGATGACTGGCACCGGATAATTGGGAAAGTGTAGTTCTTGAAGTAAGGATGTTAGCCATTGCACTTCAGAGGCTGCTGCGGTAATGGCTCTATATTCAGCCTCAGTTGACGAGCGAGCAACAGACTTCTGCTTTTTGGACGACCATGAGATAGGATTGGCCCCCAAAAAGACGACATAAGCACTCGTGGAAGTGCGATCATCGTGGTCGCCTGCCCAGTCAGCATCCGTGAAGCAGTGGAGCGAAGAGGATGAGGATGGGGTAATGGTGATGCCGACATCCCTTGTACCATTGAGGTAGCGGAGTAGACGCTTGACAGCAGTCCAGTGAGTGATGGTGGGTGCATGCATGAACTGAGATAGCTTATGGACGACAAAGGCGATGTCAGGTCTGGTGAGCTGGAGATACTGAAGGCTGCCGAGCACCTGACGATACTGAGTGGAGTCAGTGGGAGGGGTGCCATCTGATAGAGTAAGGCGAGCAGAGGTGGATAGTGGAGTTTGGACTGGTTTGGAGTCGATCATGTTGTATCGGGCGAGCAGATCAGTGATGTATTTGCGTTGGGAGAGCAGGCATGAAGTTTTAGAGCGAAGAACTTCTACTCCCAAGAAATAGGATAAAGGACCAAGGTCCTTGACTGAGAATTTAGCACTGAGGTCGGCAGCCACCCGGGCGAGCATGGGCGAGGAGTTGCCCGTCAGAATGAGGTCGTCGACATAAACAAGGAAGTAGGCGACCACCCCATTGTTGTTGTAGACGAACAGAGATTCATCAGACTGAGTGGGGATGAATCCAATGTCTACAAGGAAAGAGCGAAGAGCATAGTACCAATGTGCGAGGAGCCTGCTTCAGGCCATAGATGGATTTGCGAAGTTGACAGACATAAGTGGGAAAGGTCTTGTCTTTGAAGCCCGGAGGTTGAGCCATGAAGACTGTGTCTGAGAGCTTTCCATGGAGGAAAGCGTTGTTGACGTCGAATTGGCGAAGAGGCCAGTCGTTGGTAACGGCAATGCTGAGGACAGTTCGCACAGTGGCGGGCTTGACGACGGGGCTGAATGTTTCAGTGAAGTCAACACCTGGTCGCTGATGGAAGCCTTTGGCGACCAGACGAGCCTTGTATTTATCCAAGGTGCCATCAGGTTTTCGCTTAATACGAAACACCCACTTGAGATGTATTGGGAGGAACTAAGTCCCAGGTGCCGTTTTGAAGAAGGGCATCAAATTCAGCCGACATGGCTGCCCGCCAGTTTTTATCTTTGAGTGCCTGCGATACACAACTCGGCTCAATGTCAGAGGCGATGACAGAAGTAAGTCCATACCTCGGGTTTGGCTTGAACACATTGTTTTGAGCTCGAGTTACCATGCGAGATGCAGGAGGTCGTAAGGGAGCATTGGTCGGCACAGGGATGTCAGGTATGATTGCAGCTGGCGGGGAGGCTGGTGGGGGTATAGGCTGTTGATCGACCAGTGTTGGTTGTTGGGGATTGGTAGGCACGGGATTATGGTCGAGGACAGTTGTGGCGAGGTGAGGGAGCACAGGTGCTATAAGTGTGGGCGAGGAGCTGGGTGTCGAGGAGGTGGATGTCGGCAGGGAGGATGATTGATTAGTGGGAGAAGGGTTTGAAAAAGGAAACGTATGTTCGACAAACTGAACATGACGCGAGGTGTAGATTCGATTAGTGGAGCGATCAATGCAGAGATAAGCACTTTGTGTGGGCGAGTACCCAACAAAGATACATGGAGTGGAGCGAGGATCAAGTTTGTGAGTTGTGTAGGGGCGTAGTAGAGGATAGCAGAGGCAACCAAAGACGCGGAGTTTGGTTAGGTTAGGGGGGCGAGTAGTGAGTTTTTCAAAGGAGGATGCCATGTCGAGGTTGACTTTGGGAATGCGATTTATGATATAGGCTGCTGTGCAAACAGCATAGGGCCAGTAGGTGAGAGGCATGGAGGCATGGTGAAGAAGAGCTAGGGCTGTGTCAACCACATGACGATGGCGACGTTCAGACATGCCATTATGTTCGGGTGTGTGAGGTGGGGTGGTGAGGTGTGCAATGCCATGGGTTTGAAGAAAGGGGCGAAGAGCAATGAATTCACCCCCATTGTCAGAGTAAAAGGTTTTGATTGCGTTTTGATAGGTGTTTTCAACAAGGACTTTGAATGTGGTAAAGGTGGGGAGAACATCTGATTTTCTTTTTAGAGGGTAAACCCATATGTACTTGCTGAAGTGATCAACAAATAGCACATAGTACTTGAAATTATCAGGAGACAAGACAGGTGACGACCAGACATCAGAAAAAATAACATCAAGTTGTTTAGTAGATGTAATGCTTGAATCATAAAAAGGTAGTTTGTGACTTTTGATACATGAGCATGAGTTACAATTGAAGTGTTTTGATGGAGCACTAGATAAACTAAGCTTAGAGAGGGTATGAGCGAGGATTTTTGTTGATGGGTGGCCAAGGCGAGCATGCCAGGTGGTCGTTGTGAGGTGTTGAGATATGAAGGCTTGCGGGGAGGTGATGGACATGTGTGCCGGCCAGACATATAGATTATTTATACGACTCCCAGTGAGGAGAATGCTCCCCGAGTGACCATCCTGCACCTGAAAGGAAGAACGATCAAAGACAATGTTAACATTATTGTCACGACAGAGACTAGAGACTGAAATCAAGTTTTTCGAGATGTGTGGGACGACTAAGACATTTGAAAACTTGAGAGATGGAAGGTGAGGAAAGCACATAGAGCCAGTGTGAGATATGCGTAAACCTTTACCGTCACCAATTTCAACATTGTCAGCTCCATCAAAGGGCGAGGGAAGAGAGAGGTTGGCGAGATCGTTGGTGATGTGATGCGAGGCACCTGAGTCAAGGATCCAGTGCTCGGCAGGATGTGCCGAGGAGGCCGAGTGGGCCGAATAGGCCGGGCGCGCATCTGGTCGATTGGGGCGAGGAGGTGGTGAGTACCGTCCAGGCGGTCGGCGAGAACCCATAGAAGGAGCGGTGAGTGGGGGGACTGAGTTAATCTCAGGGCAGGTGCGAGCAGTGTGACCGGGTGCTCGGCAGTATTGGCAGGTGCCAAGGTAGGGCCTTTGCGAGGACTGGCGAGGACGAATGTCAGAAGGCCTGGACCTCGAGTCAGGTCGCAAGGAGTCGGGTCGCGAGAAGTTAGGGCGCGAGGAGCGATGATGCGATTTTCCCGCAGTGAGTGCAGAAGCAGGTATTAAGGCCGAGGAAGGTCGCGAGGCAATTTGGACCTCGGCACTGAGGAGTTTGTCACAGAGCTCGGCAAAGGAGATGGGCTGCTCGCGAGCTTGGATGGCATTTGCGATGTCATTATAGGACTCATCAAGGCCAGTGAGGACTTGGAGGGTTACGTCCTCGGCATCAGACTTAATGCCGAGGAGTGCAAGTTCGTCGACCACAGAGCGAACTTCCATGAGAAAATCGGAGATCGGGCGAGCACCTTTAGACAGAGAGCGAAACTTGGTTTTGAGGGCAAGAATTCGGCCTCTGGAGGGTTTTCCATACATGCTCTCAAGCATCGACCAGGCTTCACAAGAGGTTTTAGTCGATGCAACAAAAGGAATGAGTTCTGGAGACATTGATCCAACCATGGCTGAGAAAATGAGGTTATCCTGACACACCCACAGGTCATGCGCAGGGTTGGAGATGGTGGTGGTGGTGTTGGTGCCTTCGGCAGCTGGGATTGTGGAAGGTGGGCACGGATGCGTGCCCAAGACATAGCCGAAGAGATTGTGCCCAGTGAGGAGGAGGCGAAGCTGAAAGGACCACGCACCATAGTTGGTGGAAGTAAGCTTCAGGGACATGTTTGCAAGACCTTTGAAGGTGATGGGTGCGGGCGACTGAGGTGGAGTGGCCATGGTGATGGGTATAGCAGCGGAGAAGCGTGGTGTCGTCGACTGGTGGCGGCGGCGGTCTCTCAGAGAGATGCGGCGGCGGCGGTGTAGCAGTGAAGAAGATGCAGCAGCGGCTGGGGTTTGTGGCGGCAGCGGCGGCGGCGGCGGCTAGGGCTGGATAGCGGCGGCGGCGGCGGCTGGTGTGGATCAGGCGTGAGCCAAGAGACTCGATGATACCATATAGATAAATGAACAATATTGGAAATATGATTTCTTGATTTGTTGTAAAGGAGATTTACAATGAGTATTTATACAAGAGAGAATTAGGTCTAACCTAACCCTAATGGGCTTTATAAGAGAGCCCATAGGAAACTAAGGTGGGCCTATACAATAAATAAGAATGAGAGTGTATTTACTAATATAGGTCCAATATTTCTAACTTAACTTACAAATGAGTCATTTAGGCATTATATACTTGGTTTTTTGGCTGCCCAGCCTTTACACGTGGCAGCCCTATATTGGACCTGAAATTCCACCACGAAAAGGTGATGGGACGCTGCATTAAATGCTAAACCGCCTCTGTGGTGGTCGTCCTCGCCGGAAACAAGGAGCTGGGCCACGGTGGTCGCCGGAGAACCTGGTCGTCCGGCTATCTCCATGGAAGGTGGTCGCACTCATCGTGTTCGACACACTCCATTCTCTCTCCCAAGGCTTTTATACTTGTCTTTATCTAGCTAGCTCTACATGTGATCGCCAACATTTTTGGGCGAGCACACAATTACATTTTCTTCATAATGTTGACTAGTCGTCGCATGACCTGGTTGACTAGTCATCGCCACGCAAGCTGGTGATTAGGACTGACTTGTCAAAGATTGACTTCTTTGACCTGGTGTAACAGTTCCCTTTTAACAAAGATAACACATCAAAATATTCATCATCTCCCCTACTTCGACATCCAAGCATCCCATAACAACCATAGTCCTACCCACAGAGAGTCAGCCTCACCCGTGGGACAATGACGACCCGTTAGCATTGAATCTCGAAAAAAACCTACATCAACATTTAGTTTTTACATACCCAATGGAGGTTTATACCACGCCTTACAAATCGGTGCATGTAGTACCCCTATGCAGAATTCTGACGACTGCTCCCAAACGCACACATTCATTATAGCCAATTAGCCGTTAATGCATGAATAGCCTTCGATCGGCAACTTACAATCGCCACTCCAAACTTTTGATGGGGTTGAGTAACATTTCGAAAATTAAATTCTAAAATCTCGTGACTCGTTGTGAAGTACCGTCCAATTTAGTTAGGAGCCCCGCAATAGGTCAATAGTTTCATTCGTATCGTTATCAGTTTCGCACAACGCGCAAGATTTTATTAAGCACCACCATTTACAATTCGATTCCCATGTTCCACTGATATTTCACCCTACTGAAGTTTTAACACGCGTGTTGCCCCAATATTATTGGACATTTTTTTATGTGAATGGACTACCAATTAATATTTAAAATAATGAAAACTGAGCATTCTTGTTTAAAAAAAAAGTGAGTTCAATATGAAAAACTTTGAAAAAGCCACATTAACGAGAGATTTTTTTATTTATTTTAAAAAAAATTGCTGTTCAAAAAAATCAAAACAAGGGAAGGTTTAGAATTATTAGTAAGAGAAGATTTTGGCATTAGTTGAATTTTGACAAGATAAAATGTTAAAATAAGCTTTAGAAATTGAGTCGAAATGATTAAAATGATTAACAAGGCAAGAAAGTGGTAAAATAGGAAATAACAAACAAACAAACCCTAAGGAGAGTCTCCACTAGACCGAGGACTTGTCAGCATTTAATTCGTTCTCTCGAATTCCTTTTTTAAAACCCAGACTCCCCCAAGCAACTCCACTTCTCTCTCTCTCTCTAACAATAAATTGTCCTTCTTCTTCTTCTCATTATCTCAGAAAGTGGAATTGAGAATGAAGGGTGGCGTTGATTTTCCGACGGAGGATGATATGATTGCAGCTGAAGCTCTACTCGATCTCAAGTCGTCTGAGGTGTCCTCCTTCATTGAATTGTTGGCTGATTCCAGTTGGAAGCGCAAGAGGAGGAGATCTTGCCTCGACTCCGCACTGCCGATTCAGATGCCTCTAAACGTAATTAAACCGACAAAGGACGGCGGATCCCCCACCAGTCCCGACTCGCCCTTCGTTTTCCCCGCCGATGATAAAAAAAACACTTCCACTTCCACGAAAAGGGTATGTTTTTTTCTTCTTATTAAATTCCCTTTCCTTTAATTTTTTATTAATTTATTTCCGGATTTGTGATGATTAATCGATTTTAGAATAGATTGTTTGTAATTGTACCTCGAATTTCGCACAAGAATATAAAATCTTGATTATTGATTTTTGATATCCCCCAATCCAGTCAAAGAAGAATAATTACTTGGTGGATGTGATTGAAGAGCTAACTCAGGAAAACGGCCTTCTTCGAGGGGTAAGTTCGTAACTTCACTCTCTGTAAACAAAAAAATCCTTCTTTCTCGATTTTGTTTGTGTCATATTATTATGTTGATTATTTGCCTTGTCTCAGGAGATTGGGAATGTGAAGAAACACTGCTCCAAACTCAAGGCCTATAATTCACAACTTAAAACAATCAAACTAAAGGTAGTAGTATTTTTTATTTTTATATACTCGATTTTGTATTTAAATTGAATTAATCAATTGTGAATTCTTTGATTATTGATAATGATACAGGTCGTCAGCGGACTGAAGAATGTTGGAATTACAGATCCAACGGCGGCGCAGGAAATTCAGTTCCAAGTCGGCCCAGTAACAGCCCACTCTCACCAGTCAAATAATGGGCTTGCATCGGTCAACCACGTGGGCCCAATTGGGTTTGATCTCAATGTTGTTCCAGCTGAAGACACTATGGATATTGAAGGGATGATGATTGCTGATCAACGGGCCAGATATGCTGAAGCCAGAAAGATGAGGAGACGAATCATCAACACCAAATCAATGAGGAGTTCTAAGAATCGAGTTTGACAATTATTCAACCCTGCAGGTTTCCACGACTTTAGAGTAACCATACTACTAGCCCGTGGGGTAATTAAAATGGAATTAACTATTTTTTTCCTCTTAAATAGTATCTACTTACTTATCTCAACTGTAAATTTGGCCGTGGCTAATATGATTTTTGAGGATTCATTTTTTGCACTAAGAAAGATATTCCTTTTTCTTATTACTTGCTCATATTACAATACTAGTAGTCCTTGCATGTTTAAGTTTATAAATCTTTTGATGTTTCGGTATCTAGTGATCGGTTAATTCGGGATCAATATCACTGTGTAGTAATAGGTGTCCCACCTAAAGTTATGTAAAGAGGAATATTCTACTAAATTTCAAAGTCCACAATAAATGCTCAATAAAATTTAGTAAGATTTGAGATAGGGGAATAAAGAGATTTTCTTCAAACTATAGTTAACTTGGTTGAGTTAATACGATACGTGAATTATATAACAGAAGAAGATGTCACGGAGTACAACATTATGTAACATGATTACATTAGACCTCGTCCATACATTTTTAGAATGAATTATGAATCCTCTAAAATAGTAAAAGGGCTTTGAAAATCTAAATTTCCGAAATAGATCAGGCTAGACAACATGACTCTAATTTAGGCTTTCATGTGAGAAATTTAGGTGTGCCCATTTGTATAATTTTGATGCATAAATTTTCTACCAACATTTTGTTTGCTTTTTTTCTTGAAAACGGATATAAATTATAAAGTCGTAATATTACTATTCATTAATATACAAAATTACACCATCTATTCCAACATAATTTTTTCATCTTTTTTAGGCGTTCCATTACATTAAATAATTATTCTTATTTTTCAATAAATAAATTGTTACTCCATTAATTATTAAAATATCTAATTTACAATTACAGTACTATATCATTTTTTCACTATTTTATCTACTTTAATCATGTCACTTATATTACATCACTTTTATATTAATGCTTCTTAATTAAACTTTGTAAAAACTTTACATGCAAAACTTCTAATGGAGAGCAAACTACGAGTTAATTGCGTTGCTTGATCAACTTTGGTCCGTTTTAAGCTTTTGACTAATAACAGCCAGAATCAAGTTTGGTCCTTTTTAGTAGCAATCATTTATTAGTATTGTTAAGAAGTTAGTTATTTCAATTGCAACTAATTTGTAACTCTTAGGAGTGGTTATAAATTCGGCTGATATGGTTTGTAAAAGGGGTTGTTGAATTGAGAAATTATCTCTGGTGGATTACTCAGATATTGTGGGTTTTACGGATATTGTGAGTTTGCAACAAGGTTCTTAATTGTTCATGGAATTGATTGTGTTGTTGCTCTTCAAGATTATACTCCCGCTGCGTCAATTGGTATTTAGAGTTGGGAACAAAATGCCTCCTAAACGGCAAGACGATCTTGCGTAAATGCAACTACAAGTCGACCAGTTAACAACGGAAGTGGCTGCTCTTGCGGCCCAAAATCAACAAATCTTGGCAATATTGCGCGACCGTGTCCCGGAAGTGGGGCAGTCCTTGGCTTCACTGGTGGTTGTGCAACATGAGCCGCCATCTTCGGAGGAAACTGAAACCTTGGACAATCCTTTCGTCCCCCTATATAGGGGTCTGCGCCCCCAAGCCCCCAAGGTGATGTGCCTGTCCGACGTGACGATGATAATCTATGGGAACTCAGGATCAAAATGAAGATTCCGAAATTTCATGACCATACAGATTTGTCGGATCTTGTAGATTGGTTGATTACGATCGATGGAATCTTAGACTTCAAGAACGTCCCTTATTCTCGCCGCGTCGTATTAGTGGCCACTCGTTTGCGAGGTCATATATCGCATTGGTGGAAAAATTAAAATCATTGCGCACACGATTGGGCAAGAAACCGATTACTTCTTGGGCTAAATTCAAGATTAAGATACATGTGGCTTTTTTCCCCTTTATTCACGCACGAATTATGTTTCAAAAGTTACAGAATCTACGTCAAGGGACACATTCAGTTACTGAGTAATCTAATGAGTTTTATCAACTGATGACGCGCAACGATCTCTCGAAATCTACAAATCAATTGGTCGCACGTTTTATTGGAGGGTTGTGCATAGGTATTCAAGACGTTTTGAATTAGTATTCCTCGTTAACGATTTCCGAAGCACATCAACGGGTGATACTTGTGTATAAAAAACAACAAGTGAAGCATTCTGTTAATTTTGCAAATCCACTTCCTACCCATGTGGAGGGCTCTTCTTCCAGCCAGGCCCCGCGGCCCCAAATTAATTCTCGGCCCGCTCAGACTGTGGCCCCTCCCTCGCAGCCTCGCCCAGCGCTTGGGGCGTGTTTTTCGTGTGGGGGTCTCGGCCATCGCGCTGGCAATTTCCCTAAACGGGTCTTGTTCGTGGATGAACCGAGGTATGACGGACCACCAATTTATGATGAGGATGCAGAACATGTAGCGTCTGAGGTATAATTATGTTGGGATGACAGCCCGACTTTGATTGCGCACCGCACTTGTTTGGCACCAAAGAGTAATGACGCTTCGATTCAACGAATGTCTCTCTTCCATTCAACTTGTACCGTATCGGGTAAGGTTTGTCGATTCATCATCGATTCCGGGTCTTTTGAAAATATGGTCTCGGAAACAGTCGTCCACAAACTCGTTCTGCCCATCGAACCACACCTGGCTCTATACACGTTATCTTTGTTGCAACAAGGAACGTCAACAATTGTGAAGTTGTGAGTTCTTGTGCATTTTTCGATTGGTACAGCCTATATGGACTCAATAAGGTATGACGTGGCTCGCATGGATGTGTGTCACCTCTTACTCGGACGTCTGTGGCAATACGATAGAGTTGTTATGCATGATGGTCGTAAACACACGTATAGTTTTTTGTTCGACGGGGTTCGTATTGTACTTTTACCCTCGCCTGGTAATCCATCCCACCCAATTTCGGAAAATCGGGTGGTACTCCTTTCTTGTCGACATTTTATGTGTTAATTACATGATGCACCTATGTGTTACATTCCGATTGCACGCGATATTTCCCCCTACTATGATACCCTCACTTGTTGCCCCTCTACTATAGGCCTTTGAAGATGTTTTCCCAGCAGATCTTCTAGCCAGTTTACCACCTATACGAGACATACAACACCAAATCGATCTTGTTCCGGGGGCATCATTACCCAATCGTCTGCATTATCGAATGAGTCATGCCGAGCATGATGAGCTTAAGCGTCAAGTCACCAAGATGTTATCCAAAGGTTTTTTCTGCGAGAGCCTTAGTCCCTGTGCCGTTCCAGTGTTATTAATTCCAAAAAAAAAAAATCATGGCGCATATGTGTTCATAGTCGAGCTATCAACAAGATTACGGTGCGCTATAGATTTTTTATTCCCCATCTCGATGATTTATTAGACCAGCTGTCCGGTGCCACAGTTTTCAGCAAATTAGATCTCAAGGCGGGTTATCATCAGATTCGTATACGTCCAAGAGACGAGTGGAAAACAACCTTTAAAATTCGGGAAGTTTTATTCGAGTGGCTCGTCATGCCATTCGGTTTATCTAATGCGTCTAGCACATTTATGCATATCATGACGCAAACTCTTCGTCCATTATTGGGATCTTGCGTCGTTGTGTACTTTTATGATATATCAGTCTATAGTAAGACGATCGCTAACCACCTCCAACACTTGGAAGTCGTATTAACCATCCTCCATAATGAGAAATTTTCTGCAACGTCGTCCAAGTGTTCTTTCTTACAAAAGTCTGTTGTTTCTTGGTTATAGTATCTCGGCAGAAGGTATTGGGATGGATGAAACTAAGATTGAGGCGATTTGTGAGTGGCCAATGCCCCGCACGCCAATGGAGGCGCGTAGTTTCCACGGTTTGGCCTCCTTCTGTCGGCGTTTCATCCCTCATTTCAGCACAATTATGGCCCCTATCACAGATTGTATGAGCGCCGCGTCTTTCAATTGGATGGATGAAGTAGCAACCGCCTTCAACGTCATAAAGAGTAAATTGACGACAGCTCCCTTGTTGGTTCTTCCAGACTCTACTCTACCATTTGAATTACACTATGTTGCGTCCAAAATGGGGATATGCACGGTTCTGAGCCAATCGGGTAGGCCCATAGCCTATTTTAGTGAAAATTTGATGGGTCTGCTCTCCCGTTACAGTACTTACCGCTCGAGTTTTATGTGGTTGTTAGAGCAGTTCTACATTGGCGTCATTACCATTTCCAAAGAGAATTTATCATATTTACGGACCACAAAGCTCTTAAACATTTGCAAAACTAGGATGTCGTATCTTTGCGTCATGCCGGCTGGTCCGTCTACCTGTAAAAAATTACTTTCGTCATTAAACATCAATCGGGAACATTAAACCGCGTGGCAGATGCTTTGAGTCGACGATCCACTTTGTTGACTAATATGCGGACACAGGTTCTTGGTTTTGAATCACTTCGCGACTGTTATTTTGAGGACCCAGTATTTGGGCCTATGATTGAGAAATTGAAGGATAGATGTTATACATTGACAGACGGATTTTTATTTCATAATAATAAATTGTGTGTTTCGGAGGGCAGTTTGCGTCTGCAACTTAATCAAAAGCTGCATAATCTGGGGCATCCAGGCCGGGACAGGACGATCGAGTTAATCACCCGGTCATATTTTTGGCCCACGATCAGGAAGGATGCTGCACGTTTAGTGGAACAATGTCGCATTTGTCATGTTTCGAAAGGGATAGCGTCCAATGTCGAGTAATACAGGCCTTTGCCGATTCCGTCTCAACTGTGGGTAGACGTCAGCATGGACTTCGTCCTTGGTCTCCCACGCACTCAAAGGGGTAACGATTCAATTTTTATAATTGTTGACCGTTTTTCTAAAATGGTTCATTTTATCCCTTGTAGGAAAACAACCGACGTTGTTTTTTCGGAAAATCTACAGTTTACATGGTTTGCCCCAGTCCGTAGTTTCTGATCATGATACCAGATTCCTGGGTCATTTTCGGAGGAGTCTTTGGTGGATGGTGAATACAACCTTGAATTTTAGTAGTGCCTATCATCCGTAGACGGATGGACAAACGGAAGTCATTAACCGTTCGCTTAGAAATTTGTTACGTTGCTTGGTTGGAGATAACTTGAGGTCATGAGATTTGAAGCTCGCGCAGGCCGAATTTGCTCATAATTCGGCCATGAATAGGAGCACCGGTTACGCCCCGTTTCAGATTGTATATACGCTTATTCCGTAGGGACCACTAGACTTGTTGGTACTGCCTTCTCGGACGAGACCTCACGGTACAACTCGAGAGTTTGTTGAGTCCCTGCACCAGGTTCACGCCAGCACACGTGCGCATTTGGAGGCTGCTACGTCGACTTATAAAACAACAGCGGATTTACATCGACGTCACGTTCTTTTTTACGTAGGGGACTTGGTTTGGGCAGTCCTAACGAAAGGTCGCATTCCTGCTCATGAGTACAACAAACTTGTTGCTCGCATAATCGGCCCTTTGGAGATCACGGAGCGCATTAACCCGAACGTGTATCACTTGCGCTTACCCCATTCATTGCGTTGTTCGAACGTCTTCAATGTCAAACATTTATGTCCTTATTTTCCTGAAGATCCTTCTGGAGAGCAAATTCATTCTGATTCGAGGGCGAATATTGATGGAGAGCAAACTACGAGTTAATTGCATTGCTTGATCAACTTTGGTCCGTTTTAAGCTTTTGGCTAATAACAACCAGAATCAAGTTTAGTCCTTTTTAGTAGCAGTCAGTTAGTATTGTTAAGAAGTTATTTCATAAATCCTACCAATCACAAAATTAGAAATGGGCTCATGAATGATGATTTCATGGGTCATTCACCATACCAATTTTACCCTAAAATCAAAATTTTATCAATCTACCTCCTTTGAGAAAAAATTTATTTACGTCTCGTCTCGTAACTTTTACCTTTTTTGAAAAACGTTCCAAAATAGTTAAAATTTTAATTTACGTCCCATAACTTTTTTAATTGCTTAAATTACGTCCAATTTTTGCTGGAAATCCCCAAATTTATGTAAATGAGACGTAAATTGAGCAATTAAAGAAGTTATGGGACGTAAATTAAATTTTTTATTAAAATGCGAAGTTATGCGAAAAAGATAAAAATATTCAACAAATGTGTACAATTCACTAAAAAATTAATGTAGTTTATGTTATACAATCAAATAAAAAAATATTTCATAAACTACATTAATTTTATAGTCAATTGTACACATTTGTTGAATATTTTTATCTTTTTCGCAGAACGTCCCATTTTAATTAAAATTTTAATTTACGTCTCATAACTTCTTTAATTGCTCAATTTACGTCCCATTTACATAAATTTGGGGATTTTCAGCGAAAATTGGACGTAAATTAAGCAATTGAAAAAGTTATGGAACGTAAATTAAAATGTTAACTATTTTGGCACGTTTTTAAAAAAAGATAAAAGTTACGGGACATAAATAATTTTTTTCTCTACCTCCTTTAGATTTTCATTAATTTTAAATTAATTTTACTAATCACTTTATATTTATTTTGTTTTTCTCAAATTTAGAACACAAATTTTTTAATACATTTGATAATGTTCCATTTTTGTATTTATATCATGTTTTTTTTTTTAAATATGATTGTGTTGAAATTTCATAACTCATGAGACTCCATATTTTCAATCAAGTTTTTGTCATTATTATTTTTACTCACTTTCTGTAATGTAAAATGTTAAAACAAGATTTAGAAATTAATGTTTATGAAAACAAACAACATTGAGAGTTGAAATGATTAACAAGCTAGGTACAAACGAATAAAAAAAAAGTGATTAAGGTTATGTTTGGATAAAAAAAATTGATTTGAGAAGTCATTTCAAATGTTTTAAAATTAAAATTGATGAATTTTAAATGATAAAGTATTAATAAAAATTTAAAATTCTCTCATTTTTTAATTAAAAAGATGGGTACAATTCATTCATTTCTTTTTAAATAAAAAAAAAATGAAAGTGAATTTAGATGGTAAATTTAAAATCTAGCTTAAATTTCTCCATCAAATTTAGCCTAAAAGAAGGGTACTGCTATTAACACCCCAAAACATGTTATACACACCCCCATCATTTTAAAAATAAAAATAGATAATTGAAAAATGACTAAGTAACCCTTATACAAATTAAAGAAGAATTTTTTTGAAAAAAATGTAATTAAAATCTGAAAAGTATTTTAACAGATTAATAAAATCTTAAAAAATAATTAATTTAAATAAAAAATTAAAAAATCAATTACAAAAAAAAAATCGTAATTTTTTTAATAAATGGTAAAAAATAATTAATTAAAAAAATCAATTAAAATTAAGAATTTGAATAATGATAAATAAAATCTAAAAAATTAAAAATCACCTAAATCTTAAGAATTAATTAAATTAATTATAAATATTCAAAATATAATTGATTTAATTATTTTTTAAAATTTATTTGAAAATTTTAAATTTTATTTAACTTTATTTTATTTTTAAATATTTTATTTTTTAATTTAATATTGAGTTGATTTTTCTTTATTATTTTATTTAATTTTTTAAAAAAAATCGTTAATCGTTAATTTTTATTTTATTTATTTATTTTTCAGATTTTATTTTCATTTAATTATTATTTTTTTCATTTTTTTTATATTATTAATTTTTTTATTGATTGTTCCTTTTTAAAATAATTTTTAAAATTTAGCTGATTTTTTAAATATTTTCAACGTTTACACGTAATTTTATTGTATTATTGGTTTTTTTTTTGTTAATTAAATTTTAAATTTGATATATTTTTAAAGATTTAGTTAATTTTTATTAGTTATGAGGGTTGAAGGGTAAATAGGAAATAATTGGGGTGTGTATAGTAATAAAAATTGAATTTTAAATTTTAATGGGGTGTGTTTAACATTTGGAGTGTGTATAACATTTTATGGAGTGTTATTAGTCCCACCGTAAAAGAAAAGAGAAAAAAAGGGAAATAACAACATTACGTGTTTTGTAACAAAAAATAAGAGTAAATATTGTATGACATCGTTTCAATGTGTATCACTTTCTTATAAAAATGTTACTTTTAAGGTTAAATTGTACTTTCTCAGTTTAATTTTACAATTTTCATTTTTTTTAAATCACAAAAACATTAGTTCTCATTTAAAGAAATACTACAACACCAAAATAATTTACATCCACCCTTTACCTATCATTTATTTACTCACAAAAATATAATAAAAAATCATTTTATTTATTTTACTCTCTATCTCGAAAATTTCACACTAGTAAAATATACTGTAGGATTGGATACGGTTACGGTAAACAGAGCGCAACTTAATTGAAATCCCTCTCTTAATCTCATTTTTAACCTAACACATACAACTATATTAAACCCTTCAATTCCACTTCCCCTTCTTCTCTTTCTCCTATCACAAAACAAAGGAACAATTACAGAATGGAGAAGAAGATGATGGAGAAGATGAATGGCGGCCGCAAGCAGTAATTCTTCGACGGAAGATGAGTTGATTGCGATTGAAGCTCTACTCAGTCTCAGCCTCTGGCGTCATATGTCTTTACTTGAATGATTCTGAATCCAATTGGAAGCACAAGAGAAGGAGATCTTGTCTCGATCCTATTCCACCATTGGTTGCACACTCATCGTTGCTTCAGCCGCCTGCCGTGGCGGTGGAGAAGGACGCTACCACCAGTCCCAACACGCCATTCAATTTCCAGACCAATGATGAAGAATTGATGATGCATTCTGAGGGTAAGTCTAGTTATCTCTTCACTTTATAATTGCAAATCTCAATTTTACAGTTTTCAAATTCCTTTTCTTACTAATTTTTCTTCGGGTCGATTGTCTTCGTTCCTGAATTTTATCAAGTTTGAAGCTCCCTCTCCAAAATTAACTCAAATGGATAAGTTCTTCTAAAAAAATTTGTTACCAAACTTCCTTCATTTTCTCTCTCCAAAATTCACCTTTTTTTTTTTTTTGGATCACATTTAATTCCAAACTTAAAACAATCAAACAAAAGGTATATAATCGATTTTACATAATCTCGACCATGGATGAAAATATCAGGAAATATCCTCAATATAATATATCGAGAGAATATCGAGAAAATATAGAGTATTCAAATTGTTAATTTCATGTTACCATATTTTCAACCTTGATCTCGACCTTAATAATGGTATTTTGTTTATGAATTTGATACAGGTCAGGGGAAAATTGGATGTTGGAATTGGGCCAACTCCGTTGATTGCAGAGGAAACTCAGGCAATCGGCCCAATTATGTATAGAAGTTATAGAAAATGTATTTGATTGATTTGTTAAGGTGATTTACAAGAGCTATTTATACAGATGGTTTGTACATAGAATAAGTTAAGTTTGACTAACTATACAAGAGTTAGGGCTTGACATAAGAAGGGGGAGTGCTTAATCTTTGGGATTGGATATTATGACTAATGGGGAGTGCTTAATCTTTGGGATTGAATATTATGACTAATACGCCCCCGCAAGATCGACGTTCCATCCGCGACAGCAATTTTGGAACGTAGATCTTGAAATCTTGTTTTGTGAAGTGGCTTGGTGAGAACGTCCGCAAGTTGATCTTGAGTGTTGACATAGGCAACGGACATAATGCCTTTCGAAGTAAGGTCGCGTACAAAGTGGAGGTCTATGGCAATGTGTTTCATCCGAGAGTGTTGAACTGGATTGAGAGCCAACCGAGTGGCCCCCATGTTGTCACAGAGAAGGCGAGGAGGTTTGGGAAGATGAAGATGTAGGTCAGCGAACAGGTGCTGGAGCCAACAAACCTCCGAAGCTGCTGTTGCCAGTGCTCGGTATTCAGCCTCTGTCGAGGAGCGAGCAACGCCTCGTTGTTTGCGTGATCGCCAAGAGATAGGTGTGGATCCGAGGAACACAATGTAAGCAGAAGTGGACTTACAATCAGAGAGGTCGCCTCCAAAGTCAGAGTCCGAGTCGGCTGTGAGTTCGAAGGTGGGAGAGCTTCGGAGGAGGACCCCATGGTGGAGAGTGTGTTTGAAGTACCGAAATAGTCGTTTGACAGCAACCCAAGCATCAGGAGTAGGGGCGGACATATGCTGGGCAAGGCGATTCACTGTGAAGGCTATATCTGGTCTCGTCATTGTTAAGTATTGGAGGCCGCCAATTGCACTGCGATATTCACTAGGATCTGCAAAAGCGGAGCCGACGATGGGTTTTGGCGAGCATGGTGAAGAGACAAGTTTGACACCCTCCATTTTGTGGCGACGAAGTAGGTCGACCAAATATTTGTGTTGAGACAAAAAGAGACCCTTTTTGCAGTGGGCGACCTCGATACCCAGAAAGTAGGAGAGACAGCCAAGATCTTTTACTGCAAAAACAGATTGAAGATGTTTTGTGATGGACGAGATTAGAGTTGTCGAGGTACCTGTTAAGACCAGATCATCCACGTAGGCCAGGACAAGAAGTGTGTCGGTACTGGTGTGGAGAGTAAATAAGGAGGAGTCAGCTTTTGATCGTCGTAGGCCGAAGCGCTCAAGTGTCGAGCACAAGGAGTCATACCAGGCCCGAGGGGCTTGGCAAAGGCCATACAGGGAGCGACGGAGTAAGCACACATGAGATGGTGTGGATAAGTCCTTGAACCCTGGTGGTTGCTGCATGTAGACGGGAACAGTCAGATTGCCATGTAAGAAGGCATTGCTTACATCCAGTTGGCGTAAGGACCAACTATGAGTGGCAGCAAGCGTGAGGACTGTGCGGATGGTCGCAGGTTTGATCACGGGGCTGAATGTCTCAGTAAAGTCCACCCCTGGTCGTTGGTGGAATCCCTTAGCGACTAGGTGAGCTTTAAATTTATCCACTGAGCCATCAGGTTTGCGTTTTGTTCGGAAGACCCATTTGCAGCCTATGATGTTTGCATTTGGTGGTGGTCGAACTAAGTCCCATGTCCCATGTTTTTGCAGTGCTGTAAACTCCTCGGCCATAGCTGATCGCCAGTGAGGAATGGTGAGGGCCTGTTGAACTGTGGCTGGCTCTGCATCATCGGGCAGTGGATCTTTTGTCGCAGCGAACAACCTTTTGGGACGGTGTATGTTGTTGAGAGCACGAGTTCGCATTGTGTGTGTTCGCTGTGGAGCAATTTCAGGAGGGCGAACAACATCGGCTGGCGGGTTTATGCGAGCAGGAGTTTCCTCGGCAGATATAGTAGGCTCGGTAATGATTGAAACAGGCTGCTCGTCAGTGGCTGGGATAGGCTGATTGGTAGCAGAGTCAGTGGGCGAGGATAGAAGCGATAAAGTGATGGTTGTCGGTTGTTGTTGCTTGGGCGGCATAGGATCATTGTGAGTAGGGAAGTTATCCTCAATGAATCGAACATGTCGAGATACAAG
The DNA here is from genome assembly GCA_963675135.1 of Galeopsis tetrahit. Classification (NCBI taxonomy): domain Eukaryota; kingdom Viridiplantae; phylum Streptophyta; class Magnoliopsida; order Lamiales; family Lamiaceae; genus Galeopsis; species Galeopsis tetrahit. Next base: position 19,072,660 of record OY776125.1, on the reverse strand, counting down.
TAGGCGACCACTGGAGATTTCATAGCAGCGGTAGGCACTTTGGGATGTCGAGTAGCCCACGAAGATGCACATTGTGGATGGTGGATTTAGTTTTCCAGGAGCATAGGGGCGAATCCATGGGAAGCAGAGACATCCAAACACACGGAGTTTCTCATAGTTTGGGGTCTTCTTGAATAAGACTGAGAATGGGCTGCGCTGATTCAGAACTCTGGTGGGCATCCGATTGATTAAGTACACAGCTGTCTGTAAGGCCAACAACCAGAATCGATGTGGTAGGCGAGCATGAAGGAGAAGTGCTCGACCAACTTCAAGGATGTGGCGATTGCGTCTTTCAACAAGACCATTCTGTTGCGGGGTGTGTGGCGCAGTGGTGAGCCAGTTGATGCCAGATTTGTTAAGTGTTGGACGAAGAGCCTGAAACTCGCCTCCATTATCAGTATAGAAGTTTGTAATGGAGTGTCCAAATTGTTTCTCGACAAGAGGTTTGAAGTTGGTGAATACGGATGCCACCTGTGATTTTGCAGCCAAGGGAAATAACCAACAATAACGGGAATAGAGATCAACAAATAATAAGAAATACTTTGACCCATCTAGAGATGGTGTTGAGGCTGGCCCCCAAACATCCGCATAGATATAGTGTAGGGGATGTAGAGCAACAAAAGAGGTATTATTGAAGGATAGTTTAGTAGATTTGCTCAAGTGGCAAGGAACACAGTTATTGTCCAAAACATGGGACTTATTCAACACAGATAATTTAAATTGACTGATAATTAAGTGACTGGTATCCACAGACGGATGACCGAGTCGAGCATGCCAGCGAGTAGAGGAAGTCTTGATGCCAGTCGAGACGAGCACAGGAGATGGGGTAGTACTTGCTGGTAGATGGTAGACCCCATTGTAGCATGATCCTTTAAGAAGAACCGCCCCCGTGTTCCGATCCTTGATAAGAAAATGAGTAGGAAAGAATTCCATGGTGACATTATTATCCTGTGTGAACTTGCTGACAGACAATAGGTTCCGCATAGCTCGAGGAACACATAGAACATCAGATAAAACAAATGATGCCGACGAAAAATTTAAATGAGATGTACCAGTGTGTGTAATAGGGAGGCCAGTTCCATCTGCAATTTGAACTTCATCCGTGCCATCATATTCTGAGTGAATGGAGAGATTGTTGAGGTCAGTGGTCAAGTTGTGAGAGGCACCCGAGTCAACCATCCACGGAGGATTTGATCCTGAAGGTGAGCGAGCAAAGTTCGCTTGAGCCGGAGGAGGTCGGCAACAAGTGAGGGCAGAGTGTCCTTTGAATCCACACAGTTGGCATATGATAGGAGTGTGGTCGCTGTAGGACGAGGGGCCTGAACGAGATTGCGGGCGAGCAGAGGAAGACGGCCGCGAGGAGAGAGTAGGTGGGGTGCTGAAACGGGGCGAGGACGAGTACCGGTTTCCACGACCATGAGTGGGCGAGGAGCGAGATCTGAAATTTTTGTGACTATGGCGAACAGTGGCATTTGCAGTGGCAACCAGATTGCGAGCAGCCCTGTCTTGGGCTTTTAGAGAGAGCTCATGTTCATAGAGAAGATCATGAAGTTCTTCAAACTGAAGGGAGGTTTCGCGTGTGCGAATTGGGCCAACGATGGTTGCATATTCAGGTCCTAGACCATTAATCACAAAAAGGGTAAGATCATCAGAACTTACCGGTTCATCAATCAAGGCTAATTCGTCAGCCTTTGACTTTATGTAGTGGAGATACTCCGTAATTGATCGGTCATCAATGGTGATCCGATGGAGTTCACTTTTGATCTGGTTGACACGAGATCTCGACTTGCCAGCGAACATTCTGGACAAGATCGCCCAAGCCTTCTCCGATGTAGTGGATGAGGAGACAACAGGTAGTATTTCAGGGGCCAGGGAGCCAAATATGGCGGCCAGGAGAAGTTAGTCTTGCTGCACCCATGTTAGGACCTCCGAGGAGTTCGATCCGTCATCACGGCGAGCAGGACATGGTTTGGAACCGTCAATGAACCCTAGGAGGTTGTGGCCACGAAGGAGTGCCATGAGGTGGGCACGCCATGAAGGGTAGTTTTTGTGGGTGAGTTTGATGGGGAGATCATGTCGGGTGGAGATCGGGACAAGAGTGGGAGCGGTTGCCGGCAACTGGGTGGTTGCCGCGGTGGTGGTGGTGTTGTTGGGTGCCATGAGGGATGAGTAGTAGTGAAGAAGAAACGAGGGTTTAGGATCGTTTCCCTACTGATACCATATACGGAGTAGAAGTTATATAAAATGTATTTAATTGATTTGTTAAGGTGATTTACAAGAGCTATTTATACAGATGGTTTGTACATAGAATAAGTTAAGTTTGACTAACTATACAAGAGTTAGAGCTTGACATAAGAAGGGGGAGTGCTTAATCTTTGGGATTGAATATTATGACTAATATTATGGCCCATTCAAGTAATGGGCATGTATCGGTGGGCCCAATTGGATTTGATCTCAACGAACTTTCCGCTGAAGGAGAGCCGTTGGATGTGATTGGTGATAGAGGGATCGGATCGGATGTGCTGAAGCTAGGAATAGAGGGTAATTAAGTAATGCAATTGATCGATCTTAACTGTAAATTTGGTGGCGATTAATTAGCATTTAGTCAGGATTTGTATGGGATTATTTGTTTGTTGTGGGGTGGATTATTCATTCTTTTGATTGGTCAAATGAATGTAATACCACTTCGTGTTCATGATGTAGAAATTTAAGTACTTGCAAAAAAAATTAAATATAACGAGAGTGTTCATGTTAATTCCGTTTCAATCCCACAAAAGATCTATTTTTTATTATTATTCTTTTGCATAAATGTCATTTAATTATGTAATTTAATCAATTTTCTACTTTATATAAATAGTCAACTACTCGATTATTGTCAATAAGAAATCCACTCAAAAAACATTAATCATTAGACAATATTTATTGTTTTGACTTTTGGTCAAGGTGAATCCATGCAAAGACTGATACAGTATATAGGTTGGAAAGAGATTAAATGAGGTTAATGAACATTTGTAGAAAAATAAGAATAAATATTTATTAATGTCTGATAGATTATATTCATGTTAGCCACATGTTGCTTACAATAATAAATCCTCACACATTAAATATTATCATCCTCTATTCAAAATAGTCTATCAACATAACACGTTGAACTACTCATGTGACTTAAAAAAAACAAGTCAAAGCATTTATTCATTTCTATCACAAAAAAAATTCCGTAAAAAATCAACTTAGACTCAAGATTATAGATGACCATTTGTGTTTTCATGACACAATAAGAGAATAAAAAGAATTTACTATTATAATATTATGTTACTCCATGTTAGATGGTACTACCCAATAAAACCAATAAATAAAATAAAATCAATGAAAACCGTGTGTACAATCAAACTGTTTTTCGAGTTCAACGGAATGACATACGTATGAAAGTTTGTGTTTATCATATGATTCATATGGACACAAACATAATAAACCTTAATACTACCCTGTACATTAATTCGTGACCCCTCAAAAAAAAAAAAAAAGTGTATATGAAGGTGTACGTAAGTACTGTACGGGTTGTACCTAGGATAAAACGAAATATCTTGAAATGGGATCAAGGATGAAAATATCGGTATCGGTCGAAATATCGAGATCTTAAATTTATGGAAATATCGGTGGATATATGGATATCGAATATCGATATCGGTAAATTTTAAAAATTGTAAAAATTTAATAACAAACCTTTAGTACATAAAATCAACAAAATAATTTGAATACATTTTATATCAGTGATAAATTTATATAAAATATAATTTACAATGTTGTTTCGTATGACATTTATCGATATTTTTTGAAATTTATCGACATTTTTTCGATATTTTACCGATATTAGGTTCGATATTGTTATCGTCTACCGATATTTATCGATATTTTCAATTTTTTTACAAATATCGTGGAAATATCGATTCTTCCCAATATCGATATCGGTGACCCCAAAAAATGGATATATCAAGGATATATCGGGGATATTTTCGGATATTTTCATCCTTGAATGGGATATGGAGTATATATATTGCATTATAAGTTCTTCTAGAAGCTTCCTGCCGCAAATATCTGCTTAGCACGAAAATATAGGAAATTGAATAGTATAATACGGCTGTTGGTATGCTCAAAATCTGGAATATGTTTGACTTAAAAAAAATATTTTTTAAATATTATAAAGTCAAATTAAATATTAAAATAATCTTTTGAAGTAATAATATTTCATTCACAATTGAAAATGCTACTAACCTTTTCTTTTTTACATGGTCTTCCTCTAAAATTTGCGCTATAACTAAAAAAAAATCAAGGTTTTTCTTATTATTCCGTTTATAATGATTTTATTATTTACACTATTACTTACAATATTCAATTTGCATGATTTTTAACTACGTTATAGATTTATAGTACATAAATTGTTAAGAAAATTGGATCAATTTTTTTAAAAAAATGAATTAGTTAATAATAAGGTAAAGTCTAGTATGCACTCGAGTGCATGTTGTGCACCCTAGTCTATGTGCACTTTTCAGTTTAATGACTTACACTTTTTGTAAATGGTGTTACACTTTTTAATTATTACTAAAAATATTATTATACAGTTTAATAATTGAAAAGTGCAAGTCATTAAACTGAAAAGTGCAATATGGACTAGGGTGCACAACATGCACTCGAGTCCATAGCAGACCAAGCCTAATAATAATTACTTATACAGTTATTTTAACAAAATTATAGGGGTGGAAAGTAATTCAAAATTTCTTCTCATTATTATTGAATGATATTTTGTCATGGCTCTAGAAAAAGATTTAAACTAGTGTTATAAAGATTAAATCGAAAACCGATTAAAATTGGAATAGCCCGTGAGAACACGTGATTACCTAATTTAACATTAAATTTGGACATTTTAGTATTGAATTGTTTGGAGTGTTAGTTTAGTGATATTAATGATTTTTTTTTTTGGTTGAAATTGCCTAATTTGTCTATAAAAAAAAACGAGAGCAAGAAGAAAATGATTTTTTTTTTATGTTTTATGATATTAATATTTTAAATTTTTTGATACTATTTGGTTTCTTATGAGTCGGAACAATAAAAACTTTCAGCATAGTGAAAGTTTCAATTTAAATTAATTGAATGAAATATATTAAAAGTTTGTAGGGGAAATCTTGGACACATAAATTAAGGAAAAAAAAAAGTAATGATGAGAATGTTGAAGGGTAATTTTGTAAACATTTATATATAAAATAAATAAAGTAGATGGATTTGAGTGTATAGTGGGTCACAATGTATTTTAAATAATTAATTCGTAAAATACGGGTACATTTTAAAAATTGTATTAAACTATAGTAAAACGCAGTAGAGACGCGATAGGGTCAAGCGTTTCTGTAACAATGACGCGAGGCCCCAAAGCTTTTTTGTACTTACATGTGTTTCAGATTTTTTATATATTAAAATTAACCCAAAACGCAAAGTCCTAATTTTGGGGTCCAAACGTAATATACATTATTTGTTTGGGGTAAAATTAATTTAAAAATGAAAAATGCGGAGCCACAGCACGTTTCCCTTCTTTTTTCACATTTTTTGCTTCAAAATTTGTTTAACAAATTTTTTAAAAAATATATACTCCTCCCGTCCAGCAATTACTTTAACATTTTTCTTTTTTGAATGTTCCACAATAACTTTCACACCCTGAAAAACTCTTTATAAATTTCACCCTCACAATATTCTCAATTTTACACGAATGTCATTACTTTTTCTCCACACATATACAAAAGTCAACTCATTTTTTTACTTTATACACAAATGTTTACAAAATTATTTCTCAAAATCTCCACTAAATTTACTTTTTATAATTTGTGTTTCACTTCACATGTGAAAGAAATCACCGGATGGATGAGTATATTATTTGGGGTTTTCCTTAATTATGTATATGTATGTGTTATTATATGGAGTATGTTACATGAAGCATACGCATAGCATGCCATCTATAAAAAATAATAAATAAAACTTAATTTTTTTTAACTGTTTTTAACGTTATAATTTATTAAGAAATAAGGAGTTATATTTTTTTAATCTCCATGCATACATTATGCATATTTAACATTGATACTATTATTAGTTCAAAAAAAAAATTATTAAAACAAATATTACGAAATACTTATTTTATTATACTCTCTTCATTTTTATATACTCTCTCCGTTTAGTTATAAGTTTTCTATTTTATCATTTTAGTTCGTTCGCCTATAATTCTCATATCCTTTTGATAAATATCTTTTAATATTTTATTCGTACACTTCACTTTATATTTAAAGTTTCTCTTTATTTTTATTTTCATCACATCACTTCTACTGTATCTATTATTTAATCACTTGTTTTAATCAATGTGCCAAAAAGTAATGGAAAACTTAGGGAAAATTTCAAAATAAGTCCTGTAACTTAGGTAAATTCAATTTTAAATCCTTTAAGTTTTCACCTTTTTCAAAATAAGTCATGAGGTGTCCAATTTACATCATTTTTGTCTAATTTACGTCTTGTAACTGCTTAGATCAATTTACTTCTTTTTTTGTCCAATTTACATCTTTTTTTTTGGACTCACCCGTCCCACGTTCCAGTTCTACTTCGTAATTTCACATCCGAATTTCTCAATCCAGCTACATCCACCCCTAAAAATACATATACATTCTACTATTACATCTCATCCAACTATTCTTACACAATTTGATTTGACATAAAGTTACATCCCATCCTACTCAAAATCTCAAAACAAACACACATAATTACTATTTATCAGGATTTTTCCATCCAACATAATCCCAAAACAAAAACCCCTTTAAGTTTTCACTATTTCAAAATACGTCCTATAACTTAGGATGCAAATTGGACACATTTATGACGTATTTTGAAAATTGAAAACTTAAAGGATTTAAAATGAAATTGATCTAAGTTACATGACGTAAATTGGACAACAAGGATGTAAATTGAAAAAGTAAAAACTTAAACGATTTAAAATGGAATCATTCTAAGTTACAGGATGTATTTTGAAAATTTCATATGTTATGAATATTACATTTCCATGTAATATTCAGAGTATCTTTGACTTTGAAGATTATGCAGCCTTATGTCAGTTCCGTACTTCTATTGTTGCGCTTTCATTGGTCCACATCAGCTTGTATGGTTGTTGTCTAACGGATAATCAATTGATATACCACAACTAATTTTCCACAGCTGATTTTTGCTGTCTTTACTCTGTTGTAGACCACAGTTGACTTTCCACATCAGATTCTACTCCGCTGTCTTTACTCAGCTTATTTTCTGGACTTCTTCTCTACTGATCTTAACACTTGATTTCTCTGATTGTTTTCTCAGTTGTGTAGACTTGTCTAGTTAGTCAAGCAGACTAAGTCTTAGTTGTGTTTGGCTTTACTCAACTGATCTTGCTTACTCAGCTGAACATCAAATGAGTACTTACTCATCTGATTCTTCACTCTGGTCTGGTTATTCTCATTTCTTCTGAGCTTGTGCGCGTTTCTCCACTATATCAGCTAGCTTCTAACACTGTTGATATGACTAGATCTAGCATAAGGATATAAAATATCCCAACAAGGACTTATTGAGTCAATTCACGAATGTTGTGGCTTTTTTTTATTAGGAGAAGTGCAGGTTTAGTGGCAATTGCATTGTTAGGGATGCCGTTGTTTCAATAATTATTTTTATTAGGTTAATCTATTGTTTAATGTGAATGAACTACCTATTAGTATTTATGTTTGCAATAATGAAAATTGGACATTCTTATTTATTATTTTTTAAGTAATAATGAAAACGGAGCATTCTTGATTAAAAAAAGAAAGTGAATTCAATATAAAAACCTTTGGAGAAGCCACATTAATGAGAGTTTTTTTTTTTTTAAATTGCTGTTCAAAAAATTAAAACAAGGGAAGATGTAGAATTATTAGTAAGAGAAGATTTTGCCATTTTTATTTCTTTGGTTTCCTTTATTTTTATTAGTTGAAGTTTGACAAGATAAAATGTTAAAATAACAACATTGAGAGAGTCTGAAATGAATAACAAGTAACAAGGCAAGAAAGTGGTAAAATAGGAAATAATAGTCAAAATTATTATGTATTGGATACAGCGATAAAACACAAACAAACCCTAAGGAGAGTCTCCACTAGGCCAACGACCGACACGTGTTGGAATTTAATTCGTCGTCTCTTTCTCTAAAAAAAAATTCCTATTTTAAAACCCTTCATCAATCCTACTCCCCCAAGCAACTCCACTTCTCTCTCTCTCTCTCACAATAAATTTACCTTCTTCTTCTCATTATCTCAGAAATAGGAATTGAGAATTGAGAATTGAGAATTGAGAATGAAGGGTGGCGTTGATTTTCCGACGGAGGATGATATGATTGCAGCTGAAGCTCTACTCGATCTCAAGTCGTCTGAGGTGTCCTCCTTCATTGAATTGTTGGCTGATTCCAGTTGGAAGCGCAAGAGGAGGAGATCTTGCCTCGACTCCGCACTGCCGATTCAGATGCCTCTAAACGTAATTAAACCGACAAAGGACGGCGGATCCCCCACCAGTCCCGACTCGCCCTTCGTTTTCCCCGCCTATGATAAAAAAAACACTTCCACTTCCACGAAAAGGGTATGTTTTTTTCTTCTTATTAAATTCCCTTTCCTTTAATTTTTTATTAATTTATTTCCGGATTTGTGATGATTAATCGATTTTAGAATAGATTGTTTGTAATTGTAATTGTACCTCGAATTTCGCACAAGAATATAAAATCTTGATTATTGATTTTTGATATCCCCCAATCCAGTCAAAGAAGAATAATTACTTGGTGGATGTGATTGAAGAGTTTAACTCAGCAAAACGGACTTCTTCGAGGGGTAAGTTCGTAACTTCACTCTCTGTAAACAAAAAAATCCTTCTTTCTCGATTTTGTTTGTGTCATATTATTACGTTGATTATTTGCCTTGTCTCAGGAGATTGGGAATGTGAAGAAACACTGCTCCAAACTCGAGGCTTATAATTCACAACTTAAAACAATCAAACTAAAGGTACTATTTTTATATACTCGATTTTGTATTTAAATTTAGTTAATCAATTGTGAATTCTTTGATTATTGATAATGATACATATACTCGATTTTGTATTTAAATTTAGTTAATCAATTGTGAATTCTTTGATTATTGATAATGATACAGGTCGTCAGCGGACGAAAGAATGTTGGAATTACAGATCCAACGGCGCAGGAAATTCAGTGCCCAGTCGGCCCAATAAAGGCCCACTCTCATCCTTCAACTAATGGGCTTGCATCGGTCAAGGGCCCAGTTGGATTTGATCTCAATGTTGTTCCAGCCGAAGAGACTTTAGATATTGAAGTGATGATGATTGCTGATCAACGGGCCAGATATGCTGAAGCCAGAAAGATGAGGAGACGAATCATGAAGACCAAATCAATGAGTACTAAGAATCGAGTTTGACAATTATTCAACCCTGCTTTCCACGATTTTAGAGTAACCGGTGGGGTAATTAAAATGGAATTTACTATTTTTTTCCTCTTAAATATCTACTTACGTAGTTTAACTGTAATTGTAAAATTGGCGGCGGCTAATATGATTTTTGAGGATTCATTTTTTTGCACTAATCGTTTTTCTTATTACTTGCTCATATTACACTACTAGTAGTCCTTGCATATTTTAGTTTATAAATCTTTTGAAGTTTTGGTATCTAGTGATCGATGGGGACAAATTCCACCGTTCACTAGCGGATGGACCTCCACCCGCTTAAAATGAACTATGTAACAGAAATGTTAAAAAGATTGTGTAACATGATTACATTAGATCTCGTCCACAAGTTTTTAAGATTTGAGGGACAAAGGCAAACATCAAAGAAATCTTTGGAGAGTATTAAAATTTCGCACAAGTTTTTAAGATTTGAGGGACAAAGGCAAACATCACAGAAAACTCTGGAGAGTATTAAAATTTCGCTGTGGACCTGGTTAGGAGAACAGAAAATTCTGGCACCAAACTCATCCATCTCGGCATGGTGTTGCGATCCATTTTTATATATCATTGATTAATCGTTAGGGGTCAGGCGAGAAACAGAAATACAATTGTATAATATTGTAGATACTTGTAAGATGGGTTGAGTACCCCTGCTCGTAGATTAATAAAATACTTTTTTACCCTTTAATTTTAAAATCTAATTTTCCGAAATAGACCAGACTAGACAACATGATTCTAATTTAGGCTTTCATGTGAGAAATTTAGGTGTGCCATTTGTATAATTTTGATCCAGTTTTAATCCATAAATATTCTATCTTTGCTTTTTCTTGAAAACGGATACTCCTATAAATTATAGAGCTGTAATATTACTATTCAATATACAAATTACTCCATCCCTTCAACATAAGTTTTTCATCTTTTTATTTTAGGCGTTTCCATACATTAAATAATTAGGGTTGGTCTGCTATGAACTCGAGTGCATGTTGTGCACCTTAGTCCATGTTGCACTTTTTGGTAAATGGTGTTGCACTTTTCAATTATTACTAAAAATATTATTATACAGTTTAATAATTGAAAAATGCAACACCATTTACCAAAAAGCCAAAAAGTGTAAGTCAGTAAACTGAAAAGTGCAACATGGACTAGGGTACACAATATGCACTCGAGTGCATACTAGACTTTACCAAATAATTATTCTTATTTTCAATTTATTTATATAAATTGTTACTCTATTAACTATTAAAATATCTAATTTTCAATTACATTACCATATCACTTTTCACTATTTTTTCTAATCATGTCACTTTATTACATCACATTTATATTAATTAATGTTTCTTAAACTTTAACTTCTCTCGGGATGGATGGGGTAATATTTTTATATAATATACTTGTGAAAAATGTCAACATGTGTTTATATTATAATATGTACTTGTAATATACTTTTTCTTTGCTTTAATTTGAGGGTACAGTTGTGCCTATGTATCACTTCAATGGTCACCCACTTATTAGTAGGACTACAAAATCAGAATTTTATGAATCTACCTCATTTAGGTTTTCATTTTTAAATTAATTTTACTAATCACTTTATATCTATTTTGTTTTGCTCAAATTTAGAACGCAAATATTTAGGAAGTCTACGTCTAATACATGAGATAATGTTCCATTTTTATATTTATATCATGTTTTTTAAAAATATGATTGTGTTGAAATTTTATAAACTCACGAGTCTACATATTTTCAATCAAGTTTTTGTCATCTTTATATTTACTGACCTAATGTAAAATGTTAAAACAAGATTTAGAAATTATTGTTTATTAAAATAAACAACATTGAGAGTTGAAATTATTAACAAGGTAAGAACAAACGAATAAAATGAAATTATTTTTAACAAGAGGATCTGATTTGAGAAGTTATTTAAAATGAAATGATTTAAAAATACATAAATTTCCAATAATATAATTTTAATAAGTATTTAATTAAAAAAATGGGACAAATTCTAAGTTTTTAAAATTCATTCATTTATTTTTTAATAAAAAAATATTAGGTCTCAAATAGACTCGAAGGCATACATGCACTCGAGTTGACCCAATCAACTTCAATTTTTTTATTTTGGTAACTTTTTTTTTTAACATTTTTTTTGGAACGTGTATGTTGAAAAATGTAAGTCATATAATGAAACACTGTAACACAATATTACTGAAAAATGTAATACAATTTTTAAAAATGTAACACAATATTTAATAAAAAAAAATGTAAGTTATTATAAGTGAAAAATGTAATACAATTTTTAAAAATGTAACACAATATTTAATAAAAAAAAATGTAAGTTATTATAAGTGAAAAATGCAATACAGTATTATTGAAATATTATTGAAAAGTGCATGTTCATATCACAATTGTTAACAAAAAGTGTAAGTTATTAATAACTGAAAAGTGTAAAACAGTATTAATAAAAAATATAAATCTATATAAAAAAAATATTAATATAAAATGTAAGATACTACAATTAAATAGAAAACGTAAATATAACCCCATAAAAAAAAATTAACAACAAAATTGACTCACTCAACTTGAGTCTTATATAAACTCGGGTCTCCGGGAGACCAAAAAAAATAATTTAGATGATAAATTTAAAATTCAAACTTAAATTTTCCAGTCAAATGGAACTTAAAAGAAAAGAAAAAAATTTGGAAATAACAACATTACGTGTTTTGTAACAAAAAAATAGAGTAAATATTGTATGACATCGTTTTATCACTTTCTTATAAAAATGTTACTTTCAAGGTTAAATTGTAGTACTTCCTCAGGTTAACTTTACAATTTTAATTTTTTTTTAGATCTGACAAAAACATTAGTTCTCATTTAAAATACTACAACACCAAAATAAATTATATCCACCCTTTACCCGTCATTTATTTACTCACAAAAAAATAATAAAAATTCATTTTATTTATTTTACTCTCTGCCTCGAATATTCAAATAATAAAAGAATGGAAGGAATAAAACTGGAGCGCAACCCGTGTCAAAATTAAATTAAAATCCCTCTTTTAATCTTGTTTTTAACCTATCATGTCTCTATATATATGGAATGTAATTAAACCCTTAATTTCACTCTCCTTTATCTCTCTCTCCTATCACAAAACAAAGGAGCAATTACGGAATGAAAAATAAGGAGAAGAAGGTGAAGGAGAAGATGAATGGGAGCGCAAACAGTAATTATTCGAAGGAAGATGAGTTTATTGCGACTGAAGTTCTACTCAGTCTCAGCCTCAGGCGTCGTCATATGCCTTTACTTGAATACTTGAATGATTCGGAATCCAATTGGAAGCGCAAGAGGAGGAGATCTTGTCTCGATCCTATTCCACTGCCGCTTCAGCCGCCTCCTGTGGTGGCGGAGAAGGACGCTACCACCAGTCCTAACACGCCCTTCAATTTCCAGACCAGTGATGAAGAATTGATGATGCATTCTTCTCCCACGAAAAAAAGGGTAAATCTAGCTAGCTCTTCACTTTAATTGCAAATCTCAATTTTACAGTTTTCAAATTCCTTTTCCTAATTTTTCTTTGGATCGGTTGTCTTCATTCCTGGATTTTATCTGTTTGTAGCTCTCTCTCCAGAATTAAGAGATAAGTTCTTCAAAAATAAGAGATAAGTTCTTCAAAAAATTCTGTTACCAGATTTCCTTGATTTTCTCTCTCCAAAATTCACCATTTAATTCTTTTTTTTTTTTTGATCACATTTAATTCCGAATCAAACAAAAAGTTAAATATAATCGATTTTACATAATATCGAGAGAATACCGAGTATTCAAATTGTTAATTTCATGTTACCATATTTTCAACCTTGATCTTGAGCTTAATAATGGTATTTTGTTTATGAATTGGATACAGGCCAGAAGAAGGATGGATGTTGAAATTGGATCAACTCCGTTGATTGCAGAGAAAACTCAGGCAGTCGGCCCAATTATGGCCCATTCAAAAAATGGGCCTGTATCGGTGGGCCCAATTGGATTTAATCTCAACGAACTTCCAGACGACGAAGAAGACGAAGAAGGAGGAGAGTCGTTGGATGTGATTGGTGATAGAGGGACCATATGTGAAGCTAGGAATGGAGTTGTAGTTTAAAGACCGAGGTAATTAATTAGTACGATTGATCGTATGTTGTTAGCTGTAAATTTGGTGGCTATTAATTAGCGGCCTTAGTTAATTGTTCATTCATTCATTCTCTTTGTTTGCTGTGGGGTTGGATTATTCATTCTTTTGATTTGTCAAATGTTGAATGTAATACCACTCCTTAATATTTTGCTATTAATTAGTGTGTGCATGATGTAGAAATTAGATTACTTGCAAAATTTTAGAATATAATGAGAGTGTGTTCACCGTTTCACTCTCACAAAAGATCTGTTTTTTTATTATTATTATTATTTCATAAAATGTCATTTAATTAGGTAATTTAAACAAATTTTCTACTTCATATAAATAGTCAACGCTAATCATATGCTTACTGTGGACTTAGTGGGGAATGCTTGCATGACTTGTGGGCATTATCCAATTCAGCTTGGGCTAACATAAGGGGAGGGGTTGGGTCTTGGTCTAGGCGCTAGGCAAAACAACACAGCTAAACTAGCATCTTAGTGTGGGCATTGCACGACAGGCTTCACATTGAACTATCATCTCCGGTAAACAATTCATGTGACCTAGAAAAATTAAAAAAATAGAGCAATTATTCATTTCTATCTAAATAAATCCGTGAAATAACAGTAGGGGTGGGCCCGTAAATCATAAATTAAAGTATAAATCTTTTTTTTTTTAAATTGTAAACCAAAACGTATTTATAAAAATTGTTCGATTTGAAACCATAATATTTCGTCGGTTTAGTTTTTGATCGAATTGTAATTTTGCTTATTTTTTTCTCTACACAATAATTAATAAACATGTAAAAAGCAATCTTAAGACAAAATAAAATTTCAATAATAAAATATAACTAGAATAGGGAAATAAAAGGTTAAAAAATTAGTCAATGAAATTTGAACACTAAAAAACAACTAATTAACCAAAAAAGCAACAACAAATTTTTATCTTCTTTTCAAGATTTTATATTCATTGCACTCCTCGATTCTCATATAAGCAAAAAGTTTGAGAGAAAACGTTGAAGTTTCAAAACTAAACACATAGAGGGTCGAGTAAACGTTTAAAAAAAAAACTAAGCACATAGATATAATATTATTAATTCTTGGTTTGGTTGATTTGCGCACCCGTAATTAATCGGTTTTCATAACACGATAAGAAAAGAAAAATAATTTACTATTATAATATTATGTTACTCCATGGTACAACACAATAAAACCAATTAAAAAAAAATCTATGAAAACCATGTGTACAATCAAACTGTTTTTCGAGTTCGAAGGGAGGACATATATACGATATGAAATTTTGTGTTTATCATATGTACACAAACATAATAAACCTTAATACTACCTTGTACATTAATTCGTGACCCCTTAAAAAAAGAAAAATGTGTATGTGAAGGTGTACGTAAGTACTGTACGGTTGTACCTAGGATAAAACAAAATACTATCATGAATGGGGGGATATATATATTGCATTATAAGTTCTTCTAGAAGCTCCTACCGCAAAACCCTGCTTAGCACGAAAATGTAGGGAAATTGAATATAATATGGCTGTTGGTATACTCCAAATCAGGAATATAGTTGACTTTAAAAAATTTAATTTTTAAATATTATCAAGTCAAATTAAATATTGAAATAATCTTTTGAAGTACTACCTCTGTCCATTCATTTGTCTTATATTCTTTGTTATCAAATGTACTCTCATACACTTTATAAAAACTATCATTCTTTAACTATCACTTAATTACTCAATTGAGATTATTCCCTAATAGAGTCATTCCTGTAAAACATTAAGCAAGTAGAAACTATCACTTTTAAAAAAAATTAATAGGATCAAATTATAGTTAAAAAAACCTTAAATACCCTTAATATACATATCTTACATTATTTTTTAAAAATAAAAAATTAAATTAAATTTATTAATTCCATGATTTGTGCAACTGCTCAATCCCTTAATTATAGACGTGATTTACTATCTTTCTAAAGCTTCAGAATCGGAGGGAGAAACCAACAATGACTGGAGCTCAGGGAGATGACACAATTTTCTTCTCTCTCTCTTAAAACCAACAGCAATCTAGAGATATTGGAGTTCATTCGTTCAACAATGGCTGGAGCTTGGAAATTGTTGTTGGCTCTCTGCGTAATCGCGTCTCTTGTGCTCTCGCACGTGTCGGCAGGTGTTGACCTCGTTGTCGGAGCTAAATGAAACTCGTAATTTCTCGTACTGATGATGATAAATGATACAATTGTTTATTTTTTAAATTTGATTTTCTTTCGTGGAAAATAATAGATTTAAATTTTCGTTTTTTGACGAAGTGAGTGTTTGATATACAGTAAAATTTCATTCATATACACATCAATATACATATTATTAGACCTGCACTTCAATATACATATATATATTCATACACAAATGCATAAAACATTGTTTATATACACTATTACGTATACATATTTGTTGTCATGTTTATATACATTCCTTTATATTATATGCACTTTGTCCTTCATATATTAACTGATGTACAGTTAAACCTCTATAAATTAATACTCTATAAATTAATAAACTCTCTAAAATAATAAAATCTTCTATAAATTAATAAACTCTCTAAAATAATAAAATCTTCCGGTCCCGACTTGGGCCTTTGTAAAAAATCATCAAATTCGATAAGATAATAAAATAATAATTTTTTGAAAAATCCCTTTATAAATATTAGGTCCCATTAAAACTCTAAATTAATAATTCATAAATATTAGTACAATTATAAATATTATGACATGATCTCTCTTATAAATCTTTTTCATCAACCCACACTCTTGTAAATTTTTTTGAGTGCATGTGGGATGATCTCAATCTCTTATACTGACATGACATAAGGCTTTATGCATTTAATTATTCATGGATGATTTTGCGATGTCTTTAGATGAGAAGACATGCTTGTGTGTTATGAATTATTTTATTTCCATATTGAGATTTATATAGTATATGTTTCATTCATCATGCATGAATATACTTAATTGACTATAATAGTAATTTAAGTGCAAAAAATTAATGTAAACATGTATATGTAAGTAATTTCAATGAATTGATGCATGCGTCTATGAATATAATAGTTAATTGTATACAATGAATTGATATTATACATGAATTAGTTACAAAAAATTGGTTGATACATGAATATAATCAATGAAACATATATAAACTCATTTATTTTTAAAATATATGTACTAAATTTATTAAATTTAAAAAATCTCTCTTTTAATTAATAAAATATTAATTTATCGATAAATTAATACTTCTCTAAATTAATAAAATCCCACGGTCCTAAGGTTATTAATTTATAGAGGTTTTACTGTATATACATTTTCATACAAAAATTCAGTCCATTGTGCATATTATAATTCATAATTTATTTCATACACATATGCATTGTATGAGAACGGGTATTGCATACTGGACATCATGCTTACGTGTCCAATTTTTGCACCATCACCATCTTCGTCATCAGGAAATTTATGAGTATTTTTGTGATTTAATTGTGTTATGACTCTTGTGTAATTTAATTCTGGACCATAAAATTCAAAATTATTAATTTAAATTCGCGTTGGATAGTTATTAATTTAAATGCCGATTTTTTTATCAAAATTGATTTGATGTTAATCTGTCTAATATTAATTAATTTGAAATTATTTAAATGGGAAAAGGGCAACTTTGTCTTCTTAAGTGTCAATTTGACTCTATTGGATAAAAAATAAAAACATATTCCTTATTAGATAAAAGTTCGAGTGAAATGACCTTATTAAGAATTTACCCTACTCAATTTGTCATCAACTTTATTCACAAAAAATCACTTTATTCACTATGAACCCCACAATACCCTATAATACCCTTAATTAATTTATCTATTTTTTTCTTAAAACTTGTGTCCACCTCCAATGGTACTACATTTGATGGATGGAGTGAGTAATAATATTTAATTCACAATTGAAAATATATGCTACTAACCTTTTCTTTTTTATATGGCCTTCCTCTAAAATTTGCGCTATAACAAAAAAAAAAACATTTTTTTCGTATTATTCCGTTTATAATGATTTTATTATTTGCACTCGTAGCTCGGCTATGTTTCTCGTCATGGTTTTTAACAGTTTTATTTGCTTATCTTTTCTCGTTTGAGAGTTAGTTTTAACTATGGAAGATCAATTTCTAATTTGTCTCTGAAAAAAGAAGAGGTACTGATTGAAGTGTATATTTCCTTTGACATACCTTTTGGCATGCTTTCTTTTTCTTTCTCTTTTATACCACATATTTTTTATTGTCAATTTGCATAATTTTTTATCTACGTTATAGAGTATAACACATAAATTGTAAAAAAATTAAAAAAAAAAAGAATTAGTTAATATAATTACTTATACATTTATTTTAACAAAATTATAGGGGTAGAAAGTAATTTAAATTTTCTTATCATTATTATTTAGGTAAAGTCTAGTATGCACTCGAGTGCATGTTGTGCACCCTAGTTCATGTTGCACTTTTCAATTGTATTGACTTACACTTTTTGGTAAATGGTGTTGCACTTTTTAATTATTACTAAAAATATTATTATACAGTTTAATAATTGAAAAGTGCAACACCATTTACCAAAAAGTGTAAGTCAGTAAAACTGAAAAGTGCAACATACATGGATTAGGGTGCACAACATGAACTCCAAAAAGTGTAAGTCAGTAAAACTGAAAAGTGCAACAACATAGATTAGGGTGCACAACATGAACTCGAGTACATAGCAGATCAACCCTATTATTTATGATATTTTGTTCTGGCTCAAAAAAATTTAATCAAGTGTTTTTAGAATCGGGTTAGACCAACCAGCCATGAGAATTATCCCAACAATTGTTTTAAAGATTAAATCGAGCCATGAGAACATATGATTACCTAATTTGAACATTTTAGTATTGAATTTTTTGGAATGTTAGTTTAGTTATATTAATGATTAATTTTTTTGTTGAAATTTCCTAATTTGTCAATAAAAAAATTAGTACGAGAATTACCTAATTTATCAATAAAATGTGAGAGCAAGAAGAAAATGATTATTTAATGTTACAATTTTGACACTATTTAGTTCGGAACAATAAAAACTTTCAGCAATGAATTGAAAGTCATATTTTTAAATTAATGGAATGAAATATATTGATAAATTTATAATTAGTTATTTTGATAACATTTTTTTTATCTTTATCCCTCCGTATTTAAGGTGATTCGGTCTTCCTGAGTTGAACCAGGCTTTGTGGATGATTATTAGGTTAATGAAATCGGTTTGCTTTAAAAATATCTTTTCTTATCTTAATAAACATTCAATTTCACCCTTTATTTCAATTTCTCTTCTTAGTAAATTATTCAATTTCAAAATCTCAACATTCTTATTTAACTTTTTTTTTTCCTGATATTTTAAAATTTAGATTAGTGTTATCTACTCGTAAATTTTTATTGTACATTTTAAATAATTATCTCTCAAATCATTTTACCACAATTTTATCTCTTTTAGTTATTTGAAAATTTTGAATAATTCCATAATTTTTTCAACTAATTCAAATTGGTTAGTATCTATGAAATTTGTTTGTGTCAAAGTATTAATTGAAAATTGAGATCAATAAAGATTTTTTTTTTTTCAGTCTTTCTTCATTCTTTGAAATTTGGTTGCGCTATTGTTGTTGTTATATCTTTGAAATTTGTTTGTGACGGCATGAAAGTGTTAATTGAAAATTGAGATCAATGAAGATTAATTATATATGTTGGTGATTTAATTTGATTCATGGATGTTTCATATTTCCTTTGTTAATTGTATTATCCGGTTGTTAATTGTTAAATTTATTTATTAAATTTGGGTTGGTCTAGTATGCACTCGAGTGCATGTTGTGCACCCTAGTCCATGTTGCACTTTTCAGTTTTACTGACTTACATTTTTTGGTAAATGGTGTTGCACTTTTCAATTATTATACTGTATAATAATTGAAAAGTGCAACACCATTTATCAAAAAGTGTAAGTAAGTAAAATTAAAAAGTGCAACATGGACTAGGGTGCACAACATGCGGGCATACTAGACTTTATGATTAAATTTATAAAAATATTTTATAATACTCTTACTTATTAATAATATTTTCTTAATTTTATAATTAAAATCATAGTAATTTTATTACTGTTTCATATATTAAAAGTATTATAATATATAATAATATAAAATTAAATTTATAGAAATTTACTTCCTTTGTCTCGCAATACTAATGCGAATGATGGTCGTTGGCTTAACATAGGATTTAGCATGCAAAGGAGAATCTGGTGGGCTGCATAAATAATGTTTATTCATTTTTCAACATTTCACAGAGATGCACGCCCTCGATAGATACCCCCAAAATTTATTAGACAGAGATGCACGCCCTCGATAGATACCCCCAAAATTTATCTAATAAAATGCACCCTCCCTTCGAATTGTTCAAATTACAATTCTCCTATAAAATTTCTATTATTACCCACACACCCCCAAACCCTAATTTATCCTCCATCTTCTTCTCTCCTCCCCAAATCACTTCACCACCGCCGCTGACACCCTCCCTCGCCCCCATCCTTCGCCCCTCCGCGTTTCTGCAAAAAAAAAAAAAGAAGAAAAAAAAATTATGCCGCCGCTGCCGGAATCGCCCCACAATCCCGACCTATTAATAAAAAAAATTACAGACGCCGCCCTCTTCCTCTCTTCTCTCCCCTCCATTTCCCCCTCCCCCAACCCACCCACCCTCCCTCTACCATGGCGCCCCCGCCGCTCCGTCCACGGCGTTAGCCCACCCCGATTCGTCGGCATTAAACACCATATTTTTTTTTATTTCAACACTGTAATGTCGATCATGTACAATTTCGTCGACAAAATGTTGTCGACGAGAGCGTATATGATCGACTTACAGTGTCGATCAACCTTTGTTGGTCGACCATATATCCTCCCGTCGACAACATTTTGTCGACGAAAGGATATATGATCGGCACTGATTTGACGATTTTTTTTAAAAAAAAATGTTAGTTTTCTAAGTTTCGATAATGTTGTTTGATAATGGTGTTTTATGGATGAATATGTTTGATTTGTTGAATTTTTTATTTTTTTTATTTCTTATTACCGGAAAAAATGGTGACGGCGTCGAAAATTTGGTTTAGGGATAAAGTGAAAGAAATGATAGTAGGGGGTGCGTTCAGTAGAGGGGGGTGCATCTAGTATGCTGTATTTTAATGAAGGGTAATTTTTATTTTTTATCCTATTATTTTTTTAATAAAGCTGAGTGCATCTCTCCCAATTGATAGTGCATATAGTCAAACCCCTTTTTCAAACTAAGTTTGGACGTTTTTAATTCAAGTGGGCCTGCATCTTTTAATTGCTTAAGGGGCCGACTATTTACACCTCCATTTGCGTTGAGAACACTTCCCCTTACTTGTTTTATATTATAATAATCATGTGAAATACCAAAAATACCCTTTAAGTCATATTAAACTACTAAATGCATCCCACCTTTAAACTTAAGTTTTATCCATCCTCCGCCGTCTCCGCCGCCGCCGTCGTCGCCAAACACCAAACACCAAAATTTCTCCCCAAACAAAAAAAATTCAACTTAAAAAATTTCAATTTTTTTTTTAAAGATTTCGACAAACCAGTGTCGACCATATTCACTCCCGTCGACACTGGTTTGTCGACATTTGTCGAGCATATACAATCTTGCGGCGGCCGCGCGCGGCCGCGATCTGTTCTTCTTCTTCTTTTTTTTTTTTTTACAGGCGGGGGGCGACGGGCTCGGCGAGGGAGGGAGGGGGTGGCGTCGCCGACGACGGGTGGTGGAGGGGCAGGTCGTCGGCGGTGGTGGTGAGGGGTGGGGGAGAAGATGAAAGAAGAATTGGTGGAGGAGGAAGAAATGGAGGAGGAAGAAGATGGA
Organism: Galeopsis tetrahit; assembly: GCA_963675135.1. Taxonomy (NCBI): domain Eukaryota; kingdom Viridiplantae; phylum Streptophyta; class Magnoliopsida; order Lamiales; family Lamiaceae; genus Galeopsis; species Galeopsis tetrahit. The sequence continues at coordinate 19,051,008 of OY776125.1, read as the reverse complement.
GGATTTGGGGGAGAAAGTAGGGTTTAGGGGGGTGTGAGTAGTAATTGGAATTATATAAGAGAAGGGCATTTATGACAATTTGAGGGGGGTGCATCAGATTTTAGGGAGGGTGCGTCCAGAGGGGGAGTGTTCTCAACGCAAATGGAGGTGTAAATAGTCGGACCCATTGCTTAATTGTTTGGGTTTTTTTTGTTTACTTGGCCCACTTTTTAGTTAGATTAGGACACAATGTTAGACGTTTATCTTGTGACCTTGTCATGTGCACCTATATACAATTAATCGAAGAAATAATATTTCTTTACGCAAAATTTGAGTTGCAACCGCCGAACTTGCCGACCTGAGCCGAGAAATCGTCGGAATCGTGAGTTGATCTCGTGGTTCTCATCAATACCTTTGGCACCCTTAAAATTGAAATTCACATTTACAATATTTACAAATTTAGGGAAAAAAATTAAAGAGACTGGTAAGGAAGCATTCAAACATCGTGCCCCAATTAAATTTGCACAAAAACTTATATGCAATATTGCATACATGCATTTCAGTCATTCACACACATATTCTTTATAAATACACCCACAAGCTTAATTCACACACATTTTTTATAAATACACCTACGAACTTAATTCACACACATTTTTTTATAAATACACCACTGACAGCTCAATTCACACCCACATTTTTTATAAATGCACCCACTGACAGAAATTGAACATGGTCGTCTTCTCCGAGCAGTTTTCGATCACCTCTATATAAAATTGTGTTATTACTACATAAAAAATTATATGTTACTACATACTACAGTTTGAATTACTACATTGAATAGACGTTTGTTACTATATGTAACTTTATCAAATGATCTAATATTTTTCGCACCATCCTACAATAAAATATTTTGTATTACAACATGATTATTGTGTTTACTACATTCGATAATATATGTTACTACATATTATAATATAAGTTACTACATCAATAAAAACACTAGAAAAAACGTGTTACTAAATAAAAGAATTTGTATTATTATATAAATAGTTTGTGTTATTACTACATAAAATAATGTGTATTACTACATATTACAATTTGAATTACTACATTTAATATCCCGCGTTCGACAATAAAATAAATGATAAAAAAATCACAGAAACGAGTAAAATAAACGGATTAAAAATTTCGTATTAAGCTGTCACTGGGTGTATTTATAAAAAATGTGTGTGAGAATTAAGTTTGTTGGTGTATTTATAAAAAATGTGTGTGTGAATTAAGCTTGTGGGTGTATTTATAAAGAACATGTGTGTGAATGACTGAAATGCATATATGCAATATTTCATACAAGACTAGCCCTTAAATTTGCACAAAAAGAGGAAAAGAGACAAGATAGAATTATAACTAATAATCTCAAATTTCTATTAAGTATATAGTACTCCAATTATACAATCCATCATCTATCAACAATTTAACACACACTAACACATATTTTTAGCTTAATAAGTTCGCCTAATATACATGTTTATATTTTTGTTTGGACCGCTTTCCCCGTCTTTTTGTACACCTTTGTCAAATATACATGTTTATATTCTGCTCCGTATATTTTTTTTGTAAATGTATAATGGGTGTGATTCTTTAAAAAATAAAAGGGTATCACTACTAATACCCCCAAAACATGTTATACACACTCCAATCATTTTAAAAATAAAAATAGATAATTATAAAATGACTAAGTAACCCTTATACAAATTAAATATAATTTTTTTACAAAAATTGAAAAAATCTTTAAAAATGTAATTAAAATTTGAAAAGTATTTTAAAAGATTAATAAAATCTTAAAAAATTAATTTAAATAAATCAAATATTTTAAAAAAATAATCTGAACAAATTAAATATTTTTTAAAAAGAAAAAAATAAATTATTCAAATAAAAAATTTAAAAATTAATTAAAAATAAATAAATTCGTAAAATTTTTAATAAATCGTAAAAAATAATTAATTAAAAAACCAATTAAAATTAAGAATTCGAATAATGATAAATAAAATAAAAAAAAATTAAAAATCACCTAAATCTTAAGAATTCATTAAATTAATTATATATATTAAAAATATAATTGATTTAATTATTTTTTAAAATTTAGTTGAAAATTTTAAATTTTATTTAACTTTATTTTATTTTTAAAGATTTTATTTTTTAATTTAATATTGAGTTGATTTTTCTTTATTATTTTATTTAATTTAAAAAAATCGTTAATCCTTAATTTTTTTTATTTGATTTATTTTTCAAATTTTATTTAGATTTAATTATTATTTTTTTAATTTTTTAATTGATTGTTCCATTTTTAAATGATTTTTAAAATTTAACTGATTTTTTAAAATATTGTTAATTAAATTTTAAATTTTATATGTTTTTAAAGATTACTTAATTTTTATTAGTTATAAGGGTTGAAGGGTAAATAGGAAATAATTGGGGTGTGTATACTGTATAGTAATAAAAATTGAATTTTAAATTTTAATGGGGTGTGTATAACATTTTATGGGGTGTTATTAGCCCAACCCAAAATAAAAATGGGTGTGATTTAAAACTAATTAATGGCATGTATTTAAAACATGTGATGCCCTTTCAAAAAACATGTGATGCAAAGTAGAAAGTGGAAAAGATGATCTGGTCTGAATGAATATCTATATAAATCACAAGTAACGGTTGCAGATAATCAAATACCAAAAAAATGTTAATACATTCAGACACGTATAAATATAATGAGTATAATAAGCTACTAATTAACTTTATGTTAATGAAAAACACTTAAAAGAAGAAGAAACAAACAAATAAATAAAATAAAAGTAATGGAAGTAAGAATCTATCATCTATCCCTCGTAATTTTCTTCACCACCCTCTTCATAATCGTCTTGATCCTCATCAGCTGTAGCATCTTGGTATTGCTGATACTCAGCCACAAGATCATTCATATTACTCTCGGCTTCTGTGAATTCCATCTCATCCATTCCTTCACCAGTATACCAATGCAAGAAGGCCTTACGTCGAAACATGGCCGTAAACTGCTCGCTCACTCTCCGAAACATTTCCTGGATCGACGTTGAGTTCCCGATGAAAGTCGACGACATTTTAAGCCCAGTTGGCGGAATATCACACACGCTTGATTTCACGTTGTTTGGAATCCACTCAACGAAGTACGACGAGTTCTTGTTCTGAACGTTGAGCATTTGTTCGTCCACCTCTTTCGTGCTCATTTTCCCCCTGAACATGGCCGAGGCTGTGAGGTAGCGGCCATGCCGCGGGTCTGCAGCACACATCATGTTCTTTGCGTCCCACATTTGTTGAGAGAGCTCTGGGACGGAGAGGGTGCTGTAGTTTTGTGACCCACGAGAGGTAAGAGGGGCAAAACCTACCATGAAGAAATGGAGGCGCGGGAAAGGGATCAAGTTCACGGCGAGCTTCCTCAGGTCGGAGTTCAACTGCCCGGGGAATCTCAGACAACACGTTACGCCGCTCATGGTTGCAGAGATCAAATGGTTCAAATCACCAACTGAAACCGAAATTAATTGATCAAATTAACAACACAAAAACTTGTATGAACTTGGTTCATTTAATTTTTAATGGTGGACTCGGTAATACTGTTTTGTATAACAAGTAATGCTGTTTTACTTTGTGTTCTAAACAGTATTACTTTAAATAAGAGAGTTCACGTGAACCCAGTTCACAAGAGACCTACTCAATTAAGAAAGATATTGATTTCTTGATGAGAAAAGTTAATAATCAGGTGCTTACAGCTTGGAGTGCTGAGCTTCAAAGTCCTGAAACAGATATCATAGAGTGCTTCGTTGTCGAGGACCATGCATTCATCTGCATTCTCCACCAATTGGTGCACTGAGAGCGTAGCATTGTAAGGTTCTACTACAGTGTCAGACACCTTTGGTGAAGGGAAAACAGAGAATGTGAGCATCATTCTGTCTGGAAATTCCTCTCTAATCTTTGAAATCAATAGAGTGCCCATGCCTGAACCTGTGCCTCCTCCCAAAGAGTGACACACCTGGAATCCTGCCCAAGAATACATATATATTTAGCAAATTGCAAGATTAATGTTGCAATTATAAATTGGCTATCACAAGAGTAGAGGACTTAATCATAAGTTCCTAAAGCAAATACACAAGTCTTCAATAATTTGATGCAAACAGAAAAAATACACACAGAGTTGTATCGGTGATTAAGGTACGTTCAAAGAAATCTCTTGGAATGTCTGATCAATGATTTTCTACCGATCAGTATAAAGAAGAAAAGAAAAGGGAAGAAATGCCACAATTTAACTACTTATTGAAAATATATGGATCTCACAATTCCTACTAATTTTCAGATTGCCAGCATAGTATGGCTATAGTGGAATCAGATGCAATGAATATTATGAAAGAATTTATGGAAGCAAAAAGGTTTCTCAAATTTGATAATGGTTAGACCAATATTAAGAAATGTTCTGATAATGGTGATACATTACAAAAGAACTCAACATTTTGAATAGTGCTAATGTTGCACAAATGGAAAGGAACAGCATAAACCATGCCTTTTCATAATCAAGAGCTTATATAATGCCATGGAACTTTGATCTTAATGAACACATTGAAACTGTCCCTCTGATTCCTAAACAAAAGGCCATACGCATGTTTCTCAACTGCATTAGGATGAAGAAGCCGAAGGGGCTGCAATCAGGCAATACAATCTGGGGCAAAGAGACTCATGGGATAGATCCATAAAGTTGTCATATCCGATTGTAGAAAGCACAAAATTGCACACAAGCAAGATTCCCCGCGCCGGGCGCGCCCTTAGATTTTTAGAGTTATGTTAATTACCTTTTGCAAATATAATTCTTTACTGCAACTCCCTAGACCTCGTTCAATTTGAATGACTAGGGTCCTTTGACTATTTGATCCTAGTTAATCATTTGTTTGGTTCACATGTTGACAATCCAAAGCTCGCATGAGGCCCATTCGCATGCACTATTTCGCATGGATTCGAATCAGATCATGGGGGATGTGATTCAATAATCAAGCTGATGAATGGGATTCACGAAAACATGTCAATTACCATGTTGCCCCGTTATTTCAAATGAATAGATGTAATTTAAGATTTTATAAGGGCATTTTAGATATTTACATATATAATACACCCTTAAATCATGAGTGCCAAACAATTAGAATTGGTAATGCAGAATTTTAGTCATAAGAACCAAACATGAACACAGTTATATTTGAATCCTCAGTAACAGTCTATATTATCTAATCCAATGAATTCTAATTATTTTCATCCTTTAATCCAAAGGAGGCCTAAATCATTCATCAGTATATATCAAGAATAAACATCACAGAACTCCCTGTTTAGTGAAAAAAGCTTAAACAATAATGTAAAGGACCAGTCACTAAAATGTAATTTATTGATTAAATTTACAAAATCAATAATCAAAATATGAGTTCAACGATGATATATGGGATCAAAATGCATGTATCAATTTTAATCACATGCCACATATCAATAATCCAAATCTAAGCACACAATGTGAAATAACATCACACAGAAAATCAACGAATCCCTTCCCATAATTCTATGCTTAAAACGTGCACATTATCAAAGCAGAGTATAAACACTATATCAATTAAACCAGAACAACCAAACGGTGAACAAAATCATCCAAACCTTGCATGCAATCGCAACTTTCCACCTCCTTCCTGACAACATCGAGCACCGAATCAATCAATTCAGCCCCTTCCGTGTAATGCCCTTTCGCCCAATTGTTCCCCGCTCCGGATTGCCCAAACACAAAATTATCGGGACGAAAGATCTGCCCGTACGGCCCGGCTCTGATCGAATCCATGGTACCGGGCTCGAGATCCATGAGCACGGCGCGTGGGACGTACCTTCCCTCCGACGCCTCGTTGAAATAAACATTGATTCGCTCCAATTGCGTCGCCGAGGTTCCATCGCCTTTGTATTTACCGTCGGTATCGACGTCGTGCTCGGCGCAGATCACTTCCCAGAATTTCGACCCGATTTGGTTCCCGCATTGCCCTCCTTGAATGTGAAGAATTTCCCTCATTTTTTTTCTGAATTTTTTTTTTCGAATTTTTTTTTACAATGTGATTCGTGAGTTTTTGAGAATTGTGAAATGTGGGTAGTTAAGTTTTGATCGAGATGAGAGGGAGATAGTTGAGGAATGCCGTTATTCTCTCTCGCGCGCGCCTTTCATGCATACACCTATTTTTGTGTTGAAAATTGATTGGTTCTAAATGACAAGTGGGGAAAAAGAAAAATCAAACAAACTAAATTATATTTTGCCTCTTCTTCCTAATTTTGAGGTGAAATCAAGTGAAAATATCACTTTTGGTCACTGAACTTTACCACTTTTCACATTTGGTCACCCACATTTCATCACTATCACTATCAAAATTGGTCACTCACTTATTTCTCACTATCAAAATTGGTCACTCACTTATTCCTTCTCTATGCTGCTGTTAGAGAATCCGTCATTATCTAACGGAGAAAAGGTTTTGAATGCCAACTTTTATTTTCCCATTACTGTGCGTGGTTAAGAAGGCTTACTGGTGGTGCGTGGTTAAGAAGGAAGGCATTGTGTGTAGCTGCTGGAGCAACTAGAATTCAAAGCTTCAATGCTAGAATGGAAGCAACGACCTTAGATGAAAAAGCATATGACTCGCTTGTAAGGAGAAATCTTCCCAGTGATTTTCCAAAGTGTGATATCTTGACCAATAACATGTGTGAGAGTTTCAACTCACTCATTCTTAGACAAACCAATCATCACCATGCTTGAAACAATCAGAAACATTATCATGGTAAGACTGCAAGTGAATAAAGATGCTGGAGAAAAATGGGATAATGCAATATGCCCTAAAATCAAGTTGACACTACAAAAAAATACCAAGGAAGCAGCTGAATGCATTCCTATGAAATCAGATGATTGACATTTTCAAATCATAGGACCATTCGACCAATATACTGTAGACATATCACAAAAATCATGTAGACATATCACAAAAATCATGTAGTTGTAGAAGATGGGATTTAACAGGGATTACCTGTAAACATGTTATTTCAGCTGTAGAAGATGGGATTTAACAGGATTCTCTGTAAACATGTTATTTCAGAAATAACATGTTTATAGTAGGGGATCCCTGTTCATCTGATTCACTTGCAGTGTCAACTTGATTTTAGGGCATATTGCATCATCCCATTTTTTCTGCAGCATCTCTATTCACTTGCAGTCTCACCATGATAATGTTTCTAATTGTTTCAAGCATTGGTGATGATTGGTTTGTCTCTTGCAGGAAGAATGAGTGAGTTGGAGCTCTCACACATGTTATTGGTCAAGATATTACACTTTGGAAAAGCATTTCATCTAAGTCATTGCTTGAAGCTTTAAATTCGAGTTGCTCTAGCAGCGGCCCACAATGCCTTCTTAACCACACACCAGTAATATTAATTGAAGATAAATTCAGTAAAAAAAAATATATATTTGAGAGTTTAGGGGTAAGGAATTAAAAGAAAGAAAATAAAATTTGTGCGCTTAAAACCTTTTCTCAGTTAGTAAATGACGGATTTTCTAACACCAACATTAAAATTGATAGAGAAAGAATAAGTGAGTTGATAGTGACGAATAAGTGAGTGACCAATTTTGATAGTGATGAAATGTGGGTGATCAAATGTGAAAAGTGGTAAAGTTCACTAACCAAAAGTGATATTTTCCCTGAAATCAAATTAATCAATGGGATCTAAAATGTATTTCTTGTATGCAAGTGCAAACCAAAAGTGATATTTTCCCTGAAATCAAATTAATCAATGGGATCTAAAATGTATTTCTTGTATGCAAGTGCAATTATCCATATTTTTAAATAGTGCTTAATTCTCATTTGGATTGAATACGAATTTGAAGAAAAAATTGATTATTTATATATAAAGTGAAAATTTGATATGAAAAGTGAATTAATTTGAGAGTGAAGGTAAGTAGAAATAGTAGAAATAAAGTAGTGGGTGAGAGTAATAATATTTTCTTTTTAAAGAAGAATTATAAAATTGAATAAATAAAAAAGGAAAGCGTTAATTATAAAATTGGACAGAGAAAGTATTAGTTGAATTTTATTTTTATTTTTTTGATGGAAGTTAAATACTCCTCCCTTTTTTTCCCCTCCCCATGACTCGAACCCAGGATCAGACCTAGGTAGTGGTGCTCTAACCACTTAAGTTATCCCACATAAAATGGACACAAAAAGCTATATAAAATATTTCATACATGAAATATAATTAATTGAAGTAGAAACTCATAGGTAAAATGTGACATGTGAATTTTAAAAAACGACCTTAAAAAAATAAAATACATTCTATGTGTAAAGTATTTCATGCAAGTTCGACTCTAAAGTAGATGGGTAGAGAGTATTGTGAAGGTTCACTTATAAATAAAGTGATGGTGTATAAATAAAGTTAATGTCAATTTGAGTAAATAAATGTTGGTTCAGAGTGTGATAAAAATATTGTTTCCATTTTAAGGCGGCATATTGGAGTATGCAAAAAAAAAAATTCAGACCGAAAAAAAGGCCGGAACCGGACCGACTGGTTGGTTTCCGATCCGGTCTCCGGTCCATTGAATTTTATGATTTCGGGTTTCCGGTCTGATCCGGGTTAAGACTAGAATTTACCAGATCGGACCGGAGTTATTTTTTTTTATTTATATTTTCTAAAAGTGTTCAGATCTATTATATTTTACAAGTATATAATTGAACAAAAATAATCAATTTACTTTTAGTGTCAAAATATCATTAATAATATTGTAAATAAAATTCACATTGACGTAGATTGATCTCAAATGAAGAACCAATACTAATTTTTATACACATATTCACAATTCTTGTTCTCACTTCCAATTTTTTTTTTAAAAAAAAAACTTGAAAAAATTAAAAATCATTCCGTCTGATTTTGGACCAGTGCACACCCCTAGCGGCATATATATTTAGTTTGTATGTACAGAAAAGAAATACTAAATAAGGAGTATAAAATTTGGACGGATGGAGTATTAGTTAGGGATGACAATGGACCGGGTACCTAGATACCCGGACACGACCCGTTTCACTACGGGTCTGGGTCGGGTCGACCCATTATGATCGCGGGACGGGGTAAATCGGGACGACCCATTATAAATTTAAAAAAAAAAAAAAATTTTAAAAATATATAACATAACTTTTAGATTTGTATTGAAAAATAAAGGGTTAATTCCAAATAAATACACCACCTTTCATCTCAATATCAATTTAATCACGATCTTTACAAATTTTTTTTAAAACCCCAACCTTTCATAGTGTTGCAATTAGATACACGTTTTTTTTTCTCCGGTCAACAATTGATGATGTGGCTTGCCGGAGCTCGCCACGTCATATTACACATATTTTTTTTATTTTCCCTATATAAAGATTACACTTTATAAAAATAAAAATAAAATTGCAGTGTTCCCTCCGCTTCTCAAACTAAATCAAGTTTTCTTCTACCATTCTCAAAGTTATTCTCTTCTAACCGTAAAAATAAAAATAAAACTCTCGGCATCTTCGACGTCTTTTTCGCTTCTCAAACTGAACAGAGTTCTTGTTATGCGCGTCTCTCTCACTTCTCACTTCTTAAACTCAATCAATCAAGTTCTTCTCTTCAAATCCTAAAAATCAAAATCATAAGGGATATAACATTTTTGTTGCAATAATCATTAGTGTTAAACACATTAATTCCTAGAATATTTTCCTCTCTCATAAAGTATATAAATTGTAGTTCTCGAATAATAATCATTAGTGTTAAACACATTAATTCCTAGAATATTTTCCTCTCTCATAAAGCATATAAATTGTAGTTCTCGAACTAGTTGGACAAAATAATAAAAAACCACCCACAAGGTTACCTATACACCCAAATACAATAATTAATTGAGGTCCACCGAAAAAAAATTATAGTTCTTGAACTAGTTGAACAAAACAACAAAATTATTAAATAATTTAAGAATTCCTGAAGAAATAAACCACCAAATCAAATCACCAATGATCATGGATTAGATGCGTGAGTTTTTTTTTTTTTTTGTATAATTTTTATGGTTATAGAGAATAACTTGATTTAGTTTGAGAATGGTAGAGAAAACTTGATTTAGTTTGAGAAGCGAGAAGACGCATGAAATTTTATTTTTATAAAATTTTATGGTTAGGAGAGAATAACTTGATTTAGTTTGAAAATGGTAGAAGAAAACTAGTTTGAGAAGCGGAGGAGACGCATTCAATTTTATTTTTATTTTTATAAAATTTTATATTTTTATAAAATGTAATCTTTATAGAGAAAATAAAAAAATATGTGTAATATGACGTGGCGAGCTCCGGCAAGCCACATCATCAATTGTTGACCGGAGAAAAAAAAATGTGTATCTAATTGCAACACGATGAAAGGTTGGGATTTTAAAAAAAAATCGTAAAGATGGTGATTAAATTGATATTGAGACTAAAGGTGGTGTATTTATTTAGAATTAACCCAAAAATAAATAAAATAGTCTTAAAAGCATGTTTATAAATTTATTTTCAATATAAATTACTCCCTCCGTCCATGAAATGTAGTCTCATTTGCCTTATATTCTTTGTCCATGAAATGTAGTCTCATTTGACTTATATTCTTTGTCCATGAAATGTAGTCTTATTTGTCTTATATTCTTTGTCCATTAAATGTAATCTCATACACTTTATGAAAACTATCACCCTTCAACTATCACTTAATTACTCAATTTGTCATCAACTTTATTCACAATGGACCCCACAATACCCTATAATACTCTTACGTTATCTACTTTATCTACATTTTTCTTAAAATTTGTGCCCCACCCCAATGGGACTACATTTGATGGATGAACCGATGAAGGGAGTATGTTACATGTAAAATATTGAAGATAAATATGTATAATATATACAAAAAAATAAATATAAAAAGGATCACGGCCCGGGTTACGGGTCGAGAGTGATACCTAGACCCGCCCCATTTCAATACGGGTCCGGGTCCGAGGCAACCTTAAAAGCACGGGTCAGAGTGGACCGAGTTGAAATTGTCATCCCTATTATTAGTTGATCAGTATTACTTGTTTATATTAAATAATATTAGTTTCACCAGTTGCATGACATGAAACACTAGCACACAACTTACACACAGGTTACTCAATTAAAAAGTGTATTCGTGTAGGGTCGCATTTATGTGCAATATTTCACGTGAAATATTAATATATTTAAGGAAGGAAGAAGGGTCAAAATTCGCGGATTTGTAGCGGGTTTAACCAGTCAAACGAATATTTCCTAAAAAATCGCGCAAAAGTCGCGCGCAGGAGACTAATAGGATAATGAGTTTCAGGTCTGTGTTACTATAAAATTAATTATATGTTACTACAAGACCAAATATGTGTTACTGTAAGTACAAATAACACATAAATTAATTTTTCACAGGAAATATTAATACAAATTAATTTAAGGAAGGATAAAATATAAAAATTTGCTTTTAATCCGTGTTACTATAAATACAATCATATGTTACTGTACGGACAAATACGTGTTACTGTAAGGACAAGTAACACACAATTGACTTTTGAGTAACACATATTTGACCTTAAAGTAACACAGAAAACGGTGTTACTATATAAACACAAGTGTATTATTTTATAGAGAAAAATGTGTTACTGTATAAATAAAACGTCGTTTTTTAGAGTGAATGAGATATCAACATTAAAAAAGACGAAGAACAATAATTAAAAACACGAAAAATACAACCAAGTTGAATAATTTATCGATCTTCACAATTACAAATACATAAGTATGAATAATTAGTTGAAATATATTTGTGTGTAGTATTATTGTTGATTTTTTCTCATTTAGGCGTTTATTCAAAAAATAAATAATGGATTTTTTGATTTTTTTTTTTTAATTGAAGCAGGGCATCACAATCAGAAATTTGAATAGAACAGAATTTCTGAAGGTTTTTTTTAATGGAAGAAGCGCATAAGGAAATATGAAGAAAGCTGCCCAGCGCAAAAGAGAAGAAAGCTGCCCAGCGCAAAAGAGAAGAAAGTTGCGCGAGGAGAGAGGAAGAAGGAATCGGCTACCGGATAAAAATAAAAAAATTTGGTGAAATTGCACCATTAGACTATTGTGAAATATTGTATATAAGTTTTTGATATTTGTACAACTAGTGCAATTATGTATATTTTTTATAATTTCAATTCTCTTAAAAATAAAATACTAGAGTATCATACACACTACTTTATTTCTACTCTATGTTCCCCAAATTTTTTAACAATCAATTATAAAAATATATAGACGAAGTGAGGATTAATTGTTTATATTAAACATCATTAGTTGCACCACTTACCTGACATGCAAGTTATGCAACTAGTGCACAAATATGTTACTTGTATTAAAAACAGTATACTGAGTTAAAGTGTGAGACTGTTTAATAGCATTTGTAGTAAACATATTTAGATGAACGGTAAAAAGCTCAAATATGGAGGAAAGGTATCCGCTTCAAGTTGTTCTTTTTTTAAATTCAGCTTCAATGGTTTGAGGATTATTTTCTGACTCTCATGGTACTCGAACTGTCTTCAATTTAGGGTTTGAAATTTATTTTTAAATTGATGAGAGTATTATAGGTATTTAAAATAAAATAAAAGTTGATGAGTGTAGTAATTAACTATGAAGGGCAAATAAGCATGCCTTTTTTAAATTGTTTGGATATAGAAAAATTAGGACGAAATATGGGCCCAATATTAATTGGGATGGGACAATTACCTGGCCTTTTTTTTATGGGTCTAGCTATATATATCCCTCCAGCTTTGTTAATTTAATAATTATATAAAATATCTATTTTTTTTAGCAAAATACCTAAACTTTCTTTATATAAAAATGACCCTGATAAATACACTTTTAAACCATAACCCTAATTTTAGCCGCCACCGTCGACAGTCTACACAACCACCTAAACCATGTCAAAAATTATAGAAATTAAAAAAAAAAAAAAGTTCGACAAACTAGTGTTGAAAATATGTATTATTGTCGACAGTAGTTCATACGATCGACACATATTTGTCGATAAGATATCGATTTTTTTAAAAAATAAATTCAATAATTTTGAAAAAACAATGTCGAATAGATGCACTTAAATAATGTACCTGAACTAGGCGGCCGACCGCGAAAATGAAGGGGGAGGGAAAGGCGACCGCGATAATGGAGGGGAGGGATGCAGCGGCCGACTTGTGGGGTTGGGGCAGCCTTTGGTCGCAAGAATGGAAAGAGATGGATGGCTGCGAGGATGGTTTGGTGGAGGCGGGCGACTAAGTGGTGGGCGCCGCCGTGCTGGTGGCGTGGGAAAGGTGAAGATTGTGGCGGCTGCTTGGAGAGAAAAGAGAAGAAATTGAGTTAGAGTTTTAAATGTGAAAGTGTATTTGTAATTTGAATTAAATATATAAAAGAGCATATTAGATGTTTTGTAGATGATACATCTAACATGTGCCACATTAAGAGGTATGAAAATTGGGAGTATATTTAACAAGGCTAGAGGGGTATATAGCCAAACTCTTTTTATAGATTGAAACAAGAACAAAGAAAAGGCCACGGATAACTGCCCCTTACATATTATATCTTTCACCCACCTCAATTTATATTTTGAACTAATATGTAAAAAAACTATACTACCCTAGTGTACCGAGTTCAACCCCCCAAACAAAAAAAATAATTATGTTTTTTGCATCCCTTTGGGACACCCAAAACTTAGTATTTTTTTTATAATTTTTTATTTTTCATGTTATTATTGTTTTATTTGACCATATTGTTGCATTATTGTATAATTGTAATGAATATATGTGTAGTGTATTTCGTTTCTGAGTTTTTTTTTTTTTTAAATCGTGTTTTGTAAAAACTCAGCACTAGTTCGCCGAGTTTTGTGAGATTTTTCGGAAAAAAGTTCCACGTTTTGAATCAAAACTCGGTCAACTTTTTCACGTTTTGATTCAACTTTTTTTTTTTAAATGTGTATTAAAATGCTGGTAAGGTAAAAGGTTATTTGTGATATTTTATTGAGGGTGAAAACATATTATTTGGGGGGCATTTATCCGTGGCCCAAAGAAAAATTAGAAAAAATATGGGCCCAATACTATCTTTACTTAAATTTGGGCCTGGCCCTGTAAAAATAATCATAAATGAAAACCCTAATTTAACAAGTTTCTCCTCCTTAAATTTGATGTTTGGCCTCTGTTCATCAGCACACACTAAATTGATTTCATAAAATCTACTCTACACTGCTGCCGTCTTAGATGTCATTGTGTTTATGTGTAAGCATCCAGTTTTTCGATGTTCAGCTTCTTTTATTAATTTTTATTATTATTTTTGCATCATAGGATGAATTTGGATTATACATCTCACGGTCGTCTGAGACGCTCTGTGTCGTCTTTGATGAATTTTACAATCCGTATTTTCTGATGGTTTCGTTGCTTACGTCTTTTATTTTTTTTTTATCATTTTTTTGAATATACAAATAATTAGTTTTCGATTTTAATAGAGTTAGAGCTTAATGAGGATAAAAGTAAAATCATTCCGAAAAATTCATGACTGGAATATCTTACCTCCTACTCATTCTGAAAGCTTTTTACTCTTATTCAAATGTTTTTTTTTATAAAATATGTTTTGAAGCAAACGTTTAGTACTGAAGCATCAGAGTTTGTATTGAATAGCTTGATTTTCGATTTAACCGTTTCATAGAAATTCTTAATTCATTCAGATACCTATCAGCACAATGAAGATTTGCATTTGTTGAGATCAGTTTCTGGTCCATGATTTTTCTCTTTATATAGCAAAGTCCTTTTCATCCTGAGTGCTTCATTGAATTGACCATGTTCTTTACAGTATTGTTTTGGACAGTTTCTGTAAGATCTCTTTATAGAATTACTATGCGACGATCTATACAAATTGAGACGAACTTTTATCAGTGTTCGTATAACTCAACTGATCGTTCGTCGCTATAACAAGCCCCATTCTTTGTTGAGATCTCGGTCTCCGAAGGTTTGTAGGGGCGATCTCATATCCTATCGCCTTGGGTAGCGAGTTGTCGCTATTATCTCTTGGGATTTGCCATGGGAAATACATTCTTTATCAAATTCAATCTATTTCCATTTTGTTGATTTCTCATTTTCTCTGTCCCTTAATCAATCTATCGATAAATAGTTTGAATCGGATTATATTGTGACAGTTTGGCTGGTAAGGTACGTCTTAGCGGATACTCTGCTGCAATTTTAACTCTATTTTTTAATAGATTCTATGCAATCGGGGTACAGTCGTACAGAACGATGTATGTATATTGTTTTTTTTTGTTTTTTTGACGGAGCGTTTATATGATCATGAAATAGAGTTACAAATTTTTTTTATTTTCTTCTGTTTGGAAATGAATTGTTTTGCGTCATTGATTAGTGAAGAAGAAATTTGAAAGAAGAAACTTATAATCACCTAGTCCACTACCAATGATGAATCAACTCACTCCATCTGCATCCCAATTTTTCAAAAAAATCTCTATCGCTAGCTAGGCAACTTCATAAAAATAAAATAGAAGTACCATGCATTATCCTCGAGTTGGGTGACCTTCAGCTCAAGCTGTTGAACCTGGTGATCTCTTTGACGTAATATATTGAAGTATATTGAGCGTTGGATATAATAGTTTATTGAGAGTTTGTTGTGTGGTTATGCATATCAATTTTATGCATATCAGATTGTTATATCTAAAATCTGATATGTAGTTAGTTACACATATTGCAGTTACTCATTGAACATTAGTCTTATATTCTATTTTCGAAGTATTTTACTTATTCAATTCTATCTTGGTATTAAAGCTATAATAACGTGGTGGGCTCTTTTTTGGACACCTTATGAGTGGAAGGAATGCCTTATAGTGTTGTTGGGAGTTCTAACTTATGGCACAAGCGTGTGGGCAATGCCTCGGATGAAAAGTTATGTCATTAGTTTTTTGAGAAATTATAAAGAAGTTACTTCCTTTTGTGATTCTTGTGTTAGGGTAAATCAAACACGTCTTCCATCTTCTATTAGCACAATTAAAACCACTCGTTGTTTCGAACTAGTTCATTGTGATATATGGGGTCCGTATAAGTGTGATTTGTTTACCCGTGCTTGTTATTTGTTATCAATTGTTAATGATTACTAGTAGAGGAGTGTGGTTATTTCTCATACAACGGAAGTCTGAGATGGCAATGCAACTCATTCGATTTTGCAACATGGCATGTACACAATTTGACCAAAACATTGGACGCATACAATCAGATAATGTAGCTGAGTTTTAGTCATCAGTCTTGTTGGATTATTACACCAACAAAGGCACAGATACGCCCAACAGAATGGAGAGGTGGAACTTAAGCATAAACCTATATTTGAAGTTGCATAGGCACTTCACTTTGATCAGTCGTTCTCGTGGAATTTTAGGGTGTATGTGTATTTACAACCGTCTGTTTTACTAATCGACTACCATCACCGTCATTAACAATAAAACCCCTTATGAAATTTTATTTCATAAACATCCGACAAACGGTCATCTTCGAATTTTTGGTTGTTTGTCATTTGTCCGTGACAAATATCATAAGCATAAATTTAGGGAACTAGGAAGTTCATGCGTATTTGTTGGGTATCCAAACGGACAAAAGGCATATTGTATGTTTGATTTGAAAACCCACAAATTTTATCGTTCACGCGACGTCATCTTTTATTAGCATATGTTTCCTCTCAAAGGAATTGAAAGTGTTGATTTTTTTAGTACAATTGTTGCAGCTCGTTGTCGTTTACAAGGAGATAATATTTATGTACCACAAGATATGTCTCCTCGTCCGCACGTAGGGAACCTGGTAATGCATTAGTACAATATCAACATGGATTCATCACCTCTGTGTGAAACCACCAGCCACTCGCTCGTCGACAATGACCTAGGCATCTCGCCCAACGGTGTTGACATAGTCCCCACCCCAATGACTCAATCTGAGCAGCCCGATTAGAACGTTAACACTTGTTCAGATAATATCGAGTCTCGCATATCTCGTCGCATCAAGAAGCAACCCAAACACTTGGATGTCTATGTCACTGAATTACCCCCTTCGATTGACCATTCAATTCAAGTTCAACAACACACCCCTTGAATCGCTATATTTCGTATAGTAAATTTTCGGTTGCTCACAAAGTCTTCCTAGCAGTCATCACATCCCGTGATGAGCCAAATTTTTTTTCACAAGCAGTTAAAGATCCACATTGCGAGAGAAGCTATGCAAAAGGAGATATCCGCCTTGGAAGAGAATGGCACATGGAAATTGACCACTCGTCCACCAGGTAAGAAGGTTATTGGTTCGAAATGGGTTTATAAAATCTAGCACAAACCAAATGGAGAGATAGAAAGATAAAGGCTCATTTAGTTGTCAAGCATTTACCCAAGTCGTCGGCATATACTTTCATGAAATGTTTGCGCTAGTGGCCAAACTTGTCACCGTACGATGTTTGTTGACTGTTGCAATAAAACGAAATCGGGAAGTGCATTAGTTGGATGTTAATAATGCTTTTCTTCACGATGACTTAGTTGAGAACGTTTACATGAATTTACCATATGGTTTTGCAAAGAATGGTGACAATTGAGTATGTATGCTCGAGAAATCTTTATACGACCTTCGTCAAACATCAAGAAATTAGTATAAAAAATTCACTCAAGTTCTAATTGCTATTGGGTTCCGTCAATCTCGAGCGGACCATTCCTTATTTATTTTTCAGAAAGGGGTCATTCATGTTTCCGCGCTTATTTATGTTGATGATGTGTTGCTAGCCGGTAATGATTCCAATCGCATCTCGTTTGTCGAATGTTATTTGGATTCGAAGTTTAGCATAAAAGACTTGGGTACTCTAAAGTATTTTTTAGGGATTGAAGTGGCACGTTCCCCGGACAAATTTGTGTTTAGTCAACGTAAATACACGTTGGATATTTTGGAAGAAAGTGGTAAAAATGGGCAGCCGGCCTAGCCTATTTCCTATGGAGCAAAATCTAAAATTGCGTCCAGACGACAGTTCCCTTGTTGATGCATCGCAATATCAACGTTTAGTAGGACGACTTCTCTATCTTATTGTTACCCGTCCTGACATCGTATTTGTTGTTTCCCAGCTAAGTCAGATTCTTAGCAAGCCGCATCAGGTTCACCTTAATGGGGTACATAGGGTGTTGTGATACTTGAAACACTCCCCCAACCAAGGTATTTTTCTTTCAGCATCAAATGACTTCAAGTTGCAAGGCTATTGTGATGCTGATTGGGCAGGTTGCCCCTTCACGAGACGCTCCTCGATCGACTACATAATTTCTCTTAGAGGCTCTCCCGTTTCATGGAGAACTAAGATGCAATCTGCCGTCTCTAGATCATCGACAGAGGCGGAGTATCGTGCCATGGCCACAACCACTTGCGAAATCGTGTGGAGTGCGTTGGTTATTGCGAGACTTTGGTGTGCGCCAATTCGGTCCAACCTCGCTTGATTGCAACAACCAAGATGCTCGTCGCATTGCCATGAATCTGGTCTTTCACGAACACACAAAACATGTTGAGATGGATTACTATTTTGTTCGTGAAAGAGTTGTTAGTGGAGACATTACACCGTGTATGATCTCCACGAATGACGGAGTTGCTGATATCTTCACTAAGCCGCTTGATTCGGATCGATTTTGTTTCCTTCATGGCAAGTTGGGTGTTCTGGATTTACACTCGCTAACTTGATGAGTATTGGATTATATTGAGTATTGGATATAATAGTTTGTTGAGAGTTTGTTGGGTGGTTATGCGTATCAATTTATGCATATCAAATTGTTATATCTAAATCCTGATATGCAATTAGTTACGCATATTGTAGTTACTCATTGAACATTATTCCCATAATCTATTTTCAAAGTATGTTTTACTTATTCAATTATATCTTCACTTGTTCAACAACAAGTCATTCAACCGTTTTGTAAGTGTTTCAGATTTTTAAAACAAAATCGTTTCACTGTTTCAGATTTTCAAAACAAAAACAAAACGTTTTCACCGATTCTCATAGCTCAATCAAGTCTTTTACTTATAACCCATGGAAGATTAAAAGTAGAAATGGTAATGGGACAGGTATAAATCCACACCCACATTGAACCAGTTAAGCAGGTATGGAACAAGTCGTGATTTTTGTCAAATCCAACTCCGAACCTGAACTTACTATATATAAATATAGTACTCCCTCCGTACCAACTTAACTTTCATACCTACCTTTTCGGTCCTTTAGAAATTCTACCCATACAATATCTAAAATATTATATTTAGGGCTTTTTTGGTTTGAATGATAAAGTTGGAAATATTATTTTATCCCTTCTAATCTTTTGTTTGGTTTAATGGTTTGTGGCCCGAGAAAAAAACTCAGCCCGAGTTTCTTTTTCTTATTTTCCCAAGAATGTGTGATTATTTTTCATGGGAGGAGAGGTGTTATTAGTTGTCCCATGGCCCACACATTTTTTTATGCCTTTGTGTAAAGTTTTAAAAACCCTCAAAAAATTATATACTCCCTCCGTTCGTCTATAAACTTCTCATTTTATCATTTTAGTCTGTCCGCCTATAAGCTTTCCATACCATTTTTGGTAAGTACTTTTTCTTACACATCACTTTATATCTTACTTTTTCTCTCTATCTCTCCCCTTCTTCCAATCACATTACTTGTACTATATCTATTATTTAATCACTTTTCTTAATCTCTGTGTCAAAAAGTAACGGAAAACTTATAGGCGAACGGAGGGAGTATATTTTAATATCCAAACATACAACTTAATTTAATTGAAAGGGTAATTTTGACAATTCACAGCTAAAGTCTAATCTATCCCTCAATCCAAACAACTTGAAAAATTTGTGGTTACTTTTTAAAAAAATTAATCTATCAATCCAAACATACCATTTAATTCAAATATTACTTTTATGAATAGTGCAATCCTACTAAATTTTATTCAAAGCTATCAATTCCGTCCTAAAATCCAAACGAGCTCTTAATGTTATTATTTTTATGGTACATACATACACACAAATCAATTCACTTATTTATTTATTTTTATAAAATTATATCTCAAAATTCTATTTATTATAATATTTTTTAAAAATTGGGTGAACAGTAAATATGAAACTTAAGTCATATATGGTGACAGATCAGGTATATAAACTGTAATTTTATAGTACTCCCTCCGTCCAATTTCATTATGCCTACTTTCCTTTTTTGGTTGTCCAATTTTATTACGCCAATACCCTTTTTGGAAACAATACTATTTTATCTCCACCCTCCTACCATCATTTATTTACCTACTTTGCCATTCACTTTATTCATCAACTTATGTATTTTATGAATAAACTAATCAATATTCATTAAAACCCGTGCCCGAAGAAGTGGGCATAATAAAATTGGACGGTAATATGAAATGTTATTTTAAATTATTATATGTATTTTTTAATTTGTATACATTAAAATTAATTTAAAAATAATGTGAAACCCCCTCCAGCCATCCCTAGGACCCTTACTATATATTATGTAAAAATCTATTTTATTCTCTCTTATCTCATACAGAAATGTTAATAATTTTTATCTTTAAAATAAAATAAAAAATATACTAATTTCAATTATTTATTTTGTAAAAAAGTAAAACTAAATTTTAAAAATATTTTTTGATATTAAAAAGGGATCAGAAAGGTAAAGAGGGAGCACCCAGTTGTCGTAACAGGCTTTAGGCTGGGCACCCATCTCGCATTTTTAATTGCGAGCATTGACCACTCCTCATCTCCCCATTAAACTTGCCTGAAGGATCATGCTAATTAACACTTTACAATTTCCTTTTTATACTACTCGCATCTTTACATCACTTCGCCGATGTGGGATACAAACAGTTCTTTGCTTCTCCTATTCTCTCACTACACATACAAACTCTTTGCTTCTCCTATCAAACTTATTGAAAATGGCGTGCATCCTCTTCCACCATCGATACTCCACCTCCGCCGCAGTGCTCCACTCCACGATTCCGTTGAAACGATTCACGGTTTCTGCAATTTAATCTCTCTCTTCTTTCTTGTAGGCTAGCTCGTCGCTGATTTATCGTGATTAATTTTGGTTTTGGAAATTTTCTCTGTTCAGTTCATATTAGGGCTTGGATATATGTTTTTCAAAAATTTGTGTTGGATTTCGTTTTTCAATCATGTATAATACATATTGCACCTGCTCTCTTTTGTTTGGTTTGAATGATGCGTGCTCTCTCTTACTAGTTGACTGTTTTGCTCTTCCTACTGTCTTTGAGCACTTTACTTTATTAACCTGATTGTAATTCTTATGTGAAAAGCATATTTCACAAGTGAAGATTGTCTTCTATTTGTATGATGCTTAAGAGTTTTAAGTAAGTTCTCTGATGATTAAATGTTTTTGGTTAGCCTTGGCCCTTTGGTGTCTTTTATAGTGCCTGGTGCTTTTAGATACAATAAGAAGACATCATTTGTTACTGTTTGAATTCACATTACTCTGAAATTTGCGGCCGTATGCCCAAATCAAAGGGTCCTGTGGGAGTCCAAGATTTGATATGAAATGGGTTGAAACTTTTGTGCCTTAAAATTGTTGGATCACATTTGTAATTAAGCTTCTCGTGTTATCATTACATTGTTGTAGATTGCTTGGCTTTTAATGGATTAGCTTTTGTGTTGTTAATCATTTGTTGATTCAGAATAGTATTATCTAAATTTATAATTATGGTGCACTGCTAGTGCACTTCTCATGTATGCTCATTGTTTGAAGCTAGTGAGGAATTCCATCCATGTAATGAAACTGAGTCGTCATTGTTGATAGATCATATGGTAATTGAGGTCGTATGTAAATAAGTAGTTAGCTTTAAAAGGCTCTAAGAGCGTCTCAAATAGCAATGTAGATGGGATTTCTTGTAATGAAAATGTGCCACAGCTGGTGAATGACGCGGCCCAAAGGAAAAGGCAGGTTTTCACGGATAAACTTGTAGTGCCACTCAATTACTTTTTGTCTTGTAAATGTTACTGTAATTAATTCCCATTTTCTAAGCAAATTGGATGTAAATATATTTTTTGTTACATTTGCAGAGAAATGTGAGTAAAAATCGGCATATTAGTACTTCTTTTCCATATGCTTCTCCGCAAGTGGACAGGTCAACGTAGCCGTTTCCATGGGGAAAACCTGATCGCTGTTCGTTCTTGGCAGGTCAGTGAAATGCTTCAATCTGGTGCTGCTATATATAATTTGACAGACGCATAAGCTATGATATATGTTTGTATTTGTATACTTGTAGGTATTTGAGCATACTTCCCTAATAGAAAAAACTCTACTTTTTGTGGCTTAGCTTGTTCTTTTTTGCTCTAAAAGAAAAGAATATTTGGTTGTAGATTGTGTTGGGAGAAGTTTGGGTGGGGTGCATCAAAAGCAGATGAGTTGCTGATACCAGTTTTAAAGGAGTACAAACTCTTCACGGTTGATGCAAACACAATTGAGATTGGAAGCATTTTACTCGTTCAATGAGAGATTTGCAAAATTCCAAGAGAACAGAAAAGGCGGTCAAAGGAATAAATAACAGGGTCTAAATCTTCTGCATCGATTGACTTTTGTAAATTTATTTATGTCAGTATGGTTCTTGTGTTCGACCCAAACTTTGAATTAATTCTAATATATACTCCTATTTCTTTTCTGCTAACTTCATAATTTTTCTTAACTTGATTTTACATATATTAATCTTTTTAGTATTAGTTCTCTTAATTAATAAAAAATATTTTTTCAAGCAATAGTAGTCCTTAAAAGTGATAATAATAGTGGTGAATGATGCAAAAGATGAACATAATACTTTGGACAAAGTATTATGTACACCTTGTCCACCTTGAGAATATTGTATTAGTATTAGTGGTGTACAATGAGTAAGTCGTTTATAATACTTTGCCTACAAGGAATGGGGGAGTCTTTATGAGACGACCTCATGTGTTCATCGACAAAACTCTACTTAATCAGAATGGGGGAGTATTAAAACTTCATTTTACTTTAAAACACGAGTCAAGTATAATTATAAATTCATGAATAATAGTACTCCGTACAAAATATAAATGAGAGCAAACCGTCTTATAAAAGTTTTTGTTGTAAAATATAATTGAAATTTGAATATGATACATAAATTAGTAAACAAGCACACAGCCGGGCGGATAATGGACCTCTTTCAGATCCAACTAAGAGTGGAGGAAGGGTTCACACATTGGATAATCCAAGCAGTAAACAAGACATTCAGCCCCCAAGTAACAACCATTTGGCGAATAAGCTGGGTTACACTAGTTTGGCAAATTTGGACATGTAGAAATGCAGCCATATTCGATAACAAAGCATGCACGGCAGTCGATGTTTTCACATCAGTTTGGGCTCATATCCGTGAGACAAATAGCGCTTTGACGGGACATATGTACAACACACCCTTGGACCTGAAGATCATAAAAGAATTCGGGTTCCCATGCAATCGCCGAAAATCACCGAATATACTCTCGATTCGCTGGACGTCGTCGAAGAATGGAGTGATTAAAGTGAACGTTGATGGAGCGGCATCCGGGGCCCAGGAAGGTTGGCGGGGGCAGGGGTATTCAGAGACGGTGATGGCAAGTTCGTAGGGGGGTTCTCCATGAAACACGGAAACGGTTTCGCTTTCGAGGCGGAAATACTCACGGCACTACAGGCGATTAATATTGCTTTTAGGCGAGACTAGAAGGACCTGTGGCTAGAGTCGGACTCTGAATACGTTGTCAATTTCCTCCATGGAACAGTGACGAAGATCCCCTGAAAATGCCAAGCTTTGTGGCAAAGAGTCAGGGCAATGCTCGGAGAGATGCGATTTAGAGCAACACATATATATAGGGAAGGAAATGCAACAGCGGACAAGCTTGCTGCTATGGCAGTGGAAGAATTCATATGGTGGGACGCCCCGCGAGAAGAAATACAAGAACATTTTCTTAAGGACTTAACCGCGGATTTTTACAGGTTCAATTAATTTGTTCTCCTTCTTCTAGCAATGTTAGAGGGGTCTACCTTTTTGCCCTTGACTTTGGTTTTATCCCTAAGGAGGGTTTTCCGAAGCAAGGTTTTTAACGGGGCCAAGATCTGCAATTATATATACATAAATTAGTAAAGTATTAAATATATATATATATATATATATATATATATATATAAATAAGTAAATTCAAATAATTAAAGAGATTTTTAAAATTAATATTAATGTATAATACAACAGTACATTTTAAAAATAAACATAATAACAAAAACATGTATGAGATCCACCAACACAACTATAAACTTTTTTGGCACATAACATTCATATTTTTATTTTTATTTTTAGCTTTAATTGAATATTGAAGATTTTTTAAAATATTTCTTTTACACTTAACCTAATTTTCTAGAAAAAGATCGAATTTAATTTTTTAATTTTAGTGAATTTAGGGGATGAGTAGTGGAGTATTATTTTGTTAATTCAAAAATCCAAAATCAAGTGGGAGAAGAGGAAGGCGGTGGGGTATATAATTGTTTCCTTTTATGTTCAAAGAACAAGAAAAATCAAACATTCGTTCATCGTCTTCACTCGATTTCCGACTGTATCGCCTTCAAGATTTGAATCGCCCCACCCAAATTACTAGAATACCTTTCTTTCACTTGCGACTTACCGCAACTTTGTCAATTTGGTACCGGCGATTCAAATTGATACCGCCGATTTCAGTTTTATATCGGTGCTGTACAAACTCAGTTTTCCAGAGGAATACAAAATTAACCTTTTATTGCCACTATTGAAATTCTTGTCCCCTGTATTTGGTAAATAATTTCGGCAAATCGTTATGGCATGTGTATACATACCAGTGCAGAATTCGGAGGAGGAGGTGAGAGTGGCGCTTGACCAACTCCCGCGAGATGCTACTGACATTGTGGATATTCTCAAGGCGGAGCAGGCTCCACTTGATCTTTGGCTTATTATTGCGGTACGCTAATTTCGTCTTTTTGGTGTTGGATTTTGTGTTTGCTCTGGGGTTCATGTATGTGTATGGGGAGTTGAGTCATTCACAATGATAATTGCTACATTAGTTATTGTACAGTATACTTTCATAGAAATCAATGTAGTGAGTTGGGAATCCAGGTTTGGACTGTATGTGGGTGTTATTTATACGTTTATTTAGTTATGCGTCTTTGAGATAATGCAGGTAGTCTTGACAATATTTTTATCAAGTTGTTTGTCGATTAGATTGATGATGTAGGTGAGTTGGAAATTTAAATGAGGTGGGGTGAATGGTATTTAGAACTTTAAAAACTTTGCAAGCATTCAAATTGCTATTTTGTGAAATGGGAAAACAGAGGTATACAAGACTGTCTGGAATGTTGTTGTCCTTATTTTTTTCTTTTTTTTATTGCCATTATACATTGCTTTTGGTCATTATTTTGTTGGAGGTTGCCACGTCGTAGCAGAAAAAAGTGTTTAGTGGGAAGCTTTTGGATGGTGTTGGTTTTTTACTGCCAAGTTTTACCTGTTGTATAATTTGCATATATGGGATGATATAGATGTTGGTTTATTTGTGTTACTTTCCAAATTTTGATGGATTTGATTGCTTGGGTGCAGAGGGAGTACTTCAAACAAGGAAAGATTGAACAATTTAGACAAATATTAGAAGAAGGATCCAGTCCTGGTAAAAATTCTTCTGGGATACTGAAATTTCGATATTCCATTTGACAAAGAACAAATTTATTGTATTTTGATCAATGTGATTGTAATTATTTTTGCTTGTAGTAATTCCTTAACTGGTTATGTCTGAATGTGTTTGCAGAAATTGATGAATATTATGCAGATGTAAGATATGAGAGAATTGCAATTCTAAATGCTTTGGGGGCATATTACAGCTACCTTGGTAAAATTGAGACTAAATACAGGGAAAAAGAAGACTATTTTGTACAGGCCACGAAGTATTATAACAAGGCATCAAGGATTGACATGCATGAACCTTCTACCTGGATTGGTAAAGGTAAAAGTTTTATGCTTTACATGTGTGTGCTATTTAGAATTTTATCTTTTCACTTTATAAATGTAACAATGAGCAATGATGTAATCTTTCTTTTCATTGACACAGTAGTTTTTCTTCTTGTATTTGTACAAAAATTCACCTTAATACGTAACGAAGGTCAACCTTTGAGTGAACATTTCGGTTATTGTTGTGCAAAGATATTCCTCATTTCGTACTTGCATTTTTTAATTCAACTAATTAATTCAATCCAACTGCTTGACTATTTTTAGTTTTAAGGAAAGAAATGAACTTGTGCAAGTTTTTGTTTGGCCTTTAGTTGACTGGTAAACTAGTAGTGGGTCCACCGTTTCTAGTAATTAATTGAACAATTATTGTACTGAATTTTCATTTCTATTAATTACATCTTTCAGAATAAAAATAGTGCGCAACTATATACTAGATCCTTCAAGGTAGATAAGTCAATATTTTCTCAAATCAAAATGCATGCATCGAATTGTTATCTTCATTTCCCGCCGTCTCAAAATATTTGGAAAATCAACAAGGGAAGTTAATAACAAGGGCCAGCAAAATAACGTGAAGCAGTTGATTCTAGGGCTACATTGAAGAAGTCGAGGATGAATTTCACTTTTAAAAGGCAAAATGGTGCTGCATTACTTAATTTTCTACACAAGGATCTAATGAAAACTCTTTGGATCTTGCTGGTTTCTTCTGTCATTGTTAGATTTGGTGTTCTCGGATCCTTTTCTATTTTTTTTATTTACCAATGAGGTATATATGTTGAGGTGTTTTATGCATACCTGCTCGATTCTTATGCCTGATCACTTATATCAATTTTAGTTTATATTCAGCACATGACCAGTGCATTTAGTGATGAAGGGGAACTATATTGGTGCGGAGGAAAATGATTTTATGATAATGATTGTGCATTGTGTTTGCTTTTGAAGACGAGAATCCCAAGTTTGCAAGTAGTTTCTTAGTTGAGTTAATCACCAATATACCGCTGTTTCATCCGTTATGCTGCACTTCAAAATAATTTAGCGCCGTTGCTGTTGGATTGCTCCATTTTTGTATTACTTTCTTCAGCTTCTCCAACTTATATAATGACTGGTTCTTCATACCTGGGTGGTTAAAACTCCTCATAGGTCAGCTTTTACTGGCCAAGGGAGAGGTCGAGCAGGCATTTAATGCCTTCAAGATTGTCTTAGATGGAGATCAAGATAATGTTCCTGCTCTTCTTGGTCAGGTACTTAACTGCATCACATCTTTTTAAGATTGGCACATGATCAGCAGTTCCATATGGACCATATGTCATCATTGGATGTCTGGAATTTTTTTTATCTTTGTTACATATAATTCGTTCACCCTGGGTTAGTGATGATTTCTATATTTAGATTATGATTCATTGCATAATATTGTCCTCTGAAGTCCACAATGGTGACTTCTGAAAGTGGATGGTCAACCATAGAATGCTAAGCGAACGAAACCTCACTGATGAGGCGATGAAACCCAATATCAATATATGAAATTAAGACCACGAAAATGAAAGTTTTCTGAGTTTTGACCCATTATCTTAGCTATACTGTCACCAAGAACACGATTGTGTCCTGCCCCGTATCTCTACTGCCAACAAACACCACATAAGATTCCTTAGACACACTTAAGAATGAGGGTGCTCAATAGTAGACTCACCCTGGAATCAAGATAAAGTTAGTCATCCGTTTAAGTCTGAGAGATACAATATAACTCTCAGTAATCTTATTCTTTCGTTCTTCAAATCATTCTTAATAATTGTAACTTAGCCTTATGTAGGCATATAAACCCTTTTGACAACCCTTGGACTCATGAAATGTACATAAAGTAACAAAGATGGAATCTTTAGAACCACCATAATCCACATGCGAGTTTTTGTTCAGTTGATGTGCTTGGTGAATAACTCTATCTATATCAGTGAATTAACTTGTGTCTTCCTAGTGGTTGGAAAAATATTCTTTGTAACACTTTATCGTAATGCTACTTAGGAGCATCTACTTTGACAACTAGTTTTATATCAACTAACGTGTGCCTTCTATCCTTTTGTTCTCCTTTACTTTGGTGGCATGTGTCCATAGTGAATTCCTTGAAGATGAAGTATATATCTTATTTTGTATTGGTTGTTTCATATTTGTATAAGAGGAGGTCCAACTGGATGTTGTCTACTTACCATGTTTGTCATATGGTGTTTTTTTTTTCCCCTTTTTCTAAAATTTATGTCGGCTAATTTCTGTTTTCATTGAGTCAATATTTTATTCAAGTAGTGAAATTGTTTGAAATACGAGGCAAACGCATTAGCGTCCTCCTCCTTGGACTTCTGCTGTATCCTGCCAAATAAGATATGGATGCCTTTCCTGCCAAACAAGATATGGATGCCTTTCCTGCCCAAGACTTTTTTTCTTGAAAATGATATGGAGTTCTTTTCCATCCCCCAATTTTCTTCCATCTTTTAAATTCATGCAGCCATTCGTATTAAATGCAATCTTTGGTTTTATAGTTATGTATCTCAACTGCAGATGTTTTTAGTGCTCATTCACTATACTAGTACCAGTCTCACTCTCGTCAACACTACCATTTCCTATATATGCAGGCATGTGTTCACTTTAACCGTGGTCGATATTCAGAGGCACTCGAGTTATACAAGGTTCTCTCATCCCCCCTTATTCTACTTGAAGAAAGATGTTTTTAGCCAAATTTGGAATTACTTATATTTCCTACTTGTAATTTTTTTTTCTTTTTCCAGAAAGCATTAAATGTGTATCCTTGGGCTCCCTCTGTAAGAGTTGGGATAGCTCTCTGCCATTATAAATTGGGTCGCTTTGAGAAAGCAAAACAAGCATTTACCCGTGCTCTACAGGCAAGTGATAATTGACCATGAGAGAATTGACTGAACTGATTGTGTCTGCAGCTACATATTTTTCTTGAGATGGTTTTTATAAAGGTTAGTGTTAATGCAGATAGATCCAGATAACGTTGAAGCACTTGTAGCACTTGGAGTTGCAGATTTGCAAACTAATGAAGGTTGGTCTTTTTTTTTAAAATGGGGTCTCCTTTACTTTTCTTGGCGGGATATATATAAGTTGATTAATAATCAATGTGAAGTTGTACTAATATTGATTAACTTTTGTATTAAGCAATACATATACTCCTATTGATTGTAGAGATGATATTTCGATACAAATTTTTAATAAAAAAATAAACTTCGTTAAATCTATAAATCTGAGTACATATGACCTAAGTGCCCATGATGATATTGATAGCCAAAGTTACATAATTCCTTTTCCTTCTTTTCTGCATTCCTAATACCATGATCCTTATGACTCTTCCATTTCTAAAACAATAAGCTCCATAACGTCCATTACAGTTGAACCATTTCTGAATTTTTGCATTTATAATTTGTTAGCTGATTCAATCTCCACCAGTGCCCTTAACCAGGTATTGGTTATAAATGCTGAAACTCCTACACAAGCGTCCCTATTATCTGACTTCAAAATAAACATTAAAGAATTAAATATGAAGAGAGAGAGAGAGAGAGAGAGAGAGAGAGAGAGAGAATTATGTGGTGTTCTAGCTGCTTTGCCAGTAGAATTGTTTGAGAGTTGGTTTGGCTGGCAGTCAATTGATTTTTTGGTAAAACCAGAAATTGCATCACTGAGAAACGAGAAATACGGAACAGTTGGGGACTTCTGAAATTAATATATGGACTTTGACTTTCCTATTATATCCTAAATTCTGGCAATCATTATATCCTAAAAATCCAGCATTTATGGTTTAAAAAAAAAAATTTGATCCTTTTTTCTTATATATCTTTTCAAATGTTTGCAGCTGTTGGTATTAGGCTTGGGATGGAAAAGATGCAGAAGGCTTTTGAGATTTATCCATACTGTGCCATGTCGCTAAATTATCTTGCAAATCATTTCTTTTTCACTGGTCAACATTTCCTTGTTGAGCAGTTGACTGAAACTGCACTTGCTGTAACTGTGCACGGCCCAACAAAGGCACATTCGTACTATAATTTGGCTCGCTCTTACCATAGCAAGGTTGACTTCCTCAATCTCTGCTTGCCTCTATGTCATCTGTTCTCAACTGCAATTTTTCTGTTGGTCCTAAGATTTTGAGGATGCCAATGGTCTTTTTTTTTTTTGCTCAGTGAACTTTTGATATCTCATATTGGCAATTGGTGGACCATATCACCTTATTAAACTATATCTGCTTATAAGTAGTCCGTTTTCATTTTCATGTTTTCTGATCATTCTTATTCCATATGCTTGATTTCAGGGTGACTATGAAAAGGCAGGAATGTATTATATGGCATCTGTTAAAGAAAACAACAACGCACAAGAATTTGTATTGCCTTATTATGGTATGTAAGATTATTTTATACAAAATTGGATTATT
The DNA here is from genome assembly GCA_963675135.1 of Galeopsis tetrahit. Classification (NCBI taxonomy): domain Eukaryota; kingdom Viridiplantae; phylum Streptophyta; class Magnoliopsida; order Lamiales; family Lamiaceae; genus Galeopsis; species Galeopsis tetrahit. The sequence goes on along the minus strand of OY776125.1, from coordinate 19,020,422 downwards.
CTATTCTATTTTTTATGATACTGCCATATGTTCATAAATTATACTCCCTTCGTCCACATAAAGCGTGCTTGTTTCTTTTTGCAAAGGTTTAAAGGAATATTGATTGTTTATGAATAACGTAGATAATAAAATAGATAAAGTAGAGAGGAGATAAAGTGTGATGGGGTATATTTTCCAAAAAAGTAAAAAAGGCACACTTTAAGTGGATAACCCAAAAAGGAAAATAAGCACACTTTATGTGGACGGAGGGAGTAATATTCGCTGTCATAGGGATGCAATATTGCTCACTGATCAAGGAATGGAAATTCAAAAGATAACACTTGTTACGAAATTGCCATTAGTGATTAGTCAAGGATATTCCAACTTAAGATAAGTTATTACACAGATAGTAGAATGCATAATAAACAATGCACAGCTATTGAAATTCACATTAACCAATTATCAGAACTGCATTTACTTTTACTTGATTTCTTCTGTTTATTAAGAGCAGAGGAATTATTTACCCAAATCCTAGTTGACTTGACGAACAAATTATAGAGTATATAGGTTTCTCATTGTGTTCTGGAGTTGTTGAAATTATAATGTAAGATGTCTTTTTGTTGTTTTGCACTAGTAGAAGTGCTGTCCATGTTTTACGCTCCATATTATGGAGCAGTGAATGCACCGGTCCCAGTTGACATCAGTATGTTTCTTATTATTATTATCATAGGAGTTAGGGTCGTAGGTTGGATATATGGCTATGACTGCCCACAATGTACTCATTGGTTTTGATTTAATTTATATGCAAGGGATCCAGCTTCAATCCTCCATCTTCCCGGTGTCTATCATTTAAAAAATAATACTAGTCTAAGATATTGATGTGTGTGGTATTGCATCCTCTTCCTAATACTTGTTTTTAGTGTCTATATTTGATTTGGTCCGAGTCTGCTTAGTGGCAAAAAATGGAACAGGAAAAGAAGAAAGTGATTGATGATATGTTTACTGTCGTACTATCTAAATATATATTCTATGCGTTTTAAGTAAGCTAAAGTTGAATTATTGATGAGTCTGCAAGACCTACTTGAATCTGAACATCTGGGAGGATTCCAAGTAGAAACTGTGTTATATTTGTTTTGTAGTGACGCTATCAGCTTTTTAGCTTCTGATATATTTTTTCCTCATTGCTCGTTGATCTCTGATATAGGTTTGGGGCAGGTCCAACTTAAATTAGGGGATCTACGAAGTGCGTTGACCAACTTCGAAAAAGTCTTGGAGGTTCAACCAGAAAATTGTGACACATTGAAAGTGAGTGTTGAATTTTGTTAAGAATTCAAGGCTTGGTGAAAGAACTAATTGCTTTCTTTTGAAGTAGGCTCTTGGACACATTCATGTTCAGCTTGAGCAGAGTGAGAAGGCCCAAGAACTATACAGGAAAGCCACCAAAGTTGATCCTCGAGATCCTCAGGTGATAATGCTGTTGCACATTTTCTGTTATTCTCTCCATTGATGGTTTGTACTGATTTTATTGTGGATGCTGCTGCATTAAGAATTACATTATAGCTCTAGATAAATATGACATCGGATTGATGCAACTGCCTCTTTTTAACTTGCTTGAAGTTTATTATAAAGAGATACAGAATCCAATGCAAAACCTCATTAGATTCTAAGGTTAATTATTGTTATAACAAGTAAGAAGACGAGTCTAAAAATCGTATCTAAGAAAACCCTAACCCTTCTAGGAAACTCAATTATATTACTCTCCATGGATATGGGCCTAAACACTAACTTGATCCTAATCTGCAAGTAATAACTAAATAATAAGATAGGGACAAATCATAGGAAATCTGAGAAAACGAATCCCATCATATTTAGAGTGCTAACATACTATTATAGTTATCAAATAATTGACTACTTGGAATTAGGATTTTGTATGAAAAGCAACACGGTCAATAGACTTTTTTCCATTTTGGACCAGATCCCACCTACTGATTTCAGGATTGGTTACACGGTGTAGACAGGGCATGTAAGTGATAGTGGGTGAATTATGAACAACTCTGTGACGTCACAGGGCCTTGAGAGTATTATTGTAGTTGTAATATATATCAAGTGTCTTATCCTTGAAGATGACTATATTTTAAGAAGTATCCAATTTGGTATAAAGTTTGTCAGAAACTTTAATTGATACTTACTTCTGATTCATATATTCTTGCATAAATATTTGCAGGCATTTCTGGATCTTGGTGACCTGTTAATTTCAACAGACATTAATGCTGCTTTAGATGCCTTTAAAACAGTAAGTTCCCTCCGAGTTTAAATGATGTTGTTTTGCTTCTGTCAATTACAACCTGCTGCTTTTCCTTCTCCTTTTCAGTTGGTCTTTTTTAGGGATCTAATAATATTCCCCAATAAATATTCAAAAATATCTTCAGTCAAAAGTGACTGTACGATCAGCTCTCTTTCTGGAACATATTGGAAGAGTTACAAATATCCCAATCTAAAATATCTTTTAGATTTAAAAGATCAGGAAAACACACTGGTTGTCAAATTAAAAAACTAATATCTAAATATTAGGTTGTCAAGTTACCGATAAGGGATAATCTCAGAACTTTTTTTCTTTAGACCTTTAGTTAGCACGAACAGTTTCAATAGTAAAATGGACCCTATTCATTAAAGGCTGGGAATGAGTCTCCTTTATCTGAACAAGCCTTTTGGGGCTTTATTCTTTTCAGACTATAAATGAGACTAGATATTAGTGTTCCTACCGAACAAGCCTCTGGGTTGTTCCCTTAGCCTTTTTCTTCGAGAAAGTTTTCAAGAACTGAAAGACAAATAAGTCAAATGAACTTTCAAATAAGAGCCCGATTATTGGAAATAGTAATGCTGTCACAGAAAAATCTGGCTGGTGTTTATTTGGGAACTTTGTTGCTTTCAATATCAAGCAGCCATAAAAAATATTGTACCTTTCTCCTATTTTTAGTTTTACTGAACAAGTATTAACGGCCCGCACTTCGTCTTTCTACCTCAAGCAGCCATAAAAAATATTGGGAACTCAGGAAAACTTTGTTGCTTTCAAATATGTGCATTCCATAAGTAGTTATGGTTGGGTTATTTGATTCTTTTTTCTTATACAACACCAGTTATATTTATGAAAATTCATCCCCTATATAAGGATGGTAGGGAACCTATTTGTTGATTGCATGTGACGGCAACCTATAAAACTCATGCATTTCGTTTTCTAAGAATTTAGTGGATGCTACAAAAATCTCTTCCCACATTTGAAGGTGGATACAACTCTGCTTATTGCTGATGTCTGTAGCTTTGTACAGGCTCGTATTCTGCTGAAAAAAGCGAATGAGGAAGTGCCTTTAGACTTGCTTAACAATATTGGTGTGGTCCATTTTGAAAGGGGGGAATTTGAGGTTAGTACAAATTCTTTAGTGTTACTGCAATTTGATACCCTGAGTTTTTTGTGGGCTGAATTGCAATATCTTGTGTTTTCCAGCTTGCAAGTGAGGCATTTAGGGAAGCTCTTGGAGAGGGCATATGGTGCGACTTTTTTGATGCAGCAAGAGGATCCATTTCAAACACAACATCAACGAATGCTAATTTAATTAATAGCACACGGTATCCTGTTGAAGATAGCTCAGTCATTCGTCAATATAAGGACATGCAATTGTTTCATCGACTTGAGGAACAAGGCCTATCTATGGAACTTCCATGGAATAAAGTTTCTGCATTATTTAATTTAGCTCGGGTGTTGGAGCAGCTGCATGACACTGAATCAGCGAGCATCCTATACCGCCTGATAATATTTAAGGTATTATTATATTCTGGTCCTGCAATTACTGAAGAATATTGGGGCAATTATTCGTAACAGTTATCTGGAACTTTTGGTGTTTAGGCTTATTATAATATTCAATATGTTTATGATATTACACAAAAGTTACTATAGGATTAACTCTACACTTCCATTTGATGGGTGCATCTATTGGGATGCTCAATGTTCTTTTAGTGTGTATCTGTAATATAAAGGCTCACCATGCTAAGTTTCTGTTGTTAAATTGAAAGATATGACTGATGTAGTTAAGGGAAACGGGACTGGAATGATAAATAACTCATTTTCTTTAGCTACTTGTGCATCTCCTTATACTGTGATTATTCAGATTTCTGCGTCATATCATGTCTGGTGATCAAATAGGCTGTATGATATAGTTGTGTGGTACTGTGTTCTACAAAAGAACTGTTGATAATTTTGTCATCGATTTTATTTTTCTCTGAAATTTGATGCATTGCGTGTGAAAATCAGACCAAGTAGATAGTAGATACTAACTCTGTTCATGTTCTTAACTGATAATTTTTTGCTCTAGAAGTTGATGGAATATGATAATTAGTTCATGGACTAATGAAGAACGAAGATTCTCTATTCACATGTATATTTTTTATGTTTAGTTTTTTTTTCCCCAGTTCCCTTTGCTGGACCTTGTAATCTCTTCAAAAGATTGAAGCAGACTTTATGATCCTGCTAAACTTGATTTTAACTCATTTTGCCTGTTTGAATTTGTACTCATTATTCTTTCCTACCAAATTTTATTTTTCAGTACCCAGACTACACGGATGCTTATTTGAGGCTTGCTGCCATTGCAAAAGCTAGAAACAATGTCCAAATCAGCCTCGAACTGGTTGTTATACTCTTCTAGTTCTAGAAAGCTTTCTTCAGTACTCTTATGCTAAGATTTGTCTTGTCTGTTATATCATTTGTAATAAAAGAGGCTCTCTGGTCATAGATTGGTGATGCACTAAAGGTGGATGAGAAGTGCCCAGATGCTTTATTAATGCTTGGTGACTTGGAACTTAAGAATGACGACTGGGTCAAGGCAAAAGAAACTTTTCGAACCGCAAAGGACACAACTGATGCAAAAGATTCTTATGCTGCAGTTTGTCTGGTACATAGCATATTCAAAATGCTTCAATGCTTTCCAGTTCTTTTCTGTTTTCTTTTTAGCACGTGTGTATATTTTACCGCCTTTTCAAGTGCTAGAAGCTTAAATATCTTTTCATTCCTCGCTGTTTTGCACAGCGCCACAGTTGAGCTTATGCTTCCATTTGCTGTATGAATTAATGCCAACTAGTAATTCAGTAATTTATGCACTTGTCTTGATATATTCCAGGGAAATTGGAACTACTTTGCAGCAAATCGCAATGAGAAAAGAGCTCCTAAGTTGGAAGCTACACATTATGAGAAGGCCAAGGAACTGTACACAAAAGTATGCTTACAGCTTGCTACCTGCTTTACTTCGAAGGCTCTTTTATTATACAGTCATATTTTTTCTTAATTTAGTTTTCTTTCGTTTTAGCCATTACTGTTACATTTAGTTTGAAAATTACATGTGCTTTTTGGGGGCCTCTGGTTTTTGTGTAATGAACTGAACCATGTATAAATGCTCTTGCTAATTTGCATTCTTTCCTTTTTCTTATTTGTGCTTATACCATTCATATTTGCAGTATCAAGTTCCTTCTGACATGTATATATTCCATCCTGCCAGGTTCTGCTGCAGCAATCTGCTAATCTCTATGCAGCAAATGGTGCCGGTATGGTATTTGCAGAAAAAGGTCAATTCGATATAGCTAAGGATCTATTTACACAGGTTCGTTGCACTTTCTTAAGATATTTATGATCCGGAAAGGTAAAAATAGGCTTAATTGCATAATAAATCATGATCTTTTCATGTTTTTTCAATTACAAAATATGTTCTTAAAATTTGCAATTCGATAGACTTTAAAATTTGCAATTTTGTCATATGATTATTTTCCAACAACTTATGCTGACGTGGCAGTCCGTTTTTTTCCCCCCTTAAATATTTGATAATAAATTCATGACCTTTTCTTATTTCAACACGTTCACATCAGCAAGTCTTGCCGCAAAATAAGTCATGTGATAGAATTGCAACAATTTAAAAGGTCGTGCATCGAATTGCAAATTTTAAAGACATTTGCTGTAATTGAAGAAATGTGAAAAGGTTGTGATTTATTTTGAAATTAATCCAAAGAAATATATCATTGTTTAAAGTATCATTTATGTAGGTTCAAGAAGCTGCAAGTGGAGGTTTTGATGTCCACATGCCAGATGTATGGATTAATCTGGCTCATGTTCACTTTGCTCAAGGCAATTTTGCTTTAGCTGTCAAAATGGTAAATGCAGATTTTCTTAATTATTTATCTATGAGATAAAATAAGATGTCTTCGTCTTTAGAAAATCATGTTGGTCTTTGCAGTATCAAAATTGTTTGCGCAAGTTCTACAACAATACCGACAATCAAGTGCTTCTCTACTTAGCACGTACCCATTACGAAGCTGAACAGTGGCAAGACTGTAAAAAGACATTACTTAGAGCTATTCACTTGGCTCCTTCAAATTATACGTTAAGGTTTGATGCAGGAGTTACCCTACAGAAGTTCTCGGCTTCAACACTTCAGAAGACGAAAAGGACTGTAGAAGAGGTTAGCATTTTATTTCTGTTCTAGCATATTCTTAAGCCTTTTCTTCTAATACTGCTTAGGTACAGAAAGTAATTGTAAAATTGGTGTCGTATTTCTCGGGTGTCAGCATTTTTAGTCCTATACATATTAATATTCCAATTAAGTTCCATAACTTTAAAATGATGCAATTTTAGTCCTATATTGACAAGGTTACAAGATTTTTGCACGTGCTGCTCACGGGAGCTGCCGCAATTCCATGTATTAACCGGACTAACATCGCTTACGTGGCATAATGAGACCCAACAATATTAATTTTTCAATTAAAAAAATCATAAATTAATTATCATCCTAAAAAATTGGTCAATATAGGACTAAAATTGCAGCATATGAGACTTAATTGAGAGAAGTGATTTGTGTGCTGAAATTGCGGACACCCAATAGATATGTGACCAATTTTGCAATTTTTTTTTATCTTCCATGTTGCATGCAACTACATTAAGCCATCCAGTCCAGACGAGGTAATTTATATTCTGCCAAAAGTCCACCAACTTAAATAAGTTGTGAATTTGTTCGACACCTCCAGCCTATATATCAAGTAAAATCCAATTCCTTGATATACTTTTGGTAGATCTATGGTGACTAAAATGTCCTCTGTTATTCGCTTCCTTTTGCAATCCAGTTGTTCAATGAAAGTTATGAAACTTTCATCATGTTTTCTGCAACATCTGCAATTTATGCACTTGTTAAGGATCTAAACGTAAGCCCCATATTACCGGGGGCCACTGTTACTATTTACAAAAGCATTTGCCATAATTCAAATCAAATTTCCTATCAAAAGATCTTGCTTTTTTTAGTTTTCTGAGTTGCATCCCTCTCTCATATGGATCCTTTCCCCTTTATGTTAGGTTCGAGCCACTGTAGCAGAGCTCCAGAATGCTGTTCGTATGTTCAGCTTGCTGTCTGCATCAGCTTCAAATCTACACTCTCATGGCTTTGATGAGAAGAAAATCGAAACTCATGTGGCATACTGCAGGCACTTGCTCGATGCAGCAAATGTACATTGTGAGCTCGCTGAGCGTGAAGAAATGCAGAATATCCAAAGATTGGAAGTCATGCGTCAGATGGAGTTGGCTGATGAATCGCGTAGAAAGGCAGAAGAACAGAGAAAAGTTCAGGTGATTTGTCTCTTGGATTTTATTTTTTTATTTCTTATGAAGTTATTCTCTTTATTTACTCAAATTATTAAATTGAACACAGCTGGAGAAACGAAAGCAGGAGGATGAATTGAAACAAGTTATGCAACAAGAGAAACATTTGGCGCGCATCAAGGTAATGGGTTGTTGACCGTTATCTGGTTATAAAATGTTTTTGTGCTATTACCCTTAGCTTTTTCTTGAAAATCTCTGTTTTTTTTTTTTTCAATCTGCCATATCCAACCCAAAACTTCAAAATGTAGAATGTTTATATTCTATATTCTCCAACCCGATACTCTTTATTTATTATTTTATTCATTTCCACTACATATGAAACGTTAAACATGCATTTCCATTAAAATTATTAATCAAATTAATTTATATAATTAGATATCCTATTAGTAAATTAAATACAAATATAATTTTTTAATCAAAATCATAAGAATTTTATACAACAAAAAGAATTGTAATTATATTAAAAGTTAAAACTGAATTTTAATTATATTCTCAATTAAGTGTGTAATTGTATTTATGAATAAAATACGTAATAGATTATAGAGTTTTGAACAGAAAAACTAATATATGAAGTACATTGTTCAAAACTCCATTTCCATACTTTCAAATAGAGTTCCCATTGAAGTTGCTTTATTTCCTTATCTGTATTATAATGTTCTAGCGACACACAACTTGTTTATGACAAATTATAGTTTTGGAGTTAAGATATCATCAATTGTCATTCTTGTCAGCTCAGAAAATTTGACAAAAAAAGGTTGTTTGAGTAAAAAGGTTTGATGTTGTGCAGGAACAATGGAAGAGCAGCTCTGCTTCGAAGCGAAAAGAGAGGCCCCAGACAGAAGATGATGAGGAGGGTGGGAAAGAGAAAAGGAGGAGAGCAAGTGGGGGAAAACGCAAGAAGAAGGATAAGAAATCACGGTATGAGTCAGAAGCTGAGGTGGATGATCAAGAGGAAGTCGACTATGAAGACAATAATAATACGAATTACGGAGATCAGTATAATCAGACAAATGACGTCCAAGATGACGTCCAAGAGAACGAAGACGCTCCCCAGGATCTTCTTGCTGCAGCTGGCTTAGAAGATTCTGATGCTGACGATGATGAAGTAACTCTCTCTCTCTCTCTCTCTATATATATATATATATATATATATTTATATATTTTACGGTTTTGATATGGAGTCTGATATTGGGTTTCTTATGGTTGTACCATTTTACAATATACAAGTGTTTTATGCTGGTTTTGGGCTTCAAAAGAAACCTACCATTGGACTCCCATAAATGGCATTACTCTTTGCGTGTGTGCTTTCTCTTCTCTATATATATATAATGTGTATGTTTAAACACATCTCTCTCTCTCTCTCTCTCTCTCTCTCTTGACTGAACTCCTTGTTATCATATGTTGTTGGTGAAGGCTGCACCTTCAAATCCGAGTAGACGAAGGAGGGCTTGGTCAGAATCAGATGAAGAAGACGAGAGGCAGCCAGAGACGGATATGCAGGAGAGCGACGGGGATGTGAATGGAGGTGGTGGTGCAGGCGATGAAGACTGAAAATGGAATCACTGTCTTATGAAACCATTACTTTATTAGAAATGAAATGCAATAGATTACCCTTCTTTGCCAGCTTGATTTATGTATGATTAAGTATATTTGTTTGAGTTACATTTGTGACACTGTGATGTCTAGTCGCTGAACTAATTTTAACCAAACTGGCAATGCCAAATTAATTCAAATTAGCCAATATTGGAAACCATGCTGAGTGATTTTGATAGTATTGAAGTACTTCTATTCTAAAACTGGATACAGTTTATACTATATTACGGAGTATTCATTTTCCCTTTTCTATTTTGGGAGATGAAAATCACTATAAATATGAACCACAACCAATAAATAAAGAACCAACAAGAAGTTCACATAGTTGAAGGCCAATTTTCAAACACTACATGAACTCCAGAATCATTTTTTTTGAAACAGTGGTTCTGAATTTGCTATCTCATTTTCAAACGTCAGCGAAGTCTCGTCTCTGTATACACTAAACCGAGCTAAAACCAGGCTTCTTGCACATCCTCTTACCCTTCATCACCTCCCTTACATCCTCAACACAAGCCCACTCACCACCCGACGCATATATATTCGAAAGTGTCACAAAACTCCCAGCTTTCTTCATCTCCATTCTCACATGTTCACCAATCTTCTCAGCAAGATCCCTCCTTTCATGGATCTTGCACCCATTCAGAAAAGCCCCAATGATTGAATCTGTCATCACGTCTACCCCCATCTCTTTAACAACACCATAAGCCTCTTCAATCCACCCATAACGACATAAAAGATCAATTAAACACGAGTAGTGCTCTTCATTTGCCTTCTCACTATACGACTTGAAAATTTCCATGCCTTTCTCAACTACACCACCATGACTACAAGCACAAATCACAGAGGTCAAAGTAACTTCATTCGGTTCTATTTCTTCGTCCTTCATCCTTCCAAAAAGCTCGATTGCAGAGGTTACCATCCCATGCTTCCCATAACACCCAATCATAGCGTTCCACGTGCCTACATTCTTGTTATTAGTTGTGTAGAACACATTCTCAGCCTCTTGAATGCTCCCACATTTTGAGTACATATCAATAAGCGCACTCCCAACAAATGCATTGATATTGATCTGCATTCTGTATATCAAGCCATGAATCTCTTTTCCTCTACGAACTGAACCGATCATTCCACATGATGGGAGCAGCCCTGTTACAGTCACTTCATTAGGCTTAATCGCGGAATTTAACATATCCCGGAACAACTCTAGGGCTTCGATAGACTTTTGGCTTTGAACGAATCCCGAGATTATGGCATTCCAAGTAACCAAGTCAGGGACTAGTCCTTCTTGGCCCATCTGAGAAAGGAACTCAAGGGCACCATCAGAATCTCCAATCTTTGCATGACCTGCAATGATGGCAGTCCACGAGATAACATTAGGTTCAACACCTTCCAATCTCATTCTCTCAAACAGAGTAACTGATTCATCGATCTTCCCTACATCAGCATAGCTACAAATCATGGCTGTCCATGAAGCAATATCTCTGTCAGACATTATATCAAACACTTTGCGTGCATCATAAACGTTGACACACTTGCCATACATATCTATCAAAGCGTTGCACAGTGATGGATCCTCTTGGAACCCCATTTTGTAAATCAGGCAATGAAACTGCTTCCCTAAGAACACATTCAGAGAACACCGACAACATTTCAAGATTGTTGAAAAAGTATACCTATTTGGTGAAGTGTTATTGTTTCTTGATCCTTGCATCAGCAAAAAGTAGTCAATAGCTTCTTGATGAGATCCTGAGGAAATTAAGGCCTGGATGATCCAATTGAAGGCAAAAACATTTGGGTTTGGAGTTTGGCGGAAGAGTAAATTGGATGAAATCAAATCCCCAGAACAGGCATATGCGGCAATGAGCTTTGAGGCGAGCGACATAGAATTCATGTCAACGTGATTAGTTAAGAGTAATCCATGGATTTGTTTGCATGGTTTCAACGCCTTTTGTTTCATGCATGTTTGCAACAACCAACTGAAATAGGTGGGGAGTAAAAGCAACGATCTTTTCATTTTCCTGCTCTTTGCATTTTCTCCGAGAAGGGTTTAGTATAGTATAAACAAAATATTTATGATCTGAATGTTGAAATTATCAACGCTTGTTGAGTTTGACTAGTGTTAATTTTCAGAATATATTTCTTCATCACTTATGTTTTTGATAAGTGTTGCAACATCTCATTGTCATGCTTAGGATTTTATAAAATTTACCCACCTTCCTATCTAATATACCCCAATTTAGTATTTGTAAATCTTTGAAAGCTACTCATTCTGTTCTCGTTATAAGTTTTTCATTTTATCATTGCCCGCGACGGAGTAGTAAAACTCTTGACTAAGTGCTTTAAAGATATTTCCTATTGTTATTTTTAAAAGATTTCCGCTCACGTATATTATCATTTCTTTTTTTAAATTATGATTCATAAAGATATTGTTGAATAACTCAAAGCTATTGTACTCCGTATGTCTAAATAGTTGATAGTCTTACTAGTTACTACAATCTCCTTATTACAACAAACCTTACCTGATAATTGCACAAAAATAAATGCCTCGGCAGATTAGGTTGTTTAGTGACACCACGAGTCCTTCAGATTTTCAAAACAAGGCTCAATTTTCAGATTGACCAGACCCTCTTTTCTTCTACCTTACTTTTTAAAAAAGTAAGGTCGCAATTATATACTACTAAAAATTATAAAAAAATTAAAAAACAAACCACTTTGATTGTTAATCCGACTTTGAAAACATTGATCAATGATAAAACTTAGCGATAATGTTTACATTGACCTATGAATTAACACTCCAATCGTGGATGACCCTAATCAAGTAGAGCTCTAAGATTATCTAGATTTAAAAACAAAACAAAAGAAAAAAGGTCAGCCTACAACTCATCCTTGGCCTCCTCCTCATCGTGAGAAGCTTCTTCAATTTTGGACGAAGAAGAAGATTCTGCTTTGCTTTCTGTCTCTGTTTCTTCTACTGTGTCTTCTTCCTCCTCAACCAAAGCATCAGGGCTGATTTTCAGGCTGTTTTTAACTGAGCTGTAGATACGCGAAGCAAATTCTTTTGGATCACTGAGCGTAAAACCACTCTCCATAAGCGCCGTCTGATACACCAGTTGTGCTGTTTGCTTTACGCTTTCATCCTGTACCACAAAACCAACAAAATTTAATTACACCCACAAAATTGCACTCTCTCAAAATTAGTCATCAAAGTTCACTTGTTTCGTACAAAATTTTCAAATAATTACGTTAGCACCCTTAAATAGTTGATTTTGTCAGTCAACACAACTTACGATCAACTAACAGTGGAAGTAAAAAAAGGTACCTCAGAGTCCAATGCTAGTCTGTTCCTCAGTTCCATGATAATAGGGTGTCTAGGGTTAATTTCAAGAACCCTCTTGCCACGCATGTAGGCTTGTTTGCTAGCATCGGAAAGAGTTTGGGACTGCATGATCCTTTCCATGTTTGCACTCCAACCAAATTTTGATGTCACCACCACACATGGGGAGTCTGCCAAACGGTTGCTTATTTTCACATCATCAACATTTTCACTAGCAAGGGCACCTTTCCACCATTTCGTCAACTCTTTAAATGACTCCTTCAGTTCCTTGTTTTTTGAATCCTTCCCTAGTTTCAGTCCCTCTTTAGATACATTCTGGAATTTCTTGTCTTCGTAATCCATCAGATATTGCATCAGATATTCATCCACAGGGTCTGTGAAGAAAATAACCTGCACCCACAAATCAAATCCAATACTATTATGCACAGGCTCCAGGATTTTATTTTAGCAGGATAATATCATATTTTCCAGTTTTGGTCCCCTTTCATTTTCCTGAAAGTACACTTTTACTCCCACATTTGGTTGTTGACTAGCAGAATCAACTATTTAAATAACTGCATTTAGCACCCCCAAATAGTTGATTCCATCAGTCAACTACTGGTGGGACTAAATGTTTGTAAAAGTGTACTTCCAAAACCAATAGTGAATTAATGATAGTGAGTAAAATAGGGGGACCAAAACTAGAAAAGGGTAATTTATTTAGGGAGCAAAACTGATTAACTCTATTTTAGCAACAAATTTTAGGAGTTAGGACGATTCTATGATCAAAGATTACCTCAAAATTCTTCTTTATCAATCTCTCGAGGAATGGGGATTTCTCGAGCTGTTCCTTGCTTGTACCAGTGATGTAAAAGATATCTTTCTGTCCTGACTTCATTCTCGAGATGTATTGATCCAGTGAAGTTAATTTACCGTCTGATTTATTGCTGCACACAGTATAGACAAAATCTTTTAAACACTCATCATTAAAATTCAATCAAATTGTCTCTATTTCTGAATATATGCTTACGTCTCAAATCTGAGAAGTTTAGCCAGGCGGTTTCTGTTAGTAGCATCCTCAATTATACCAAGCTTAATTGACTTGCCAAATTCATTCCAAAATTTTGTATACTGACCCTTCTTCTCATTGTTGTCACTGGATTCCTCAATATCTGCAGTACAATCAAATTTTATAATCAAGACAGAAGGAAACACAAATCATAATATACAATTGACATCGATTTTATCTTTTTAACGCACCTTTCTTATCTTTATCATTAGATTCATCTGGATCTTCTTCAGCGAGTTTGCGAATCATATCAAGGGCCTTGCGGATGAGTTTCTTCTTAATTGTTTTCAAGCTGCTGTGCTGTTGTAACATTTCTCGTGATACGTTAAGTGGCAGCGAGTCAGAATCAACAAGACCCTGGTGACACAGGCAAATAGTAAGAAACACAGTTGCAAAGCTCATCAAATTATAGCATCCTATTAAATGAACTTGATGAGACAAAGAATACCTTCAAGAAGTTCAAATACTTGGGCAGGAGTTCATCAAATTCATCTGAGATGAAGACCCGTCTGACGTATAATTTCAAATTGGATTTGTTTGAGTTATAGTAACTCTCGTATAAATCATGAGGAGCTTTGGGAGGTACGAACAACATAGCCTTGAATTCAACATCTCCTTCAGCAGTAAAGTGACTCCATGATAGAGGCTTCTCATCACCAAATTCCTGTCAATGGGGGTTAAAATGTTAATACTAAATAATAAATGAATTTAAACTGCTCTACAAGAAAAGACAGAAATAAGGTACCCACCTTGGACAGAGAGTGATAGAATTTTGTGTATTCTTCATCAGTCACCTCCTTTGGATTCCGTAGCCATATAGCTTTAACATCATTCAAAAGTTCCCATTCATAGGTAGTTTTCTTCACAGTCTTTGTTTTGGGTTTTTCCGCATCCTCATCTTTTTCAGTATCTTCTTCCTCTTCTTCCTCAGAAGATTTACTTTCAGCTGTTTTGTGTCATAATGGATTAGGTGACATAATAGGAACTTGATGCATGTAGACTTAAGTAAATTTTATTAAACCAGTAACAAAAGATGCACAATTTCATGCATACATTTTTCCTCATCCTCACTGGAATCATCTTCATCAGCAGGAACCTCCTCATCCACTTCTTTGCTTGCCCAAAGGTGTATGGGGAAGTTGATAAATTCTGAATACTTTTTCACCAGCTCCTGCAATAATAAAATATCAAGAAAATAAGAACATGATGGTCAAATGTATGGCCCCAACCTTGTCTCAAGTGAACCTGTGTAGCTTAACATCACTATTGGAACGGTGTTAATCTCTATACCCCTTCCCGGTTTTAGAAAAAGAAGGAACCAGAACCCATCATGTGTTTACACTTTACAGAGGATTTAAAATCATAACCTCTTCAGAAATGTGCCATTTCACCAGACTTCTTACTGATCCTATTAATTCTCACTAAGGTTGGTTCAAAATATTTTCTAAACAATAACTTCATAGTCACCCTTAAACCTTAATGGGATCCAAACACCACTGAACTTAGATTAGCCATCCCGGATTGTCACAAACAAAAGTCTGAAACACTTGCTCACTAGATAAAGCCATAAACAAGAGATTGTTCAGATGATGAAAGCATATGCAAAGCATTACTTGGAAAATAACTAGAAATCGTACAGAATTTGACTGGGACAAATAATCGAAGAAATGAAGAGACCACAAAGGATCCTGGAAGCAATTACAAGGCTGTCCTAATGGTTGGATTATACAATATATCTTGTACATAGTTAGAAAAATACCAACTACTTGAGCACATGAAAGGGGAAACCGGACAGTATATAAAAAACCAACCTTCAATTTGAATTCATCCAAATACTCCTGAGCTTCCTCTCTAAGGTGCAATTTGATTTCAGTCCCCCGACCAAGTGGTTCATTCCAAGTATCTTCTGATATTGCAAAAGCACCATCTGCTTTTGACTCCCATACATGCCTGGAAGTGGTCACAGTTTCAAACATTAATTGTATTGCATTCTTTAAAAGATAACTTACTGAACGCAGGATGGTGATGCAAAAGAACATACTGTTTATCATCATTATGTTTGCTAATTACTTCAACATAGTCAGCAACAAGATATACTGAGTAGAATCCAACACCAAATTGCCCAATGAGATTGAGATCTCCACTGGTCTGCATCTTTTCAACAAATGCTGTACAGACGATACATTATTGAGTTTTAATTACAACAATTACGCATCAGCAACACCAACTTTGACAGACTTAAAAATAATCACTACACTGACTTCAAGAGTATTGTACCTGAAGTTCCAGACTTTGCAATGGTACCCAAATTCTTGATTAAATCCTCCTTTGTCATTCCAATACCTCGGTCGCGGATTGAAAGTATCTTTTTTTCTTTGTCCAACTTGATCTGTATATATTAAATGAGTTAACTAATCTGCAGAAATATGATTTCTATGATATACAATATATGACTTGCTTAGGAATTCTCCTCCTCAGAATTAAAATTCTGATAAGCTTCAAATTATGGTAACTTCATATTCAAGTATCACTGGGAAATTCATAGTATAATTTAAATTTTATTTGCTTGAAACTTCATGTGCGAGGAGAAAAAACGTAATTATTTTAGCATGATCTACTACGAAAAACTTCAAGCATTTTTCTGCAGAGTGAATTTACCTGAATCTCAAGATTAGTATCTTCACCTTCACCCAAGATTTCCTTGTCCGTAAGTGATAAAAATCTAATCTTGTCCAGAGCCTGAATAATCACAAAAATCAGACATTTTACTCAAAGTTAATACATGCACAAAGAATAGGATTCAGTACATAAAAGAAAATCTTACATCTGAAGCATTGGAGATCAATTCTCTCAAGAAAATATCCTTATTGCTGTAAAGAGAGTTGATGAGAATACCCATAAGCCGCGACACCTCAGCCTGGAATTCGAATTTCTCCGCATTCGCGCGGAGTGTTTTTCTAGACATCGATTCAGCCTCTCTACATCACATCAACAAAATCAATAAAACGTAAATAACGTACACAGCAAATAAACGTGAACAGATCTGCATTAACGAAATTAAAACCTAATTACCTCCTAACCACATCAGAATCCGTAGATAATCCATGCGGAACGGCGCCGATCTTCTCTTCCACCTTGGGCGGATCAACCGGCGCATCTGAATCGGCTTCCGCATTTGCTTGTATTCTCCTACCTAATGTATTTCAGCAACATTTCATCCACCAAAACACGAATCAGCATAAAATCACTACATTTCTACAAACCTTAAGCTTAGAAATTCTAAATTCGAGCTCAACAGTTACCTAAATTATTACGTTAATCCAACACACAATAGAGATGGTTCCGTTACATACCTTGATCTGGGAGGAGAAACAAGAGGCACAGCAGAAACAAAACGGAAGGAAGCGTCCACTTCCTCATTTTGAACATTCGCCAAGGATCTATTCAAACAAAAACGTTAGATGGTTGGGTGGAGTCAAGTGAGGAGTGAGATTTATGCAGCAGCTGGGTTTTAGAGTGAGCCAAGATCATGAGTGAGAAGGTAGAGCCTTCTGATTGGTTGTGATTGCCAACAAGGATAATCGGACGGTGATGTAGTTACGTTTGCCACGTGGGAGATTTTCGTTGGGCAGTGACGACGTGGAGAAGTGCGGAAGTTCTGGAAGATTCGGTTGTTCAAGTCTTTCATAATTTACACCATGTATATTTACACATTTGGGCGTTTCAATAATAATACGAGTATTATTTTCGTGAATTAATTCTATTGTGTAATTAGTGTAATGTTGATTTAATTTTAATTAGAAAAATTAAGTAAGTTATTTTATATTTTTGTGAATTATTGGAAAAAGTAATTAAATACATTAATAATCAACACAAATTAAAAGGTGTTAAATTTATTATTTCTAAATTTGATGAAAAGTATTAAATGAGTGGGGGAGTATATGCAATACTAACCCACTTAAATGAGGCAGAAAATTAGTTGATCATTCAGGGGTCAATCGGGTCTTCTTAAAAGACGAAGAGAAAATAATGCTCGCAGATTTGTACTATAAAGATAAATTATGTGTTATGGTAGAAATATACTGTATTTGTTTTATTTATTTTTACAATTAACACTTATTTATTTTTATAGCAATACATGTAAGGTATTAAAAATGTATCGGTATATGAACAAAACTAAAAAAAAATGTATTACTACATTACAAAAATATGAAAAAAAAAATAGATTTAAAGAGATAAAGAACAAAAAATAAATTTAATTAAAGTTAAGATGAGAATCACTAACAAAAATCTGAAAACAAGGAGAATAAATGATTTGATGAACAAGTAGAAACTCGGTTCAGGGAGGAAGAAAGAAAGAAAATAGTGTAACTTAAGAAAAAATGCACCCATCTTGATATATACTCCATAATATTACATATGAGTAATTGTGTTATTTGTATATTAATAGTATTACTAAAAATCTAATTCTCCATGTGTGCCATGATAATTTTTATACGTGCAAAGAGCGAGCAAAATAAAAAATGAGAGGAAAAAAAAAAAGATTATTTTAAAATGTTGAACAATATTAATGTACGGTAATTTAATGTTAAAAAGGAAGGTTGATTGTAAAAAAAAATGGTTGAAGATAGGTTTTGAAACTGTAACTATGTGGTAAGACAATCAAAGGGCAACCACTAGGCTAAATGTTTTTAAGAAACTATAATTAATACGGAGTAGTATTTTTTAATTAGTATGTGCTATTTTTTTATCATATAAGGAGTAACATTTTTTTATCACCTTGTACTATAATTGTAAATGAAAATGTACTCCAATTTTATTGATTTTTTTGTTATCAAAATTAGAATAATTATACAAGAAATATAATTGGTTGTATCAAAATTACAATAATTATACAAGAAATCAAAATGCGGTCAAGAGTTACTTATGGAGTTTAAATAAACTTTAAAGGAGGCCTTCAATTAAACCGATTGTATGCCAAATGTCAAATACTGCTATGTGTGTTTATTTTTTGAAAATAAATTTATTCTCCTCCAAATACATAACCAAACACATTTCCATTAAATGTTAATCAATGCCACTGTGCGTTAAATTTTATCAGGTGCAAAAACATGTTCAATTTAAAAAAAATTATCAAGTAATTTAAATAGCTAATAATCAATCTTTTATAGCTGATAATCCATCTAAATAGTGTTAAAAATTCAACTATTAAAAAAAACAAAAAAAGGTTAACGTAGCTTAAAAGGACCGCATGTCTTTTAGCAGATACATTTAATTGTGTGGAGTTTAGTGTGTAGGGTTGGTGAGCCTTGTTCCTGGTCAGAATAAGGGTAGAATCGTGAAATGAAGTTGGAATATGCATGGTGCCCCCCCCGGCCCTATCAACCATGATGATATCGCAAGATTTAAGGCCATTCACTCAAAAATCAATATTTTCTTCTTTCCCCGACTGCTTTGTGGGTGTTATGGGTGGGGCATGAACGAATTGCACATATTTAAGAGCCGTGTAATAAGGTCTGATCTTACCTCAATTGAACTTTAAAGTATGAGGTTTTTTAATCACTACAATACTTTTTTTCATATGTATGATGGCAAAACAAAAATCTTGTTCAAAGATATCGAGTATAACAGTCATTTTCATCAATTTCCTCCTCCATTCGGTATAATTATTTTATAATGCAATGAATCAAAAATTCAAAATGTCTTTTAGCACTCTTTTTAGAAAATAAGTCACAAATATCTCTCTTCGAATCTCTTTCTAAAAATAAATAAAAAAATCTATCTTTTTAATTACTTATAACATATTTACTTGAATCATCAAAACAACAATCATGGTTTGAACTTTAACAAACTCATATATTTTTCATTCTCATTTAATTCAATCACATCGGTGAGTCGAAGAACTTCATCATAGACATTTGATTCATTCCCATTATTTAGTTCAAACACTTCTTTAATATATTTTTTTTGAGTGGTTCATCATTCTTCTCCAGATTATTCTCAAGTTCTTTAATATCCATAAAAAAATACTTTGTTCTTTAATATACATCAAAAAATACTTGTTAATATCTCTTGCTTTACTTTTGATTATATTTAATTTGTTCATCCTTAGAAAATGCACAACTACGATTATGTTGATGTTATAATCCAAAATATGTTGGTTACAACCAATGCAACAATAAATTATACTACAAATCCCCTTATATACTAATAGAAAATTTAAATTGATGATGTGTCATTTTGTGGTTAATTTGACTTATGTGTCATTTTGTGGTTGATTTGACTTATGTGTCATAATTTAATGAAGTTGTTAATTTTAAAAAGTATGATGTGTAATTAAGTTATTGGTTAAGTAAGATATGATTCATAAACTCTTTCCAAATATTATATTCTTATTAACTATTTCTTATTATTTTAACATTGATTAATTAAATTAATTTTTATTTTATTTACTCAACTTTATTGTAGTATTCATTTTATTCTTTAGTTTAATTTATTTTTGAACTATTTAATATGTACTTTTTTAAAATGTATTTTTATTGGGTTGCACAATTCTTTATTTAATTAGTTATTAAATTGTATTTTATAATTACTTTTATCTTATATCTCAAGTAATTTTTTATACATTTATTTTAAATTTATTATAAGTTTAATGTATTTAAAAAAATTGAGCTCGAAAATATATATGTAAAACTTATTATATAATTTTATACATAATATTTATTATATAAATAATTATATTATTTTACAAGATTAACAAATTTATTATATATACATAATACACTACTTCTATAATATAGAATCCCCTTATATACTAATAGGGAGTTTAAATTGATGATGTGTCATTTTGTGGTTAATTTGGCTTATGTGTCATTTTGTGGTTGATTTGGCTTATGTGTCATTTTGTGGTTGATTTGACTTATGTGTCATAATTTAATAAAGTTGTTAATTTTAAAAAGAGTTAATTGCAAATTAAATCACGAGTTTTCGCTCATTTGCAATTTAATCTAAACCTTAAAAGAATTGCAAATAAATCACAAATTTTAAATATTATTGCAAATTAGACTTTTTACAAGTCTACTTTGTCCCTAAATCATACCTTTTGATATTTGGTTTGATTGAAAAACAATATTGTTTTATTAATGTGTTGTTATGTCATTAAGAAGTCTAAATTATGTTAGATTCGAACACAATTAAAATTGTCAAAAAGACTAAATTGCAACTATATTTAAAGTTTGTGATTTATTTGCAATTATCTTAAAGTTTAGATTAGATTACAAATGAGGAAAATGTTATGATTTAATTTGAAATTAACTAAAATATTTATTTATTTAAGGTGTTGGGGTTGATATTGAAGGTTGACTTACAATTTATTAAGAGTTGTTTTAATATTATTTAAATTATTTGTTTCTGAAATTTTATATATATTTTTTAAAGTTATTTTCATATTTATTAAATGTAAGGTGTTGTGGTTGATATTGAAGGTTGACTTTAAATTTATTAAGAGCTATTTTAATATTACTTAAATTGTTTGTTTTCGAAATTTTATAATTTTTTAAAAAGTTGTTTTCATATTTATTAAATGTCAACGTCTCATTTCGTTTGTTTCTCATAAATTTTCTTTATAGAATTAACTAATATAAGTGTAATTATTTTGTATAATTCAAAATATTATGTTAGTTAAACTTTTATATTAAGTATAATATAACGTTATAATAAATATAATTGAAAAAAATGTTAAATTTTTTTAATAAAATAATTATAATTCTGGAAAATCATTTTTTTTAAATATAATTATAAAAATATGAAAAATTAAATTAAGTAAATAAATAAATTTTATTATTAAATATTTAAAAATATATATAAAATTCAGTGTAATACACTGGTTCTACACTAGTTAAAAATATTGTATAGAAAACTTGTATACTTTAATCTTAGTTATTTTTAAAGGAATTTCAACCTGTCACACTAACAATAAATTATCGGAAACTTGATACATTGACACAATTAAAAATATCCCGATCAAATTTGATTGGATTATTCACAATAACCCTCTTCATTATCTCTAACTCAAGTTCTTATTTACTGTATTAATCAACATTGAATACATAGTAATTTCTTAGTATATATTAATAAGCATTGATCTCCAAATCACTGTAAGCATATCTTAACGTATTCATAACTAACATATACTCCGCTTATGAAAATTAAATGAAATCACGTCAAAAATGTGATTTTCACACATTTGGGCATGTCCGCTTTGAGAAAGGATGATTTTTAAATAAACAATAAAATCTATATATATATAAGTCAATAGTACAGTATAGCAGCAGTAACAGAATGAGACGGATTACCACGTGACCGTTATGGCTTTTGTAATATATACACCAAATTCAGCCCATCCCAAATCATTATCGTCAATGGTGGGCGATATTTACCCTTTATTTTCTTAAAATATATACGAGTATAATTTAATATAGGGGCCCAACCTTTACAGTTCAGTCTTATAAATATCTCATTCAAAATTTAATTTTTTTCCTCAATTCAAAACTTGTTTTAAAAAACCAATCTCAATTTTAAGGTCTAATGAATTTTATTTTATTTCAAATTAAATCATACAATATGATAAAAGTAAAAAAATTAATGGTGTACGCCATTTTTTATTATCGTCTGATGTGATTTGAAAAAAATAAAAAATTGTCAAACCTTAATATTAAGACAAAAACAATTAAATTGTACTATCTTAAATTGGAAAAACACCATAAATTCGGATTTAAATCATTTTAAATTGAAAATTCTAAAATTGAGAATCAAACCAAAAATTAAAGTATGAGTCCATCTCTTTTGTAAAGTTGCACCGTGCAATTAATCACACGAGTGAAACATGACATTAATTTTGAGTGAAATGTGATACTAATTTTAATTGAAACATGTAATTAAAAATTAATGTAACAGGCCTATATATAACAAAATAAATTTTATTGCTTATACACTTCAACTAAGGGGTCTTAACGCCAGGAGGAGTATGATTGGAAAAATTTTGAAAAAGAAAAGTACGAGTCATAGTGTGTGACATCAGTCATCATCTTAGATCGAGCAATTAGCGGACCATCATTTGGCAAGGGAAGCAACTTTCTATTCATCCTCCCACGATTGAGTTTGAAGAAATTTTCTAGCTAAAACGTGTAATATGTACTTTCTCCGTACAATTTCATTATTCTTTCTTTCCTTTTTTGGTTATCCAATTTTATTATGCTAATTCCTTTTTGGAAATAATACTGTTTACACTACTTTATCTCTACCCTTCAACCATCACTTATTTACTCAAATTGCCACTAACTTTATTCATAAACAATCACTTTGTCACCCCACAACATCCCATCATACTTTCAATTTATCTACTTTATACATAAACTAATCAATATTCATTAAAATCAGTGCCCGGAGAAATGAACATAATAAAATTGGACGGAGAGAGTACTATCTATATGATGTTCTGCCCTAAAAAAAATGCAAAATAATATAAATGTTAGTGACACGTATAACAATGATAATTTAAATTAAAATATTCAAGTAAACTTAAATTCATAATTCTTACTCCCTTCGTCCCGGGATAATTTGCACACTTTGACCGGCACATTATTTAAGAAAAGTGAATTTAGTGGTTGATGATGTAAGATATATGAGGGGTATTTTAAGTAATTTGACGATGTGTAAAGTGAAATGTATGGAAAAAAGAAGTGACAAATTTAAAAATAAAATGATGTTGTGAAGTTATTAATTTTGTGGGGATATTTCCATATTAAGAGTGTGCAAGTAATTTTGGGATGTCCCAATAAGGAAAATGTGCAAGTAATCACGGAACGGAGGAGTATTTTTTTGTCTTTAAATAAAACTTATAAATAAATAATTGACACATGAATCTTGACGCTAAACTAAACACGTAATTCTCCCTTTCTAAAAATCACCAAACAAATAAGAGTAGATAAGCTCAACCCCCACCCCTCCGGGTCCCACACCGCCCCTTGTATTCGTCACTCCAAAAACCTTTCCCCCCACCTCCACCCCCACCCCCACCCCAAGCATTAAATTGCCACCCCAACCTACCCCACCTCCTAAATATATCTACGACTCCCCCCTCGGTGCCCCTCAATTTCCACTCACTAACCTACATAGCGCTCTACAAATTCCGGCAACATGGCGATTTCCGACGCGGTGGTGGGAAATTTAACGACTCTCTATCTGCTTCTCATTGCGGCTATGAAGGCCTACGGCCTAGCCACGGGGCGGAGCTTCAGCGGCTGCTGCGTAATCGCCCTCTCTACGGCGGTGGTCGCCTCGATCCTGATTGCCACGCTCACGTGGGATATCTCGCGCAAGGCCACGCGGGCCCTGATGATCACGCGCGACCGCCGACACGAATTTTGCCGCGGCGGCATCTGCTGGCACGGCGTCGCCGTCAAATCGCCGGCCTCGCAGGTCCGTTTCCGCCTCCCTCAACACCAAAACCCTTGAGCGAGGGTAATATAGTCTTTGTAAGTGATGCGTAGAAAAGTTGTACATATACATATATATGGTTTCTCTAAATAACCCCCAAATACATCCAATCAAAAGTAAACGTTTCTATTTTTCCGTATATTTTCCTTTGTAAATAAACATGTAGTTTTCTCTGAGATCCTTATCCTTTTGCGGTATGTAAGTTAAGTAGCTTAGTGTAAAAGATTTTGGAGGTTTTTCTATTAAAAAAAAATGTTTTTTTTTTTCTTTTTTTTCTTGGCACCAATTTCTGTACAAATGAATAAATGGTTATTGTATTAAATAAAAAGACTATATTTTCGTATTTATTTGTGGCTTTTCTAATTTGTTACTGTATTTGGAAGACAAGAAACCGAGGATACTTTATCTTAAAGTTAATTTCATCACTCTGTTTCATGATGGCATTGGCAGTGGTGACAATGGATAGGTAATGTATTGGATACTATTTCTTTTTCTTTATTTATTATTTTCATGCACATTGGTGATGTCTGTTTCAGTTTTAAAAATAAGAATTTGGGTTTGCCTAAACAATAATAATGCTGAGAATCAAATTAACATTGTTTGGTAAAATGTCCTCTGTTTGATATAGATAATAGAAAAGTTTTAACATATATTTATGTTCTGTACCATCTACAGCTAGTAAAATAAGTGTAAAAGAACTATATGAGCTCGACTTGTTTTTGGCTCAATTAATTTTAAACGGGCATTCTAGTCGACTTGTTTATTTACACACCCCTAAATTTTACCCTGCAAAAAGTGAATTTTATTAGTCACTGACACTAAAAAACAAGCCCATTTTCAACTTACTAGTTTGTATTTTACTAGTCATACACTGTCCAGATGTGCAGTAGGAGTTTTAAGACAACAATTGTAAAACCACAAATGCCAAGAGGGAGAAACTAACGAAGCGATTGAATAGCAGGGTTGCACACAAAATTTTGTTTATTCTCCAAATAAAATATACTGTTCAAACAATATTTTTTTTACATTCAATCCAAGCACCATATAACAAAAAAATAATAATAATGAAGTGTTGTAATATTCAAATATAATTATTCAGTAAAAGAAAGTTAGAAAAGTTTATAGAATTTTCTAATTCGATTATATTTGCACACCGTGGAATAGTATTTTTAATATAAATAAACAGGAATTTTAATATATGCATATATGTATATTTATAGTAATATAATGATCAGGTCAGTATGGGTAGGATATTTTTATACTAATCGTCATTTCTAAATCCGAAAGACCACATAGCCAATTATTTATTTAATCGTATCTAAATAAAAAATGACTTCATATCCTTCTTAGAATGTCAATGGTTGGGTTTTTGTCATAGCTAAAGTGCTAGCTAACAGATTTGCAAAGTCTCTAGAGCAGGTCATTTTCCGAACCAATCCGCATTCATAGATAATAGAAACATCTTGGATAGATAGTGTTATTGTGGTAAATTTGATAATCGGGAAGCTCAGTCTGATAACGACAACGCGTTCCTTCTAAAATTGGATTTTAAGAAGGCCTATTATTCGGTTGATCATAGATTCGTGTTGGACATGCTGGGCTTGATAGATTTCAATATGATATGGCAAAGTTGGTTTAAAGAATGTAAACTGTCGCTCGTCTTGGTCAATGGTAGCCCAACGAAAGAATATTTTTTATTGAAAAAAAGACTTAGACAAAAGGACCCCATCTCCCCTTTCTTATTTATGGTGATGAGAAAATGTCTTAGTATCATGATGACAAAGGTAGTGAAGGACAAACTTTTCATTCCAACCAAGGTGGAAGAGGATTAAAGCAGCATATCTCATCTTCAATTTGTGGATGATACCCTATTCTTTGGAGTTGCTTGCAACAAAAATATCTTGGTGCTCAAAAGCATTCTCTGGATGTTTGAATTAACGTGGCAGAGACCGACTTGTCTTTCTGAGCTGCTATGCTTAACTGTAAATCGGAACAATTGTCAATCAAATATCTCGAACTTTCCATCAATGCAGATGTGAGAAAGGAGACTCACTAGGATGGAATCATCAATACCTTGGAGAATCGTTTGGGATTATGGGATAGTAAAACATTATTGTTTGGTGGTAAAGTGATCCTTATTAAATCTGTGCTCTTGAACCTTCCAACCTATTCTCTTTCACTTAATCGAACCCTGCCCAAAATCCTAAAATCCATCCAATCTACCCAAAGGCGGTTCCTTTAGAGCTATGGTGACTCGACGACGAGGTGAATCTCTTGGGTCAGTTCGAAGACATTGTGTCGGGATAAAACGAGGGGTTAGGTATTAAGGATATCAATTTATTATAATTTGGCTTTGTTGAGGAAATGAGGTTGGTTTCTACTTAGGGGTAGAGAAAGTCCGTGGAGTAAAATCATGCTCGCTAAATATGGGTCGTTTAGGAAATGTGTTGAATATTTTAGAGTCAAAGGTAAAAGTCATAAGTCTTGATCGACTTGGTGGTCGAATTTGATTAAACATATTGGTATGAGTGACTAGTTTTTTGCAAATTGCAAATTGGTGGTGTGTAATGGTAAATCTACTAGTTTCTGGGATGAAAAATGGGTAGGTGGGAACAGTCTAAGGATTTTATTTCCTATATTATTCAACATTGAGGTAGATAAAAAGTGTTTGGTCTCGGATAAAATAAAATGGGTTGAGGGTAAACGAGTTTTCAGTTGGAATTGGTGCATTAATTTTTTCGTGAGAGAGAGGGTATGGGTTGAGGGTAGACGAGTTTTTTCTACTGGAATTGGCGCATGATTTTTTTTCGTGAGAGAATAGAGTATTTTTAATGATTTTTGTGCATTCATTGACAAGTACATTAAAAAATTATGCAGGGGATTATTGGATATGATATCTGAAGGAAGATGGTCTTTACTGGATAAAGTCAGCCTACAAACTTTTATTGGGGAACAAGACGCAAAACAACTCGGAGAGTCGGAGTGGGAGGAATTGGGAAGCATTTGGTCGAAAGGCGTTCCGTTAAAGACTCTAACTTTTTCGTGGAGAATGGTCATGAACAAAATTCCGACTATTCTAAATCTGAAGAGGAGAAAGACGTACAATGAGAAATTTTTTCACTCTATGCAAAATTTGCAATTCCGAGGACGAGGACACGAATCACCTTTTCTTCAGGTGCTATCATATTATTTCTACTTGGAACAAGATTAACAGTTGATTTTTTATTTTTTTTGGAAGCAGCGAAAATATTATTACTTTGGGCATCAGAAATACCCGAACAATGAAAAGTACATCAGCTTACAATAAAACTTACAATAAAACTACTCCAGAAATTAATAAAACTATTCCAGAAATTAAAGCTTGTTGTGCCTCTTCCTAATGCACTCAGTAGGCTCTTATGTTCGACTAGAGCATTTTAAACATCACAACGAAAAATGGAGAAAAACATGGTTGTTAGTATGGCATAGTACGATATGGAACATTTGGATCGAAAGGAATAACATGGTGTTTAGAGGTATGGCTTTTGATGATAATAGAGTTGGGGAGAATATTAAAATTTCTTCTTTTAGGTGGTTGAGAGCAAAAAAAAAAAAAATGTCGAACTCTTGGCACTCTTTTCAAAATTGGGATATGAAACCTACTTTATGTGTGAGATAGATTTGGAGTCTTTCATATTATGTAATGATGTAAGCTTGTGGTTTTGGGTATTTTTTATACCCGTTAATAATATTTTGCTGCTTAAAAAAAATGGTCGGGTTTCCGTCATGAAATCGGTTCGCACAGGACTGGTAAGAACTCGGTCAAACGGGTCCTGGATGGTGGTATTGTCGGGGTCCGTCCATACGATTTTGGGTATATTTTGATTTCTGAAACGCCGCACACAGACTCGACGACTCAATTCTGACAATCTTACTTCTCAGTGGCTGGCCTTGCTCCTCTCTTCAAAGCCAGTTAAAGGTTAGATACTTTGATTTCTCATTCTTTTTATTGAAGGTTTACAAGACCTATTCAAATCAAATACAAAGATACTTTCCAAATCACTAGATCTTCAAATCAAGACGAATCAAATCGGTGTCGCTACTGACTTGTATCGTTTTTAACACCTTTTTTAGTACTTAACAATACGATCCCCACAAGTGTATGAGTCCGTTTTTAGTACGTAAATACGACCAAGTAGTTTGTTCGTCCAATGAACTAGTTAAGTGTTAGTGAATCCCTAAAGTTAAGAGTATACATGCTATTGTAGTAACTAAACTTGTTTGTTGGATTTTCGGGAATTAGAACAAAAGTATTAAATTAAATTAACTAAGATAACAAGAATAATACAAAAAAAATAAAATAGCAAACTATCTAACTTTAGAGAGAGAGTGCAAGAGAAGGGTATTGCCTCGGGTGCATCCATTTTGTAGGTGATATGGTGAATTAACGAACTAATTATACAAATTAAACCTAAGGTGTTGGGTAGAGCTAAATGATATAATTCGCGTGTGTAGACCAATCTCTCGCGAGGCTTAGGTGAACACGTGCATCAATTAGCAATTATATAGTTTAATCAATACCATAAGCTCCTAAGACAGTGTCTCATAAACACGTTCAACACGGTTACTAATGTTTATGAGACGCCCTTTCACTAATCTAATAGACGACCTCTAGTCGATTAGTGTCTAGTGTTGTCGATCTAAGCAATCAACCCCCGATCGGTGTAGTAAATTACTATGTGAATTCTAATCAAATCCAAGCTTACACACACTCTTAATCATGCAACTCAATACGGTTATTGAAGTCGACAAAACCAACAATGCTAGCTAATAGGGTGAATTAATCAATTGAATCATGAAAATCACAACACTAGAAACCTAAACACCCAAAACCTAAGTTAATTCAATAATCAATCCATAATTACACCAATTCACCACCAAAACTTTCACACCCTAGGCAATTAAAAACTTAGCCCATGGTTCTAAGATAGAAATCCATGGCTAAAACACAAGCAAACATAAATCCCATAACAATTAACAAGTAAATTGCAAGAAATGGGTAAATTATCAAATTGAATTGCAAAATAAAGAGATATCACATTGATGGATGAATTGTAGCTACAAATAGATGAAATAGACGATGCCCGATGATAATCGTAGCTTGATTTGAAGTAAAACCCACTATTCTAGCGAAGAAATTAAACTAAGACATGAAAAACCCCTCTAACTATGTGAATGTGTGTGAGAAAGGCTTGTAAAAGGAGGAAGACTCATTTTTAAAACTCAAATTTGGTCTATTTATAGTTGGGGTAGAAGTTTTGAATCAATTTTGCAATTAAACCCTTGAAATATGGAGAAAATGGGTCAAAACCACCGAAAATGGGTCCACCTGACCGGATGGACAAGTGGCATGGCCGGACGGACAAGTTGGGTGTGCGAAACGGGCTGGAAACAGGTGGCCCCGCCGGGCGGAACTTTCGTAGGTTGAAATTTGCCAAATTCCGTCACAGTGGTGTAGATACAGTGGCCGGGCGGGTCGGCCCGGTCGGACGGATGCTTCGGCACAAATTCCGTCATCCGTCTAGACCGTCTTCATCCCTTCATATTTCGAGCTTCCGACCTCCGATTGACTTGATTCCTTTTTTCATTCCACTCCATTTTTCGAGACGAATCTAATGGTGCAATTCTCTCTTCAGTACAGTGAGTGAAAATGATGATTGAACACTCGTTCTTGCGATTTTAATGCCTAATTCACATCGTATTCCTACAAAACGAGCTCAAACACCTTTCTCAATCAAATCAAACATATTAGTGTGAAATGCATGAAAAAACCCTCAAAGTTTATCACTAAAACACATGAAATCTTATGTAATTTACAACCGAATCAACTAACCGCTCCAATCATGAAAAGTGGGGACGCGAGTGTACTATTTGCCCACGAGAAATGCACATTCCTCTATTTTAACAACGAGACAAATCTCACACTAAGGTAATATAGTGTTATGAGAAATAGGAAAAATAAAAGGACAAAAGCCACCAAGCACCAAAATCCAAAACTTTCAAGTAACCATAGGACTCCAGCACCACAATAGGGACATACGCAAACTCCACAAAGGGACAATAAACTCCAAAAGAGACAGTAAAAACGCATAATGTGCTCAGAACAACAGAAAGATAAGCAGAAAGTAAACCAACGAAAGCTAAAAAATAGAAACTAAACGACCTAAACTAAGAAGGGCTAGTCTTGGGTGAGACCGTCTCACAGAAAGAGATCCGTGAGATCCACCTCATATATAAAAAGTGATAATGTTTGAGCAAAAAGTGATAGTGTTTAAGTAAAAAGTGATAATGTTTGAGCAAAAAGTGATAGTGTTTAAGTAAAAAGTGAAAGTCACTTTTGTTAAAAATATTATCACTTTTTTTTTACAAACTAAAATCTGAAAAAAAAAAAAAAAGATTATCCTATCCCAAATTTTAAAATATGGGTTAAAAGAATCCGTCTCACAGAAAAAGATCCGCGAGACGGTCTCACACAAGTTTTTGCCAACTAAGAAAACAGAAAATAAACGTACTAAACTAGAAAAACAGAAAAATAAATGAGATCAACGGGTCACTCACCCGATTGGCCACCGTAGCGCCATCAGGGAGGGAAGACCCGTTGATCCCACTAAAAACGAAACAATAAACTTCTAGATTCGAATAAATTTGAGAGAATGAATTGACGGTAGATGATCTACAAAATTTTTGGACAAAAGAGAGAGTAGAGGAAAGGGGAGAAACAAGCCGGCGGGAAGAAACTTGGTCGGTGGGGTGGGCGGTGGAGTTTGATGCTTATTTTCTAAGCCCGAATTATGTCTTTGATTTCTCATTCTTTTAAGTATGTCTTTTTATGAATCTCATCCGAATTTATATAACCTCATCAGATATATAAAGTGTTTCAGTATTTTCTTATTCTATCATAATAAACTGAAATTTAATTTGGTAATAGATTATTGAACAACTCTGTTACTTCCCCTGAGTTAATTTCATTAATTTTGTACCTAACATGTACATTTGCACCCATAGAAACATGAATCAATTCACGATTTCTTGTAAATGGTGTTTATGTAGACATGGGCAACGATTGAAAACCGCCGGTTTCGGTTAGAAACCGCCGGTTACGGTTTGTGGTTTCGGCGAACCGTAATCGAACCGCGAACCGCCCGTTACGGTTACAGTTTTTAAACCGGCGGTTCGGTTTGAAAAACCGCCAGGTTTTGTGTGTCGTTTTCACTCCGTTTTCGTTCGTTTTTTATTCGTTTTAACTCATTTTTTAGAAAATACATTACTAGAATTGAATAAAAATTATATAACTTAAATTTATACATTAAAAATAGAAAAATTGTGTATTAAAAAAAAATAAATATATTTTTTTAAATAAAAAACCGCCGGTTAACCGTCAAAACCGGCCAAATCGACGGTTTGCGGTTTGTCAAAATGCCGAACCGTAACCGAACCGCCATTTTACGGTTACGGTTCGGTTTTTAAACCGTAACCGGCGGTTTGACCGATTGGCCGGTTTGGCGGTTCGGTTTTACGCGTGTCTATGTTTATGTATCAACTTAGTGTAAATTACACAAAGCATGACAACTAAAGTGAAAGTTAAAAAATGAATTAAGGTTTTTTTTTTTTTTGCTTTAGTGGTGCAGCCTTATAGATTTTCACAATTTTATGAGTTCAGTAGATGCAATGGCAACCTTATATTGTCCTATAATGTCTATTACCTTAGGGCATGTTTGTTTTGGGATTTGGAGGATTTTGAAATCCGGATTTCAAAATTTAGTGGATTTTAAAATCCTAATACTTTTTATGTTTTGTGTTTGTTTTGGGATTTATGTAGAGTAGGATTTAACTTTATAGAATAGGATTATAGGTTTTATAGGTATTTATATAGGATTTGTAGGTATTTATAGGGTTGACTTTTATAGAGTTTATAGGTATTTATAGGGTGGGATTTTGAAATCCTGAATCAAAATCCCAAACTGTAACGGGGGTGGAGTTTCGAAATCCCAAATCCGGATTTCCCATCCCAAAACAAACATGCCCTTAGTGACAATTTGCATTAGATTTTAAAGCATTGGATTTATTGTATTGATATGTTAGATTCAATTAATTTTAATAAATACATAGTTTGATTTTTTTTTTTGTAGCTAACTATTTTAAAAAAAAAATAGATTGAATTCGAAGAAGAAAATAACTCTATTGCATAAAAAATTCATAGAGAAAGTTATGCAACAATGGAGATGACTTCTAAGTGAAATAATCAGTTCGTCAACCTTTGTTAAAAATCGATTTTGTTCATGAACAACGTTTGTGAAGATGGTCAACTGAGTTCAGCTCATTAAAATTGTTCATTAGTATTTGGTTGCTTAAATAAACTCACCGAACTCAACCATCTCCCGTTTTCTATCCATTCTTTTTTCCTTTTTTTGCCTAAGCAAGATTGCTCAATTGTGGCACCAATGAACCCACACGCTTTACTCAAATCATGATGAATCATTGTCCGAAGAAAGAATAGTACATTACCAAGATTGGTGGTTTGAATTAAATATATATTTTTTTCATTTTTTAATTGAAATTGATTGACATCACTAAGAAATATTTTATTTACGCCACTGCCACCCTAATCCAAATTCAACATGAAACCATTATCGTCAATAACTATATTTTTCATGACAATGACAACATCATTAATTGGTGATCATATACGGTATTTGTATATATTAGGAATATAATATAATATATATATATATATATATATTTTATTTATGTTTATTTTTAAATATTTGATGTATATCTTATAAATATATATGTTTTGTATATATTTGTATATACTCTTGTAACTTCATTTATTTTTTTAATGAAATCATAATTTTTATAATCTCTTTGTATGGTATCAACGAGTCAATTGATTTACAACTTTTATTCGGTTGTAACCGATCGTCGTTGCAACCGTCACTCGGTTGCATAACCCACGACCAACCCCCATTCGGTTAAAACCACCGAATACCACCACCCCCCCCCCACTCGGTCACTCTCATTGATTGAGCAGCCCCAAATTCCTCCACCATTTGTTGAGCAAAACCCCGCTCCGGCAACCTCCAATGGTGGCTTCGTCGTTCAATTTGCACACCACCCAACATCGTCCACATCCTTGCCGGTTTCACCCCTTGTCGTTAGCCGTAACTCATCTTGAGTCAGTCTCTCACCCAAGACTCTAATGGCTGAGGGCTGATCCGCTGCGGATCCCACCCTATTAATTTAGTATGTAAAACTTTTAAAATTTCATTTAAACTATCATTCTTTTTGAGTTAAAAAAGAAAAGGAAAAAAATTGTAATTCGATATTTACCTTACAAAAATTTGACCTAAAATTTGACCTAAAATTTGACCTAAGAAACATGCGATTTCTTTTAATTTATGTATCTTTTCATATGAGTTATTTTTACATAAGAAACATGCGATTTCTTGGAATTTATGTATCTTTTCATATGAGTTATTTTTACATAAGAAACATGCGATTTCTTGAAATTTATGTATCTTTTCATATGAGTTATTTTTACATAAGAAACATGCGATTTCTTGGAATTTATGTATCTTTTCATACGAATTAGTAACTCATTCAAACAATTCACAATAGAAAGATTATAACCAAAAAAGGGAAACTTTACCCTTCCTTTCTCATTTCCTTTCACCAACATCAGTTAAAAAAAAAACATAGTACATACCACTTATTGAGTTGTACCTCTCACAATCATTGAGACCGACATATGAATTAATCATACTCCAAAGCTGGAGGTGGGGGGCCCACCTCCCTCACTAATCCACCAATCATTTAACACTCCTCCACTGCAAAATAATCTAACACGACTTTACTTCTGTAGATCGATTCACAAACGCGACTTTATTGAAAAAAATAGAATTTCACCAAACCGTAAAAAAACCGCCTTACACTTCCACAAACCCTGCACATTAAAATAATAATAATAATAAATAAAAATCACGTCTTTAAATTCCATTTCAGTCCTAGGCCTAAACGCTCCTTCGGCCAATTATCTGATTTTCCACGAAACTGACATTTCCTCTCAATGGCCGAAACCCCATCAGAGTCCCCGGCCCGAACCCGAACACAAGCCGATATCGGGTCGGGCCACGAGCCCTCGGATTACTGGTGCTACCACTGCGACAAGCGCGTCGCGATCGAAACCCTCGCCGATCTACCCGACGTCGTTTGCTACGAGTGCAAAAATGGCTTCGTCGAATCCATTCCGGCCGCCGTCGCAGCTGCATCTGACCCCATGGATGACCCTACTATGGGGAACCAGTTCATCCAGGTCCTCCGCCTAATCGCACAGGCCGCGCGGGAGGACGACGCGCCGCCTCAGGCGGCCTCCGATCCCTCCGATGAAGATTACCTCCGAATTGAGCTCGACGGATGGGATAACGACAACGATGAGGAGGAAGAAGATGAGGATGAAGAAGAAGACGAAGATGATGATGAGCATTCCGTTGAAGTCGTACAGGAGGAGGAGGAGGAGGAGGAGGAGGAGGAGGAGGAGGAGGAAGAAGAGGAGGAGGAGGAGGAGGAAGAAGAGGATGGTGAAAATCGCGAGCGCTACACGGAGAATAACAGATCCGACGGCGAGGATGAAGAGGATATTGAAGTGATTGAACCACGTGGGGAAGATGAAGAGGAGGAGCGAAGAAGACGGCGCGATGTGCTTCGGCTTCGGTTGAGGGATTTAGCCTCTCGAGACGCGAGTAGACGCAACAGGATCCTTGATTGGGCTGAGATTCTAATGGGCCTCGAAGACCACTCAATCGAGTTGAGATTACAGGTTCCCGATTCCGACACCTATGTTGGAAATCCAGGGGATTATGTTGATGCTGCTGAATATGAAGCTCTGCTGCAGAATTTAGCTGAAAGTGATGGTGGAGCAAGACGTGGGGCTCCCGCAGCTGCAAAATCTGCGGTTGAGGGGTTGGAGAATGTTGTGATTAAGACGGAAGAAGAAACAATGGTGTGTGCTATATGTAAAGATTCAGTGAATATCGGAGAAGTTTCTAAGAATTTGCCCTGCGGCCATGGTTATCATGGTGAGTGTATCATCCCGTGGTTGGGGTCGAGGAATTCGTGCCCTGTTTGTAGGTTCGAGTTGCCTACGGATGATTTGGAGTATGAAGAAGAAAGGAAGAAGAGAGTGGTGGTGGCTGGTTTAAGGGCGGCTTCGTTGAGTTCTTCTCCTTCCGGTGGGGGCAGCAGTGGTCATTATCCTGCTTTGGAGTGAACTCCAACGGTATGCAATGAAAATTATGCACTTTGCTTTCATTTGTGTTGTTTAGATTTTAGCTTTCTGTTGGTAATGTGTTTTAGTTTTTCCAATTGGGGCATTGGTTGTGTACTAGCTTTTTGTGCAATAGGTTGATGGATTAATATGTCGTTTCTTATTTGTAAATAACAAACTTTCGAGTTGAAATTATTTCAATAATTATCATTACGATATACCACTTATTATCATTTACTTGATTGTGTTGTAATTTTTTGCTTGTGTTTCTTGTTAATATATGGACTCAGATACATAGCATATAGAAAAGCTATGTTTTTAGGTGGTCAATTATGATGCTAAACTTCAGACTTCAGAGTCTGTTGGGAGGAATTTCAGTCGAACAGACTTCAAGAAGCTTATTTTATCTAACAAACTTTGATAATAGTTTAAGGTTTGCTTTGTATTTAGATTGTGTACTATGAATGTTGACGATACAAGGAGATAATGGACTGACTTTGCCTGATTGATTGAATGTATTAGCATTGCTGAATGTTCTACTATTTTGAAAGCATAGTGTATATCTTGTAAAAGTCTTGAGGCTTTGAATGATGATATGTGAATTTGGAACCTTGACCGTGATAGATATCTGAGAAATGCTGTTATGCAAGCAAGTTTATGTCATATGTTCCAAACCTGTTTGAAAAATAAACATCGAGATTAAAGTCCGATTATTTTGGATACTTGGATTTATGATTGGAGACCAAAGTAAAGATTTTTATACATTATATGTGTACATCACTGAAGGTATCACATCTTAAAATGCCAAAGATATCTGATCGTCTATTGATCTGGAAATTGATACGGGTTCTTGTTACATTGGGATTGACGTGTTGACATGAAACAGTTCGGTAAATGCTGAAAGGTCTGGAGGGCAGACATAAAATGTTAGCGCAAATTTATTTTCTTTTGAATTGTTAGTACGTTTCATAATTTAACAGAGCCAAATTTAACAGAGCCATTCTCGCGGAGAGTTTATCTGTTCTCAGTTTTGTTTTCTGTATTTCCCTCTTGTACTTATATGAAACATGGGCTGTTTTGAGCTTGTTATAAGAGCTTCGCATTCTGTGGCCATAATGTATAAAGGTAAAAACAATCGCATTCTTATAAAAAAAAATGATGGTCCTTGTTTATTCTTCACTAGACAATCTTGTTAGGTGTAAAATTCAAAAGTTAGTTTCTTTCTTGCTTGAGTGTGAAATGATGTTCGATTTTCTTGTAAGGGAACTCAACATCAAACATTTGATGCAGACACAAGATTGTTGTAAATTTGACGTTGCTTTGTTTTTAGCGTGAAAAACATTATCGTCTGCAAAAATCGATTGGCTTTTGATTCGGATTTAGTTTGTGAGTAAAATTTCTGTGTTGTCTCATCCTAAAATTTTGTACCACAATCTCCATTATTATTTGGTCCTCATATTAGACAAGTTGTTGGAACATGATGATTTTGTGTATAAACAGAACAGTAGAGATTGATATTCTAAATTCAAAAGAATTTGAAAATATTGGGCATGGAAGAAGTGTTCTCTTTCACAATAGACAGGCAAACAGCAGGGAAATTCTCACTGCGTTTGATCAATGTGTTTATAATTAAATTTCAGAATTTTTATGTCCATTCTTGTTACAAATCTAACACTCATGGTCGTGGGTGCAACTCACATCATTGTCTGCTAGTTTTGTCACTTTGTGTACACCAAAATACCAATCAATAAGGGGGTGCTATACCAAATAATCTACGTTTTTAATATATACTATATATTTTCCTCTCCCCTCAAAAAAAAAAAAAAAAAAAAAAAATGTAGGCACGTCTCTTTATTGGCCACAATTGTTTGTTTTTTCATCCTGTCCCCTTGGAATCATATATTTATATTTTCAATTTTATTTGAATTCAATCGTTTTACAAATATCTTTATCTGCATTAATTTTTGTTTCATGTATAAAGTCATCAAGTACATATACAATAAGACTCTGTTTAGCTTTTGTGAATAAGTATGAGTATTCTATTCAAACAAACTGAGAGCTCGCTGGACTTAACTCAACTCATTAAAGCTCGAACTCAGCTCGTTTATATTGATAAACGAGTTGAGCTTGTGCTTGATTTACTAACAAGTCAGCTTGAGTTCGACTTGTTAGACTCAATATATAAATTTTTTCTTATAATTTCAGTAGACACTCAATTGCGAGTAGAGATGAATTCTCTTTTCACCTTAATCGAGCGGGCTTGAACGACTTAATATGGGTTTGACTATTTACACCTCCATTTCGGAGAGATGCACTCCCCCGATTAATGCACCCCGCCAAAAATAGATGACACCCTCCTCGAAATGTCTTAAATACCCCTTTATCTGTAATATTCCTACTACTAACCACACCCTCTCACCAAACCCTAATTTCTCACATTTCATCTCCCCCTTCACACCTTCATCCTCTCATTTCCCTAGCCGTCGAAGCCGCTGATCCAGCCACCGCCCCCGCCCCCTTGCCTCCCTCTCCCTTGGCCGCGACGACCTCTTCTCCCTCGGCCGCGAGCGGCCTCCTCCTCCCTTTCTCCGATTTTCTGGTTTTTCTTTGTTCAACCCGTCCATCCCCTAGTCTGTTAAAAAAAAAATTACAGTAGCGGCCGCCCCCTAATTCTCTCTTCTCTTCTCTCCCCTCTTCCCCCACCCTCTGCCAGGGCGCCGCCGCCCCACCATCCTATTCTATAAAAAAAAAAAAAAAATTGCAGGGGCGGCTGCGCGGCCGCCCCCTACCTCTCTCTTCCCTCCATCTCTTCACCGGCGTTGGTCCACCCCAATTCGCCGTCCAGGCGTTAGCCCAGTTTTTTTTTTTAAATTTCGACATTGTAGTGTCGACCATGTTCAATTTCGTCGATAAAATGTTGTCGACGAGAGTGTTTATGGTCGACATTACAGTGTCGATCGACCTTTGTTGATCGACCATATACACTCCCGTCGATAACAATTTGTCGACGGGAGGATATATGGTAGGCACTGATTTGACGAAATTTTTTAAAAAAATTGTTAGTTTTTCTAATTTTTTTTAGGTTGAAGAAAAGAGGTTTGATAACTAAACATTTCAACTTGCTTGTTAATGGGTTTGATAATGGTGTTTTATGGATGAATATGGTCGATTTGTTGAAATTTTTGATTTTTTTTTTATTTCTTGCTACCGAAAAAAATGGTGACGGCGACTGAAAGTTTGGTTTAGCGATAAGGTGAAAGAAATGATAGTAGGAGGTGCGTTCAGTAGGGGGTGCATCCAGTATGCAATATTTTAATGAATGATATTTTTAATTTTTATTCTATTATTTTATTAATAAACTGAAAGGGGGAGAAATGGTATTGTATATAGTCAAACCCGCTCAATATATGTATGTTCAAGATAATGCTCAGCATCTCAAGAAGTGCACAATGTTTGTCCCATATTTCCATTAAAGACAAAAATGTGAATAATGATGGTCCATTGGTCCCCATAATGGGCCGAGGCCCAATATGAGAAGTTCCAGAATATTTGTGTGTGTAGCAAGTCTTGCTATTCATATTTGTGTTCGTTTTACATAAATATTTATCTAGTTTGATGAAAAATATCGTCACATTGTAGAACTAAGAAGTGCTATGATTAAGAGACAATTTGTTTTCAGTGCTATGATTAAGAGACAATTTGTTTTCTAATCTCTTAGCCTTTATCGGCTACAAATCTACAATTGCCATTTATTTTCACACACACATATATATATATATATATATATAGTACACTACATCACATTAAGCTATATATCTATCCACAACAATTAATAATGACATCAAACACTGCTGAGATTAGTGAGCATGTGAACAACTTCCCTCATTGTGGGTCGCATAGAGCTCTCTTCCTCCACGCACGCCATTGCAATCTTGAAAAAGCTCACCACTTCTATCGGAGGGTATCCGACGAGCCGGGCATCCACCACTGCTAGTGCTGCCGCTGCCAAGTCCGTGGGTGGCATTGTTTTCTTGATCCACCTAACTAAATCCACCCCCTCACCAAACTCCCCCACCGGCTTTCTCCCTGTAACAAGCTCTAATAGCACTACCCCAAAGCTGTAAACGTCGCTCTTCTGATCAACTTTCAAAGTGTAGGCATATTCTGTTAAGATTAATAAGAAAATTAGAGAGAATTAACGATAAATTTTGTCACAAATATGGGGAAGACATATATGAAACTCACCTGGAGCAATATAACCATAGGATCCAGCGATGGAGGACATGCATTGAGAGGCATCAACATCATTCCAAAACTTAGCAAGACCAAAATCAGCAACATGAGCCTCATATTCACCATCAAGCAATATGTTATTCGATTTCACATCCCTATGTATTATACAAGGTGATGAATCATGATGCAAATAGCACAACCCCTTTGCTGCATCCACACCTATCTTGTACCTCAATTCCCACTGCAAACAACCCCCCTTACTACCCCTCAACATCTCCCCTAAGCTCCCGTTCGGCATGTACTCGTACAACAATAGCTTCGTCTCCTTATTACACGCGTATCCTAGTAGTTTCACAACATTCCGATGCCTAATCCGCCCTAGCGTCCGAATCTCAGCCATAAAACCGCGATCACTACTCCCCTTCCCCCGCGTATTTATCCTTTTTATCGCGATATCCACCCCGTTAGGCATGGACCCTCTGTACACAATCCCCGCTCCACCTTTGCCAATTACGTTCTCTTCATTTAGGCATTCGACGACATCCTCAGCCCCAAATTCGACCTTCTGGAACGCCGTGAGTTTCCACCTCCTCGATCTGTCAAGCCTCGTTTTTCGGATTATAATCCATGACCCGGGCAACACTAATAACGAAAAGATCAAGAAACTTAATATAATCATTCTTGCATTTGATGAATGCCTCTTGTGGGAGCTACGCGATGGGGTCGACTCCGAGGCACAAAACGTTGAACGAGGCGGACAAAGGTTCGGATTCCCGGCTAGAAACCGATCGTCGAGATCTTTCAACAGCCCGGTTGTCGGAATTCGCCCCGTAAAATTATTATAAGAGAGGTCTAATATTGTCAAGCTTTTCATCACCCCAATTTCACTTGGAATCAACCCATCCAGGTGATTTCTTGATAGATTGAGCACATTTAAATTCTGCAAAATGGAAATGCTCCTCGGAATCGAACCTTCTAGAACGTTCCGACTAAAATCGACAAACGTTAAATGGGCGGAACGA
This sequence comes from Galeopsis tetrahit, assembly GCA_963675135.1. Taxonomy (NCBI): domain Eukaryota; kingdom Viridiplantae; phylum Streptophyta; class Magnoliopsida; order Lamiales; family Lamiaceae; genus Galeopsis; species Galeopsis tetrahit. The sequence continues at coordinate 18,979,730 of OY776125.1, read as the reverse complement.
GCAATAGAAGGCGGGATAACGCCGGTTAAGCTGTTGCAACTCAAATTAAGCATCGATAGTTTCTTCAACTCGAAAATCGAGCTCGGAATTTCGCCGGAGAATTTATTCATATCAAGCGACAGAATCTCAAGATTCTTGAAACTTCCGATTGTCTCCGGGATTTTTCCGGTGATCCAATTGTTGGACAGAGCAAGACTACCGAGCATGTCCCCCCCTGAAATATTCTCCGGCAACTCTCCGGTGAGATAATTATCATTGAGCTCAAGCATATCCAACAATGGGAGACGGAAAAGCCCCGCCGGAATAGTTCCGTTGAAGAAATTCTTCCTCATTCGAACTCGGGCCAGGGATTTACAATCCCCAAGTTCTTGAGGAATCGGGCCGTAAAAATAGTTATCCATTAAAATCAGAGTCTTCAATCTCCCCCCTTTGCATAAACCCCTCGGAATAGTTCCGGTGAGATGATTTCCGCTGACGTCAAGAAGCGTCAACCTCCGGCTCCGGCCGAGATTTTCCGGCAACTCAAGAGTGAAATTGTTGTGCCATATCTGTAAAACTTCGAGATTCGGAAGGTCGCCGATGAAACAGGGGAACGGGCCCTGGAATTTATTCTGAAACAAATTAATCAGAGTTAAATTCTTGAGGCCCGAAAATGTCTCCGGTATATTTCCGGTGAGATTGTTGACCGACAAATCCAACGACATTAAGCTCGTTAACCCGGAAAGCTCCGCCGGAATTTGCCCTGTTAAATCATTCACTTGAAGAAACAAAGTATGCAAATTCTTCAAATTCCCCAGACTCGCCGGAATTTCGCCGCTGAGATTGCACATTCCGAGATCGAGTAACTGAAGAGTTGATATGAAGCCGAATTCTGGCGGAATTCCGCCGGAGTACGTGTTGTCGTAGCCGAGATAAAGCTCCTGAAGATTCGGAATCTTCGCTAAACTCGCCGGAATATTCCCCGTTAAGCTATTCCCTTGTAATGCTAAATGCGTTACGCTGCGAAGCTCGGAGTAAATCTCCGGGATTTCGCCGGAGAAGTAATTCCCGGCGAGTTTAAGAAACCGGAGCTTTTTCAATTCCACAAATCCGACCGGAAGTTTCCCGGAGAAATTATTATTGTAGACGTCAAAAACTTCTAACTCGGTTAATTTCAGCAGCATTCGGTCGGGAAATTCGCCGGAGAATGAGTTGAAGCTGAGATTCAAATGCTTCAACGAAGATAATCGGGATAATTCTTTAGGTAAGGCGCCGGAGAGGTTATCGGCGGCGAGAGTGAGATTGACGAGCTTTTCAAGAAGCCCAATTTCCGGCGGAAGAGTGCCGTGGAGTGGGGCATTGGTGAGGTGGAGGGAGGTGACGCGGGCGGCGCCGTCGCATGTGACGCCGGAAAATGAGCAGTGGGGCGCTGGAGGGACCCAATCGTGGAGGCCCGAACCCGAAGGCCCGATGAGGGAGGATTTGAGCCATAGTAGAGTTTGGAGATCTGGTGATGATGCATGAAGATGTAGTGTTGGATAAAAGATGAAGATGATGAAAATGATTGAATATTTTGGTGTCATGTTTTTTCGATATTGGGTTGTGATTTGAATGAACTAGTCTTGTTGTTTTGATGAATTGTGAATGCTAGAAGTTGTGCAAACTAAATAATATGACTAGTTTGATTTCATACACCAAAATTGTGAGACAAATAGTACAAGAGTCAATTCTTCTGTTTCACTTGTTGTTTCTTATTTGATTTTTAAAGCATTTCATTTTTACTATTGTGAGACGTTAATTATTTTTTTAAACGGATATATTTGTAGTGAAAAAAATATGAGTTACTCACCAATTGAATCACTTTTTGGCTAATTTCAATTCATTCATTTATTGGATGAATCATGTACATATGTATCATTATACTTATTTTTTCGAATACAAGTTTTAATCAATATTAGTAATTAATTTATGTGTAAAGTAAATAAGTTAAGAGTATAATTTCTTGTCGTCTTTTATTCTATTTTTAGTTCATTTTCTCCTATTTTTCTTTTCAACCTTTTCTTCTGCCTTTCCGCTCCTTTTCCTTTTACGTTTTTCTCTTGTTGTCTTTCAGTATACCATAAATATTACTAATCAGTAATACTATAAGCAATAAAAATTGACCTTAAATGAAAATCAATAATACTATAAATAATATTCATTTGTGCTATAATCAACAATATCATAGCTCTAATTTCAATTATAATCAATAACTTTTATATTCATTTGTGCTATAATCAACAATATCATAGCTCTAATTTCAATTATAATCAATAACATCTCTCTAATTTTAGACAAAAGCATCATAAAACAAATTTCAACAAAATTTCCTGTTATCCTTCCCAAATCTCCATCCACCCCTTCAACTTGTTAGGGTTTAGGGTTTAAATACCCTTCAATACCAATAATGTCTCGCTTTTGTTGTTCGTAACGAAATTAGATCATATAGACCATTCAACAGTGTAACAAACTCACTGCATATACTTAGGAATAGAGGTATTAATATGAATCAAATTGAACTGATCAATGTTATTAAGCATACAAACAAACAAAAACATATAAATCGATACTCTAATAATATTATCTAATTTTATATCATATGTACACAAATACTATAAAATGCAGAAGTTAACAACTACTCCATAAAACATAACAAATTGACTAAATTATGACCAAGTAAACAAACAAAAATATTTACTACGATCAATAATACCAGAATCTATAATCATTAATACAAAAAACAATTAATTAGAGGGCTGACCCGTTTAACCCTAAAAAATAAAGGGTTATAGTTCATAAATCATAGGCCCGTTTAAATCCGGACTTTTTTGACCCGAATCGGTTAGCCCGCGGACTATACCGGGCCAGCCCGCTAGCCCGAGTTGTTACCCTTTTTTTTTTAATAAATAACATGATAGCCGAGTTGTTACCCTTTTTTTTTTAATAAATAACATGATAATAAATTTTAGGTCATTTGGCCTATAGCCATAACTATAAGCTTATTAATTAAGAAGTCTATTACCATTCATTGACCAATGATTTTTTTTTTATGAAAGTTAAATACACATCCCTTTTTTCCCCTCTCATGACTCGAACCCAGGACCTAAGACCTAGGTAGTGGTGCTCTAACCACTTGAGCTATCCCACTTTGTCAGGACTAATGATTTCTAGAATTGTGTTTAATTATGTATTTTTCTATTTTATTTGCTTATTGGACGTGCCAATTGAGACCTTTAATTTTAAAAGAAAAAAATTATTGTAGCCCGTTAGTGGCCCGCTAGGATTAGTATTAAGGTATCCCACATCGGATAGAGAGATGGTCTTGGGTGGGCTTATAAACCTAGACAATCCTCTCACTTAACACCTTGATTTTAAGTGTAGAGTTAGACTTTCTTATATGGTATCAGAGGTGTGGATCCACCTGTGGAACCACGATAGACATCCCTACAATTAATACTAAGAAAAAAAATTTAGCAATACTAGCAAAATAATACCATATGTATGATTTTTTTTTTTTTTTGAAGACATACCATATGTATGATTGAAATTTCAAACAAGTATGATCTTCAAATAATCCCATATATATGATTAAATGTATGGTTTTTTAAGGCATACCCTATGTATGATTAAAAATTCTAAATAAATATGATCTACAAAATAACATTACAAATTTCAAACAAGTATGACCAACATACAATATCTGTGCATTTGTTTCTCATTTCCTCCAACAATTGAGAAACCAAAATTAATCACCATGCATGTCCCTATCAACGAATTTGCCTATTTCTACCATAAAATATGCATATAAATCAACCAATTATGCTCAATAGGTGTGCCCTCACTAAGATGTCAAATTTCTCAAAAAAGAAAATAAACTTGTAAAAGGATACCGAGGCCTAGCCTTTACTGTACAAAACCATCAAGATAAAAAAAATAAAAAAAATTTACATCTTCTATAATGTCGTGGCTCGTGGGGCGTCGCTGTCACTAAATTGATTTTTTTTTTTTGAAACTTTTACTCTTGTGCCGAGAAGGTATGAATAGAAAAATAATTGAAATTTGAAAACAAAATATTACTCCCTATACAATATCCAAACTGATGGGTGGTTCAATTTGAATTTAATGGTACATTGTTACACAATTGCATGTAACAATTTGTTCAAAAATAGTATATTTTTTAAGGTGTAAATTTAAAATTATTATTTGAGAATCAACCCCATATAAAACAAAATAATATAAATTGAAAACAGTTTGTGTTTCTTGAATCTCAGGTATATTTTCGATAGAAAAATGTGAAATTTGTATGTAATATTAATTGTTTTTAATTTGTTTATGTTGGCATGATATTTTCGATTATATCTTTCTTCTTAAAATTAGAAAATTTATCATTAAACACACTATATATAGTTGAAAAATAATAGTATACATTTATGTTAATAGAAGTGCCTTTTTGTTCAATTTAAAATTGATAAATGACATATTAATTACAACATAAAAAATACTTTAAAGAGTTGGTTAAACAGAATTTACTTGTACCTAAGCTAATATTATAGGATAGGTTTCTTTTGAAAATTTGCATGGATAACTTACTTTACAATCTCGTCTCATACTAATTAGTAGGGGTGGAATGGAGGGAGTATTACTTGTTTCAATACAATCTAGTTATACCCCTTAAAATAACTCATTCACTAATTGATTTGACATAAAATAAATTACATTATATTAAAATTTCAAAATAAATTCATACTTTTTTTATTATTTATTTAGAGAGCTGAAAAATTAATTCTTGTACTTCCTCTCACCTGTGAGTCGGATTATTGTCTCGAGTGAGGGTCGAATTATTAACTCTTATCCTTTGGGGAGGAGGTCCATCGAGTGAACAATTTAAATGAGTGAAGTTGCTTTTAGCAGAAATCGGATCCAGAATGTGTGGGCGTGACCCTTTAGGCTCTGATACCATGAAATAATTTCGTCTCAACTAAAAGTTCAAACTTATAGAGAAGTGAAAATTTAAATTTTATATGTTAATTTTTAATTAATAGATATAGATGTAGTGATGTACCATTTCCCGTAAGAAAAAAAACAACAACATTATTAAAATTGTAGGTAATGACATGTGATGTTGGATTTACTTAATTTATGAGTGGTGTTGGTGAATTGGTGACCCTCTTCGGCGACTGTGTCAGGAACGTGTGACGTGGCAGCTTAACGGTGACGTTTTGAGAGAAAGGGGTCGGGGCAAACGGGTCCGGGCTAAAGGCTGGATATGTCTTTATGCAAAAGGACACTCTCTGCACACTCTATTTTGGAAGTGTGCTCAAAGTCAACTTGTTTTTTTGTTTGTGCATGGGTGTGAGTGTGAATGGTCAACAATAGGGTCATGGAGCTTCTTTATGATCTCATAATTCTTCTTTGTCTTTTCCTATAAACTTGGAACAAATCCATCTGCACCCTCTTTCTTCACCAATTTACCACAAATAAAATAAATTATTACATGTTATTTGGATTTACAACTTGTTGAATTTTATTTCAGTTGATCCAATTTGGACCACTTGCATTATCAACTCAATTTATTCTGAAAAAAACACTAAAAAAAAAAAAAAGAATGCAAGAAGCTAGGAAAGTAGAAATTAAAGAGAACCTATCTACGATTCATGCATGTTGCAAACAATTTTTAGAAGAAAATATTGTACAATTGTTTAGATAAAATATAATTATATATGAAAATTTTGATATGTTTTAATGAATGAATAATGCCCGAAGGACCAATTTGGGTGATCAATCACACCGTCCATTAGAAGAGGGTCCAATTGAAGTTAGAACAGTGTTTTGTACGAACTGACTCCTTAGTTGAGGCCCCATTAAAGTCAAAGCAAAATTTGTATTGACCCCTCACGAATTGTTTGCACTTTAATTTTGAAAGAAATATAATTTTAAGTATCAAATTTACACCATTAAACTAATCCCGGGACAATTCGATCAGGTACGTTCATTATTTACTGTGTGATGGTAGATATTACCCACAAGTGTAGGATGTATAGAAGACAATCTGGATTCTGGATACTAACAAAATATATATATTTATGTACCATGCGTATTGAGTTCAGATCCATTATTGGTTAATTTCAGTTTGATTTAATTTCTGAAATAATTTATTAGTATATTTTCTGTTGGCGTGTACTATAGACTATAGTTTTGGATTTTACTAATTATTGGAACACTCGCCTAGCTCATTTTAGGCCTTCCCTTACGAGGAGGTCACGGATATCAACTTCTTCAGCTCCAAACTTTGTCAATTGGGTAGGGCTGATGTGTACTCAAGTACACGGTGTACTTGAGTCCACTTGCAGCCCTAATTATGTGGATAAATAACATATTGCATGCTCATATACCACCAACTAGCCGTTACAGTCTAATGGTCACCCATTGCGTTTTTCACCACTAGGTCATGTGTTCGAATCCCAACTACATCAAGTTTTAAATTTAATTTTATTTTCGCACCTTTTTTATTTGCAAGGCTAATAACCAAAAGGTGTATCGTTGATAATTTCGCACCTTTTTTATTTGCAAGGCTAATAACCAAAAGGTGTATCGTTGATAATAACAATTTTTTTTAAAAAAATTAGAAACAGTTTATCTAGCTTATAAAAGTGCAAGACTAATAATCAAAAGGTGTATCGTTGATAGTCATAAAAGTGCAAGATTAAATAATAAAATGTGTGAAATTAATAACAATTTAAAAAAAAAAATTAGAAACAGAACCAAAAGGTGTATCGTTGATAGTTAACAATTTAAAAAAAAAAATTAGAAACAGAACCAAAAGGTGTATCGTTGATAGTCATAAAAGTGCAAGTTTAAATAATAAAATGTGTGAAATTAATAACAATTTTTTAAAAAAAAATTAGAAACAGTTTATCTAGCTTATAAAAGTGCAAGACTAATAACCAAAAGGTGTATCGTTGATAGTCATAAAAGTGCAAGATTAAATAATAAAATGTGTGAAATTAATAACAATTTAAAAAAAAAAAATTAGAAACAGAACCAAAAGGAAGGTGTATCGTTGATAGTCATAAAATGTGTGAAATTAATAACAATTTAAAAAAAAAAAATTAGAAACAGAACCAAAAGGTGTATCGTTGATAGTCATAAAAGTGCAAGATTAAATAATAAAATGTGTGAAATTAATAACAATTTAAAAAAAAAAAATTAGAAACAGTTTATTTAGATTATAAGAGTGCAAGACTAATAACCAAAAGGTGTATCTTGATAGTCATAAAAATGCAAGATTAAATAATAAAATTTGTGAAATTAATAACAATTTAAAAAAAAAAATTAGGAACAGTTTATCTAGATTATAAAAGTGCAAGACTAATAACAAAAAACGGTGTATCATTGATAGTCATAAAAGTGCAAGTTTAAATAATAAAATGTGTCAAATTAATAACAATGTTTTTCAAAATATTAAAGGTGTATCATTGATAGTCATAAAAGTGCAAGTTTAAATAATAAAATGTGTCAAATTAATAACAATGTTTTTCAAAATATTAGGAACAATTTATGTATATTATAAAAGTGCAATTATTAATAACCCCCGATCGGTGTAGTAAATTACTATGTGAATTCTAATCAAATCCAAGCTTACACACACTCTTAATCATGCAACTCAATACGGTTATTGAAGTCGACAAAACCAACAATGCTAGCTAATAGGGTGAATTAATCAATTGAATCATGAAAATCACAACACTAGAAACCTAAACACCCAAAACCTAAGTTAATTCAATAATCAATCCATAATTACACCAATTCACCACCAAAACTTTCACACCCTAGGCAATTAAAAACTTAGCCCATGGTTCTAAGATAGAAATCCATGGCTAAAACACAAGCAAACATAAATCCCATAACAATTAACAAGTAAATTGCAAGAAATGGGTAAATTATCAAATTGAATTGCAAAATAAAGAGATATCACATTGATGGATGAATTGTAGCTACAAATAGATGAAATAGACGATGCCCGATGATAATCGTAGCTTGATTTGAAGTAAAACCCACTATTCTAGCGAAGAAATTAAACTAAGACATGAAAAACCCCTCTAACTATGTGAATGTGTGTGAGAAAGGCTTGTAAAAGGAGGAAGACTCATTTTTAAAACTCAAATTTGGTCTATTTATAGTTGGGGTAGAAGTTTTGAATCAATTTTGCAATTAAACCCTTGAAATATGGAGAAAATGGGTCAAAACCACCGAAAATGGGTCCACCTGACCGGATGGACAAGTGGCATGGCCGGACGGACAAGTTGGGTGTGCGAAACGGGCTGAAAACAGGTGGCCCCGCCGGGCGGAACTTTCGTAGGTTGAAATTTGCCAAAAAACGCGCAGGGGGTGAACGTATAAAAAAGGTGGGTGTAGATACAGTGGCCGGGCGGGTCGGCCCGGTCGGACGGATGCTTCGGCACAAATTCCGTCATCCGTCTAGACCGTCTTCATCCCTTCATATTTCGAGCTTCCGACCTCCGATTGACTTGATTCCTTTTTTCATTCCACTCCATTTTTCGAGACGAATCTAATGGTGCAATTCTCTCTTCAGTACAGTGAGTGAAAATGATGATTGAACACTCGTTCTTGCGATTTTAATGCCTAATTCACATCGTATTCCTACAAAACGAGCTCAAACACCTTTCTCAATCAAATCAAACATATTAGTGTGAAATGCATGAAAAAACCCTCAAAGTTTATCACTAAAACACATGAAATCTTATGTAATTTACAACCGAATCAACTAACCGCTCCAATCATGAAAAGTGGGGACGCGAGTGTACTATTTGCCCACGAGAAATGCACATTCCTCTATTTTAACAACGAGACAAATCTCACACTAAGGTAATATAGTGTTATGAGAAATAGGAAAAATAAAAGGACAAAAGCCACCAAGCACCAAAATCCAAAACTTTCAAGTAACCATAGGACTCCAGCACCACAATAGGGACATACGCAAACTCCACAAAGGGACAATAAACTCCAAAAGAGACAGTAAAAACGCATAATGTGCTCAGAACAACAGAAAGATAAGCAGAAAGTAAACCAACGAAAGCTAAAAAATAGAAACTAAACGACCTAAACTAAGAAGGGCTAGTCTTGGGTGAGACCGTCTCACAGAAAGAGATCCGTGAGATCCACCTCATATATAAAAAGTGATAATGTTTGAGCAAAAAGTGATAGTGTTTAAGTAAAAAGTGATAATGTTTGAGCAAAAAGTGATAGTGTTTAAGTAAAAAGTGAAAGTCACTTTTGTTAAAAATATTATCACTTTTTTTTTACAAACTAAAATCTGAAAAAAAAAAAAAAAGATTATCCTATCCCAAATTTTAAAATATGGGTTAAAAGAATCCGTCTCACAGAAAAAGATCCGCGAGACGGTCTCACACAAGTTTTTGCCAACTAAGAAAACAGAAAATAAACGTACTAAACTAGAAAAACAGAAAAATAAATGAGATCAACGGGTCACTCACCCGATTGGCCACCGTAGCGCCATCAGGGAGGGAAGACCCGTTGATCCCACTAAAAACGAAACAATAAACTTCTAGATTCGAATAAATTTGAGAGAATGAATTGACGGTAGATGATCTACAAAATTTTTGGACAAAAGAGAGAGTAGAGGAAAGGGGAGAAACAAGCCGGCGGGAAGAAACTTGGTCGGTGGGGTGGGCGGTGGAGTTTGATGCTTATTTTCTAAGCCCGAATTATGTCTTTGATTTCTCATTCTTTTAAGTATGTCTTTTTATGAATCTCATCCGAATTTATATAACCTCATCAGATATATAAAGTGTTTCAGTATTTTCTTATTCTATCATAATAAACTGAAATTTAATTTGGTAATAGATTATTGAACAACTCTGTTACTTCCCCTGAGTTAATTTCATTAATTTTGTACCTAACATGTACATTTGCACCCATAGAAACATGAATCAATTCACGATTTCTTGTAAATGGTGTTTATGTAGACATGGGCAACGATTGAAAACCGCCGGTTTCGGTTAGAAACCGCCGGTTACGGTTTGTGGTTTCGGCGAACCGTAATCGAACCGCGAACCGCCCGTTACGGTTACAGTTTTTAAACCGGCGGTTCGGTTTGAAAAACCGCCAGGTTTTGTGTGTCGTTTTCACTCCGTTTTCGTTCGTTTTTTATTCGTTTTAACTCATTTTTTAGAAAATACATTACTAGAATTGAATAAAAATTATATAACTTAAATTTATACATTAAAAATAGAAAAATTGTGTATTAAAAAAAAATAAATATATTTTTTTAAATAAAAAACCGCCGGTTAACCGTCAAAACCGGCCAAATCGACGGTTTGCGGTTTGTCAAAATGCCGAACCGTAACCGAACCGCCATTTTACGGTTACGGTTCGGTTTTTAAACCGTAACCGGCGGTTTGACCGATTGGCCGGTTTGGCGGTTCGGTTTTACGCGTGTCTATGTTTATGTATCAACTTAGTGTAAATTACACAAAGCATGACAGTTAAAAAATGAATTAAGGTTTTTTTTTTTTTTTGCTTTAGTGGTGCAGCCTTATAGATTTTCACAATTTTATGAGTTCAGTAGATGCAATGGCAACCTTATATTGTCCTATAATGTCTATTACCTTAGGGCATGTTTGTTTTGGGATTTGGAGGATTTTGAAATCCGGATTTCAAAATTTAGTGGATTTTAAAATCCTAATACTTTTTATGTTTTGTGTTTGTTTTGGGATTTATGTAGAGTAGGATTTAACTTTATAGAATAGGATTATAGGTTTTATAGGTATTTATATAGGATTTGTAGGTATTTATAGGGTTGACTTTTATAGAGTTTATAAGTATTTATAGGGTGGGATTTTGAAATCCTGAATCAAAATCCCAAACTGTAACGGGGGTGGAGTTTCGAAATCCCAAATCCGGATTTCCCATCCCAAAACAAACATGCCCTTAGTGACAATTTGCATTAGATTTTAAAGCATTGGATTTATTGTATTGATATGTTAGATTCAATTAATTTTAATAAATACATAGTTTGATTTTTTTTTTTTGTAGCTAACTATTTTAAAAAAAAAATAGATTGAATTCGAAGAAGAAAATAACTCTATTGCATAAAAAATTCATAGAGAAAGTTATGCAACAATGGAGATGACTTCTAAGTGAAATAATCAGTTCGTCAACCTTTGTTAAAAATCGATTTTGTTCATGAACAACGTTTGTGAAGATGGTCAACTGAGTTCAGCTCATTAAAATTGTTCATTAGTATTTGGTTGCTTAAATAAACTCACCGAACTCAACCATCTCCCGTTTTCTATCCATTCTTTTTTCCTTTTTTTGCCTAAGCAAGATTGCTCAATTGTGGCACCAATGAACCCACACGCTTTACTCAAATCATGATGAATCATTGTCCGAAGAAAGAATAGTACATTACCAAGATTGGTGGTTTGAATTAAATATATATTTTTTTCATTTTTTAATTGAAATTGATTGACATCACTAAGAAATATTTTATTTACGCCACTGCCACCCTAATCCAAATTCAACATGAAACCATTATCGTCAATAACTATATTTTTCATGACAATGACAACATCATTAATTGGTGATCATATACGGTATTTGTATATATTAGGAATATAATATAATATATATATATATATATATATTTTATTTATGTTTATTTTTAAATATTTGATGTATATCTTATAAATATATATGTTTTGTATATATTTGTATATACTCTTGTAACTTCATTTATTTTTTTAATGAAATCATAATTTTTATAATCTCTTTGTATGGTATCAACGAGTCAATTGATTTACAACTTTTATTCGGTTGTAACCGATCGTCGTTGCAACCGTCACTCGGTTGCATAACCCACGACCAACCCCCATTCGGTTAAAACCACCGAATACCACCACCCCCCCCCCACTCGGTCACTCTCATTGATTGAGCAGCCCCAAATTCCTCCACCATTTGTTGAGCAAAACCCCGCTCCGGCAACCTCCAATGGTGGCTTCGTCGTTCAATTTGCACACCACCCAACATCGTCCACATCCTTGCCGGTTTCACCCCTTGTCGTTAGCCGTAACTCATCTTGAGTCAGTCTCTCACCCAAGACTCTAATGGCTGAGGGCTGATCCGCTGCGGATCCCACCCTATTAATTTAGTATGTAAAACTTTTAAAATTTCATTTAAACTATCATTCTTTTTGAGTTAAAAAAGAAAAGGAAAAAAATTGTAATTCGATATTTACCTTACAAAAATTTGACCTAAAATTTGACCTAAAATTTGACCTAAGAAACATGCGATTTCTTTTAATTTATGTATCTTTTCATATGAGTTATTTTTACATAAGAAACATGCGATTTCTTGGAATTTATGTATCTTTTCATATGAGTTATTTTTACATAAGAAACATGCGATTTCTTGAAATTTATGTATCTTTTCATATGAGTTATTTTTACATAAGAAACATGCGATTTCTTGGAATTTATGTATCTTTTCATACGAATTAGTAACTCATTCAAACAATTCACAATAGAAAGATTATAACCAAAAAAGGGAAACTTTACCCTTCCTTTCTCATTTCCTTTCACCAACATCAGTTAAAAAAAAAACATAGTACATACCACTTATTGAGTTGTACCTCTCACAATCATTGAGACCGACATATGAATTAATCATACTCCAAAGCTGGAGGTGGGGGGCCCACCTCCCTCACTAATCCACCAATCATTTAACACTCCTCCACTGCAAAATAATCTAACACGACTTTACTTCTGTAGATCGATTCACAAACGCGACTTTATTGAAAAAAATAGAATTTCACCAAACCGTAAAAAAACCGCCTTACACTTCCACAAACCCTGCACATTAAAATAATAATAATAATAAATAAAAATCACGTCTTTAAATTCCATTTCAGTCCTAGGCCTAAACGCTCCTTCGGCCAATTATCTGATTTTCCACGAAACTGACATTTCCTCTCAATGGCCGAAACCCCATCAGAGTCCCCGGCCCGAACCCGAACACAAGCCGATATCGGGTCGGGCCACGAGCCCTCGGATTACTGGTGCTACCACTGCGACAAGCGCGTCGCGATCGAAACCCTCGCCGATCTACCCGACGTCGTTTGCTACGAGTGCAAAAATGGCTTCGTCGAATCCATTCCGGCCGCCGTCGCAGCTGCATCTGACCCCATGGATGACCCTACTATGGGGAACCAGTTCATCCAGGTCCTCCGCCTAATCGCACAGGCCGCGCGGGAGGACGACGCGCCGCCTCAGGCGGCCTCCGATCCCTCCGATGAAGATTACCTCCGAATTGAGCTCGACGGATGGGATAACGACAACGATGAGGAGGAAGAAGATGAGGATGAAGAAGAAGACGAAGATGATGATGAGCATTCCGTTGAAGTCGTACAGGAGGAGGAGGAGGAGGAGGAGGAGGAGGAGGAGGAGGAGGAAGAAGAGGAGGAGGAGGAGGAGGAAGAAGAGGATGGTGAAAATCGCGAGCGCTACACGGAGAATAACAGATCCGACGGCGAGGATGAAGAGGATATTGAAGTGATTGAACCACGTGGGGAAGATGAAGAGGAGGAGCGAAGAAGACGGCGCGATGTGCTTCGGCTTCGGTTGAGGGATTTAGCCTCTCGAGACGCGAGTAGACGCAACAGGATCCTTGATTGGGCTGAGATTCTAATGGGCCTCGAAGACCACTCAATCGAGTTGAGATTACAGGTTCCCGATTCCGACACCTATGTTGGAAATCCAGGGGATTATGTTGATGCTGCTGAATATGAAGCTCTGCTGCAGAATTTAGCTGAAAGTGATGGTGGAGCAAGACGTGGGGCTCCCGCAGCTGCAAAATCTGCGGTTGAGGGGTTGGAGAATGTTGTGATTAAGACGGAAGAAGAAACAATGGTGTGTGCTATATGTAAAGATTCAGTGAATATCGGAGAAGTTTCTAAGAATTTGCCCTGCGGCCATGGTTATCATGGTGAGTGTATCATCCCGTGGTTGGGGTCGAGGAATTCGTGCCCTGTTTGTAGGTTCGAGTTGCCTACGGATGATTTGGAGTATGAAGAAGAAAGGAAGAAGAGAGTGGTGGTGGCTGGTTTAAGGGCGGCTTCGTTGAGTTCTTCTCCTTCCGGTGGGGGCAGCAGTGGTCATTATCCTGCTTTGGAGTGAACTCCAACGGTATGCAATGAAAATTATGCACTTTGCTTTCATTTGTGTTGTTTAGATTTTAGCTTTCTGTTGGTAATGTGTTTTAGTTTTTCCAATTGGGGCATTGGTTGTGTACTAGCTTTTTGTGCAATAGGTTGATGGATTAATATGTCGTTTCTTATTTGTAAATAACAAACTTTCGAGTTGAAATTATTTCAATAATTATCATTACGATATACCACTTATTATCATTTACTTGATTGTGTTGTAATTTTTTGCTTGTGTTTCTTGTTAATATATGGACTCAGATACATAGCATATAGAAAAGCTATGTTTTTAGGTGGTCAATTATGATGCTAAACTTCAGACTTCAGAGTCTGTTGGGAGGAATTTCAGTCGAACAGACTTCAAGAAGCTTATTTTATCTAACAAACTTTGATAATAGTTTAAGGTTTGCTTTGTATTTAGATTGTGTACTATGAATGTTGACGATACAAGGAGATAATGGACTGACTTTGCCTGATTGATTGAATGTATTAGCATTGCTGAATGTTCTACTATTTTGAAAGCATAGTGTATATCTTGTAAAAGTCTTGAGGCTTTGAATGATGATATGTGAATTTGGAACCTTGACCGTGATAGATATCTGAGAAATGCTGTTATGCAAGCAAGTTTATGTCATATGTTCCAAACCTGTTTGAAAAATAAACATCGAGATTAAAGTCCGATTATTTTGGATACTTGGATTTATGATTGGAGACCAAAGTAAAGATTTTTATACATTATATGTGTACATCACTGAAGGTATCACATCTTAAAATGCCAAAGATATCTGATCGTCTATTGATCTGGAAATTGATACGGGTTCTTGTTACATTGGGATTGACGTGTTGACATGAAACAGTTCGGTAAATGCTGAAAGGTCTGGAGGGCAGACATAAAATGTTAGCGCAAATTTATTTTCTTTTGAATTGTTAGTACGTTTCATAATTTAACAGAGCCAAATTTAACAGAGCCATTCTCGCGGAGAGTTTATCTGTTCTCAGTTTTGTTTTCTGTATTTCCCTCTTGTACTTATATGAAACATGGGCTGTTTTGAGCTTGTTATAAGAGCTTCGCATTCTGTGGCCATAATGTATAAAGGTAAAAACAATCGCATTCTTATAAAAAAAAATGATGGTCCTTGTTTATTCTTCACTAGACAATCTTGTTAGGTGTAAAATTCAAAAGTTAGTTTCTTTCTTGCTTGAGTGTGAAATGATGTTCGATTTTCTTGTAAGGGAACTCAACATCAAACATTTGATGCAGACACAAGATTGTTGTAAATTTGACGTTGCTTTGTTTTTAGCGTGAAAAACATTATCGTCTGCAAAAATCGATTGGCTTTTGATTCGGATTTAGTTTGTGAGTAAAATTTCTGTGTTGTCTCATCCTAAAATTTTGTACCACAATCTCCATTATTATTTGGTCCTCATATTAGACAAGTTGTTGGAACATGATGATTTTGTGTATAAACAGAACAGTAGAGATTGATATTCTAAATTCAAAAGAATTTGAAAATATTGGGCATGGAAGAAGTGTTCTCTTTCACAATAGACAGGCAAACAGCAGGGAAATTCTCACTGCGTTTGATCAATGTGTTTATAATTAAATTTCAGAATTTTTATGTCCATTCTTGTTACAAATCTAACACTCATGGTCGTGGGTGCAACTCACATCATTGTCTGCTAGTTTTGTCACTTTGTGTACACCAAAATACCAATCAATAAGGGGGTGCTATACCAAATAATCTACGTTTTTAATATATACTATATATTTTCCTCTCCCCTCAAAAAAAAAAAAAAAAAAAAAAAATGTAGGCACGTCTCTTTATTGGCCACAATTGTTTGTTTTTTCATCCTGTCCCCTTGGAATCATATATTTATATTTTCAATTTTATTTGAATTCAATCGTTTTACAAATATCTTTATCTGCATTAATTTTTGTTTCATGTATAAAGTCATCAAGTACATATACAATAAGACTCTGTTTAGCTTTTGTGAATAAGTATGAGTATTCTATTCAAACAAACTGAGAGCTCGCTGGACTTAACTCAACTCATTAAAGCTCGAACTCAGCTCGTTTATATTGATAAACGAGTTGAGCTTGTGCTTGATTTACTAACAAGTCAGCTTGAGTTCGACTTGTTAGACTCAATATATAAATTTTTTCTTATAATTTCAGTAGACACTCAATTGCGAGTAGAGATGAATTCTCTTTTCACCTTAATCGAGCGGGCTTGAACGGCTTAATATGGGTTTGACTATTTACACCTCCATTTCGGAGAGATGCACTCCCCCGATTAATGCACCCCGCCAAAAATAGATGACACCCTCCTCGAAATGTCTTAAATACCCCTTTATCTGTAATATTCCTACTACTAACCACACCCTCTCACCAAACCCTAATTTCTCACATTTCATCTCCCCCTTCACACCTTCATCCTCTCATTTCCCTAGCCGTCGAAGCCGCTGATCCAGCCACCGCCCCCGCCCCCTTGCCTCCCTCTCCCTTGGCCGCGACGACCTCTTCTCCCTCGGCCGCGAGCGGCCTCCTCCTCCCTTTCTCCGATTTTCTGGTTTTTCTTTGTTCAACCCGTCCATCCCCTAGTCTGTTAAAAAAAAAATTACAGTAGCGGCCGCCCCCTAATTCTCTCTTCTCTTCTCTCCCCTCTTCCCCCACCCTCTGCCAGGGCGCCGCCGCCCCACCATCCTATTCTATAAAAAAAAAAAAAAAATTGCAGGGGCGGCTGCGCGGCCGCCCCCTACCTCTCTCTTCCCTCCATCTCTTCACCGGCGTTGGTCCACCCCAATTCGCCGTCCAGGCGTTAGCCCAGTTTTTTTTTTTAAATTTCGACATTGTAGTGTCGACCATGTTCAATTTCGTCGATAAAATGTTGTCGACGAGAGTGTTTATGGTCGACATTACAGTGTCGATCGACCTTTGTTGATCGACCATATACACTCCCGTCGATAACAATTTGTCGACGGGAGGATATATGGTAGGCACTGATTTGACGAAATTTTTTAAAAAAATTGTTAGTTTTTCTAATTTTTTTTAGGTTGAAGAAAAGAGGTTTGATAACTAAACATTTCAACTTGCTTGTTAATGGGTTTGATAATGGTGTTTTATGGATGAATATGGTCGATTTGTTGAAATTTTTGATTTTTTTTTTATTTCTTGCTACCGAAAAAAATGGTGACGGCGACTGAAAGTTTGGTTTAGCGATAAGGTGAAAGAAATGATAGTAGGAGGTGCGTTCAGTAGGGGGTGCATCCAGTATGCAATATTTTAATGAATGATATTTTTAATTTTTATTCTATTATTTTATTAATAAACTGAAAGGGGGAGAAATGGTATTGTATATAGTCAAACCCGCTCAATATATGTATGTTCAAGATAATGCTCAGCATCTCAAGAAGTGCACAATGTTTGTCCCATATTTCCATTAAAGACAAAAATGTGAATAATGATGGTCCATTGGTCCCCATAATGGGCCGAGGCCCAATATGAGAAGTTCCAGAATATTTGTGTGTGTAGCAAGTCTTGCTATTCATATTTGTGTTCGTTTTACATAAATATTTATCTAGTTTGATGAAAAATATCGTCACATTGTAGAACTAAGAAGTGCTATGATTAAGAGACAATTTGTTTTCAGTGCTATGATTAAGAGACAATTTGTTTTCTAATCTCTTAGCCTTTATCGGCTACAAATCTACAATTGCCATTTATTTTCACACACACATATATATATATATATATATATAGTACACTACATCACATTAAGCTATATATCTATCCACAACAATTAATAATGACATCAAACACTGCTGAGATTAGTGAGCATGTGAACAACTTCCCTCATTGTGGGTCGCATAGAGCTCTCTTCCTCCACGCACGCCATTGCAATCTTGAAAAAGCTCACCACTTCTATCGGAGGGTATCCGACGAGCCGGGCATCCACCACTGCTAGTGCTGCCGCTGCCAAGTCCGTGGGTGGCATTGTTTTCTTGATCCACCTAACTAAATCCACCCCCTCACCAAACTCCCCCACCGGCTTTCTCCCTGTAACAAGCTCTAATAGCACTACCCCAAAGCTGTAAACGTCGCTCTTCTGATCAACTTTCAAAGTGTAGGCATATTCTGTTAAGATTAATAAGAAAATTAGAGAGAATTAACGATAAATTTTGTCACAAATATGGGGAAGACATATATGAAACTCACCTGGAGCAATATAACCATAGGATCCAGCGATGGAGGACATGCATTGAGAGGCATCAACATCATTCCAAAACTTAGCAAGACCAAAATCAGCAACATGAGCCTCATATTCACCATCAAGCAATATGTTATTCGATTTCACATCCCTATGTATTATACAAGGTGATGAATCATGATGCAAATAGCACAACCCCTTTGCTGCATCCACACCTATCTTGTACCTCAATTCCCACTGCAAACAACCCCCCTTACTACCCCTCAACATCTCCCCTAAGCTCCCGTTCGGCATGTACTCGTACAACAATAGCTTCGTCTCCTTATTACACGCGTATCCTAGTAGTTTCACAACATTCCGATGCCTAATCCGCCCTAGCGTCCGAATCTCAGCCATAAAACCGCGATCACTACTCCCCTTCCCCCGCGTATTTATCCTTTTTATCGCGATATCCACCCCGTTAGGCATGGACCCTCTGTACACAATCCCCGCTCCACCTTTGCCAATTACGTTCTCTTCATTTAGGCATTCGACGACATCCTCAGCCCCAAATTCGACCTTCTGGAACGCCGTGAGTTTCCACCTCCTCGATCTGTCAAGCCTCGTTTTTCGGATTATAATCCATGACCCGGGCAACACTAATAACGAAAAGATCAAGAAACTTAATATAATCATTCTTGCATTTGATGAATGCCTCTTGTGGGAGCTACGCGATGGGGTCGACTCCGAGGCACAAAACGTTGAACGAGGCGGACAAAGGTTCGGATTCCCGGCTAGAAACCGATCGTCGAGATCTTTCAACAGCCCGGTTGTCGGAATTCGCCCCGTAAAATTATTATAAGAGAGGTCTAATATTGTCAAGCTTTTCATCACCCCAATTTCACTTGGAATCAACCCATCCAGGTGATTTCTTGATAGATTGAGCACATTTAAATTCTGCAAAATGGAAATGCTCCTCGGAATCGAACCTTCTAGAACGTTCCGACTAAAATCGACAAACGTTAAATGGGCGGAACGAGCAATAGAAGGCGGGATAACGCCGGTTAAGCTGTTGCAACTCAAATTAAGCATCGATAGTTTCTTCAACTCGAAAATCGAGCTCGGAATTTCGCCGGAGAATTTATTCATATCAAGCGACAGAATCTCAAGATTCTTGAAACTTCCGATTGTCTCCGGGATTTTTCCGGTGATCCAATTGTTGGACAGAGCAAGACTACCGAGCATGTCCCCCCCTGAAATATTCTCCGGCAACTCTCCGGTGAGATAATTATCATTGAGCTCAAGCATATCCAACAATGGGAGACGGAAAAGCCCCGCCGGAATAGTTCCGTTGAAGAAATTCTTCCTCATTCGAACTCGGGCCAGGGATTTACAATCCCCAAGTTCTTGAGGAATCGGGCCGTAAAAATAGTTATCCATTAAAATCAGAGTCTTCAATCTCCCCCCTTTGCATAAACCCCTCGGAATAGTTCCGGTGAGATGATTTCCGCTGACGTCAAGAAGCGTCAACCTCCGGCTCCGGCCGAGATTTTCCGGCAACTCAAGAGTGAAATTGTTGTGCCATATCTGTAAAACTTCGAGATTCGGAAGGTCGCCGATGAAACAGGGGAACGGGCCCTGGAATTTATTCTGAAACAAATTAATCAGAGTTAAATTCTTGAGGCCCGAAAATGTCTCCGGTATATTTCCGGTGAGATTGTTGACCGACAAATCCAACGACATTAAGCTCGTTAACCCGGAAAGCTCCGCCGGAATTTGCCCTGTTAAATCATTCACTTGAAGAAACAAAGTATGCAAATTCTTCAAATTCCCCAGACTCGCCGGAATTTCGCCGCTGAGATTGCACATTCCGAGATCGAGTAACTGAAGAGTTGATATGAAGCCGAATTCTGGCGGAATTCCGCCGGAGTACGTGTTGTCGTAGCCGAGATAAAGCTCCTGAAGATTCGGAATCTTCGCTAAACTCGCCGGAATATTCCCCGTTAAGCTATTCCCTTGTAATGCTAAATGCGTTACGCTGCGAAGCTCGGAGTAAATCTCCGGGATTTCGCCGGAGAAGTAATTCCCGGCGAGTTTAAGAAACCGGAGCTTTTTCAATTCCACAAATCCGACCGGAAGTTTCCCGGAGAAATTATTATTGTAGACGTCAAAAACTTCTAACTCGGTTAATTTCAGCAGCATTCGGTCGGGAAATTCGCCGGAGAATGAGTTGAAGCTGAGATTCAAATGCTTCAACGAAGATAATCGGGATAATTCTTTAGGTAAGGCGCCGGAGAGGTTATCGGCGGCGAGAGTGAGATTGACGAGCTTTTCAAGAAGCCCAATTTCCGGCGGAAGAGTGCCGTGGAGTGGGGCATTGGTGAGGTGGAGGGAGGTGACGCGGGCGGCGCCGTCGCATGTGACGCCGGAAAATGAGCAGTGGGGCGCTGGAGGGACCCAATCGTGGAGGCCCGAACCCGAAGGCCCGATGAGGGAGGATTTGAGCCATAGTAGAGTTTGGAGATCTGGTGATGATGCATGAAGATGTAGTGTTGGATAAAAGATGAAGATGATGAAAATGATTGAATATTTTGGTGTCATGTTTTTTCGATATTGGGTTGTGATTTGAATGAACTAGTCTTGTTGTTTTGATGAATTGTGAATGCTAGAAGTTGTGCAAACTAAATAATATGACTAGTTTGATTTCATACACCAAAATTGTGAGACAAATAGTACAAGAGTCAATTCTTCTGTTTCACTTGTTGTTTCTTATTTGATTTTTAAAGCATTTCATTTTTACTATTGTGAGACGTTAATTATTTTTTTAAACGGATATATTTGTAGTGAAAAAAATATGAGTTACTCACCAATTGAATCACTTTTTGGCTAATTTCAATTCATTCATTTATTGGATGAATCATGTACATATGTATCATTATACTTATTTTTTCGAATACAAGTTTTAATCAATATTAGTAATTAATTTATGTGTAAAGTAAATAAGTTAAGAGTATAATTTCTTGTCGTCTTTTATTCTATTTTTAGTTCATTTTCTCCTATTTTTCTTTTCAACCTTTTCTTCTGCCTTTCCGCTCCTTTTCCTTTTACGTTTTTCTCTTGTTGTCTTTCAGTATACCATAAATATTACTAATCAGTAATACTATAAGCAATAAAAATTGACCTTAAATGAAAATCAATAATACTATAAATAATATTCATTTGTGCTATAATCAACAATATCATAGCTCTAATTTCAATTATAATCAATAACTTTTATATTCATTTGTGCTATAATCAACAATATCATAGCTCTAATTTCAATTATAATCAATAACATCTCTCTAATTTTAGACAAAAGCATCATAAAACAAATTTCAACAAAATTTCCTGTTATCCTTCCCAAATCTCCATCCACCCCTTCAACTTGTTAGGGTTTAGGGTTTAAATACCCTTCAATACCAATAATGTCTCGCTTTTGTTGTTCGTAACGAAATTAGATCATATAGACCATTCAACAGTGTAACAAACTCACTGCATATACTTAGGAATAGAGGTATTAATATGAATCAAATTGAACTGATCAATGTTATTAAGCATACAAACAAACAAAAACATATAAATCGATACTCTAATAATATTATCTAATTTTATATCATATGTACACAAATACTATAAAATGCAGAAGTTAACAACTACTCCATAAAACATAACAAATTGACTAAATTATGACCAAGTAAACAAACAAAAATATTTACTACGATCAATAATACCAGAATCTATAATCATTAATACAAAAAACAATTAATTAGAGGGCTGACCCGTTTAACCCTAAAAAATAAAGGGTTATAGTTCATAAATCATAGGCCCGTTTAAATCCGGACTTTTTTGACCCGAATCGGTTAGCCCGCGGACTATACCGGGCCAGCCCGCTAGCCCGAGTTGTTACCCTTTTTTTTTTAATAAATAACATGATAGCCGAGTTGTTACCCTTTTTTTTTTAATAAATAACATGATAATAAATTTTAGGTCATTTGGCCTATAGCCATAACTATAAGCTTATTAATTAAGAAGTCTATTACCATTCATTGACCAATGATTTTTTTTTTATGAAAGTTAAATACACATCCCTTTTTTCCCCTCTCATGACTCGAACCCAGGACCTAAGACCTAGGTAGTGGTGCTCTAACCACTTGAGCTATCCCACTTTGTCAGGACTAATGATTTCTAGAATTGTGTTTAATTATGTATTTTTCTATTTTATTTGCTTATTGGACGTGCCAATTGAGACCTTTAATTTTAAAAGAAAAAAATTATTGTAGCCCGTTAGTGGCCCGCTAGGATTAGTATTAAGGTATCCCACATCGGATAGAGAGATGGTCTTGGGTGGGCTTATAAACCTAGACAATCCTCTCACTTAACACCTTGATTTTAAGTGTAGAGTTAGACTTTCTTATATGGTATCAGAGGTGTGGATCCACCTGTGGAACCACGATAGACATCCCTACAATTAATACTAAGAAAAAAAATTTAGCAATACTAGCAAAATAATACCATATGTATGATTTTTTTTTTTTTTTGAAGACATACCATATGTATGATTGAAATTTCAAACAAGTATGATCTTCAAATAATCCCATATATATGATTAAATGTATGGTTTTTTAAGGCATACCCTATGTATGATTAAAAATTCTAAATAAATATGATCTACAAAATAACATTACAAATTTCAAACAAGTATGACCAACATACAATATCTGTGCATTTGTTTCTCATTTCCTCCAACAATTGAGAAACCAAAATTAATCACCATGCATGTCCCTATCAACGAATTTGCCTATTTCTACCATAAAATATGCATATAAATCAACCAATTATGCTCAATAGGTGTGCCCTCACTAAGATGTCAAATTTCTCAAAAAAGAAAATAAACTTGTAAAAGGATACCGAGGCCTAGCCTTTACTGTACAAAACCATCAAGATAAAAAAAATAAAAAAAATTTACATCTTCTATAATGTCGTGGCTCGTGGGGCGTCGCTGTCACTAAATTGATTTTTTTTTTTTGAAACTTTTACTCTTGTGCCGAGAAGGTATGAATAGAAAAATAATTGAAATTTGAAAACAAAATATTACTCCCTATACAATATCCAAACTGATGGGTGGTTCAATTTGAATTTAATGGTACATTGTTACACAATTGCATGTAACAATTTGTTCAAAAATAGTATATTTTTTAAGGTGTAAATTTAAAATTATTATTTGAGAATCAACCCCATATAAAACAAAATAATATAAATTGAAAACAGTTTGTGTTTCTTGAATCTCAGGTATATTTTCGATAGAAAAATGTGAAATTTGTATGTAATATTAATTGTTTTTAATTTGTTTATGTTGGCATGATATTTTCGATTATATCTTTCTTCTTAAAATTAGAAAATTTATCATTAAACACACTATATATAGTTGAAAAATAATAGTATACATTTATGTTAATAGAAGTGCCTTTTTGTTCAATTTAAAATTGATAAATGACATATTAATTACAACATAAAAAATACTTTAAAGAGTTGGTTAAACAGAATTTACTTGTACCTAAGCTAATATTATAGGATAGGTTTCTTTTGAAAATTTGCATGGATAACTTACTTTACAATCTCGTCTCATACTAATTAGTAGGGGTGGAATGGAGGGAGTATTACTTGTTTCAATACAATCTAGTTATACCCCTTAAAATAACTCATTCACTAATTGATTTGACATAAAATAAATTACATTATATTAAAATTTCAAAATAAATTCATACTTTTTTTATTATTTATTTAGAGAGCTGAAAAATTAATTCTTGTACTTCCTCTCACCTGTGAGTCGGATTATTGTCTCGAGTGAGGGTCGAATTATTAACTCTTATCCTTTGGGGAGGAGGTCCATCGAGTGAACAATTTAAATGAGTGAAGTTGCTTTTAGCAGAAATCG
Organism: Galeopsis tetrahit; assembly: GCA_963675135.1. Classification (NCBI taxonomy): domain Eukaryota; kingdom Viridiplantae; phylum Streptophyta; class Magnoliopsida; order Lamiales; family Lamiaceae; genus Galeopsis; species Galeopsis tetrahit. The sequence continues at coordinate 18,955,312 of OY776125.1, read as the reverse complement.
GATCCAGAATGTGTGGGCGTGACCCTTTAGGCTCTGATACCATGAAATAATTTCGTCTCAACTAAAAGTTCAAACTTATAGAGAAGTGAAAATTTAAATTTTATATGTTAATTTTTAATTAATAGATATAGATGTAGTGATGTACCATTTCCCGTAAGAAAAAAAACAACAACATTATTAAAATTGTAGGTAATGACATGTGATGTTGGATTTACTTAATTTATGAGTGGTGTTGGTGAATTGGTGACCCTCTTCGGCGACTGTGTCAGGAACGTGTGACGTGGCAGCTTAACGGTGACGTTTTGAGAGAAAGGGGTCGGGGCAAACGGGTCCGGGCTAAAGGCTGGATATGTCTTTATGCAAAAGGACACTCTCTGCACACTCTATTTTGGAAGTGTGCTCAAAGTCAACTTGTTTTTTTGTTTGTGCATGGGTGTGAGTGTGAATGGTCAACAATAGGGTCATGGAGCTTCTTTATGATCTCATAATTCTTCTTTGTCTTTTCCTATAAACTTGGAACAAATCCATCTGCACCCTCTTTCTTCACCAATTTACCACAAATAAAATAAATTATTACATGTTATTTGGATTTACAACTTGTTGAATTTTATTTCAGTTGATCCAATTTGGACCACTTGCATTATCAACTCAATTTATTCTGAAAAAAACACTAAAAAAAAAAAAAAGAATGCAAGAAGCTAGGAAAGTAGAAATTAAAGAGAACCTATCTACGATTCATGCATGTTGCAAACAATTTTTAGAAGAAAATATTGTACAATTGTTTAGATAAAATATAATTATATATGAAAATTTTGATATGTTTTAATGAATGAATAATGCCCGAAGGACCAATTTGGGTGATCAATCACACCGTCCATTAGAAGAGGGTCCAATTGAAGTTAGAACAGTGTTTTGTACGAACTGACTCCTTAGTTGAGGCCCCATTAAAGTCAAAGCAAAATTTGTATTGACCCCTCACGAATTGTTTGCACTTTAATTTTGAAAGAAATATAATTTTAAGTATCAAATTTACACCATTAAACTAATCCCGGGACAATTCGATCAGGTACGTTCATTATTTACTGTGTGATGGTAGATATTACCCACAAGTGTAGGATGTATAGAAGACAATCTGGATTCTGGATACTAACAAAATATATATATTTATGTACCATGCGTATTGAGTTCAGATCCATTATTGGTTAATTTCAGTTTGATTTAATTTCTGAAATAATTTATTAGTATATTTTCTGTTGGCGTGTACTATAGACTATAGTTTTGGATTTTACTAATTATTGGAACACTCGCCTAGCTCATTTTAGGCCTTCCCTTACGAGGAGGTCACGGATATCAACTTCTTCAGCTCCAAACTTTGTCAATTGGGTAGGGCTGATGTGTACTCAAGTACACGGTGTACTTGAGTCCACTTGCAGCCCTAATTATGTGGATAAATAACATATTGCATGCTCATATACCACCAACTAGCCGTTACAGCCTAATGGTCACCCATTGCGTTTTTCACCACTAGGTCATGTGTTCGAATCCCAACTACATCAAGTTTTAAATTTAATTTTATTTTCGCACCTTTTTTATTTGCAAGGCTAATAACCAAAAGGTGTATCGTTGATAATTTCGCACCTTTTTTATTTGCAAGGCTAATAACCAAAAGGTGTATCGTTGATAATAACAATTTTTTTTAAAAAAATTAGAAACAGTTTATCTAGCTTATAAAAGTGCAAGACTAATAATCAAAAGGTGTATCGTTGATAGTCATAAAAGTGCAAGATTAAATAATAAAATGTGTGAAATTAATAACAATTTAAAAAAAAAAATTAGAAACAGAACCAAAAGGTGTATCGTTGATAGTTAACAATTTAAAAAAAAAAATTAGAAACAGAACCAAAAGGTGTATCGTTGATAGTCATAAAAGTGCAAGTTTAAATAATAAAATGTGTGAAATTAATAACAATTTTTTAAAAAAAAATTAGAAACAGTTTATCTAGCTTATAAAAGTGCAAGACTAATAACCAAAAGGTGTATCGTTGATAGTCATAAAAGTGCAAGATTAAATAATAAAATGTGTGAAATTAATAACAATTTAAAAAAAAAAAATTAGAAACAGAACCAAAAGGAAGGTGTATCGTTGATAGTCATAAAATGTGTGAAATTAATAACAATTTAAAAAAAAAAAATTAGAAACAGAACCAAAAGGTGTATCGTTGATAGTCATAAAAGTGCAAGATTAAATAATAAAATGTGTGAAATTAATAACAATTTAAAAAAAAAAAATTAGAAACAGTTTATTTAGATTATAAGAGTGCAAGACTAATAACCAAAAGGTGTATCTTGATAGTCATAAAAATGCAAGATTAAATAATAAAATTTGTGAAATTAATAACAATTTAAAAAAAAAAATTAGGAACAGTTTATCTAGATTATAAAAGTGCAAGACTAATAACAAAAAACGGTGTATCATTGATAGTCATAAAAGTGCAAGTTTAAATAATAAAATGTGTCAAATTAATAACAATGTTTTTCAAAATATTAAAGGTGTATCATTGATAGTCATAAAAGTGCAAGTTTAAATAATAAAATGTGTCAAATTAATAACAATGTTTTTCAAAATATTAGGAACAATTTATGTATATTATAAAAGTGCAATTATTAATAACCCCCGATCGGTGTAGTAAATTACTATGTGAATTCTAATCAAATCCAAGCTTACACACACTCTTAATCATGCAACTCAATACGGTTATTGAAGTCGACAAAACCAACAATGCTAGCTAATAGGGTGAATTAATCAATTGAATCATGAAAATCACAACACTAGAAACCTAAACACCCAAAACCTAAGTTAATTCAATAATCAATCCATAATTACACCAATTCACCACCAAAACTTTCACACCCTAGGCAATTAAAAACTTAGCCCATGGTTCTAAGATAGAAATCCATGGCTAAAACACAAGCAAACATAAATCCCATAACAATTAACAAGTAAATTGCAAGAAATGGGTAAATTATCAAATTGAATTGCAAAATAAAGAGATATCACATTGATGGATGAATTGTAGCTACAAATAGATGAAATAGACGATGCCCGATGATAATCGTAGCTTGATTTGAAGTAAAACCCACTATTCTAGCGAAGAAATTAAACTAAGACATGAAAAACCCCTCTAACTATGTGAATGTGTGTGAGAAAGGCTTGTAAAAGGAGGAAGACTCATTTTTAAAACTCAAATTTGGTCTATTTATAGTTGGGGTAGAAGTTTTGAATCAATTTTGCAATTAAACCCTTGAAATATGGAGAAAATGGGTCAAAACCACCGAAAATGGGTCCACCTGACCGGATGGACAAGTGGCATGGCCGGACGGACAAGTTGGGTGTGCGAAACGGGCTGAAAACAGGTGGCCCCGCCGGGCGGAACTTTCGTAGGTTGAAATTTGCCAAAAAACGCGCAGGGGGTGAACGTATAAAAAAGGTGGGTGTAGATACAGTGGCCGGGCGGGTCGGCCCGGTCGGACGGATGCTTCGGCACAAATTCCGTCATCCGTCTAGACCGTCTTCATCCCTTCATATTTCGAGCTTCCGACCTCCGATTGACTTGATTCCTTTTTTCATTCCACTCCATTTTTCGAGACGAATCTAATGGTGCAATTCTCTCTTCAGTACAGTGAGTGAAAATGATGATTGAACACTCGTTCTTGCGATTTTAATGCCTAATTCACATCGTATTCCTACAAAACGAGCTCAAACACCTTTCTCAATCAAATCAAACATATTAGTGTGAAATGCATGAAAAAACCCTCAAAGTTTATCACTAAAACACATGAAATCTTATGTAATTTACAACCGAATCAACTAACCGCTCCAATCATGAAAAGTGGGGACGCGAGTGTACTATTTGCCCACGAGAAATGCACATTCCTCTATTTTAACAACGAGACAAATCTCACACTAAGGTAATATAGTGTTATGAGAAATAGGAAAAATAAAAGGACAAAAGCCACCAAGCACCAAAATCCAAAACTTTCAAGTAACCATAGGACTCCAGCACCACAATAGGGACATACGCAAACTCCACAAAGGGACAATAAACTCCAAAAGAGACAGTAAAAACGCATAATGTGCTCAGAACAACAGAAAGATAAGCAGAAAGTAAACCAACGAAAGCTAAAAAATAGAAACTAAACGACCTAAACTAAGAAGGGCTAGTCTTGGGTGAGACCGTCTCACAGAAAGAGATCCGTGAGATCCACCTCATATATAAAAAGTGATAATGTTTGAGCAAAAAGTGATAGTGTTTAAGTAAAAAGTGATAATGTTTGAGCAAAAAGTGATAGTGTTTAAGTAAAAAGTGAAAGTCACTTTTGTTAAAAATATTATCACTTTTTTTTTACAAACTAAAATCTGAAAAAAAAAAAAAAAGATTATCCTATCCCAAATTTTAAAATATGGGTTAAAAGAATCCGTCTCACAGAAAAAGATCCGCGAGACGGTCTCACACAAGTTTTTGCCAACTAAGAAAACAGAAAATAAACGTACTAAACTAGAAAAACAGAAAAATAAATGAGATCAACGGGTCACTCACCCGATTGGCCACCGTAGCGCCATCAGGGAGGGAAGACCCGTTGATCCCACTAAAAACGAAACAATAAACTTCTAGATTCGAATAAATTTGAGAGAATGAATTGACGGTAGATGATCTACAAAATTTTTGGACAAAAGAGAGAGTAGAGGAAAGGGGAGAAACAAGCCGGCGGGAAGAAACTTGGTCGGTGGGGTGGGCGGTGGAGTTTGATGCTTATTTTCTAAGCCCGAATTATGTCTTTGATTTCTCATTCTTTTAAGTATGTCTTTTTATGAATCTCATCCGAATTTATATAACCTCATCAGATATATAAAGTGTTTCAGTATTTTCTTATTCTATCATAATAAACTGAAATTTAATTTGGTAATAGATTATTGAACAACTCTGTTACTTCCCCTGAGTTAATTTCATTAATTTTGTACCTAACATGTACATTTGCACCCATAGAAACATGAATCAATTCACGATTTCTTGTAAATGGTGTTTATGTAGACATGGGCAACGATTGAAAACCGCCGGTTTCGGTTAGAAACCGCCGGTTACGGTTTGTGGTTTCGGCGAACCGTAATCGAACCGCGAACCGCCCGTTACGGTTACAGTTTTTAAACCGGCGGTTCGGTTTGAAAAACCGCCAGGTTTTGTGTGTCGTTTTCACTCCGTTTTCGTTCGTTTTTTATTCGTTTTAACTCATTTTTTAGAAAATACATTACTAGAATTGAATAAAAATTATATAACTTAAATTTATACATTAAAAATAGAAAAATTGTGTATTAAAAAAAAATAAATATATTTTTTTAAATAAAAAACCGCCGGTTAACCGTCAAAACCGGCCAAATCGACGGTTTGCGGTTTGTCAAAATGCCGAACCGTAACCGAACCGCCATTTTACGGTTACGGTTCGGTTTTTAAACCGTAACCGGCGGTTTGACCGATTGGCCGGTTTGGCGGTTCGGTTTTACGCGTGTCTATGTTTATGTATCAACTTAGTGTAAATTACACAAAGCATGACAGTTAAAAAATGAATTAAGGTTTTTTTTTTTTTTTGCTTTAGTGGTGCAGCCTTATAGATTTTCACAATTTTATGAGTTCAGTAGATGCAATGGCAACCTTATATTGTCCTATAATGTCTATTACCTTAGGGCATGTTTGTTTTGGGATTTGGAGGATTTTGAAATCCGGATTTCAAAATTTAGTGGATTTTAAAATCCTAATACTTTTTATGTTTTGTGTTTGTTTTGGGATTTATGTAGAGTAGGATTTAACTTTATAGAATAGGATTATAGGTTTTATAGGTATTTATATAGGATTTGTAGGTATTTATAGGGTTGACTTTTATAGAGTTTATAAGTATTTATAGGGTGGGATTTTGAAATCCTGAATCAAAATCCCAAACTGTAACGGGGGTGGAGTTTCGAAATCCCAAATCCGGATTTCCCATCCCAAAACAAACATGCCCTTAGTGACAATTTGCATTAGATTTTAAAGCATTGGATTTATTGTATTGATATGTTAGATTCAATTAATTTTAATAAATACATAGTTTGATTTTTTTTTTTTGTAGCTAACTATTTTAAAAAAAAAATAGATTGAATTCGAAGAAGAAAATAACTCTATTGCATAAAAAATTCATAGAGAAAGTTATGCAACAATGGAGATGACTTCTAAGTGAAATAATCAGTTCGTCAACCTTTGTTAAAAATCGATTTTGTTCATGAACAACGTTTGTGAAGATGGTCAACTGAGTTCAGCTCATTAAAATTGTTCATTAGTATTTGGTTGCTTAAATAAACTCACCGAACTCAACCATCTCCCGTTTTCTATCCATTCTTTTTTCCTTTTTTTGCCTAAGCAAGATTGCTCAATTGTGGCACCAATGAACCCACACGCTTTACTCAAATCATGATGAATCATTGTCCGAAGAAAGAATAGTACATTACCAAGATTGGTGGTTTGAATTAAATATATATTTTTTTCATTTTTTAATTGAAATTGATTGACATCACTAAGAAATATTTTATTTACGCCACTGCCACCCTAATCCAAATTCAACATGAAACCATTATCGTCAATAACTATATTTTTCATGACAATGACAACATCATTAATTGGTGATCATATACGGTATTTGTATATATTAGGAATATAATATAATATATATATATATATATATATTTTATTTATGTTTATTTTTAAATATTTGATGTATATCTTATAAATATATATGTTTTGTATATATTTGTATATACTCTTGTAACTTCATTTATTTTTTTAATGAAATCATAATTTTTATAATCTCTTTGTATGGTATCAACGAGTCAATTGATTTACAACTTTTATTCGGTTGTAACCGATCGTCGTTGCAACCGTCACTCGGTTGCATAACCCACGACCAACCCCCATTCGGTTAAAACCACCGAATACCACCACCCCCCCCCCACTCGGTCACTCTCATTGATTGAGCAGCCCCAAATTCCTCCACCATTTGTTGAGCAAAACCCCGCTCCGGCAACCTCCAATGGTGGCTTCGTCGTTCAATTTGCACACCACCCAACATCGTCCACATCCTTGCCGGTTTCACCCCTTGTCGTTAGCCGTAACTCATCTTGAGTCAGTCTCTCACCCAAGACTCTAATGGCTGAGGGCTGATCCGCTGCGGATCCCACCCTATTAATTTAGTATGTAAAACTTTTAAAATTTCATTTAAACTATCATTCTTTTTGAGTTAAAAAAGAAAAGGAAAAAAATTGTAATTCGATATTTACCTTACAAAAATTTGACCTAAAATTTGACCTAAAATTTGACCTAAGAAACATGCGATTTCTTTTAATTTATGTATCTTTTCATATGAGTTATTTTTACATAAGAAACATGCGATTTCTTGGAATTTATGTATCTTTTCATATGAGTTATTTTTACATAAGAAACATGCGATTTCTTGAAATTTATGTATCTTTTCATATGAGTTATTTTTACATAAGAAACATGCGATTTCTTGGAATTTATGTATCTTTTCATACGAATTAGTAACTCATTCAAACAATTCACAATAGAAAGATTATAACCAAAAAAGGGAAACTTTACCCTTCCTTTCTCATTTCCTTTCACCAACATCAGTTAAAAAAAAAACATAGTACATACCACTTATTGAGTTGTACCTCTCACAATCATTGAGACCGACATATGAATTAATCATACTCCAAAGCTGGAGGTGGGGGGCCCACCTCCCTCACTAATCCACCAATCATTTAACACTCCTCCACTGCAAAATAATCTAACACGACTTTACTTCTGTAGATCGATTCACAAACGCGACTTTATTGAAAAAAATAGAATTTCACCAAACCGTAAAAAAACCGCCTTACACTTCCACAAACCCTGCACATTAAAATAATAATAATAATAAATAAAAATCACGTCTTTAAATTCCATTTCAGTCCTAGGCCTAAACGCTCCTTCGGCCAATTATCTGATTTTCCACGAAACTGACATTTCCTCTCAATGGCCGAAACCCCATCAGAGTCCCCGGCCCGAACCCGAACACAAGCCGATATCGGGTCGGGCCACGAGCCCTCGGATTACTGGTGCTACCACTGCGACAAGCGCGTCGCGATCGAAACCCTCGCCGATCTACCCGACGTCGTTTGCTACGAGTGCAAAAATGGCTTCGTCGAATCCATTCCGGCCGCCGTCGCAGCTGCATCTGACCCCATGGATGACCCTACTATGGGGAACCAGTTCATCCAGGTCCTCCGCCTAATCGCACAGGCCGCGCGGGAGGACGACGCGCCGCCTCAGGCGGCCTCCGATCCCTCCGATGAAGATTACCTCCGAATTGAGCTCGACGGATGGGATAACGACAACGATGAGGAGGAAGAAGATGAGGATGAAGAAGAAGACGAAGATGATGATGAGCATTCCGTTGAAGTCGTACAGGAGGAGGAGGAGGAGGAGGAGGAGGAGGAGGAGGAGGAGGAAGAAGAGGAGGAGGAGGAGGAGGAAGAAGAGGATGGTGAAAATCGCGAGCGCTACACGGAGAATAACAGATCCGACGGCGAGGATGAAGAGGATATTGAAGTGATTGAACCACGTGGGGAAGATGAAGAGGAGGAGCGAAGAAGACGGCGCGATGTGCTTCGGCTTCGGTTGAGGGATTTAGCCTCTCGAGACGCGAGTAGACGCAACAGGATCCTTGATTGGGCTGAGATTCTAATGGGCCTCGAAGACCACTCAATCGAGTTGAGATTACAGGTTCCCGATTCCGACACCTATGTTGGAAATCCAGGGGATTATGTTGATGCTGCTGAATATGAAGCTCTGCTGCAGAATTTAGCTGAAAGTGATGGTGGAGCAAGACGTGGGGCTCCCGCAGCTGCAAAATCTGCGGTTGAGGGGTTGGAGAATGTTGTGATTAAGACGGAAGAAGAAACAATGGTGTGTGCTATATGTAAAGATTCAGTGAATATCGGAGAAGTTTCTAAGAATTTGCCCTGCGGCCATGGTTATCATGGTGAGTGTATCATCCCGTGGTTGGGGTCGAGGAATTCGTGCCCTGTTTGTAGGTTCGAGTTGCCTACGGATGATTTGGAGTATGAAGAAGAAAGGAAGAAGAGAGTGGTGGTGGCTGGTTTAAGGGCGGCTTCGTTGAGTTCTTCTCCTTCCGGTGGGGGCAGCAGTGGTCATTATCCTGCTTTGGAGTGAACTCCAACGGTATGCAATGAAAATTATGCACTTTGCTTTCATTTGTGTTGTTTAGATTTTAGCTTTCTGTTGGTAATGTGTTTTAGTTTTTCCAATTGGGGCATTGGTTGTGTACTAGCTTTTTGTGCAATAGGTTGATGGATTAATATGTCGTTTCTTATTTGTAAATAACAAACTTTCGAGTTGAAATTATTTCAATAATTATCATTACGATATACCACTTATTATCATTTACTTGATTGTGTTGTAATTTTTTGCTTGTGTTTCTTGTTAATATATGGACTCAGATACATAGCATATAGAAAAGCTATGTTTTTAGGTGGTCAATTATGATGCTAAACTTCAGACTTCAGAGTCTGTTGGGAGGAATTTCAGTCGAACAGACTTCAAGAAGCTTATTTTATCTAACAAACTTTGATAATAGTTTAAGGTTTGCTTTGTATTTAGATTGTGTACTATGAATGTTGACGATACAAGGAGATAATGGACTGACTTTGCCTGATTGATTGAATGTATTAGCATTGCTGAATGTTCTACTATTTTGAAAGCATAGTGTATATCTTGTAAAAGTCTTGAGGCTTTGAATGATGATATGTGAATTTGGAACCTTGACCGTGATAGATATCTGAGAAATGCTGTTATGCAAGCAAGTTTATGTCATATGTTCCAAACCTGTTTGAAAAATAAACATCGAGATTAAAGTCCGATTATTTTGGATACTTGGATTTATGATTGGAGACCAAAGTAAAGATTTTTATACATTATATGTGTACATCACTGAAGGTATCACATCTTAAAATGCCAAAGATATCTGATCGTCTATTGATCTGGAAATTGATACGGGTTCTTGTTACATTGGGATTGACGTGTTGACATGAAACAGTTCGGTAAATGCTGAAAGGTCTGGAGGGCAGACATAAAATGTTAGCGCAAATTTATTTTCTTTTGAATTGTTAGTACGTTTCATAATTTAACAGAGCCAAATTTAACAGAGCCATTCTCGCGGAGAGTTTATCTGTTCTCAGTTTTGTTTTCTGTATTTCCCTCTTGTACTTATATGAAACATGGGCTGTTTTGAGCTTGTTATAAGAGCTTCGCATTCTGTGGCCATAATGTATAAAGGTAAAAACAATCGCATTCTTATAAAAAAAAATGATGGTCCTTGTTTATTCTTCACTAGACAATCTTGTTAGGTGTAAAATTCAAAAGTTAGTTTCTTTCTTGCTTGAGTGTGAAATGATGTTCGATTTTCTTGTAAGGGAACTCAACATCAAACATTTGATGCAGACACAAGATTGTTGTAAATTTGACGTTGCTTTGTTTTTAGCGTGAAAAACATTATCGTCTGCAAAAATCGATTGGCTTTTGATTCGGATTTAGTTTGTGAGTAAAATTTCTGTGTTGTCTCATCCTAAAATTTTGTACCACAATCTCCATTATTATTTGGTCCTCATATTAGACAAGTTGTTGGAACATGATGATTTTGTGTATAAACAGAACAGTAGAGATTGATATTCTAAATTCAAAAGAATTTGAAAATATTGGGCATGGAAGAAGTGTTCTCTTTCACAATAGACAGGCAAACAGCAGGGAAATTCTCACTGCGTTTGATCAATGTGTTTATAATTAAATTTCAGAATTTTTATGTCCATTCTTGTTACAAATCTAACACTCATGGTCGTGGGTGCAACTCACATCATTGTCTGCTAGTTTTGTCACTTTGTGTACACCAAAATACCAATCAATAAGGGGGTGCTATACCAAATAATCTACGTTTTTAATATATACTATATATTTTCCTCTCCCCTCAAAAAAAAAAAAAAAAAAAAAAAATGTAGGCACGTCTCTTTATTGGCCACAATTGTTTGTTTTTTCATCCTGTCCCCTTGGAATCATATATTTATATTTTCAATTTTATTTGAATTCAATCGTTTTACAAATATCTTTATCTGCATTAATTTTTGTTTCATGTATAAAGTCATCAAGTACATATACAATAAGACTCTGTTTAGCTTTTGTGAATAAGTATGAGTATTCTATTCAAACAAACTGAGAGCTCGCTGGACTTAACTCAACTCATTAAAGCTCGAACTCAGCTCGTTTATATTGATAAACGAGTTGAGCTTGTGCTTGATTTACTAACAAGTCAGCTTGAGTTCGACTTGTTAGACTCAATATATAAATTTTTTCTTATAATTTCAGTAGACACTCAATTGCGAGTAGAGATGAATTCTCTTTTCACCTTAATCGAGCGGGCTTGAACGGCTTAATATGGGTTTGACTATTTACACCTCCATTTCGGAGAGATGCACTCCCCCGATTAATGCACCCCGCCAAAAATAGATGACACCCTCCTCGAAATGTCTTAAATACCCCTTTATCTGTAATATTCCTACTACTAACCACACCCTCTCACCAAACCCTAATTTCTCACATTTCATCTCCCCCTTCACACCTTCATCCTCTCATTTCCCTAGCCGTCGAAGCCGCTGATCCAGCCACCGCCCCCGCCCCCTTGCCTCCCTCTCCCTTGGCCGCGACGACCTCTTCTCCCTCGGCCGCGAGCGGCCTCCTCCTCCCTTTCTCCGATTTTCTGGTTTTTCTTTGTTCAACCCGTCCATCCCCTAGTCTGTTAAAAAAAAAATTACAGTAGCGGCCGCCCCCTAATTCTCTCTTCTCTTCTCTCCCCTCTTCCCCCACCCTCTGCCAGGGCGCCGCCGCCCCACCATCCTATTCTATAAAAAAAAAAAAAAAATTGCAGGGGCGGCTGCGCGGCCGCCCCCTACCTCTCTCTTCCCTCCATCTCTTCACCGGCGTTGGTCCACCCCAATTCGCCGTCCAGGCGTTAGCCCAGTTTTTTTTTTTAAATTTCGACATTGTAGTGTCGACCATGTTCAATTTCGTCGATAAAATGTTGTCGACGAGAGTGTTTATGGTCGACATTACAGTGTCGATCGACCTTTGTTGATCGACCATATACACTCCCGTCGATAACAATTTGTCGACGGGAGGATATATGGTAGGCACTGATTTGACGAAATTTTTTAAAAAAATTGTTAGTTTTTCTAATTTTTTTTAGGTTGAAGAAAAGAGGTTTGATAACTAAACATTTCAACTTGCTTGTTAATGGGTTTGATAATGGTGTTTTATGGATGAATATGGTCGATTTGTTGAAATTTTTGATTTTTTTTTTATTTCTTGCTACCGAAAAAAATGGTGACGGCGACTGAAAGTTTGGTTTAGCGATAAGGTGAAAGAAATGATAGTAGGAGGTGCGTTCAGTAGGGGGTGCATCCAGTATGCAATATTTTAATGAATGATATTTTTAATTTTTATTCTATTATTTTATTAATAAACTGAAAGGGGGAGAAATGGTATTGTATATAGTCAAACCCGCTCAATATATGTATGTTCAAGATAATGCTCAGCATCTCAAGAAGTGCACAATGTTTGTCCCATATTTCCATTAAAGACAAAAATGTGAATAATGATGGTCCATTGGTCCCCATAATGGGCCGAGGCCCAATATGAGAAGTTCCAGAATATTTGTGTGTGTAGCAAGTCTTGCTATTCATATTTGTGTTCGTTTTACATAAATATTTATCTAGTTTGATGAAAAATATCGTCACATTGTAGAACTAAGAAGTGCTATGATTAAGAGACAATTTGTTTTCAGTGCTATGATTAAGAGACAATTTGTTTTCTAATCTCTTAGCCTTTATCGGCTACAAATCTACAATTGCCATTTATTTTCACACACACATATATATATATATATATATATAGTACACTACATCACATTAAGCTATATATCTATCCACAACAATTAATAATGACATCAAACACTGCTGAGATTAGTGAGCATGTGAACAACTTCCCTCATTGTGGGTCGCATAGAGCTCTCTTCCTCCACGCACGCCATTGCAATCTTGAAAAAGCTCACCACTTCTATCGGAGGGTATCCGACGAGCCGGGCATCCACCACTGCTAGTGCTGCCGCTGCCAAGTCCGTGGGTGGCATTGTTTTCTTGATCCACCTAACTAAATCCACCCCCTCACCAAACTCCCCCACCGGCTTTCTCCCTGTAACAAGCTCTAATAGCACTACCCCAAAGCTGTAAACGTCGCTCTTCTGATCAACTTTCAAAGTGTAGGCATATTCTGTTAAGATTAATAAGAAAATTAGAGAGAATTAACGATAAATTTTGTCACAAATATGGGGAAGACATATATGAAACTCACCTGGAGCAATATAACCATAGGATCCAGCGATGGAGGACATGCATTGAGAGGCATCAACATCATTCCAAAACTTAGCAAGACCAAAATCAGCAACATGAGCCTCATATTCACCATCAAGCAATATGTTATTCGATTTCACATCCCTATGTATTATACAAGGTGATGAATCATGATGCAAATAGCACAACCCCTTTGCTGCATCCACACCTATCTTGTACCTCAATTCCCACTGCAAACAACCCCCCTTACTACCCCTCAACATCTCCCCTAAGCTCCCGTTCGGCATGTACTCGTACAACAATAGCTTCGTCTCCTTATTACACGCGTATCCTAGTAGTTTCACAACATTCCGATGCCTAATCCGCCCTAGCGTCCGAATCTCAGCCATAAAACCGCGATCACTACTCCCCTTCCCCCGCGTATTTATCCTTTTTATCGCGATATCCACCCCGTTAGGCATGGACCCTCTGTACACAATCCCCGCTCCACCTTTGCCAATTACGTTCTCTTCATTTAGGCATTCGACGACATCCTCAGCCCCAAATTCGACCTTCTGGAACGCCGTGAGTTTCCACCTCCTCGATCTGTCAAGCCTCGTTTTTCGGATTATAATCCATGACCCGGGCAACACTAATAACGAAAAGATCAAGAAACTTAATATAATCATTCTTGCATTTGATGAATGCCTCTTGTGGGAGCTACGCGATGGGGTCGACTCCGAGGCACAAAACGTTGAACGAGGCGGACAAAGGTTCGGATTCCCGGCTAGAAACCGATCGTCGAGATCTTTCAACAGCCCGGTTGTCGGAATTCGCCCCGTAAAATTATTATAAGAGAGGTCTAATATTGTCAAGCTTTTCATCACCCCAATTTCACTTGGAATCAACCCATCCAGGTGATTTCTTGATAGATTGAGCACATTTAAATTCTGCAAAATGGAAATGCTCCTCGGAATCGAACCTTCTAGAACGTTCCGACTAAAATCGACAAACGTTAAATGGGCGGAACGAGCAATAGAAGGCGGGATAACGCCGGTTAAGCTGTTGCAACTCAAATTAAGCATCGATAGTTTCTTCAACTCGAAAATCGAGCTCGGAATTTCGCCGGAGAATTTATTCATATCAAGCGACAGAATCTCAAGATTCTTGAAACTTCCGATTGTCTCCGGGATTTTTCCGGTGATCCAATTGTTGGACAGAGCAAGACTACCGAGCATGTCCCCCCCTGAAATATTCTCCGGCAACTCTCCGGTGAGATAATTATCATTGAGCTCAAGCATATCCAACAATGGGAGACGGAAAAGCCCCGCCGGAATAGTTCCGTTGAAGAAATTCTTCCTCATTCGAACTCGGGCCAGGGATTTACAATCCCCAAGTTCTTGAGGAATCGGGCCGTAAAAATAGTTATCCATTAAAATCAGAGTCTTCAATCTCCCCCCTTTGCATAAACCCCTCGGAATAGTTCCGGTGAGATGATTTCCGCTGACGTCAAGAAGCGTCAACCTCCGGCTCCGGCCGAGATTTTCCGGCAACTCAAGAGTGAAATTGTTGTGCCATATCTGTAAAACTTCGAGATTCGGAAGGTCGCCGATGAAACAGGGGAACGGGCCCTGGAATTTATTCTGAAACAAATTAATCAGAGTTAAATTCTTGAGGCCCGAAAATGTCTCCGGTATATTTCCGGTGAGATTGTTGACCGACAAATCCAACGACATTAAGCTCGTTAACCCGGAAAGCTCCGCCGGAATTTGCCCTGTTAAATCATTCACTTGAAGAAACAAAGTATGCAAATTCTTCAAATTCCCCAGACTCGCCGGAATTTCGCCGCTGAGATTGCACATTCCGAGATCGAGTAACTGAAGAGTTGATATGAAGCCGAATTCTGGCGGAATTCCGCCGGAGTACGTGTTGTCGTAGCCGAGATAAAGCTCCTGAAGATTCGGAATCTTCGCTAAACTCGCCGGAATATTCCCCGTTAAGCTATTCCCTTGTAATGCTAAATGCGTTACGCTGCGAAGCTCGGAGTAAATCTCCGGGATTTCGCCGGAGAAGTAATTCCCGGCGAGTTTAAGAAACCGGAGCTTTTTCAATTCCACAAATCCGACCGGAAGTTTCCCGGAGAAATTATTATTGTAGACGTCAAAAACTTCTAACTCGGTTAATTTCAGCAGCATTCGGTCGGGAAATTCGCCGGAGAATGAGTTGAAGCTGAGATTCAAATGCTTCAACGAAGATAATCGGGATAATTCTTTAGGTAAGGCGCCGGAGAGGTTATCGGCGGCGAGAGTGAGATTGACGAGCTTTTCAAGAAGCCCAATTTCCGGCGGAAGAGTGCCGTGGAGTGGGGCATTGGTGAGGTGGAGGGAGGTGACGCGGGCGGCGCCGTCGCATGTGACGCCGGAAAATGAGCAGTGGGGCGCTGGAGGGACCCAATCGTGGAGGCCCGAACCCGAAGGCCCGATGAGGGAGGATTTGAGCCATAGTAGAGTTTGGAGATCTGGTGATGATGCATGAAGATGTAGTGTTGGATAAAAGATGAAGATGATGAAAATGATTGAATATTTTGGTGTCATGTTTTTTCGATATTGGGTTGTGATTTGAATGAACTAGTCTTGTTGTTTTGATGAATTGTGAATGCTAGAAGTTGTGCAAACTAAATAATATGACTAGTTTGATTTCATACACCAAAATTGTGAGACAAATAGTACAAGAGTCAATTCTTCTGTTTCACTTGTTGTTTCTTATTTGATTTTTAAAGCATTTCATTTTTACTATTGTGAGACGTTAATTATTTTTTTAAACGGATATATTTGTAGTGAAAAAAATATGAGTTACTCACCAATTGAATCACTTTTTGGCTAATTTCAATTCATTCATTTATTGGATGAATCATGTACATATGTATCATTATACTTATTTTTTCGAATACAAGTTTTAATCAATATTAGTAATTAATTTATGTGTAAAGTAAATAAGTTAAGAGTATAATTTCTTGTCGTCTTTTATTCTATTTTTAGTTCATTTTCTCCTATTTTTCTTTTCAACCTTTTCTTCTGCCTTTCCGCTCCTTTTCCTTTTACGTTTTTCTCTTGTTGTCTTTCAGTATACCATAAATATTACTAATCAGTAATACTATAAGCAATAAAAATTGACCTTAAATGAAAATCAATAATACTATAAATAATATTCATTTGTGCTATAATCAACAATATCATAGCTCTAATTTCAATTATAATCAATAACTTTTATATTCATTTGTGCTATAATCAACAATATCATAGCTCTAATTTCAATTATAATCAATAACATCTCTCTAATTTTAGACAAAAGCATCATAAAACAAATTTCAACAAAATTTCCTGTTATCCTTCCCAAATCTCCATCCACCCCTTCAACTTGTTAGGGTTTAGGGTTTAAATACCCTTCAATACCAATAATGTCTCGCTTTTGTTGTTCGTAACGAAATTAGATCATATAGACCATTCAACAGTGTAACAAACTCACTGCATATACTTAGGAATAGAGGTATTAATATGAATCAAATTGAACTGATCAATGTTATTAAGCATACAAACAAACAAAAACATATAAATCGATACTCTAATAATATTATCTAATTTTATATCATATGTACACAAATACTATAAAATGCAGAAGTTAACAACTACTCCATAAAACATAACAAATTGACTAAATTATGACCAAGTAAACAAACAAAAATATTTACTACGATCAATAATACCAGAATCTATAATCATTAATACAAAAAACAATTAATTAGAGGGCTGACCCGTTTAACCCTAAAAAATAAAGGGTTATAGTTCATAAATCATAGGCCCGTTTAAATCCGGACTTTTTTGACCCGAATCGGTTAGCCCGCGGACTATACCGGGCCAGCCCGCTAGCCCGAGTTGTTACCCTTTTTTTTTTAATAAATAACATGATAGCCGAGTTGTTACCCTTTTTTTTTTAATAAATAACATGATAATAAATTTTAGGTCATTTGGCCTATAGCCATAACTATAAGCTTATTAATTAAGAAGTCTATTACCATTCATTGACCAATGATTTTTTTTTTATGAAAGTTAAATACACATCCCTTTTTTCCCCTCTCATGACTCGAACCCAGGACCTAAGACCTAGGTAGTGGTGCTCTAACCACTTGAGCTATCCCACTTTGTCAGGACTAATGATTTCTAGAATTGTGTTTAATTATGTATTTTTCTATTTTATTTGCTTATTGGACGTGCCAATTGAGACCTTTAATTTTAAAAGAAAAAAATTATTGTAGCCCGTTAGTGGCCCGCTAGGATTAGTATTAAGGTATCCCACATCGGATAGAGAGATGGTCTTGGGTGGGCTTATAAACCTAGACAATCCTCTCACTTAACACCTTGATTTTAAGTGTAGAGTTAGACTTTCTTATATGGTATCAGAGGTGTGGATCCACCTGTGGAACCACGATAGACATCCCTACAATTAATACTAAGAAAAAAAATTTAGCAATACTAGCAAAATAATACCATATGTATGATTTTTTTTTTTTTTTGAAGACATACCATATGTATGATTGAAATTTCAAACAAGTATGATCTTCAAATAATCCCATATATATGATTAAATGTATGGTTTTTTAAGGCATACCCTATGTATGATTAAAAATTCTAAATAAATATGATCTACAAAATAACATTACAAATTTCAAACAAGTATGACCAACATACAATATCTGTGCATTTGTTTCTCATTTCCTCCAACAATTGAGAAACCAAAATTAATCACCATGCATGTCCCTATCAACGAATTTGCCTATTTCTACCATAAAATATGCATATAAATCAACCAATTATGCTCAATAGGTGTGCCCTCACTAAGATGTCAAATTTCTCAAAAAAGAAAATAAACTTGTAAAAGGATACCGAGGCCTAGCCTTTACTGTACAAAACCATCAAGATAAAAAAAATAAAAAAAATTTACATCTTCTATAATGTCGTGGCTCGTGGGGCGTCGCTGTCACTAAATTGATTTTTTTTTTTTGAAACTTTTACTCTTGTGCCGAGAAGGTATGAATAGAAAAATAATTGAAATTTGAAAACAAAATATTACTCCCTATACAATATCCAAACTGATGGGTGGTTCAATTTGAATTTAATGGTACATTGTTACACAATTGCATGTAACAATTTGTTCAAAAATAGTATATTTTTTAAGGTGTAAATTTAAAATTATTATTTGAGAATCAACCCCATATAAAACAAAATAATATAAATTGAAAACAGTTTGTGTTTCTTGAATCTCAGGTATATTTTCGATAGAAAAATGTGAAATTTGTATGTAATATTAATTGTTTTTAATTTGTTTATGTTGGCATGATATTTTCGATTATATCTTTCTTCTTAAAATTAGAAAATTTATCATTAAACACACTATATATAGTTGAAAAATAATAGTATACATTTATGTTAATAGAAGTGCCTTTTTGTTCAATTTAAAATTGATAAATGACATATTAATTACAACATAAAAAATACTTTAAAGAGTTGGTTAAACAGAATTTACTTGTACCTAAGCTAATATTATAGGATAGGTTTCTTTTGAAAATTTGCATGGATAACTTACTTTACAATCTCGTCTCATACTAATTAGTAGGGGTGGAATGGAGGGAGTATTACTTGTTTCAATACAATCTAGTTATACCCCTTAAAATAACTCATTCACTAATTGATTTGACATAAAATAAATTACATTATATTAAAATTTCAAAATAAATTCATACTTTTTTTATTATTTATTTAGAGAGCTGAAAAATTAATTCTTGTACTTCCTCTCACCTGTGAGTCGGATTATTGTCTCGAGTGAGGGTCGAATTATTAACTCTTATCCTTTGGGGAGGAGGTCCATCGAGTGAACAATTTAAATGAGTGAAGTTGCTTTTAGCAGAAATCGGATCCAGAATGTGTGGGCGTGACCCTTTAGGCTCTGATACCATGAAATAATTTCGTCTCAACTAAAAGTTCAAACTTATAGAGAAGTGAAAATTTAAATTTTATATGTTAATTTTTAATTAATAGATATAGATGTAGTGATGTACCATTTCCCGTAAGAAAAAAAACAACAACATTATTAAAATTGTAGGTAATGACATGTGATGTTGGATTTACTTAATTTATGAGTGGTGTTGGTGAATTGGTGACCCTCTTCGGCGACTGTGTCAGGAACGTGTGACGTGGCAGCTTAACGGTGACGTTTTGAGAGAAAGGGGTCGGGGCAAACGGGTCCGGGCTAAAGGCTGGATATGTCTTTATGCAAAAGGACACTCTCTGCACACTCTATTTTGGAAGTGTGCTCAAAGTCAACTTGTTTTTTTGTTTGTGCATGGGTGTGAGTGTGAATGGTCAACAATAGGGTCATGGAGCTTCTTTATGATCTCATAATTCTTCTTTGTCTTTTCCTATAAACTTGGAACAAATCCATCTGCACCCTCTTTCTTCACCAATTTACCACAAATAAAATAAATTATTACATGTTATTTGGATTTACAACTTGTTGAATTTTATTTCAGTTGATCCAATTTGGACCACTTGCATTATCAACTCAATTTATTCTGAAAAAAACACTAAAAAAAAAAAAAAGAATGCAAGAAGCTAGGAAAGTAGAAATTAAAGAGAACCTATCTACGATTCATGCATGTTGCAAACAATTTTTAGAAGAAAATATTGTACAATTGTTTAGATAAAATATAATTATATATGAAAATTTTGATATGTTTTAATGAATGAATAATGCCCGAAGGACCAATTTGGGTGATCAATCACACCGTCCATTAGAAGAGGGTCCAATTGAAGTTAGAACAGTGTTTTGTACGAACTGACTCCTTAGTTGAGGCCCCATTAAAGTCAAAGCAAAATTTGTATTGACCCCTCACGAATTGTTTGCACTTTAATTTTGAAAGAAATATAATTTTAAGTATCAAATTTACACCATTAAACTAATCCCGGGACAATTCGATCAGGTACGTTCATTATTTACTGTGTGATGGTAGATATTACCCACAAGTGTAGGATGTATAGAAGACAATCTGGATTCTGGATACTAACAAAATATATATATTTATGTACCATGCGTATTGAGTTCAGATCCATTATTGGTTAATTTCAGTTTGATTTAATTTCTGAAATAATTTATTAGTATATTTTCTGTTGGCGTGTACTATAGACTATAGTTTTGGATTTTACTAATTATTGGAACACTCGCCTAGCTCATTTTAGGCCTTCCCTTACGAGGAGGTCACGGATATCAACTTCTTCAGCTCCAAACTTTGTCAATTGGGTAGGGCTGATGTGTACTCAAGTACACGGTGTACTTGAGTCCACTTGCAGCCCTAATTATGTGGATAAATAACATATTGCATGCTCATATACCACCAACTAGCCGTTACAGCCTAATGGTCACCCATTGCGTTTTTCACCACTAGGTCATGTGTTCGAATCCCAACTACATCAAGTTTTAAATTTAATTTTATTTTCGCACCTTTTTTATTTGCAAGGCTAATAACCAAAAGGTGTATCGTTGATAATTTCGCACCTTTTTTATTTGCAAGGCTAATAACCAAAAGGTGTATCGTTGATAATAACAATTTTTTTTAAAAAAATTAGAAACAGTTTATCTAGCTTATAAAAGTGCAAGACTAATAATCAAAAGGTGTATCGTTGATAGTCATAAAAGTGCAAGATTAAATAATAAAATGTGTGAAATTAATAACAATTTAAAAAAAAAAATTAGAAACAGAACCAAAAGGTGTATCGTTGATAGTTAACAATTTAAAAAAAAAAATTAGAAACAGAACCAAAAGGTGTATCGTTGATAGTCATAAAAGTGCAAGTTTAAATAATAAAATGTGTGAAATTAATAACAATTTTTTAAAAAAAAATTAGAAACAGTTTATCTAGCTTATAAAAGTGCAAGACTAATAACCAAAAGGTGTATCGTTGATAGTCATAAAAGTGCAAGATTAAATAATAAAATGTGTGAAATTAATAACAATTTAAAAAAAAAAAATTAGAAACAGAACCAAAAGGAAGGTGTATCGTTGATAGTCATAAAATGTGTGAAATTAATAACAATTTAAAAAAAAAAAAAATAGAAACAGAACCAAAAGGTGTATCGTTGATAGTCATAAAAGTGCAAGATTAAATAATAAAATGTGTGAAATTAATAACAATTTAAAAAAAAAAAATTAGAAACAGTTTATTTAGATTATAAGAGTGCAAGACTAATAACCAAAAGGTGTATCTTGATAGTCATAAAAATGCAAGATTAAATAATAAAATTTGTGAAATTAATAACAATTTAAAAAAAAAAATTAGGAACAGTTTATCTAGATTATAAAAGTGCAAGACTAATAACAAAAAACGGTGTATCATTGATAGTCATAAAAGTGCAAGTTTAAATAATAAAATGTGTCAAATTAATAACAATGTTTTTCAAAATATTAAAGGTGTATCATTGATAGTCATAAAAGTGCAAGTTTAAATAATAAAATGTGTCAAATTAATAACAATGTTTTTCAAAATATTAGGAACAATTTATGTATATTATAAAAGTGCAATTATTAATAACCAAAAGATCATACACTTTTCATTAATAGATCATACACTTATAATAACATACACTTTTCTTTAATATATAACTTACACTTTTCAGTTATAATATCATACACTTTTCAATTATAATAACATACACTTTTCATTAAAAACAATGTTGCACTTTTTAATATAGTAACATACACTTTTAATTAAAAAAACAAAGATACACTTTTTAGTTATAATAACATACACTTTTTCAAAAAAAAAAATCGAAAAAAAAAAATCGAAAAAAAAAATCGAAAAAAAAAATCGAAAAAAAGTCAAAGTTTGACCGTTGACTGGTCAACGGTCAACGGTCAACATTTGACTGGTCAAAGTCTACTGGGTTGCGAGTCGGGTCGGGTCGCAAAAATTGGGCCTGGAAAAGCATTGGGTAGGGTAGGGCTACAAATGGGCCTAGAGTACACCGTGTACTCAGAAACATACAAGAATTTGGCTTGTCAATTATCTCAATTTATTGAATCTTTTTTTTTTTTCACATACTATACTCAATTAATTAAAGTTGCAATTTGAGTATAATTTTGTATTGCACGGGTTTCAATCGAATAAAAAAATAATACAGGTTACAAGTTGAAAAAAGAACTACTCCAGTATGGAATAATTTTCAAATTGATATTAACCCAAAAAATAATTTTCAATATCTAACTAGACTAACTTATATATCTAAAATCTTTTTAAGCTATATGACATAAATCACCACAATGTAGGGGTGTACATAGTTCGGTTTGGTTAACCAAACCGCCCGTAAATCGTAAATCAAACTATAAACCGTTCTTTTTTTTCAAAACCGTAAACCAAACCGTATTTATAAAAACCGTTCGGTTTGAAACCATAATATTTCGGGCGGTTCAGTCGGTTTTGACCGAACCGTAGTTTTACTAATTTTTTTCCCTATACACAATAATTAATGAAAATTTAAAACACAATCTCAATAATAGACAAAATGAAATCCCAATAACCCAAAATATAATTCGAATAGACGAAATGCTATTACAACGTTCACAAACTAGTTGTTAAAAAATAACTAAATAACCACAAAAAGAAACAACAAACTCCTATCTTCTTCAAGATTTCAGATTGAGTGAGACTGTGAGAAGTTGCACGTAGAGGCGCTAAATACTAAATAGAAGAGAATGAGTAGGGTTTCTGACTTTGGACAATTGGGCTTGTCGGGTTGAAAAATGTCTTGAGTTTACTAGTTTAGGGGTTATATAATATAGAGACTATAAATCTATAATATACTGTATATATTTATATAATTTTATATATAATATATATTTATATATATATATATAAAATAAGTTCGATTTGGTTTGGTTTTTTGCGGTTTTTCATTAGTGAAAACCGTAAACCAAACCATACTAAATAAAAATCAATTCTAAAAACCGTAAATCGAACCGTAAACCAAAAACCGAACCATATTTAATGGTCTGGTTTGGTTCGGTCGATTTGGTCGGTCTGAACCATACTTTGCACACCCCTACCACAATGAGATGTCTCAATATATAAAAAATTCACCACAATAAGACGTCTCAAAAATCTTGAAAACTATGTTAAGATATTTAAAATAAATTTACTCGAGGATATGTAAGTTTCTCAACATATATGTACCATATATATATTGGGCCGGGCACTTTCCATTGTCCCTATGGAGAAAATATGCTGCAAGTGATTTTATATACATAGATCGATGAATTATAGCCCATAGGCCAATTCCTAGTTGTAAGCACGTGAAATCATATGTTCCATTTAGGTGTTTTACATCATATTTTACTATATTAATTTTTAACATGTATCCTATTAAAAATAATCATCATTTTATAATAATAAGGGAGACATATGTTAAAAATTTAGTTGAGTGAAACACGAAAAATGGAACAGATGAATCAAAATGAACTGTAAGAGTTGATCCGTGCCCTCAGCTTAAGTACATGTTGAAACCATCTATGGATTCTTGATATATAAATTCACAAGAGGGTGTAGTTTTTTTTTTCTTTTAAATTAAAATGTATACTATCATCATAAATCCACCCTATACCTATACAAATACAATGCAGCAAAAACTAATACAAATATCATATACTACCACCTAACTAAAACTAAAATTGTTCACAGTTTCTTACTTACACCATCAACCACCATTAATTATTCAGACACACACGAAAAAAAAACAGCTTGTTATGATTCTCAAGGTACAGTTCTCCATTGCAACTCAATCTGAATCCGACCATTCTTCGAGTCGATAAGGTGGTACCTCTCGTTTATCCGCTTGTTGCTCAAGACGTCTGCTAGGTATATGTCCACGTGACCAAGAGATTCCTAAGGAAATCCAAGTTTCACATTTATGTGTGGTCAGTTATAACTTATGAGAGAATCTTATGTGAGACGAAACATGATGGTAGGAGGGGTGGGGCGAAAATTTTACTCCAATCCAAAATGTTTGTTGTTTAAACATGTTCCACTCGAATACAGAAAATCTAAATAACAACAAATATAAACATAATGTGACATTTTTACCTTTTTATTTACCTATATGATCATTTTATACATATTATTACAAATAATAAGTACTAAGAGTAAAGATTGAATTGAATTACCTTAGGGTGTCGTAGACCAATTTTTTTGGAAGAACTGGTAACTTCGACATGAATTCTGTCGTTGGTAGGTGGCTCCTCCAACACGAACTGAAACTCCTCTTCCCATCGAGGTTCTCTCGATCTCTTCAACCTCTAACAACATTAACCAAATCGGAAAACATGGTTATCCAGATTCTGAATAGTCAGAATGAATTTATTTATTTTTTTTAAATGTAACTTTACTAATGTTCAGTAAATGGTATTTTTGACCTTTTACCAAATATATTACTAGTAATTTGTTGTATTAAAATTACATATATGCATGCTTAATAAATCTATACCTTAGTTCTTCTATGCTCCCCTTTAAAGTGCAAATTAGCTGCTGGATTGCAATGGTGCTTCCCTTCAAGATCTTGAGCTTCATGGATGATGACAACAAGTACGCCACCGCCTTCTGGCGTCCCCTCCGGAGCCTTCTGCACTTCTCCGGTGCCTTCAAAGTTGATGGGCATATCTTTCTCGTCGAAAGGCTTGTAATTGAGTTGTATCAGGAGCTGCCCGCGAGCCTTTTCGTTCTGAATATCTTCGGGGTTGAGATTCTTGAGAATATCAACCGTCAAAATTTTAGGTTCTTCAGGTGTCAAATCTTTCAAGTGAATCACATTCATGCCCATCTTATCATGTGATCCCACCTACCATCAATGCAAATTATATATTTAGCATCAGAAACAGAGGACGTATTTTGATATTAATAGTACCTGTTCCCAATCATAGAGAGTTATCAATAGATCTTGAGTTAGAGGGTCCTTAACAGGCATGGTGAATTCCTCGTTCCATTCGGGGTTCAAGTTGTTCTTTTTTACGCTCGTCTGCTTGGACGAGAACTTGTCGCCCGTAAATTCTAGGATGACGTAAGGGTCGGAAGAGCCGAAGAGATCGTTCTTCTTCAGCTTCATTGCTTTCACAACAGTCACATTCAGAACTCCTACTGGTCTCTGCATAGCTCTATGAGTAGTAGCATGTGACACAAATATTAGTATTAATTGTTTAGAAATTAATATTGTTAATTTTGTAAAGATGAGTTATATACTTTATAGGGTCCATTATTTGAACTTCAAGTCTTTTAGGCCATAAGTACATGTCAGCAACTTGATCTTTGATGAGTTCCTGAAGAAGCATATATAAAATGTGATTCAATATAACTAGAAAATAAATTTAATTTGATGAAATAATTAGAGCAGATAGATATATACCTGTATGATTCCGTATACACCAGGTATGGACATTGCATCAGCACCTAGAAGCTTTACTCCAAAATCAACATGAGGCTGCCAATAGGATCAAATTCTTAAGCCTAAATATGCACATTTATTTCTAACTTAAATACTACTTTTCAAGCTTAGTATATATACCTTCTGCATTAGGGAAACATGTATGTTTGCGAAACAAGGAAAGCTCGGAACGAGGGGCTTCAATGTGATACGAGGAGAAGCAAATACTTGAACGTCGAGAACCTGCCAAAAAAGAATCGAAGAAATCGTGTTAATCTTAGGGTTAATTGCCAAAGTGGAACCACAAGAATAAGGTTATTGCAAAAGTGAATTGAACCTTCAAATTTTTTTTAACCAATAATAGTCCCAACACTGTAAAAAAAAAAAGAAATCTTGTGGAATCAGTTTTACAATTAATAAAATACAATGCCCAGTGACCATAGTTTCACTACTAGAAAATTAACTTCTAATGACAGAATAATGTCATTATAAGCCAGTTTATGCCAGTAAAAGTATTTAGCTAGAAAAACTATAATGACAGAATTTTTGTCGGGAGACGATACCTGGACAGTAGCTCTTAGTCCGAATGCCTTGGCGGCTACGAGTATGTTAGGGCTACCTGCCCATTTCAACTCTAACTCCATCATCACCTCCTTTTCCTCTGTATTGTATACTTTCATTCCTGCATCATCACTCTAAAATTACAAGAATTGTCGTCTAACTTAGGTCCCAAGTCTTGGTTATTTTGGTGTCGGGGTCTAAGTTACAGGACGATTCTTCTTATACTATATAAGAAGATGGATAACCTTGAAAAGTAGGTGGAAGGGGACCTAAAGTTAGTGCTTCAAAATCAACAGATTCAATTTTGTATTGTGGAATTTGCTCTGCTATGATAGGCTCTGCAATGCTCTTCACCGTCTTGCATATAGCCTGCACATCATGAACATTAATATTGTAATAACAATAATTAATCATCATCAACTAATCATGTAATCACAGTAGTAGTACGTACCTTGTCTAAATAAGGCCACATACGTTGGATGAACTGATTCAACCAATCAATCTGCATATTGTTTACATTAATTAATTAATTAATTGATATATCAAGCAACATATTCATTCATTCATTGATAGTATAATAATTTAAAGGGCACTGACACGATCAATGTCGGGATTTTTGATCCAAAGTGGTATCTCTGGGAGCAGTTTTTGGAGATATTCAGAAGTTTGATCAACTAACGGACGAATTTCAGGATCCTGCATGTAAAAATTAATCAACACAATTTTGAATTAGTTGGATTATTAGTAATTAGTACGTAGATATGAGGAAATGAAGTGATGAAATAAAAGAAAGGTACCTTGACATGAGATGATTGGGAATAGATAAAGAGAAAGTATCCTGTTACAATCCCCGCTGAAAACCCCATCCCCAAACCAAAAATGCCCATTATTGTGCTTATAATTCCCATCTCCTCTTATTTCTAATCAGATCACACAAACAATGATCAAGAGATCAGACACCTTCACGTTTCTATCTTGATTTAAGAATACCAGTTTATGGATCTTGATTTAAGAAAAGATCGAGGATCAAATTTCAACAACCCAAAACACAAAAAATTAAATAAATAACATTATATCAATATGATTTCTCTTAATATTTGTGATGCTGTAAGTAGAAATTAATTAAATGTATGGCCAAATTATATTAAACAACAAGTTAACGAAGAGAGAAGAGTGAAGAATGACGAGGAAAATCACGTTTTTAATTATGAGGGGAGCATTAATAAAAGAAGGCGCGAGATCGAGTAGTTGGATCCATGTATAACGGCTTTCTTCAACTATTTAAGCGCCTAAACCCGGGCCTGTTTTGGGTTTCAATAAATTTATAATCTCTCTCAAGCAAGCAAGCACGAGTCAATCTACACCATCAAATATTTGACACTAATTTTAATTGAAACCTATAATATTTTTTTTAGGATTGCATAGGAATACAAGCAGTGAATGCCATAACATAAAAGAAACCTATGAATCAAAAACTACTTCATTTCAATCACGAGAAATGGTAGAGTTCACCGCAGCCTGGGCCAGCACATGCGCTTTTCGGTTAATGCTTCTAAGAATGTAATTGAATTTGCACACTATAAATTCTCGCATAAGTCTCTGAATCCTAGTAGCGCAACTCATTTCTAGGCCAATTGAAACGTATAATTTAATACAGTTGAACATTATTATTTATATAAAATAATTCCAAGGAAATAAAACTTGACACTAATTTAATTGAAACGCAACAGATAGTGATAGAGAGTTGTTTAATTAAACAATGTTTATTAATTTGAAATTCCACAAACAAAGGGTTATATTCTTAAACAAAGTAAAATACTCACACGAAAATTTGTACAAGACTTTCCCATATATGAGACACATTATATTTACTTACTCCCTCAGTTTTTTACTTAATGACTCATTTTACTATTTTTAACGTCTTTTATTTAAAAATTTATACTTAAAATAGTAAAAAAGTATTTTAACTATTCTTTTAAAACATCACAATATTGTCAAAAACTTATATACAATATTGTACCATAAGCTTATGGCACAATCTGCCCGAATTTGGCTGCCCGTTTTTTAGATCATTTACGTGATTTTTTTCAAACTGTCACACTTATTGCTGGTCATTCTTCACGTTCCATCATCATCTCAAACGTTTCCTCTCTCCCTCTCCATCTGCAACTTTCCGGCGTCTCTGTGGTTCTTCTTTGCGATTTCCGGTCTCCTTGACTACCGGTGTAAGTTATTTCTGTATTTTGTCATTTTTTTTCACGGAGTTTTCGTTCTGAGAAGTTTTTATGTTTATGGCGGTTGATTTTCCTTTTTTTCCGGTCTCTCTAACGTCGATTTTCTCCCTCAAGTCTGTTGTTAACTCTTGGAAGCGGTTTTTGCGAACGCCGTTTGATATTCACCCTTTAAATAGGTTGTTTTCTTTCGTGTTATCTCCTTTTTCCAAATCAATTTTTCTGGTATTTTCCTTTCTATTTCTTAGATGTTTTGTTTACATTTTGTTTGTGTTGCTTTTGATTTTGTTCGTTTTACAGTTTTGTTAAACCCTAGTTTTTTCATTCTATTTGTTTGATTTTACATTTTTTTGTTCTGTTTTTGAATTTTTTTTTACTGTGTGATGATTTTTGTTTAAGATGATGTAGTAATACACTTGTTGTTTGCTATAATGTAGGTTTTGTACTGTATTTTTTCTGGATTTAATTTAAGAAGTTGTAATTACTTTCTTTTTTATGTGATCTGTAATTGTGTTGTATTTTTTTCTTAGCGCGCTAATTTTGTGTAGAAGTAGTAACATTTACTTGTTGTAGTAGTAATGTTCTGTTGTTCAAGTGATAATGCTTTTTTTTTCTTTGTTTAACTGTTTTATTTGTACATGCATTTAAGTATAAGAATGGGCAGGAAACAGTTTGGTTTGAAGAGATCTAGAAGATCACTTTCTTCTAATTTGGTGGAAGGGTCTGCTTCTAAAGATCCCATGTCTAATTAATCCTCTAATAGGCGTAGAAGTGATGATGGTGAGGATGTCGATGTTCTAAGAAAAATACTAAGAAAACTAAACCTAAGGCTGCTGCTCCATCTCAGTCGAGGTATTATTTTACATTTTTACATTTTTTAACTATTATTTTTGTACTAAATCTTCTTTTTAATGATTTTTTCTTTTTGTTTTTTTAGGGATTTTGTTCCTCATGGTAGGCCAACTGGTCTTTTTGAACTTATTGGTTTATTAAACTCTAAACAGAAGGAGGCTGTTGAGAGTATTGGTTTTGGTGGTTTGTTGAAGATACGTATTTCTAGACTAGATAGTTATAATATGTTGCGGTGGTTGGTACAGAATTTCAATCCTTCTAGTCGTATGTGTTCTATGTCGCGTTTCCGTAGTTTTGTTCTTACCCCTGAAGATGTTTATGATATTTTTATGCTACCTAGAAATGAGGGAAATGATGTATTGTTGTACAATCGTAGTGAGGAGACTCCTGTTATTGATAGAATGAAGGATAAGTATGGGATTAGTCCTAGTGCTAAGTTGAATGAGTTGGCTAATGTTTTTAAGGTTCATTTGAAGGATGGTGGAGATGATTTTAAGCGCATGTTTGTGTTTTACTCTATGGTTTCATTGTTTACCCCTGCGTCAAACCATTTGATTTGTACTAGTGTTTTGAAGTCTGTGGAGGATGTTGCTATGATAGGTAAATTTGATTGGTGTACTTATGTTTTTAATAAACTTTGTGAGGGTGTTGAGTCTTACAAGAAGGGTTCTGTGAATGTCAGTGGTTGTTTATTGATTCTTCAAATTGCATACTTACACCGTATGAAATGGCGTGGTATTGTTGAGCCATGTTTTATCCCACTTATCCAGCATTGGGATGATGTTAAGTTGCGTCGTCGGTGTAAAGAGGAAGCTGCAGCAGATTGTTATGGTGATAGTGAAATGGTTGTTGATACCTATCCAACAACTTTTAATGGAACTGTGAAGCAGAGGTTTATTACTTTTAATGTTCCAAATATTAGTGGCTTGGCTGATAAGGTTTGTGTGTGTTCTGTTTTTTTTTTTTTTTTTTAATGTAGTAACACATATATTTTCTAAATCTTTATAAGTTTCCTTTCTTTTTTGTAGGAAGAGGTTGTTAATTTGATGAGTGAAATTTCGAATGTTTCTAACAAGTGTCTTGTGAAGCTTTTGGATGTGAAGAACTTGAATGTTGGTTCTGGTTTAAATAAGCCTGTTGAGGATCCAGTTCCACCTGTGACTGATTCACAAAATTTTTTTGCTGATGAGAATGTTTGGAAGAAGATTGATGAACTAGTTGCTAATTTTATCCGTGCTAAGGAGCTTGTGGCATCTGCTGTTGATATGCCTAGCTTTGACTTGTTTCCAGACGATCCTCTAATGCAGAAATTTGGTTCTAGTAATGTTAGGGAGGATGCTGGTGTAAATGTGGCCCCCTCTGTTAAAGAGAAAGTGTTTGATGATCATATTTCCAACGAAAGTGAAGAGGTTGGTGGGATATCCTCTGAGGATGAGGCTGAATCTGAGGATGGTGATGAGGATGGTGCTAATGATGCTGTTCAAGATGATGTTACTGATGATGTTAGTGATGAAAATGCTGAGGGTTTGAATGTGCCAGTTTCTGAAGAAGATAATGATGAAGATGTTTCTTTGGGTGATGAGGACACTGATTCTGTTGAGCGTGAGAATGAGGTTGTGGGTGAAGATGTTGTTTACATTGATTATATTGACAATTTTAAGGATTTTTATGATAAGTTCCCTTCTGATGTGGGTTATGTTTATGAGTTTTTGAAGCTGTACAAAACTTTTTTTAATGGTTTAAATAGAGTTCAGCTGGAGATTGTGGATTATGTTTTTCATTCCAAGGAAAACCCAATGTAAGTTTTCTTTTACCCTTTTTTGTTTCGTTACTACATTCATTTGTTTGTATTAATTTTTTATTTGTTTTAATATTATTTTTTCTATTGCAGGGAAGAGCTTTTTAATCACTCTTCTGCATTGTATCTTGTTTCAAGGGAAGATATGTTGTCCCTTTATCCGAATGTTGAGATTGAGCATTGTGTTTCGAATGCTCTTTGTTTTGTTGTTAATCATAATATGTGTCAGTCTGCAAGTCGTTTGGTTATGTTTGTTTTCAGCGTGGATCACAGTGTAAGTTATAATATATATTTTATTTTTATATATTGTTTAGATTTTGTTTTCTTTTTATTAATTATTAATTTTTTAGGGTGCATTGGAAAAAATTATGCGTGGTTCATTGACAATGGATGATGATGAGAAGGAGGTTATGGGTACTTGGAAGCATTGGGTCGAGTTTGAATCGAACAAACATTTAATGTCTGTTGATCTAGTAATTTTTGTTTCATGTAGTAATATAATATTTTTGATACATTAATACACATTTGTTCATGTAGTAGTAGTAATTTTAATTTTTGTTATGCAGATTTTTCTTCCTTTCTGTCTTCATCATCACTATGTTGTAGTTGTTATAAACTTTCGCCGAAAGGAAGTGCAGTATTTTGACAATTTAGAGCATGTTCAACCTGAGACTTATTATGATTGTGCACGTACTCTGGTTAGTTACATAAACTTTTATTTTTATTGCTTTTTTTGTGTAACTTTATTTTTATATGTTTTGCTGTTCATTTTTTGTAGCAAAAACTGTTGTCAAAGTTCTTGAAGGCAATGGACCACCCTAATGCATCTAAGATGTTGAAGTTTCCTTTGGTAGATATGCATTTTAAATGGCATTCTGCTCAAAGTACTAATGATTGTAGTGTTTTTATGATGCATCATATTAAACACTTCAATGGGAAACTATATGATGAGCCAGATCTGTCTAGGGTAGTTATTTGTATATCTTTGGTTCATTTTTTTATTCATTTTATAATCTTTATTTTATTTTGAATTGGTTTTTTTTTTTTTTTTTTTTTTATTGTAGCCTTATTATAGAACAAGACTTAGAGCTGAAATGTGTGTAGAGGTGGTTTCTTGTGATTTAAACAGTGTAAGGTTGGATGTTATGAAGAAAATTCATGATTTTTATGTTGGGAAGCCTGGAATGTTGTTGGATATTTGTGCAAAGAAGAAGGCAGATGTTGATTCAAAGAAGGAAGAACAACGTAGGATTGTAGCTGATCGTAAGAAAAGGCTCAGGAAAAGGAATGTTTAAAACTGATTATGTCTTTATTGTTGTTGGTTAATTACTGAATTACATTTTGTTGGAAAATTTGATACATACATTTGGGTTATGTAACTATGCTTTTGTAGTTTTGTGTTAAAATTATCATGATACTTATGTCAGTTTTTATGATTTTGTTTTCTTTTTGTTTGTCTGCATTTTTTATTTTGGTTATATGAATAATATATATTGTGTTTTATATTTTAAACAGGGTGGAAATTTAAGAAGATTAATTTTTTGCTCAATCGTCATAAGGTATATAGAGTGCGCTTAAATAATACCTTTCAGTAACACGTTTTTATTACTTAAAGTAACACATTTTTTTAATTTTATTTTTAGATGTAAAATAATAGTGCAAAAATCTTTTTTAGTGGAGATTCTGCTGGAAACAGGTAATTTTTGATATTAAATCTTTTTTTATCATATAGTAACACAACTTTGTTCATGTAGTATTACATTATATAGTAACACATTTTTGTTCATTAAGTAATACACATTATATAGTAACACACCTTTATTCATACAGTAATTCACTAAAGGGTAACATAACTTTGTTCATGCAGTAATAAAGATGATATAGTAACACAACTCTATTCTTGTAGTAATTCATTATATAGTAACACAACTTTGTTCATGCAGTAATAATTATGACATAGTAACATAACTCTGTTCTTGTAGTAATACATTTAACAATAACACAACTTTGTTCATGCAGTAATAATCATGTCATAGTAACATACCATTGTTCTTGTAGTAATACACTAATAAGTAACACAACTTTGTTCATGCAGTAATACACATTACGTAGTAACAAATCTTTGTCCATGCAGTAACACTAATTGTGTTTTGTGTGATAATATATTTGATATATTATGAAATGATTTAAGCAAATACAAATTTATGTATAATCATATTAAATTTCATACGGTGTCAGAAATTTAGTTAACTGTAAAATAAATCAAATCAAATGACAATCAAAAATATCCACTTTTTAACTAAATAAACTAGGATTTGGAGTCTCTGAACCGAATTCATTTCCTGTTCTTTTTGTTTTTTTCTTTGCCTTCTTAAAGGAATGACCCTTGATCCTTTTACTTCTCCCCTTGCTGACACTACGTTTTGGGTCTAGTATTTGTATATTTTCTTCATCTGCAGCAACAACAGATTCTTGTCTTATTGCTTTTTTAGGCAATGCTCTGATAGCCAATGTATCTCTTTTGTTACTTTCTTCTAGAATTTTTTCTGCATCACTATTATTTTCAGCCTCCAAAATTAGATTGTAACTCTTCCTTACCATATTATGCCGCCATGGTACTGAACAATCAATCTTTCATTCAGATGGATCTTTTCATTTTTTCCAAATAGCAGTTTTTGCTTGTTTAGTCCACCTTCTTTGAATATATGTATCTGGTATCTTCTGGACTGAGTTTACATGTAGTACTCTTAAGCAATGACAACACAAGATTCCACGTTCTTCATATCTCTTGCAGCTGCACTGAACATGATTCATTGAGTAATCATATGTTACTCGTCTTGTCACACGATACACAGTAACATTATATATGACTTTGCTCTCTTCAATTGAAACCACTGTTGAAGTACTTGATATGCACTTTAAGAATTTCTTCTCAAATTCCTTGTACACTGTTAGTGTGTAGATTTCTGAGGCATGCCTTACAAGATCATTCATTCGTAGTGCAGAGTCTGGTTTTGTCCATGAGCATTTAAACTCATCTTGTTTTTCTTTATTCCTCCATTCTTGAACTGTCTTCTTGATTATAGAATAGAAGTCTGTCAAGCCTGTTGTCTTGTTTGTTTTGAATGAGATTGTACTGTTTGAACTCTCACTTATTTGGGAAGATAGAACTTCAGCAGAGAAGAAGTATTTGCTAAGTGCATTGCACCACTTTTCTTTTAAACCATACAACCTTGTAAGCCATTCATTATTTTCCAAACTATATGCAGAAATCATATTCTTCCAACAACTCTCGAACTCTTCTTGATCAATGCATCCTATCAAGCATTTGTTGAAGATTTCCATGAATGTTTCATCAGACTTTATTGCCCCTAGGTTGCTCATTGCATTTTGCTGTATGTGCCAAATGCAAAGCCTGTGTCTTGTTTCTGGAAAAACCTGCATTAGTAACATATATTAAATTGTGAAGTAACAATCAATATATTCATGAGGTAACACTAATATTCATACCTTTTCTATTGCTTTGGAAATTGCTAGGTCTTAGTCAGTGAAAATAGTTAATGGACACTTTCCTCCCATTGATTTTTTGAACACTCTGAAAGCCCACTCAAATGACTCTATTTTTTCATCAGACAATAATGCACAACCGAACATTACATTTTTCCTATGGTTGTTTATTCCAACAAATGGTGCACACTTCAAATTGTATATGTTTGTCTTGTATGTTGTGTCAAAGACCACTATATCTCCATATATTCCAAAATCCTCCATCATCATTGAATCTCTCCAAAATACATCTTTCAGTCTTCCATCATCATCCATTTGGACTTTGTAGAAGAACTGTTCCTCTTCATCTGCTTGACCCTGCACTGTTTCCATGAATGTTTTTGTATCACCGCCTTCAATTCTCTTCCTATTCAACCAGTTTGCAAGGTTTAGGTGGTCCTTCATTGTATGGCCAACATTCTCACCCCCTCCTGCATTGAATTCTAGATACTAGAAGAAATCATGTTCTCTATAGCAATTGTTTTCCCCTCTTTTATTGCTCTTTCTGAACGATGGAAATGACTCAATTCTGTTCTTGTTAATTGATGGTTATGTTCCATTACGTGTTTCACCACTTCATACTGTCCACTATCAGTAAGTTTTACTCTCATCTGTGCTTTGCAATCAGTCCTTTTCAGTGTACATGGTGCTCTTTTCCTCTTCACTTCATCCTTTTTCCTTTTCAGACCATTGCAAGAGCATACAAACAACTTAGATATTAATGCATTGTTGCCATCTCTGGAGAATATTCTTGTTGATTTACGTACACTAAATCCAATAGAGCGTGCGTGCATACGATATAGTTCATACATTTCATTTGTTGTCTTTCTTTGTGTTCCTATTAATGAAAAATTGAATTCATCAAAGTTATCTTCCTCAGTTTCTCTATCACCAGAATTTTCTCTTGATCCTTCTTCTTCATTGATGCATTCTAAATCTGAATATGCTCCATCCACCTGTACAGTATTTGTACCTGGATTTTCTACATTAACTCATTATTAATAATTTAGTAACATAATATTCGTTATATAGTAATACAATTATTTTTGAAAGTATGCGGTAACACTACAATTATTGTATAGTAATTCACAACTTTACATGAAGTAGTATATTTTATTCAACATATATTAATTAACAAGCAATTAATAGTATAGTAATTAACACTTTTATGTGGTGTTTGTGTGTACATGACATAATTTTTTGCTCTGTTTTTGTATGATCATTATATTAATGTGCAAGATTCGAACAAATTATAGGAATATGGATAGTTTTGTTTACCTGTTCTTTCTGAATTGGGAGAATTTGTCTCAGCAATTTGGTTACCTTCGAAATTTTCCATAGTGTTTTCTTCTGAGTGAGTCGTTTCTCCTCCGATTCAGTAGATTTTTTTCCGATTCAGTTCCGTCGTGCACGATTTCTCCAGCGCCGCCGTGCGCGGGTTTCTTCAGCGCCTTCGTGCGCGATTTCTGTCAGCGCCGTCGTGTGCGATTTTTCTCTCTCGTTGCGGTAGCTCGCGCGAATTTTGGAGGATAACAGCTGAAAGTAAAACCTAGTTTTTTTTTTATTGAAAGAATCTGCACGGGCTGCCCGCGTTTTTTAAGAAAGGCTAATCTTTCATTTTAAACTGCCTAATTTCACGTGAAATATTGCACATAAGTGCAGCCCCACAATATTACATCAAATGTCATTACTTTATTCACACTAAAAAAATAACTCCACTACTCATAAAGTTAAAAAATTATTACTACTATCCTCTTATTTCTCATAATATTAATAAACAACTCATATATTAAAATTAAAAATCGTGTCCATATTACAAATAAATCCATTAATATATATTAATGTGCTAAATAAGATTCCATCCATAAGAAATATTCTATTAAAAAAAAACCATTATCTGAATGGGATTTAGATACATTTTTTTTTGGATGAGTCATGACTCATGCGTAGGTTAGGCATTATCCGAAATCACACTACTATAACAAATTATATCCAAATTCAGGTTTTACTTAATTACTAAAACTAATTTTACTTATCTTTAAGGACTCGGGAGGCATTGCCCTAATATTATAGAATGTTGATAATGTTTTAATATTAGAACTGAAATAAGATTTGAAACATCAATATTGTTGATTTCATTCTCATTTCATTTGACAATTAAGGGCCTTTTTTACCCACTATAAATACCCATCCGAAACGACATTCAAACAAACCACTTAATTCTATTTTCTTCACATTATTATTGCAACGTCAAAACTGTCTTTTTCTCTTTCTACCATTTTTTCTTTTCAATTTTTAGAAATATTTTATTGTAAATTAAGTGTATTAAAAAAATAATGACATCGATGATAAATTATAATATATTGTGAGTAAAAAAAAATTGGTGGGTAAAAATTGATGTTGAACAAACTAAAAAAGAAAGTTTACATGTGAAAATTGATACTACAAAGATGGGATAGATGAAGTATACAATAAATTCTTGAATTTACCTAATTAGTTTTTTATTTATTTTCATTTTTATTATTAATTAGTGGCCAGTGGTAATATAATTAAGGGCATTATTTATTCAAGTACGTGGCGTACTATTTAATTGTGTTGATTTTTATTGAGCTCTTAATTATTCAAGTAATGGATGAGTTCAAATGCCATGGAATTTCTTATTAAAGAATAGATCTAGCTAGCTATAATGGAATAGTGAATTCATTCAAAATTCAAGAACTCTCTACTCTCTAGTTGCATTAGAGCTAATTAAATACAACTACCATGAATGAATAATTGAATGTTACATTTTTGACTTTTTTTTTTTTTATAATCAAACCGACACTTACCTAACGTAACATTGAAATGAATTAACCCACTCGATTATATATTCTAGTTATCCGAACTAACACAAGTGCCCATAAACCTAAATTGTTTATTCATTTAATTTCACAACAGTTATTTCTTTTAAAAAAAAATGTGACGCATTTTATAGTATTTGATTTTTTTAATAGAAGACATATTCTTTTCAGGATTTTATGATTTCAATTTTTCAGGCACGTACCAACGAGTGTGTAGGGGTAGGATTTAGTAAATTCATTAGTAAAGTAATGATGGACGGTGAGAAAGATATTTCTAAAAATAGCAGAATCCAGTGGCCAGAATGGAAGCGGCGGTCGCCGCCCCACACTGTCATTGCATCAGCAACCCGCCGCCTCTTCTACATGTTGTCGGTAAATTAGGAGGAAAATCTATTATACTAGTAGTAATTTCTAGTTAATTTTAATGCGCCGGACCACAATAAATTATTAAAATATATGAGCAAAACCAATCTATTGGTTATAAACTAATATTGGATTTTGTGGTAAAAAAATTTTAATTAATAATGGTCTACCTGTATTGCATGTATCCTCCTCCTATTTAAAGGTCATCATACTCATAGATATACAGCTTCAACAAAGCTAAGCTGCTCCCTACAAAACATTTTAAAATTAGTAGTAGTAGGAGATTTCTAATTAATTTTTCTTACTCTTCTTTACACTTGATCGATTAATTTCCCATAAGTTTTTTTTTTTTTTTAGATCAAGAAGATGAGCTAGTTTCTTTCATGAAATTAAATACTAGTACTATATATATATTTCGGATTATTATAATTACTCATTCCGGCCTTTTTGAAATTAAGATGAATATGGAAGGAGATGGATTAGTGCATGAAATCAGAAATTACCCCATGAAACCCTACTACCACATTTTTGGTATCCCTAATTCTAATTCAATAGGGGTTCTAAAAGCTCCTCCACCGCCGGCTCAGTTGCCGCCACTCCTTCCTCTCCCCACCGCCAGTACCCATCTCCGCCGCAGCTCCTCCACCCTTCAGCTTGCCCATCCCAACAACAGTAGTAATGGATCAACAAGACAGTACCATTCATTTACCCTCCTCAAGAAAAAGAAGAATATTATACCAAAATTAAAACAAGACAAGAAGAAAAAACCTAAAACTGTTACTAGTAGTAGTTCTGATGCAGCAGATGTTATGTTTCAGGGTTTTTTGGTTCCCACAATCTCTCCGCCTCCAAGCAGCTTGCCGTTGCCGACGTTTACTTTGAGGCCAAAACCAAAGGTGGTTGGCTGCAATGCCACCGGAGTAGACACCGGAGCCACCAATGATCTCCGCCAACTTCTCCGTCTCCAGTAATTAATTAATTTTCAATTGTATTATTTCTTTTTCTTTCCCCTTTAATAGTAGTATAACTTTATTTGCCAATGCCATGTTTTTGGAATATATGAGCAGGCATGGACTTAAATTGCATGTAATATTAATTTTATCTTATAATAAACGTCTAAAAGTAATTTCTGTTCAAATTAATTGACTTTCTATAACGTTTTTTTACGGCAAAATCACCTAATTAAGTTTTATCATGTAATCCTGGTAGATAGCAATTAGCGTGGATTTTTTTTTATATTTTTAAACCGTATGAATTAATTGTTTTATAAATATATACTATTAGTTTCTCAATACTATTTGTTATATTATAAAATTAAATGATGGTTATGATAAAACTCTTTTACATAAAACAAACTCTTCATTTAATAGTTTTTTTTTTTTTTTTGACGGAAATAGTTAATTCTCAAATGCATCATTCCCTCATTAGTTTTTTTATTTTTGAAATTTAATACATACCATTACAATATTATTTTAAATTTTCATTTATCTTGAATTTTAATTCGTAAAGATTTATATATATTACTAGTGTAAAACTCACACATGATTTAAATAAATTTATAATATATTTTAATTTATTTATTAAAAATAATATTTTTTAAATTTTTTTATTTTTTATTTTATTAAAATATAAAAAATAAAATGTTGTAGCAAAAATATATGAAAAAATTACTCAAAAATAAAAGAAAATATGAATTTTCATATATAAATTTAAAATGACACCCGTTAATTCATAATAAAATTAAATTTTCATTTCATATATAGATTTATAAACACATTGTTATTACATTATAAATCAATTAAAATCACACCAATTAATACATAATAAAATTAAATTATAATAAACTTAGTAAATAATTTAATTTAGTAGAAACTTTTTAATCCAATAAATTGTTTCCATAAATTTTGCTAACTAATTTAGTAGAAATAATTGAGTAGAATTATGATTTGGATTGAGATTTAAAATATCATTAATGGTCACAAAAAAAATTCTATATAATGTGAGAAAAAATTGTGAAGAAATTCTAACTGCATCCGTACACATTGAATAAAATGAAAGATGAGAAGAATTGTGTTGACTAAAAATAAGAATGTAGGGTTGAGATTAAAATTTAAAATGAATGGATAAGATTAAAAGATAAAAATTAGAATGAATGAGAAAATATAATTTTGAAATGGATAGATTTGGGAGGAGACAGCTATATGATATTACGATGATTGACATATTTTGATAATATATATAATTTCATTATTATTATTTGAAAGAATTTTTTAGATAACATAAAGTCTAGTATGCACTCGAGTGCATGTTGTGCACCCTAGTCCATGTTGCATTTTTCAATTTTACTGACTTACACTTTTTGGTAAATGGTGTTACATTTTTCAATTATTATACTAAAAATATTATTATACAGTTTAATAATTGAAAAGTGCAACGCCATTTAACAAAAAGTGTAAGTCAGTAAAACTGAAAAGTGCAACATGGACTAGGGTGCACAACATGCACTCGAGTCCATAGCAGACCAACCCTTTAGAGTTTAGATAATACTCCCTCCTTCCCGTGATTAGTTATCCACTTTTTTTATTGGGACGTCCCAAAATTACTTGCACACTCTTAATATGGAAATACCCCACAAAATTAATATCCTCACAATATCATTTTATTTTCAAATTTGTCACTCCTTTTTTCCATACATTTCACTTTACACATCATCAAATTCACTTTACCCATCATCAAATTACCTAAAATACCCCTCTTTTATCTTACATCATCAACCACTAAATCCACTTTTCTTAAACAACGTGCCTATGAAACTATGCAAGTAATTTCGGGACGGAGGGAGTATAAGAGATTTGATAGGAGTAGAATTTTATGAATCAATTGAAATGAAATCTCTTTCATAATATATTTGAAAATATAATTCAATTTAATTTGTTAATAGCTGAATCAATTGTATAAATCTTTATAATATATATTTGCAAACATTTTTTTACACGTGTCGTTAATTCATTGGTCTATCTCAATCTCTCTTCTCAAATCACTCTATTTCAAAATCTCTGAATTCTCATTCATTCTACACTTTTCTTTTAATCTCATACATTCAATTTAAAACTTAATCAGCTTAACCCTACATTCTTAATCTTATTTCCTATATAAATCCCTTATTTCTTCTCAAAATCGCTAATTTATCATTCATTCTCAATTTTATTTTTTATCTCATCCATTGATTATTTATGGAAGATTTTGGATTTTGAAAATTTGAAAATTATCTACTCAATAGAAATCCAATAATTTGTTACTCAATGATTGTGCAATTTGTCTATAAATCCCTCATCTCTTCTGAAAATCCCTAATTTATCATTCATTCTCAAAAATTTGTCTATAAATCCCTCATCTCTTCTGAAAATCCCTAATTTATCATTCATTCTCAATTTTATTTTTTATCTCATCCAATTATTTATTGAAGATTTTGGATTTTGAAAATTTGAAGATTATTCAATAGAAATCCAAAAATTTGTCAAAATCTCTTTTTTCTCTCTCATTAATTTCACATTTTATTAATGTCAATCATTAATCTTAATCGTGCCTTTTTTTTAATCTCATATTTTAAATGCACAATTTTAAATATTAAAATTTATTTAAATGAAACATAATTTCTGCCCAAACTTAACGACCCATTATTTGTACTCTATAAATATCAACAAATTTCTTCTCATTTCAATCAATTAAATCTTTCATTTTATTCAATTCAATTTTTACTTTGTACTAATAATTTTTTCACATTTTTCACTTTCTTGTAGGATTGTTGATTTTTAAATTAAATTTCATTTTATTCAATTCAATTTTTACTAATGTAGTTATAATTTTTTCATATTTTTCTCTCTTTTTTTTTTATCTAGATTTT
Organism: Galeopsis tetrahit; assembly: GCA_963675135.1. Lineage (NCBI taxonomy): Eukaryota > Viridiplantae > Streptophyta > Magnoliopsida > Lamiales > Lamiaceae > Galeopsis > Galeopsis tetrahit. The sequence goes on along the minus strand of OY776125.1, from coordinate 18,913,188 downwards.
CATTATACTACTCTCAGTCCAATCCTCTATATATATGACGTATATTTAATATGCTTAAACTAATAGTACTATAGTATAATATTAAAATAAAATAAAGTCTATTAATAAATTATATCTAAATTTATACTTAATTTCTTCACTTTTTGTAACTTAACTTTTTTGAGTTAATATATGTCTCAATCTTTTTAAACAGAATAAATGTTTTAAAGATATTATTTTTACGAAAAATAAATAAATATCAAGAATTAGAATAGGTATTATCTTATGTTTCAAAATAAAATTAGAATTCAGTAAATTTTGAAAATTCAAAAAGATATACTATTATTTAGTCTTATATTTATCAAGTCTATATTTGAAAGGTATAATCTCCAAAAAAAAAAACTACTACAAATATCCTTCAAAATATATATCTCTTTAACAATAAAATATATTCACTAACATGATATACAACTTAACATTAATAACATCATTGTGTCATGAAATCAATTGAATTTGTAGTGGCCTTAATAAGAAAACACCCACATGAAGTATGGAAGTGAAAATCAGTGTTTACATAATCGAATCAAAAATTAAATCGAATTGAGTACCGGTTGTCGATCGGTTCAATCCGATTCTGAGGGAGTATGCACTTAAATTCCTTTAAAATTTTGGTTATACTGTTTTCCTATCTATTCCATTAATTGCACAACATATTTCTTCTATACTTGTTTTCAATAATATTTATGTTGCAATTTCAAGACCTTATTAAAAAAAAAACTTTGTGATATAATTTTTTTACAAACCCCGCGAATACACTAGTTATTTATATACACATGTATATTGACGCAATCAAAATCTCATTCAAAATTTTATCAAAATCTCATTCAAAATTTTAATAATTATCAATAAACTTAATAATTATAGTGTATTTAAACTAATACTATACTCTATTTACTATACTCTATTTACCCACAATTACTTTCACACTTTTCTTTTTAAGACTTTCACACCCTTAAAAGGGTACTCTACCCTGCTGGTACAATTTGCCAAATAATATACATAAATGTTGAATTTCACAATAAACCCACGTGGTTCATATTAAAACCGTGTGTGTATATCATTTCTAGCATTTTGTTGCTTGTTTGTGCTTTAAGTCTTTAACTAAATGTCGTACAGTACAATATACACATAAAGAAAAACGAGACTAGAGCAAACTGCATCACTACCATCATAAGTAACTTTAATATATGATTGCCGTTCAAATAACATGAAATTTGAGAGATCTAATGTAGAATTCATTACAAGTTGAAATTACAAAACTACTGCAAAAGCAATTGGGAAACTATGAAGAATACACGATATCACTTTTGGGTATTCAATGCTCTTCTATTTCTTGTACAAGAGGTCCACATCAAACAAGAGATCAACATGGGGACGCATAATTGAATTCTACGAGTTCTCTGTTTGTTTATGGGCACAAATGGGGCACGTATAAAAGATTGTCTGTCCTTCATCAGCTGACCTAGTCTGAAGAACGAAAGAGACAAGCACAGCTCATTAGAACACAAATATGATCGGAACAGCTATAGAGTGTAGAAAATCAAACAGCAATATCAAAATGCTTGTAAAAAAGCCAGATTTTACCTGTCTAGCAACATAAGCCATGCCCAAGTGCTGGCATGCTCTGCATTTTGCATTGTAATCCTGTTTGACAAAATATAACACCATATGAAATACTGTCTCGGTTTTTTTGTTTCATAAAAAAGGACCCCTTAGAAAAGAAAAGTGTAAACATAATTCTGACCATCTGTTTCAGTTCCTTCTCTTCTTCGATGTCATCAAGGGCAGACAGTCCTAAATCCCTCCTCATATCCTGCAAAATACATATGAAAATTATTAGCGCTACAAGACATTTTAAATGATTATAATAATCCTTTCTAGCTTATTTAAAACCAATATTTAGCATTGGTCATTCACATTATTTTAATGAAACAAAACAGATTGAGAGGTGTGCATAAGGTAGAACAATTCACAATCCCATTGGCTTTCAGGTTGTGTTTCGATGAGTGGATTTGATTTGAGGAGGCATTTCAAATGAATGGAGTTAAAAATACATGGTTTTAGTAAGGATTTGAAATCCATAGACCTAAATTCCTCCATCCAAATGGAGACTCAGTGATTTTCAAGCATCTCAATCTAGTATTATGCTTTTCTCCTGTCAAAAAAAAAAATTCTTCTAAACCTGACACTAAGTAGACATGGGGAACTTGGAAGCCATACTCAGGAGACCCAATCAACTTTGCAGCCAGTGAAATGCAATTAAAAATCAAGAAGATATTAAGGCCGATTATTAAAATAAAAATAAAAAAATTAATGAAAATATTAATGTTCTTGATTCAACACAATTATGGACAATCACAAGCATATCTGAACAGTCGAAATTCCCTAAACCCAGTTGCAAAAGATTCATACGAGATATATGCAATGAATATGTAGCATTCTTCCATTTTCTCCTTCTAAAGACAAACGTTAATAAATTAGTGACTATGGGATACAGCACAAAGTTATTCAACACTGAAAATGATGGATAAATTATATGTGCATCTTAGAGAACTAAGGTAAAATTCATGAGAACTAAGACAAGAAAATAGAACATCCTCACCTCAGCACTGATTGTATAGCGTATCACTTTTCCAGCAATCTCTGAGAAAATGATGGCAAAAAGAATACTCAATCAACAAAAAAAACTTTCGAACTCTAGCTTATCACAGCATTTCATAGCAATGCTTATAAATCATAATTCATCCTAGTTATAAAGCACGTGTAGAACATAAAAAAATGATGGAAAAGATATCTCCAGAAAATTAGTTCATAAATTCTTCAGTTCTAAATTGAACATGAAATGTCCAACAACCTCATGCCTTGAGCTGATACACTACAATACAAATATAAAGTTCCTTATCCATTCATCTTAGAAATAATACAGTATCAAGAAGAAATCAACTTCATAATCGCCATCTGATTCCCAAAACTGAATGTCTAAGCCAATTCTTAACAGGCAATACTAAAACAAACAAAAAAATCAATTAAAATGCCTAATTTTAGAAGAAATGGAACAGGAATCACCTTTGAGGGGCTTCTGGGATTTGCACAACGGGCATTGAGCACACCTTGGTGTATCAAATGACAGCATAGTCCCGCACATGTCGCAGAACATGAAATCACGCTGATGACTGTAATCCGTCATAATTATGGTTTTTACACAATAGATTTGACAACCAGTATATGTAAATACTGTGAATTTCGATTGATTGATAAGAAAATTATTGCGAATGAAGGAAGATTTAGGGGTAGGGTTTTAGCAGGGAGAATGGAAGGGAAAGACAGGTTTAAGGCGAATAATAAACGAACGGGCCAGTTAGTTGCCCATTGTCAAGCCCAATGTACAGGCCCATTAACCCAGTTTTACTTTTTTTTTTTTTTCCAATTACAATTCATTTTTTAGGTTGTGTTTGGATGGAGGGATTTGATTTGAGTAAGTATTTCAAATGAAAAGTTTTGAAAATAGATGGAACATGGTTTTAGATAGGATTTAAAATATTCTCAATTTTAACTAAAAAAATATGATTAGGATTTTAAATCCATTCATTTCATTTTTAATCCAAAGGGAAGTGAATTTGAATGATGGATTTGAAATCCATAGATCAAATCCCTCATCCGGAACATTAGACTATTCGAACAATCACTGCTCATTAGATGCATTTGTATATATTTTAGAGTGTTTTTTTTTTTTTTTTTTTTTGTCTAATGGGAAAATGTTTGATAAATGATCTCAGTGTGTAGGATTAACTAACTGCTTTCTTTTTTCTTCTCATCAAAATTATTTTACAAAGACTTGAAGCAAGGCAACAAGCACACTTGGAGATATTAATTCTTTCTTTATTTCACGAGCAAAGTCTCCAATTTAACGAAATCTAAGCAGGGACGGAATCAGAAATTTTAATTTGTGAGTATACTCTTTATAAATTAATATTTCATATGTGCACCAAATATATCAATTTTTATAGATAAATATCTCAAAATATATAAATATATTCTTAATATACTAAAACTTTTAAATTTACATTACTACTGTAATTCACAAGTTAAATAAAAAAATCCTAAAATTCTTAAATTTATAATGTTCTGAAAATAAAAACAAATAAATAGTAATTAATATAAAAACTTGTATTTAAAAAAAAATTACTGTTACTGTCGTCGGTTCCTTTTCCGCTTTTCTGAGTTTTCTCCTTTTCTGTTCTAGCTGCTGTATTGTAGTGGCCGCTGTAATTTGTATACAGTAAATTGTATTTATAGGGGTAATTAATTGAGAAGCAAGTAATTAAACAAGAGTTGCACTCTTGTGTACTAGTTACATGTATGTAACTACTATATCCAATCCAGTAGTTACATGTAACTACTGTATCCAATCCAATATATGTAACTACTATATCCAATCCAATAATCCATTACAAATAACACATGACTCATTTATTATATCCAATCAAATAACTCATTACAAATAATACATGACTCATTTACTATATCAATTTAACACATAAATTTTTTCTTGGGCCTTTATTTTACTTCAATTAATTTTTTTTTAATTTTATCATTAAAAAATAATACTCCATTAATTTTTTAAAATTTTATTTTTTATTTTACTCAATTGATATTTATATTTATCTTTTTAATATTATTTTTTTAATTTATTTTTCTTCCTATTTATCATTTGTGTTTCAAATGATAATTTTTTTAACGTACTTTCTTTTTATGTCATAAATAATTATTCTAAAATTTTAAAGTCTAATAAGAAAATTTTAAAAATAATATTAATTGTTTTAAGTATTAAATAGTATAATAATAATTTATTTTAAAATATAAAACTCGCACCTCTCTTACGCAAGTGTTTAATTTTATTGGTACTATTTTACTTTAATTAATTGGTGTATAATTTTCACCTTATCCTTTCAAAATTTTACTTCATTCCTTACAAATTTCACTTCGTTTTACATTGTTTAATTATTTTTTTCATTTAAACTTTCATTTTTAATCACTTTATTTTAATTTTTTATGAATATAATTTTTAGTTTATAAGTGTTATGATAACAGTTGATAAGTATTATGATATATTATTAGTTAATATGCAGTATTGTATATTAGTTTATATTGGTATAAGTTCTATTTTTTTCGAGTTTCGAGTTCACATATTTTATGGTAATAGTTCAAATATAGTATAGTATTAGTTCACATATTGTATAGTATTAGTTCACATACTCTATGATACTAGTTCAAATATAGTATAGTATAAATTCAAATATTGTATAGTATTAGTTCATATATTGTAATATTTTTATACCCACATTAATCTCTAGTACTATACAATATATTAACTAGTACTATACCATAGGCGTACTAATACTATATCGTATTTAAATTAATATTTATATTTAACAAAAAATACATAAATTAACACATTTATAATCCCAGGCATACCATGCAAATTAATACATCAATATTAAAAAATTGATATTAACTAACTAGTAAGAAGAACAAAAGTGAGAATGAATCACACTGAACAGACAATTCAATTAATAGATACGATCACACTCAATAAACATATGAATGCATCAACATGGCGATGACCTCAAAGAAAATAATAAAGCTGATGCAATATTATGCTGGTTTCTTCCCCAATTCCACACTCATTTAAGTTTCTAAATATAAATTTTATTTTTCAATTAGATTATGTTATTAATTAGTTTTAAAAAATAATCTACAACCTTAAAAAACTTGTAACAAATCAGATATCATTTTAGAAATAATGAAGACATAACAAAATAATCTTAGTTATTATAAATTAGATTAAAGCTAGAAAGTGAGCATGTCATATTCATACATTTATACCCAAATTAGAAAAAAAATTGAATTATTTTAGTTTAGTTATTTTTTCCGATTTTTTTTTTTTTTTCTAAATTTTGGTTATTTTTGAAAAAAGAAAAACTGGAAATTTTATTTCATAATTTTATTTTTGAGTTTCATATTTTTTTTAATATTCGTTATGTTTTTTATATTTATTTTTTAAAAGTTAAAAAAATGGAATAATATTTGACTTTGTGGTGTTTCATTGGTGAATCGATAGTCGGTGTATAATTATAATTTTAATGAGTTGTATTTTAATTTAATTGATATAATGGTAATATAGTATTTTACATGTATTTTTATTTTAAAAAATTTGGGGGTGAAATAAAAAAAAAAAAAGGTAAATAACTAATAACCCATATAAATAATTGGATTTAGTTATATGTATGTAACTTGTACACATAAGTGCCTAAAAAAATGGAGTGTCTAAAAGAAGGAAGTGTGGACTTAGTTAAAAAGGAGGGTAAATAGCCAGTTACATACACGTAACTGGTACACATAAGTAATTGCCATTAAACAATATGGGTTTGGACTTTCTACAATTGAGCTAACATGGTGATGGGCTAATAAAAATGGGCTGACATGATTATTCACAAAGAAAACAACTAAGGGCGTGGCTAAATGCACCGGATTTTCTATGAGTATACCCACCAAACATTTTTTTAATCTTTCAGGACATGTGAAATGTTCCATATACTCCTAGGGTAAAATTTATGAAAAAAACTAAGATGAGTACACTCACTCATTCTATTTCACATAATTATCTCCCCCACCGTCAAAACAAACATATCATTCTTCAACAAAAAAAACTCCAAAATTGAAACAAAAATAAATCCAAAACAACAATTGTTCGAAAAAAAATTCCAAAACAAACATGTTCGAAAAAAATTTCAAAACAAACTCAATATGTTCGGAAAAAATTCCAAAATAACTCAAATTTGTCCGAAAAAAAAGATCGAACATCTTGTTAGAAATTTTTTCCAAAACACACTCAAGTTGTTCGAAATTGTTTCCAAAACAAACACAATATGTTCGAAATTTTTTCCAAAACAAACTCAATATGTTCGAAAATAATTCCAGAACTACTAAAAACCCTAATTTTCCTAAAATTTATAAACACTAATTTCTGTAAAAATTGTAAAAAAAAAAACTTACCTTCGACGACGTGCGTGGGTGCGATGAAGGGGAGGGGGAGGGGTTGCGGCCGCGAACGGCCGCGAAGTGGAGAGGGAGGCGTGCGCGGCGCAGCGAGGCAAGGCGGCGACCTTTTTGTTACGGAGTGGAACGGGCGGCGAAAGGGGTGGTGAGAACGGGGAGGGGGTGAACAAGCCAACGAGAACGGGCGGCGGCACTGTGCGAGCGGCCGCGTGAAAGGAGACGGTGGCGTGGGCGGCGCCGTCGTCTTCAAGAGAGTGGAGGAAGGCGGAGGAAATGGGTCAAAATGGGTGTACTATTTTAATTTTGAGAATGGAGAGGATTTAGAATTTTAATAGGACGAAGGGTATTTTTGTATTTTTCATGTGGGTGTCCTCGTCGCGTGGGTGTCCTCATAGGATCCTTGGTGCCTTTAGCCGCGCCCAACAACCAAACATGGAGAATAAAATTTAAAGCGATGGGTATATACCCCTCCAGCTTTGTTTAATACACGCCCCCTCCACTTTTATTAATTAAATATTCATGTAAAATGTCTGTTTCGCCCTTTTAATAAAATACAAAATGATACATACACTCTCCATCAATTAAACTAAGCCAAACCCTAATTATAACCCTAACCTTAATTTATTTGAGAAGTATTAGCCGTTGTCGCCCACCAAATGCCGCCGCCCAACCTCCGACATCCACCGCCGCAAATAAAAATTCAGAAGTTAAAAAACACAACTTAGAAATTAAAAAAAAAAAAAAAATCGAAAAATCAGAGTCGATCAAAATTTCTCCCGTCGACACTGGTTTGTCGACCAAATGCACTCCGGTCGACTATGGTTTGTCGACCAAAAACACTTTGGTCAATAAGATTTTTTCGATCGACAATATTGAGTCGATCAAAAACACTCTCGTCGACAATATTTTGTCATTGGGAGTGGTTTTGGTCGACTCAATATTGTCGAAAATTAAAAAAAAAAAAGCAGAGGAGACGGGAGAAGCTCAATAGAAAAGAAAAAAAAAAGACTTACCTGGGGCGGACGAGCGGCGGAGGCTGGACGAAGAGGAGGACGAGCGGCGGAGGCTGGACGAAGAGGAGGACGAGCGGCGGCGGCGCTAGATAGCTGGAGATAGGCCGCCGTCTTGTGCAATAGAGAAAAAAGAAAAAAAAAGCTTACCTGTTGCGTCTTCGCGCGGCGGCGAACGAAGGGCGGCGACGGTGGGAGGAGAAAGAATGAGTGTGGGGGAAGAAATTAAAGGAAAAAATTAGGATTTTGAAAAAATTAGGGCTTTAGTGGGTATTATCTTAAAATTTTTTAAGAGGAGGGTATAAAAGGTAATTTGGGGGAGTGCATGTATCTTTTCTGTATAAAGGGGAGTGTGCGTGAGGGCATGTATTAAACAGAGCTGGACCATCCCAAATTTAAATTTATAATTAAATACTAATTAATACTATATACTCCAACCGTCCATTACTTTCACACTTTACTTCACAATAATTTTTATACCTTTATGGAAAACTCTTTATAAACATTATCCTCACAATATTTTAACTTAAATAAATGTCATTACTTTTTCTCCACACATATATAAAGTCAACTCATTTATTTAGTTTATACATAAAATTTTATAAAATTACCCCTTAAAACTCCACTTATTATTACACTTTTTTAATATGCATGCTCATCTACCTATGAAAGTAATCTTGGAACGTAGAGAGTATATAATAGTAAAAAAATAAAAAAAATTACAGGACCACCCCACCCAACAAGTAGTTTCGTCTCTAAATCCAAGCACCATTCACACACACACACATATATATATATATATATATATATATACTACTCCGGGTAACCGTGCTAACGCACGGCCAGATATTTTGAAATATATCGTAACATTTTAAATTTTAATTATTATTTATAATGTATCATTTTATAATATCACTAACTTATTTTTTAAAAATATATTACTCACTCCGTTCAATTTCATTATTCTCACTTTCCTTTTTTAGTTGTCCAATTTTATTATGCCCATATCCTTTTTGGAAACAATACTATTCATACTATTTGATCTCCGCCCTTCTACCATCACTTATTTATCCACTTTGTCATTCACTTTATTTATAAACAATAATTTATTTACAAATGGACCCCACAATACCCTATCATACCCTCAACTTATTTACTTTATGAATAAACTAATTCAATATTCATTAAAACACGTGTTTGAAGAAGTGAACATAATAAAATTGGATGGAGGGAGTATTATTTAGGGTTAATTGCAAAAAAAAATCACCACCTTTTGAGTATTTATCAATTTCAACATATTCTTTTTTTCTTTGCAATTTGATGCACCATCTTTTTAAATTTTACAATTTGATGCACAAATTTTTTAAATTTTACAATTTGATGCACCGATATATTTTCCGATCATTTTTAATTCGACATGGCGGTCTAAAATTATGAATTCGTCATGTTGTGTGCAATTAGGAAAAAAAATACAACATAACATACTGAAAAACTATTTTATGTGATTAAGAAAAAAATAAAGCAACATAAAGAATTTTTTAAGACAATACAGTAATAAATATGATTCTGATTAATGCACGACTTGTGTGATTATATATATTTTTTTACAAAACACGTTAATGCATATCAGATAAATAAATATTATGAATTGTTTTGTTTTATATAACTTCTTGATTTTTTTTTTAAAATAAAATTATATAGATGTCACATATTTGTACGTATAAGAGTTTGAGATGGAAAACACTCAATGAATACCTATAATATCAAAGTGTAATGATAGAGAATTTTATTGGAAATCAAAGAAAATATATATTGATGGATTAGTGTGCAATATATGTAAAAATGTTTTAAAAAATGTGCGTCTTTCATTAAAAAAAATTATTAGTTGATAGTTACGTGTCCACAACGTGGTGAGTTCGCTATTTTCGGCGTCAAGTTAAATTAAAATTGACCGAAAAATATATTGGTGCATCGAATTGCAAACCATAAAAAGGTGGTGTATCAAATTGTAAAGAAAAAAAGAATATGTTGTAATTGATAAATAACTAATGTTCGTGAATTTTTTTGCAATTAACCCTATTATTTATTATCTACTGTATAACATTAATTATTGTTAACTCATAATTATACAGTACTAGTATAAAACCCGTGTGTTACACGGGGACTTTAAATAAACATTTTAATATTTAATATAAATATATTTATGTATTTACTCAATTATATTTTAATATTATAAGAACAGACTTTATTATTATACATAATAAAGCAACTTATATATTTGTATGAATAAGCACTTTTTTTAAAGGGTATGAATAAGCACATTAATATAAAATAAGCATTGGTTATACAATCAATTGTATAATTGAGATCTATTTATAGAATTAAGATCAATGTAAAATAAAGCGAAATTAAAATAATCGATAATAGAAATGAAATATTTGAATAATTATTATAATTGAAAAAAAAAAAAAAAGAGAGCATAAATATCTACGCATATTAATCTTGCAACCAGTTTTAGCATGAAGATATTGACCTACATTATAGATTAAGCATTAATAAGGAAAATTAATTCAGATTAACTCAAAATCAATTTAAGTCAGATTAAGATAAATGAGAAGGAAAATTTAAATAATTAATGTAACTGAAATTAAAATAAGGAAAGAAACATAGAATTTTAATTTCGGATATGCAGCAAGTCTTGGGCAATTAAAATACCACCATATCTTTGAAAATATTAACTTTACCACCAGATCCTTTCTAAAATAAAATTATTACCGATTTTCAGAATGATTTAGATAATAATTTTGGACAGTCTTCAATAGTGCATTATCATTTTCTTCTCTTCTAGTAATTGTCTTATACTTCATCATCTTTAAAAATTGTAAACATTCATAATTGAACGAACTTCAGTAGTGCATTATCAATTCTATAAAAGTTACCGTATGATATAAAGAAACACTGCATAATGATAACATCCTCAAGATAACAATTAACAACTACTAACTTTATATTTGTAACCAACCTTTAAGTAATACTTATCCAGAGCGGTGACTATACTACAATTTGAAATGACATCAATAATTTGGCTGAGTGATTGGTATGCAGCATCACGATTACAGCAGCATCAATAATTCTTTATAGATTTTGTATACCTTCCAGAATAAAATGCTTAATTTCCTGATTTCTGCAATGAGCAAAAACAAAGAAAAATACATTTTTTTGTGCTTTAAATATACTATTCTCATGCTTGTAACAGAAAATTTAAGAAATCAGAATCTACATTGTATAGATTGCAAATATCAAAACTAACAGGTAATGAATCATACATTTTACCAAACAAAAAAATCAACATATAACGTACTTTTAAGGTTAAAAGTTCACATATATTGGCTGCTAAGGCAATTGAGGAATCCCGCGCCTCGTCTCTAGACCTAAATGATTAAAATTAAATTAATAAACAATATTGCATGAAATATTCACAAAGATAAAATTATGAATTGAAGGACGGTGGAATTTACTTGAAGTTGAAAGACAAATTATATTGTTATCAATCCAATCAAGTGCGGAATGGAGCTTTTCGATACACCAAGCCCCTCTATTTAGTTAAGGCATTCCATGTGTTATCCTTTTATTTTTCGGTGTATTGAATAGCTGGATGACGAGACAGAGTGTTCCGACATACAACTAGAGCTAGGGTGCCGATCGATATGAGGTTTTCTATTTTGGTCACAGAACTCATGGCTTCCATATACTTTGTGATTGTGATCAAGACTCAAGAGATTTTGTCGAAGGTGTAAATGTCGTAGAGATGCTCGACCGCGTCTTCTATCACGTAGTGCGATTTAATGTCATCAAGTTGCCATTTTTGAGCTGTGAAACTTGCTAGAGAGAAAATAGTTTGATAGGGTATTTGTTTATGAATTTTGGTTTTTTTTTTTAAGTAGATAAGTGAAAATCGAAAATTTTCTAAATAAAATATAATCAACGAGTAAAAATTTGACACGCGACACACTAAGATTTTTTGAGATAAAAAAATACCCACAATTATTTGGTTGTTGTTGGTTGTTGATGGTTGTAGAGTTGTTGTTGGTTGTTCTACAACCATGGTCGTTAATGATAATTGAATTTTCCTTTTTTTTTTTTTGTCGTATATTGACGCCCTGGGTGTCGACCTTGCGATAAACATAGTCTAACTAGCTAATTTTTCCAACCTGCCCGAGGTCTCTAGTTCAAGTCCAAGAAAATATAGTGGAAGCAATCCATATAACGAAAATACATGTACATGCGTATATAGCAAAAGCACATAGAAGAGTATGGAATTGTTTTGAGACTCTACCAAGAGCTGCAGAAACACTTCTTTTTAAAGCTATCAACATAGCGCCTTTTTTTTAAAAGTGATTCTTGATTTTGTATTGAGTTTGCAATTATCCTTCAAAAGCTTTCTATAAACAACATCCATGAGAGAACAAAACCAAAGTCAGACAAGTAACTACATACTTTGCTGAGTTAAAAAAAAATATATCAGCATAATAATTTCAACATACATACTTGCTAAATCCAACATATCTGATCATATCTCATCTCATTAGTCATTACAGCTCAATAAGGAATTACATAAGGTAACGCAAATACCCCAACTTCAGGTAAGTATTCAGCACGAGGCCACGGTCCTAAGCTTCTGCAGTACGATACATTGCCACCTCCACATCTCCGCCTTTTCTCATCTCGTTTCTCTCGATTGTGGAAGAGCCAGTCAGAATCAACTGTATAAAGGCTCGTATCCTGAAGCTGAGGTGGAAGCCAGTTCTCTAGTAGGTCTTTATATCGTAATTCTTCACCTTGCATAGGATTCACTGCATCATCAAACAATGATCTAGTTGTTTTTCCAGCCTCAGTCTGCCCAGAAGTCGAACAAATTTCTTTCCCATTATTTATAGGATTGATGCCTTCTATATCCCTTAATGAGGGCAATCTTATAAAGATAGCTTCACCTGTTTCACAACCATGATGCATATAAGAAACACGAGAAATGTAGACATACACCCTGATGTCGAATGATTTTTTCTAGAACCGTAACTATAGGGGTAGCAATTGTAGGACAATGTTTACAAGCTGGCCATTAAATTTGGCACATTTAGGCTCTTAAATTTTACTTTTCACACAGTTAGGTCAATTGGGGTGTTTCAGGCTGGCAAATTCAGGTCATTTTTGCACATTTAGGTCAAACACTTGAGCCGTAATATTTTAGCCCGAATTGGGGTGTTTTGGGGCCTAAATGTGCAAGCCAACAAACATGGTGTCCTACAATTGCTACTCTTACATGCCCAAAAAAGAACGTTTAGGGGCAGGATCTAGGAGATATGGGAAACGAAACTTACTATGACCATGACTATCGTCTTCAGGTGAGACCCGTTTTTTCCTATTGATGGTGTTCTCTGTGCTGTCACATGATGAGCTGGGAATGGGTAAGCTATTTGGGCGAACATGCTCCTCGGTGAGGCTGCTCAGTTCAAATTTCATGCTTTCGGCATTTCGTCCCTTCTCAGAAAACTCATCTTCAAGAACTGAGCAAGCTTGGCGACCAATGTGACCCTTCACAATAACAGACTCTGGATTTGTCTTGTCTTTCTTATTTTTTCTTCTCTCCTTCCTCTCCCTTCTTTTCTCTTTCTTCTCCCTTCTTTTCTCCTTCCGCTCTTGTTTTTCCTCATGGAGCTTTAGAGCACCAAATTTGAAAATTATAGAAATATGGAAAACAGGAGGAGCAAACACATGTCCCAAGATATGAACACACTTGTTACTTCAACTTCCATCAACGCAATATAATACTTCATATTAAGATGCACAATTGTTTTTATACACAAGAGTAGTGAGAACAAATGAAGAGTTCCCAATTGAGTTCATGAGAAATTTAAAACTTTTCAACTCTTATTAATAGGTTCCCTCAAGACTGCATTCATGTCTAATAAAGCCTATCGAGAAGTAACACCTAACCAAACTTCAGACTAGCAAAATGGTATTTCCATGGTAGTTCATCTTAGTTGGGCATAAAAAAGGAAAAAAAAAAAAAAAAACAATTGTCATCTTTACAGAGATTCACCCAGTAGCTATAGATATCCTACTAGCAAAACCACAGAACAAATCCATATATTTTCTCATAGGATTCTGTGTAACGTAATCAGTATTTCTACTCCAAAAAAGTGAACTTTGCATTATGCACAAATCCTATGAAATCTATAAGCCACTCTAACCCAAAAATCAATAACCTCCTCAACTGAATTTCTTCAAAGTAGCTACTTATCCTACTCTTCATGTATAGTCTACAATGAGTCAATTACACCAAGACTTTCTGTTCTAATTATGGTATCCTTTTATACTCCACAAAATTGATCCCGAGTATTAGCTCTTAATGAGCTGTGCACACTATCGAGTCCTCATCTATTACCCAAACATATTCTCAAGAATCACACAAGATCTATAGTATCTTCAACAGGATTTCTGAAGAGTATGAAAGTCTGGTGATAGTTGGGGGTATGAAAGTCCATTATAATGACTTAAGTTAGCTTTTTTTAGATCCATAAAAAAATCTAGTGAAAGTCATTAATTATTTTATACTCCGTATTAATTATCTAATCCCTCTACCCCAAAATCAACGCACGGGAAAATTCTTGAAAATCTGGAAGAGTAATCATATTCCTGTAGTTGATGTCCTTTGTTTACACAGTTGCATACCCAACCCAAATCAGACATAATAAAACCCTAAATCCCTAAGAATTACATTGATGAAGTCATGCTCATGCATAAATCAATCAAGGTTCTCCGTCCAAACCTTAGTCAATTCGATCATGATCTCTTTCCTTGCATTGCTCAGTGTATACCCTGGCGGAGGGAAGGGGAAGCACCGAGACATATCTTGGATGTCGAAAATCCAAAATTTATCGAGATTAACGGAGATTTGGTTTTAATTGCAGAAAGAAAAACAGGAGACTTAATTGATCCTGTTACCGAGATCTAGGTTTTCAATATCCTCACGAAACAAATTTTAACGAGTAAGCTATGGGATGGGAGTAGTATATATAGGCGTGGGATCGAGTCCCTTCCTGAAACGACTCTTGTTTTACAATATGATCCTTCTGTGATATTATTTGCCGTTATGCCCTCCAATCCATTATCCATTCAGGAACTTGTAGTATTATGAAATTTTAATGAACATGGTTGGGCTCAAATTAATTTAATTAAATATGGAATCTTTTTCTTTTCCTTTTCGAAAGCAATAATAATTAGGAACAACACTTGATACCTAAAATATAGGAGTATCTAATTAAGACGATTTTGTAAAATTTCCAAGTATAAGTTTTGTGAGCTAAGTTTATCTTAAAATTGTTTTAATTAACTACATATTTTATATAAATTTTTGTGCTAATTAAGAGCAGTTGTACAGTTCGGCGGTTCGGACCTGTCTATATGGACCTAAGCCCATAAATTTCATGGGCCGAAAAGGAAAATAGAGGGGTCTGACTATTTACACTTCCATTTCGGTTTAGAACACTCCCCCGATTGATGCACCCCTGAAATTTGTCAAAATAGATGCACCCCCGAAATTGTCTTAATTACCATTTTCTCATTTTTATCTATATAATACAACTTTACTTACCACACTCTCCCTCAAACCCTAATTCTCTCCTCATTTTTCCTTGCCGCCGCCGGCAGCCTCCTTCTCCCCCAGCCACGGCCGCGACGGCCCTCCCCCTCTCTCTCTCTCTTTAATTTCTGCAATTTATTTTTTGTTCAACCCATCGTGCTCCCGATCGAAGATGCCGGCCACCTCCACCCCAGGTAAGTGTATCGCCGCTGCCATTTGGTAAAGTTCAGTTGGCAGCTATTTTTTTAATTTAGGTTTTAGGGTTTTCTGCAATTTGCAGCAGAAACTTTTTTTTTTAATTTTCGACAACATAATGTCGACCATGTAACCTCTCGTCGACATGTCGTCGACGAGAGGTTACATGGTCGACATGTCGTCGACGAGAGGTTACATGGTCGACATTACGTTGTCGAAAATTTTAAGTTTTTTTTTTAAAAGTTCGACCTTTTTAGGTCGACCATATAAACTCTCGTCGACACTTAGGTTGGGTGTCGACGAGAGTTTATATGGTCGACCTAAGAAGATCGAACTTTTTAAAGTTTTTTTTTTGTTCGATAAACCAGTGTTGACCATAGTGAATATGGTCGACACTAGTTTGTCGAAATTTAAAAAAAAAATTGAAATATTTTAAGTTCTTGAATTTTTTTTGTTTGGGGAGAAATTTTGTTGTTTGGTGGTGGTGGTGGTGGCGGCGTCAACGGTGGTGGCTGGATAAAACTTAGGTTTAGGGTTTAAAGGTGAAGGAAAGGTGCATCTAGTAGTGTAATACTCCCTCCGTCCCAGAGAAAGCTACCCAACTTTCCTTTTTCGTCCGTCCCAGAGAAAGCTACCCATCCCTTTTTTGGTAACTATTCCCCTCACATTTCCTTATATTTTCTCTCTCTCAATCACATCACCTCTAATACATCTACTTATTATATTGATACTAGTGTAAGACCCGCATTTTATGCGGGATTGAAATAAATTTAAAATATATTTTAATTTTAATTTATTAATTAAAAAATAATTTTTGAAATATGTATAGTTTTGTAAATTTATTATTCTATTGAAAAATAAAAAATGAAATGTTGTAGAATATAGATTACATGTATAAAAAAATAATAATAGAATAGAGAACATTGACCTATTTTCAAAATATTTATTTGTACAAAAGTTATTAAATACATAAAGGGTAAATATTGTCAACTATACTCATTACTGGATTACGTACATTAAAAATTTAAATTCTTCTTAAGAATATCAATCTCAGCAAAATTCTAAGGGCTATCTCCAAACTCACCATCTCCAACTTTTAAAATTCAATTACCTCGTCGGAAGTGTTGTTATCATCAAAATTTCTAGTCTGCAACATAATGTTTCTCGTTAATTTTAGTACTTTGCAATGTTTCCATAAATAGAAGGACGTAATGGTATAGTGAACTATAACTTATCTAGAACCCTTCGGTATAACAGGTAGAATGTGTCGAATATCTCCACCAAGACCGACTGTCTTTCCTCCACAAGACAAATCAGACATCAACCCATCAAGACTTCTAACTGTGTCTTTAGACTTTGATCAAAATATGTTATACATCAGCACCTCGTACCATTATCAGTTTTGGCTTTAGTATAGATTTTGATAAATGAGTACTATTAGGCTCCCTCCGTCCCACAAAAATTTGCAAAATTGCCATATTTTGATGTCTTATACCAATGTGTACACTACAAAAAAAAGGAAGCATTGTCATAACTTTCACCCTCAAAATATATACTACATATTTATCCGCATGTCATTATTTTTTCACATTTCTTAAAATACGTGCAATCCCAATGGTGAAAATTCCCTTAGGACGAATGGAGTATGTGTTGTAGGTCGATGACTCGGTGTCGCAATATAAACTTTTGAATGTGCAATATGTCCTTCAGATAGTAGAAAAAGAGTTATGCCACTATGACATTAAGAATTATGGCTGTTGAAAAATAAATAAATCCAGATAATCATTTGACGTCTTTCACAATTATTAAGTATTACAAAAAGAAAAAGGGTTAATATAAAAAAACAACTTTACTTAAAATACTCTAATTTTACCCTAGAAAAAAATTAACGATCTTGATCATTTTTTTAAAGATATATGATTAATATTAAACATAATTATAATATTTTTATTTAAAAAAAATTATTTTCTTTTAATATATACATTTATTATAAATAATAAGATAAATATATAATAATAATAACTCTACCCCCAATAATAATTATTAAATTATTATATAATAATAGAAATATTATATTTTTAACAATAATAATATTAATTTAAAATAATAATACTCCTATATTTTTAACAACACTCGATAATAATAATTTAAAATAAATGTATATAATACTATATTTCATTCCCACATTCATTCTCACTGTATATCCATCATAAAAATGATCATTTTTATGTCATTCCATTCTTGAATTCATTTTATTCAACCCCAAATTCATTTTATCATGAGTGTATAGATACATTTGGATTTTAATATTCAATTTAATCTTTGAATCAACACTTAATCAAATTTATTGAAGTCCAATTCCAATGGTATAACCAATTGAACTCAAGTATCACTCATTATTATTTAACGTAAAATGAAACTAAATTAAACTATTATTTGCATTGATGTAAAAAAAGTAGTGTCATGAATCATGACATATTTCTCAATGACAAATGAATCAACCACAATTTATTAATTAACATAAATTTTGTCAAAAAAATCTTATATTTCATAGTAGATAACATAAATTGTGATAAATATTTATTACTCATTTAATTAATATAAAACTTGGTGGCATAATACTGGCTACATTAATTATTTCCAATTAAAATTTCATGATTCATTTAATTTCACAATTAAATTATAGGAATCTTAACATTATTGAAGGTAAATTAAATTAAAAGGAAAAACTTAATAAATATTTTAAGGTCTCCATTAAATAATACTTATATTTTAATTTAATAAAAAATAAAATGTTAAATAAAATAAATTAAATTAATATTAACCAAATAATATTTTATTTTAAACAGTTTATGTATATTTGACTTCAATTTAATTCTACATAATAAATCTTTTTATAGAATTTATGTATTATTTTCATAGTGTTTAATTTTTTTTATTTTATCTTGAAATGGATTTAATGAAACTTTGACTAATAAGTAGCAATAAACATATTTTTAATTGTTTTTTCTTTAATATTTGGGTATTAATGATGTAATTTCAAATATAAATAATCTAAATTTTCATAGAGTATGTAATTTATTGAATTATGGGAAATAATTTTTGATAGACTTTAATTATACAGTTATGAAATAAATGTCTATGTTTAATTTATATTCCCTGTTAGTTTCAAAAAAATCAATTAAGAAGTTAAATATAAAATGGGAACAATTTAAAAATTGACTTCAATATATAGTTGTATAGTTAATTAGAAAAAAATATGGATAATATATTCTAGCATATGAAGTTAATGTGGATCATTTAATTTCGATTTTCTATAAACAATATAAACTTTAAAAAATTAGATGGATCCCTTTAATTGTAGCCAATCAATTAATAGTTATAAAATTAATTAGCATGGATTAGGGATTTACTAATTTTAAGAATACATTACAAAATTTAAAAAAAGAAAAACTATAAATTTATTGACGGTTTCATAATATAACATAAATTTGACTTTAATTCACAAATTTGATTTTCATTGTTTAAAATTATTTAAGTATAAAAAAAAATCCAGTTTCCTTAATTTTAGAAAATTCAATAACCAAATTGTGTAAAAATAATATGTAAAATATAAAATATTATGCATATGAAAGTTAAGGTGGATCCTTTAACTTCGATCATAACGATAAAAACTTCAATGAATTAAGGTGGTTCCTTTGTAGTCAAACAATTAATAATACATTCATGTAATACCTATATTATTACAATTATTAATGAATTTGTATATAATTATGCATATTTAATAGATAAAATATGCAATCCCTTAGAAATGGCTTTAACATTTATTATTACTGCTAAATGTGTGAATTGGTATACTTAAATTTTGACATGTGTTTAAATTGTTTATAATTTATCAAGTGTTTTAACCGTTAATGTGCTTCAAGCTTAAATTAAGAATACAAAAATAAGATTTTCAAAATAACGCATTGGAATTACATGACGATGCCAATTTAGGTGGGAGAGTGTTAAATCAATAGAACACTAAAAAAAAAAAAAAGTAATATTGGATCCTGTGTATATTGTGATAATTTTTTGAATGTTTCGTTGTACAACTTATAAATAAGCAGAAATATATGTTCCATTACACATATGCAATGCAACATAAAAAGAAAATACATAAAAAGAAAATAGGTTGAAGAATGTTACATGAATGTTTGATTTGCAGAACTTAAACAATAAACATGAAGGTTTGATTTCACATTAATATTACAAATCTGAATGTTTGATTTCACATATGTCGTAGTATAAAGTAACAAAAATTATGGGAAGAAATAAAAATTCAGATCGAATATGAGATGCTTTAGCATTTTTTTCATTCATTCTCATACAATCAAAACCCCCTCTAATGAGACGTTAACAATCCTTCTCAAATCTTCGTTGAATCTTTTGTCATATTACAAAAGAATTCAGATAATACAGTATACATTCATCTACCACTTAAAAAAATGGGATTGAGGAATGTTTGAGGAGTGAGAGTGAATTGAGAAAAATGAAAGAGAGAAGCTACTATTATATAGGAGATTCAACGGTTAAGATTAAACATTTAGATGGACGGTAAATGATTTCACATATGTCGTAGTATAAAGTAACAAAAATTATGGGAAGAAATAAAAATTCAGATCAAATATGAGATGCTTTAGCATTTTTTTCATTCATTCTCATACAATCAAAACCCCCTCTAATGAGACGTTAACAATCCTTCTCAAATCTTCGTTGAATCTTTTGTCATATTACAAAAGAATTCAGATAATACAGTATACATTCATCTACCACTTAAAAAAATGGGATTGAGGAATGTTTGAGGAGTGAGAGTGAATTGAGAAAAATGAAAGAGAGAAGCTACTATTATATAGGAGATTCAACGGTTAAGATTAAACATTTAGATGGACGGTAAAGATTAAAACAAGAAAATGGGAATGAATGAGGGTGGAGGATTTTTAAAAGAAAGAATTTAGAGGAGAGAGGATGAGATAGATGGGGTGTGGTTGTGACATGTGGCATAAAAGAGGTTTGCAAATATATATATAATAGATTTCTTAACCTCCGTGCCCGGAGCTCATGGGGAGCTTTCCCTGGGACGGAGGGAGTATAATTTAAAGGGTATTTTTTATTTTTTACATCATTATTTTATTATTAAACTCATAGGGGGTGTGTTTTAAGCCCAAATGGAGGTGTAAATAGTTCCACCCAAATAGAGCAGCTTCCCTGCATCGGCTCGGGCCGGGTCAATTTTCGCGCTTAATTCGGAGCCGGCTCACAAAGCCCTCCATTAAACCCCTAAACAGAAAAACAAACAACCATTTCAACTTTCTAGATTCATCCGCAAAAATCCTAAGAAGATGTTTCCTCAGATGAGAAGGGTAATCGGACTCACCTCCATCCGCCGTGCCGTAGGCGGTGCCTCTGTCGCTCCGTCGGTTGCCGGAAACCACACCCACCAATACCACCGCCTCTTGCCGGCGGCTTTCTTAGGCACGAACAGCAACAAATTTAACTGGTTTTCGTACAATGGTGTCTCAGATGAGCATTCTTCACGCGCCACGGCGCGCGGTCCTCCGGGGACAATGTTGTTCTCGGTGGTCGCCACCTCACCTGTGGAAGAGGTTGATGCAAAGGAGGCCGTGCATCCGAAATTCCGGCCGGCGGACGTCGTTCTGTATCAGTATGAAGCTTGCCCTTTCTGTAACAAGGTCAAAGGTATATCCCTTTTCGCCTCTCACCTTCAGCATTGCGATGTTTTGTTTTTTCTATTTTTTCCTTATTTGATTTGCACTTTTCGTAGTTTTGGATTTGATACAAAAAGAGGGGAAAAAGTAATTGTATTTTGTGAGCTAATTATATAAGAGTGATGCTTAATGACTTAATGTACCGAATATCTGTTCTGTAATATTTGGAATTGGATCGCCATTTGTGCAATGTTCACTTGTTAACTTGTAATTCAGTTAATGCTAAAAAGTCCAGCGAAATGTGGAATTTTTGGTGGGAGGTTTTCAGTTCATCAAGTTGATATTCATCTTGTTTACAATTTCGGATTTAACTCTTGGGATAAGATTAGTTTGAATTAAGCATAAATCATTTGATGGGAACATTGTTTTGATTATCTTTGACAGGGGTGTAACATGCTGGTATTAGATATCCCTTTGGTTTATTATAAATCTTAGACAAGTTTAAAGTCTAAGGGCACGTTCGGTTCAAATTCCTCAATAGGAATGGTAATGAGAATCATCTAATACATAATTAAAATGAAAATGATGGTTACATTGTTAGTGCAATGCTCTAATCTTGGAATGAGCTCGGACAAAAATAATTGTTGATAATAGTAGAATGAATAATGTTAAAAATTATGAGATTTCTATATTGTGAGGAACTAATATGAACAATGTAGTACTAGTAATATCCCTTTTGACTTTGCAGTTTTAATTTACAACATAACATACTCTGCTGTTTTTACGACAAATTAGTCATTTCTGTTATAAAAACTGTACAGCAGGTGCTATGCAGTATGCACAACGACAATGTATCTAAATTCTACCCTTTTGCTGTTTCTTATCTTCTTCACTTATTAGCTTGCAATGACATTGAACTATATTGTATGTTATGAATTAGCGTTCCTGGATTATAATGATATACCATACAAAATTGTGGAGGTCAACCCGATCAGCAAAAAGGAACTGAAGTGGTCTGATTACAAGAAAGTGCCGGTACTGATGGTGGACGGCGAGCAAATGGTTGATTCATCAGGTATTGAATTTACAGAACTAGTGGTAATCTCATGTTTTACTACCATGAAAAAGGTAGTAAACTCTTGTGCTATATCATTGCAAGTAACACTTCGGTGCTCCGGGTGCATCTAGCAATGGTGAAAATTTGACTCTAAAATTTCAATCAAGTTTTTTTTTTTTTTTTTTCTTGCAAATCATAGAAAAAACAGTAAAAAAGTATTGTTCATGTGATGAAAAATATTGGTTATACATTTAAAAAGTATTAATACTGTTTAGCCTACAAACTAATACTTTCTTTTGTATGAATTAGTACGTTTCTTCATTGTATTAATACTTCTCATTATGTATTTTTGTTTGTGTTTTTGAGTGAATAAGTCAAACTTTGGTCAAAATTGAGTGCGTAGAAGTTTTTGCCTATCATTGATCTTTCTCTTTGTAGCTATAATGGAAAAGTTGATCCAAAAGATCTGTTCTCTCTTATTGCCTTCTCTATGTAGTTATGATAAATAAGTTGGCCGAGAAGCTTAATCCTGATTTTCGCCATGATGCTGTTGAGGAAGACAGTGAAGAGAAGAAATGGCGTGGGTACGTGTTTCTAATGCTTTATCAGCTTAATATCAACCCTTTCCTTATGTTTCCGCCTTTTTTGCATGCATAAGATAAGAATAATAAGAAATTACCAAAATAATATATAAAAGGACATATGTACTTTACTTAATATTGCCGGAGCTTTTCTCAATCTTCACATTAATGATAGTGTAAATCTCATTGTTGCAGTTGGGTGGACAATCACTTGGTGCATATATTGTCACCAAATATATACCGTACCACTTCTGAGGCCCTTGAATCATTTGAATATATCACTACTCATGGTAAGAATCTTTTACTATCACTCACATTTGCTTAGTTTAAGTGATTGAATTTGGAAATACTACTGTTATAAATTTTCAATTCTACATGCTTATTCTTTTGGGGCATATGATTACATTATGTATAAATTGTACATTTTCAATTCTACATGCTTATTCTTTTGGGGCATATAAATTGTCTTCATTTTTTTGGTTGCATTAAGTGTGTTCCATTTTGCATGGGGCATCAAATTATTCATGTCTTTGATCATCTTTGATTATTTTCCTGATAATTTTAATTTTTTTTGCACTAATATTGCAGGTAACTTCAGCTTCACTGAGAGAATAACAGCAAAATACGCTGGAGCTGCTGCAATGTATTTTGTTTCGAAGAAATTGAAGAAACGACACGACATCACTGATGAACGCGCTGCTTTGTATGATGCTGCCGAAACATGGGTAGATGCTCTCAAGGGTCGAGATTTTCTAGGTGCAAACTTCTAAGTTGATCATACTTAGCTCCAATGATATAAATTATTGGCATCATAAAAATCTGGGGATTATATATATTTAGGCCAGTAACATTACCCTTTTTAAAAAAAATTGGTCCAGATTGTTTCCACCTTTTGAAATTGATCCTGTAAAACGGAATGAACACTGACACAATGATTGGCTGAGTTACCCTCAGTAGTCGGTCACTAGACAAAAAGTTGAATAGTGTAAATTTGCAGGACCAAAGTGGAAACAACTTGGACAAAAATAATTTACTGGCCTAAGAAAATGTATGTAATGCAAATTGATTACTGTTTCTCCTTCATAACAGGTGAAACGAGGCCTAACTTAGCTGACCTTGCTGTGTATGGCGTGTTGAGACCCATTCGCTACCTGAAATCGGGTAGAGACATGGTAGAGCACACACGTATCGGTGACTGGTATTCTAGAATGGAAAAGACTGTTGGAGAATCTGCTGGAATTCGAGCTTAGGAAGTGTATGGAAAATCTTCAGGGTTTTGCTGTGACTGATAATATTGTACCTTCTTGCAATGTTTTTAAGTTAAGGTGCAGTTTGGCAGCTCCCTTAATTACAGATCAACAATAAATAAATTTTTTTTGTTGTGTTACTTAATTGAGCTGTATTCCAAATTTCGTTGATTCTAGAAGGAAAATGTTAAAAACAATTATACTCCATATTGACAAATTTGATCTAAAATTTAAAAGAGCTTCGTTAATGAAAGATCCAGAGAGAAATTTTATTAGCAGGAGAAAGAGTACTCATAATCATTTTTAATAATTATGGAATGATGATAAAATAAAATAAATTGTACTCCGTCACTCTATAAACTTCTCTTTATCTCCCCCTCTCTCTCTCTCTCTCTCCAGAAGAGGAAGAGGAGAGTACGGTTGGCTGAATGTAGCCTTCGATGATTTGACATCTCTTAATGCAAACTTGATAACCATTTCCTCACACAATTATTAATGAAGATTGCTTCATTTAACCAATTAAACACGTCCCATCTTTCAAAGGACGATACTCCCATAAATCAAATAATGGGTCTTGCAAATTATAATTTTCATATTTAATATTTATGATAAATGTAAAAATGTATTATTAAATGAAATTTCGTATTATATATATGTGAGTTTTAGAAATATTGTGGTAATAAACTGATGCATAATTTAACTATGATTGATATTTATTAAACTCGTATAGGTACGAAAAAAATTCATGAATCAACAAAATATTTAATTTGTTTATAAACGAGTCAAGGTGGAACAAAAAAAATTTGCTCGGTTGGTTCGGCTTACATTCTCTAAATATCAAAATTTGTTTATTAGAATTTAAATCAGAGCACTATTTGAACTACGCAGTTTTATTCGGATTAATATTCGTATTCCAAATTTTAATAAATTACTGTTATGTAAGTATTTTTTTTATATATTATATTAATTTAATAAATCAATATATATATATATATGCATGAGTATGAAATATTTTATGTATAAATATATATAAATATTTTATGCAGGTGGTCATTTTAGTTTTATATCAAAAACGATATACTCCCTTCGTTCGCCTATAAAATTTTGTCATTTTTTGTCTGTCCGTCTATAAGTTTTTTATACTTTTTTTAGTAATTTTTTTTTATACTCCATTTTATATCTTACTCTTCTCTCTATCCTTTTCTTTTCCACCACCACTATATATATTATTTAATCACTTTTCTTAATTTATATACACAAATATACACCTATAAATATGGCCCAAGTCCACCGGCCCCAAGCCCAACCAAGCCGGCATAAGGTTCAAAATTAGGGAATGATATCACTTTGTTTTTGCACATCACTTGTATAAATTTTTGTGCAATAATTGTGATATTGTGTGTTAAACATTTAGTGAGTGAACATATAAATTATTTATTTTTAAAATGACACATCTAAATGAAACGGTAAAATTAGATCGGGAGGATTTATGTGTATCATCATTGCGCAGAGGTCATATTAATCTTTCTTATATATTAAAGTGATTATTTTACTCTATTTTAATTAGGAGTGGCAACAGGGTGGGGCCGGTTTATGCCTCCCCGGCCCCGACCCCGACGGGGAAAAATTTAAAATCCCCATCCCCGCTCTGATCGGTATCGGGGTTTTCCGACCCGAATCGAAAACCGATTTTTTAATTTAATTATTATTTTTATATTTTAATAATTATTATATCTCCTTAAAAAAATTATACCATTTGAGAATCAATTATATTATAAAATAATTTATTTAAAAATAATTTAAAAGAACAAAACATAAATAATCGTAACAATATTTGTATATATATAGAGATATATACATACATAAAAAATATATGCACATAATATATTTCGGGACCGGTTCGGGGCGGGGCATATTAATACCGTCCCCGCCCCGTTCCCGGTTTAAAAAAATTTCGGTTTTCCCCTAAATCGAACCGAAATCGAAAAATACACCAAAAAACCGCCCCGATCGGGACGGGGTCGGGACGGATCACCACGGATCCGGTATAAATTGTCATCCCTAATTTTAATTGTGAAACTGATTTTAAAAGAGTTATATTTTTAATGTTTGACTATTATTGGTAAAAAGAAAATCACTTTTGTATTACTTTATATTTGCAAATTATATGAATTAATTAAAGTTTAGCCTCTTAAAAAAGAACACTAATATATTTTTTATTGCAACGGAACATTATCATTTTTAATACTATGAGTATATTTGTATGTGTATGTGTATGTGTATGCATAGATATTTGAGAAATATGATAATTAATATTAATATATTTTGATATATATACTCCGTATTATACATATGTTAACATTTTGTATTTTTTTTTTTTTTTCTGGTTCCTCCTAAACCCTAATTCTAGGTCCTGCTCCTCCTCGTATAAGTTTTTGTCCTATTTGAGATGTGTAATTGTCTTTTTCATGCAATTTATGGAATAACGATTTGATAATAACGCATGGTTTACGACGTCTCAACTATATTGCTGATTGAAAATTTCAAATTATTAATTTTTGTAAATTTTATTTTCCTCTTCCTTATAATATTTCCATTTAAAATGTGCACTTATATATATGGTTGTCCGTTGAGGGCATTAAAACACTATCCCAATTGAGTCCCTACATTTTTATTTATTAACATTAAGTTCAGTATACAGTACTCTTAATTTAGTTAATTTCTTCTACTTTATATATAAAAAATTGCATCCTTATACTTTTCTTTGTACTAAAAAACTGATCTTTTAGATAAAATTTGTCACTATAAATCTAAAACATCAATTTTAATACAAATAAAAATGTGAAAGACTTCATGTAAAAAATGCAGGGCTAACATTTTATGAACAATGTTTTTTTGTCTCATCTAATAGTAAAGAGTTGGAGAATGAAAAATCGTTTACATTAATTCTCTAATACTCTCCCTCAATCGTGGGTCGGATATATTATCACCTCTTATCCTTTTCTGAGAGGAGACCCATCAAATGAACAATTTAGGGGGTGTTTTGAACCTCTATAAACAGCTTAAAAATACTTCTGAAAAGTAAAAGCTGTGAGATGACAGCTTTAAAAAAAGTGATTCTGAAAGCTGTTTGTAGTGTTTGAAAACACCCCCTTAAATGGATGAAGTTGCTTTCAGCAGAAATCGAACCCGAAACAAATTCCGTCTCATCTAAAAATGCAAATTCGAGAATTAGAGAATTAAATCATTTATATTAATTCTCTAATATAAAAAAAAAAAGACCAAAAGTCAACTTTTTTTTTTTTTGTGAAAAAGTGTATATTAAAAAATGTAAGTCACCATAACTAAAAAATGCAACACAATATTACTGAAAAGGGTAAGTCGCTATTATTGAAAAATGCAATACAGTTTTTAATGAAATATACAACACAATATTACTGAAAAGTGCACATCTGTATAACTAATATGTGCAATATATATAACATTACTAAAAAGTGTTCGTTAAATATAACTTAAAATATTATTTTTAAAAGTGTAATTCACTAGCATTAAAAAGTGTAACATTAAACTCAATTTCTTATATGCAATTACACGGGAAACCTACCCAAAAAAGTGCACAGATACATGTAAGAACCAATTAAAGAATACGAATTATGATCATAAAAATAAAATATTAGAAAAAAATATTGTATTATTGACCCAATATATATATAAAAAAGTAGTGGTCGAACCCTTGATACATACAGCTAGCATTCTCGTTGAGAATCATAAATGACTACTACAGACGTTGTCTTATCTTCTTGCAACCAACTAATTAATTCCACAAGGATAATCATATTATTATAAACTATTAAACTGAATGAAATAATACAACTTGACTTGAATAAACATTAACCTGATTTTCTATGTGGTGGTTTACCCAACTGTTTTTCCTTATTCGATAATATGTCAATTCTAGAAATCAACACAGAATCTAAAAATATACTACTCGATCACCCCGTTTTTTTAATAAGGGGACTTTTCTAAAATTAATTTGTTGAAACTAAAAAAAGTATTCCGTGCGTAACAACAAGTATGCCCTTGATTAATAAATTAAAAAAAGTCTCTAATCACGTTAATTTTCTAAGTTAAAGGGATCGAGCATAATTGAAACAAACAATTTTAAAAAAGTTAAAATATCATTTAATTGTGCACGTATAAGAAAAAAAAAAGCTAAAATTTCACTTATTAAAAAATGGAGGAAGTACTATCTAATTTGTTAATTTTTTGAAGGTATCACTGTTGTGCAGGTAAAGTGTCACGGTTGTATATACTCACTGTTTTAAAATCAATCATCAAATATTTATTTAAATAGCGACACTGAAACGGAGAGTTCACGTAAACTCGGGTTCATAGGAGATAGACAATCTCACCTAAATCTTAAATAGTACTTGAAAAATGGAGACAGCTTACCAAACAAAAGTTATAACACTACTACTAGCTACCTACCATATTATGGGCAGCAAGAAGGTGGTGCGCAGTGACGGACCCAGAAATTTTCGGTAGGGGGGCCCGATTAACATTATTATAAAAAAAAAT
Source organism: Galeopsis tetrahit (assembly GCA_963675135.1). NCBI lineage: Eukaryota > Viridiplantae > Streptophyta > Magnoliopsida > Lamiales > Lamiaceae > Galeopsis > Galeopsis tetrahit. The sequence continues at coordinate 18,884,072 of OY776125.1, read as the reverse complement.
ATGTACTCATTATTTTCATCAAAATTTCACATTATAAAATTGTCAATACGTCACATTTCATTAAATTAAATTGATCGGATAAGTTGACTTTTGCTATGTTTTGGTACAAGTTAATACTCCCTCTATCCCGTGATAACTTGCACATTTTAACTGATTCACTTGAAAAAACAATTGAATTTAGTGGTGTAGAGTCAAATAAGAAAGCGTATTTTAAGTGATTTGATAAGGTGTAAGGAGGATTTAGTAGGATGTAAAATAGATTTAGTGAAATTTAGGATAAAATGTAGACCCAAAATGAGTGACGATTTTAAAATAAAATGATGTTCGGATATATATTAATTTTATTAACCATTTTTATATCAGAAATGTGTAAATAATTATAAAACAGAGTATTAATTTTAATATGTGTGAAATTACCAAAATACCCCTAACAAATTTACAAAATTAGTGGGGGGCCCACGGGCCCCCCTGGGCACCACCTAGGTCCGTCACTGGTGGTGCGGGAATGTAAAAATTGACACACGTGAAAATGGTAAAAAGAGACACGTACACACAATACGTAGGAAAATGGAGTACTCCCTCCTTCTCAGGATTTTATGCACATTTTGATCGACACGAAAATTAAGAAAATGGAATAAAGTGATGTTTAAGGTAAAATAAAGGAGGGGCATTATTAGTAATTCATTGACTAAAGTGGAAAATATTTGACTAAAGAGAATGAGATTTGACTAAAGGTAAAATAAATGAGGGGTATTATCAGTTTATTGTTTTCTTTTTTGGAGTGTGCAAAAAATGTTGGGACGCCTGTTAAAGTAAGTGTGCATAAAATCTTGGGAGGGAGGGAGTAATTAATAAGAATTGTTTCGATTGTTAGATATTGGACATAATTAATGAGACAGTTTCAATTAATATAAAAAATGTGTCTAATTATATTTATTTATACAGCTATACAATTGCATATAAAATTTGTTTTTATTCATTTTTCTTAAAAATAAAATAAAAATGGGAATGGTAGGGAAATGATTTTGAAACCAATATTTGAATTACATAAAACCTTCATACGTACGTGGCGAGTTTGAGAAAGTTGGTTTAATTTAATTTATGCATGGCCGTCCTGTGGCAATTGTCGCACACTATTAAATTATACACACCCACCATGTTCACTATTTATTGAAATGCATGTTAGAGAGGGTTTTTCTGATTCAGTGTGTTGTGCTAGATGTTGTATTTCAGTGTGTTTTTTAACCAGCTAAATAATATTAATAAAAAAAACATCGTATTTAAAAATGACTACATCACCCAGCAGAAATAAGTGCTCAAATTAAAATAATTACATATCATGCATCCATCAAGACACGTTAGTTTCTGAGAGATATCATCATCGATGAAGACACACTGATGGATTAAAAACCAATAACTGAACTATACTTAATTGAGAAATGTCAGTACTGTTGTGCTTTTAATTAGCTAATGGACAAACGATGTAAAATAAAAGTACGTACGTAGTAGTAGCAAACACCACAACTTTGAAAATTCGAGAAATGAGTCTATGAGAATAAAATATAACAAATTTATCAAAATATCTCTATTCTCTTGCAGGGTCTATACCCTCCATTATATTTCATCTACTTCCAGACTTATCAACATGCACATTATATTAGGGTGGGTGCGTGGTACACCCTACACCAGAATCTTTTTTTTCTTTCTAAAAATAATTACTCCTCACAACTCAAAATTACAAAATTCTAGAAACTATCTTCTCTCAACAAAGAAATTAATAGACACCATCTTCATTAGATGATATCTTCTCTACTAAAAAAATCGATGTCTTGACACATTAGAGAGTTTTTATCAACTGATGTAGCACAACAATGAAGAAACAACAATTTCACATGTTTTAGTCAAATTTAGTGCACGTTTGATCACTTATATTAATTTGCATGCTTTACACCTGTGTCCAGCTGCACGGTGCAACTAGTGCACAAAAAACTGATCCATATATATAAACAATATATACTGACTGAGAGAAACTTATGTGCAATATTAGCCCAAATTAGGAAGGAGATAGAAAATATCACGAATGTTATGTTGGTAATTGAATCAGCCAAATGAATCTTCTTATACAAAAATCGTGCAACGATAAACATAATAACTTGATAAGTAACACATATTTGTCCTTATAGTTAGACAGGTTTGTCCTTTTAGTAACAAATGTAATTAGGTATTGAAAAACTTTGTTTCTATATGAATTACTATTAATTTATGGTGAGAGGTGAATTACTTGCATGAATAAAACCAGTAAAAATGTTAAAAAATCAGAGGATATAAAACTCAAAACGAACAAGAGAATGGTGAAGGAAAAGGAGGAAAAAAGTAAGTCCCACGTGTTTTTTTCTTAATACCTATATAATCAACTAATTTCTTATAAATATTAATCAAATTAAAATCTCTGTGTTTCACAATAATATAAATAAATAAATAGATAATTACGAATTAAAAAATATAAATCAATTAACCTTCCTATTCTACTTTTCTATTTAATTTATTAGAAAATTTACAATAAGTCCATGTGTTGCATTCATGGTTTTTCTTATGTCATTCGATATATTGAGTCGAAAGTCATCGAAACACACTCATAAATCTCGAAAGTACACAAATAAATCTCCTTTCTTCTTCAAATTAACGTCCAAATTAAGATCTTTCTATATATAGAAATCGATCTGCTGTAATATTTTCATTCGAGTGGCCGTGTTGACTTCCGTCTAATACGTACAAAATTTTGGAAAATTAAAATAAAATGGCGACTGCGTATTTAGTTACCTACCTAGCTACGTGCCGATCGAATTGCATGTTTAATGGGCACAGATGTATATAATACTCCCACTTAAACAAAATAAGTTTACACTTACCGTCCACATAAAAATTAAGAAATATAGTACTCACCCCCCTCCTTCCTTCTTTCCGTTCCACAATTATTTTCACACTTTCTTTTTGCAACGTTCCATAATAACTTTAACTTTCACACCCTTAAAATTGAAAATCCTTTATAAACACCAATTCCGACATAGCACTTTGCTTTTGGTTCTTCGGAGGAAACTTTACCAGACCACAACCCTCGTTGCTTGTGTGCTTGGACATACATAGCCGAACAGAGATCCTCAATTTTACACACATGTCATTACTTTTTTTCAACACTACACAAAAGTCAACTCATTTTTTTATTTTATACATAAAAGTTTACAAAGACGAAGTTGGATAGCTCAAGTGGTTAGAGCACCACTACCTGGGCTTTAGATCCTGGGTTCGAGTCATGGGGAGGGAAAAATGAATGGGTATTTAATGTAATTAAAAAAAAAAAAAACGGTTTACAAAATTATCCCTCAAAATTCTCTCTAAATTCATTTTTCTTATTTTGTGTGTCACTTCACACAAGAAATCATAAGACGGATTGAGTATTGAATATATAGCGTGAGGAGGTATTAAACATATATAGTGGATAATAGTTAATGTAGAAAGAAGAAAAAGGTAGAAAGAAGTAAGAAAAAGGTAGAAAGAAGAAAGAATACAAAAATAAGATAGAGATAAATAGTGAATTTTTTCAAATAAAAAAATAAAAATTTAGTGTTATGACGAACGAACAAGAAAGTGTAAACTTTTCAGAGAAATTAAATAAAACTTATATACATAGAATGAATTTACACGTGTATATCTATTATCTACTAAGCCAGCTAATAAATTAATGAAGATGTAATATAGCACTATATAAATGAGGGCAGCCAGCTTGTATCTGTTGTGTAAATCAACAAAAATGCAGATGCAGCAGCAGCAGGTGGTTTTGAAAATGAGGAAGAATTGTTGGTTTGTTATAGTATTAGTATTAATTTTGATGATGAGGAATAGGAGTACTTGTGAAGGAATAAAGCTGCCGGGAAATGTAACAATTCCAGGTGTTTTTGCATTTGGAGATTCGATCGTTGATCAGGGAAACAACAACGTCATGACGACCGTCGTCAAGTGCGATTTCCCCCCCTACGGAAAGGATCTCAACGGCGGAACTCCCACCGGCAGATTCTGCAATGGGAGAACGCCTCCTGATCTTATTGGTAACGTACTCTAACTTTTTTTCTTTATTATGGAACATAACTTCGTTTAATCGAATCTAAACGAGTTTACTAATATTAATATTATTTTTAAATTTGATTATTCATTAATTAATGATTATTGTTCAAATATATATTTTGATCAATTTTCTAGCTGGTTCATGCATATATAATTTCACTTTTTCATGGATCATGCAATATTTTTTTTTTTTTTTTTATCGTTTCAATTTTAATAAATGATGTGCTTCCCACCTAATTAATTAAGTGCAATCTCCATCGATGAATTAACACACACCATAAAAGTGGAACCAGCGTTTGAGGTGACCTATAATTGGAAAAATACTATTTTATGAAACATTACAATCATTGGGACTTCCATATACAGTATATCAACTACTTAACCTCCACCATCACTCCAATTTTTAAGCCATTAATACATACATACTCCCTCTCTACCAAGGCATCATTTATTTGGGACGGAGGGAGTGCTACCACCTCACTACAAAAAACGTGGGATTGGACCGACCTGACCTGACCCAGCTGGTTGGACCCAGCCCGAGCCAGGCCACAATCTGATCTGAAACAATTTTATCATTTAATTTGCGGTCGATGGGTATCGACCACAAGGTATTTTGTGTGGCTTTAGCTACTCGGACGGGAAGTTCTATTGTTTATTTATTGATATAAATTATACATATTTAAAAAAAAAATTTGTTGCAAAATTTGAGACGAAATGAATTTTCTTTGCAAAAAAAATAGTAATTAAAAAAAACAATTGCACAATCCATCACAAATTTGAGACGAATTGAAAATTAGAGATGAAATGAAAAAACGTCGCAAATTATAACGACCTTTAATTTTGTTGCAAAATTAATTTGTTAGGTTCATCAGTTTGACTATTTTCGTAGCAAATCGATGTGTTTGTTTAGTGCCTATTTCATATCTACTAGTATATGTATTTTCCCATGAATGACGCATTAACTTTGCATTTGCATGACTAAGTTAATTTTTTTTTTTTTTTTTTTTGACGGGATAAATTGAGAAATAGGGAAGGAGTGAAGTTTGGTGTGAAATAGTGATTTTCTCAGTTTTAATTTGTTAACAATTAAATATATTAATGTTAGTTTAGAGATTTTTCTTCACCAATTGGGCTTAATAATTAATAAAAAAAAAAATGGATGCAGCTGAAGAATTAGGAATCAAAGATCTGGTACCAGCGTATCTTGATCCCAACTTGAACCCCAAAGATCTTCCCACTGGAGTTAGCTTTGCCTCTGGAGGATCTGGATATGACCCTCAAACACCTCAGTTAGTGGTATCTCTCTCCGTCTCTCACTCAATTTGACATTTATCAAAACGACTTTCCTCCAAATCTTAATAAAAACATTTTTTTGTCTTATTCACTTCAATTGACCGTTTAACCCCAACCAAAAAGTAATTTATAATTGGTGCAGACAGCCATACCATTGTCTGATCAGTTGGTGCATTTCAAAGAGTACATATGGAAACTGAAAGGGGCAGTTGGGGAAGAAAATGCCAACAAAATCTTGAGCAACAGCTTATTTCTGGTGGTAGCAGGGAGTGATGATCTGGCCAATACTTACTTCACCATTGGCCTTCGTCGAGCGCAATACGATGTTTCTTCTTACGCCGACCTCATGGTTTCCTCAGCTTCCTCTTTTATACAGGTTTAATTCATCTGTTCCACTTTTCGTTCGTCATTTACAATTGACTAATACTAATTATGATATGAATTGAGTAATGTAGGAAATATATAAGCTTGGGGCAAGAAGAATAGGTGTATTTGGGGTGCCACCAGTAGGGTGTTTGCCAGCTCAAAGAAGCCTAGCTGGTGGAAAACAGAGAATGTGTGCAGAGGAATACAATGAAGCTGCTAAATTGGTTAATTCAAAGCTCTCACCAGCTCTTCAATCACTCACCAAAGCCTTGCCTCAATCCAGAGTCATTTACATTGACATTTATAACCCCCTTCTTCAAATCATCCAAAATCCTCATGATCATGGTCAGCAGCCTTTTTTCTCTCTCTTTCATACAAAATCCAAAAATAAATTATTAATTTTTGTATATAATGTGATGCAGGGTTTGAAGTTAGTGACAGAGGTTGTTGTGGGACAGGGAATATAGAAGTGGCAATATTGTGTAACAAATTCAGTAAGAGCTGTGCAGATGATACTAAGTATGTGTTTTGGGACAGCTTCCATCCCACTGAGAAAGCATACAAGATTATTCTTGATCAGCTCTTGAAAAAATACATCAACAATTTCCTATGAGCTACAGATCACACCCAATCCACTGTTTTATATATATGCATGTTAGCTGGTTATGTGTAACACAATCAACAACTGTTTTTTTTTTGTTTTGTTATTCTTGTAATACAGTTTGGTCCACACTCCACAGTGATCAATTGAGGAGGAACTTTCAACTTTGCTTACTTCTTATCTGTGCTTAAAACTACTTGTTAGTACATCAGTAGTTATAAATAAATTCATATTGTTTTGTGTTACGTTCCAATTTTAAAAATACGGATTTCTCAAAAAATAGTTGAAATAACTAACTTGAATGTGTCAAACATTTAATTTTGAACACACAAAGATAAAGTAAAGTGTACAACGTTATATTTTGAAATTTTGAGAAAAAATATCTATAATAAAATTCAAGGGACTAATCAACTAAAAATCCTTAAGAAAAACTCATAACTCAAATAATTAAACATAGGCATTAATAATTTATTCTTAAAAAAATATTAATAAAGATATATCGCCTCACACCACCACTCCTCGTCCAATCTTCCAACCTGAGATTGTAATTTATTGGGATTAACATATAAGCACACTGGCTAAGTTATCCAAAATTTAATGTTATACTTTGCCAATAGTAAGAGAGAGGCAATGACCATTAAAACTCTCGATCACTATTGGAGAAAGAGAAACATTTTTTTTTTTTTACACATTTACCCAACTTTAATTTTTCTCTTTTTACTTCTCTATTTCATTTTTTTTCCACCTTCTTTTAACCTTTTCAAAAAATATTATTAATATATTTTCAAAAAAAGAATATATTGTAGAGATTAATAGGGATAGTTTAGAAAGATCATTGATAAAAATAGAAAAAATGAAAAATTTTTTAAAATAAAATTTAAGACCAAATGCAACAAACTTTATGAAATGAAGGGAGTACTATATCACTAATGGAATTCCCACTCTTATGACAAACTTCGAAGTATGATTTTTTTTTTATTTTCACTCTTATTTCAAATATCACTTTTGCAACTTCCAATAACATACTCTCTGTTTTATCATATTTCCTTTATTTTAATTGTTTTAATTAAAGAATATAATAAAATACAATACAACATAATATAAGTAATATTATAGAGAAGGAGAAAATAATAGTTGAGTATAAAATGAAAATAACAATATAAAATCTCCCCTAAAAAAAAAAAGGTAAAGTCTACTATGCACTCGAGTGCATGCTGTGCACCCTAGTCCATGTGCACTTTTCAGTTTACTGACTTACACTTTTTGTAAATGGTGTTCCACTTTTCAATTATTACTAAAAATATTATTATACAGTTTAATAATTGAAAAGTGCAACACATTTACCAAAAAGTGTAAGTTAGTAAACTGAAAAGTGCAACATGGACTAGGGTGCACAACATGCACTCGAGTCCATATCAGACCAACCCCAAAAAAAAAAACAATATAAAACCCATTTGACTTGATGAGTTTTAGAGGCTGGAAATAATTTTTTAAGCTTTAGAGGTCTGGTTTTATTTGATGGGCTTTATATGCCCGATTCGACTTGTAATTTTCAAGTGTTGCTTTTTAATTCTTAATTAAAATTTGAGAAAATCTAATATACACCCTACGCACCAAACTCAATTTGGTGCACACAATATTTTTGAACCGCCTATTCAAGTTGGGAAAGTTTGAGAATCTTATTTTTGACGGCATCCTTCACCGTCAGATTCCGATCCTTTCCCCGGTCGGAAGGAACGGCAGTGAGGCGGACGCCGCCGACTGGCGACCGACGGTGGAGGCATCGGCGGAATACTCCGTCATCGAAGGGATCGGGGGCGAGTACTTTTCTCGGCGACGTCTGGTTTAAAGCCTTGGAATGTGTGGCGGTAGACGGGGAGGAAACGCAGAGATGGTGATTCTGGATATGCTGCAGAAGAAGTGTTAGAGCTAATAATTTCTTCAACGCCATTGATATTTTCTTTGAGACATAATTATGGAAATAAATACGAAAGAAGGACCGGTTTGGAAAGAAGAAGGGTATGTTTGCAAATTATATTAAAAGTGATTAAAATTGATTTTTCCAATAAAATTAAAAAATAAAATAAAAAATTGATAGTGTTTTAAAATTAAGCATTTTAAATCAATTGTATATATGTTGTGGTGTTTATAAAACAAACCATTTTTTAAATAAATTTACAAAAAACACCCTTATTACATTTATATAGGTAATGTGTAAAAATAAAATATTATTTAAATTGTTTGGGTAAAATTGATTATTATAATGATGAGAAGCACATAGAAGCTATATTAGAAGTAGGTGGAGGGTGCTTCACCAAAATCACTTTTAACAAATTAACTTAATCACTTGGTTGTGTTTGAAAACACTCCAAAAGTGATTTTATTTGAAAAAAAAGTCATTTTAAGCACCTTCTAGTGTTTAAAAACAACTTAAAAATACTTCTAAAAAGTAAAAGATGTGAGAGGTCAACTTTAAAAAAAAAAAATGATTATGGAAGTTGTTTCTACCGTTTGAAAACACCCCCTAAAAACAACCACTAAGCAGAAAAAAGCAGAGAAGCTGTAAGCGTTTTTTCTGATTTTAATGGTCTGAACATTTAATGGTTTGAAAATGATAATGGTCTGATTTTAAGGTCTCATCATTTCTAGCACATAAATTGAATTTTCATAACTTATTATTCTCAATTTATTATGTGATTGATTCTTAATTTTGTTACTTCTTTCTTATTTTCTTATTGAAAAGTGGTACTGAAAAATATAGTTATCTCTTATTTAAAAATGGTAATTACTGAAAAGTGGTAACTATTATTATTGAAAAGTGGTAATTTTGTTATTAAAAAGTGATAACTATTATTATTGAAAAATGGTAATTTTGTTATAAAAAGTGGTAATTATTATTATTGAAAAGTGGTAACTATTATTATTAAAAAGTGATTTTTTTTAAATAATTGTTGTGTTAAAATTATTTTAATTAAAAAATTAATTACAATAATTGTAGGGTTAAAAATTGTTGTGCAATAATTTGCACGGTCAGATTGTATATCCCGTGGATTAAATATCCGGGATTTCGCTCTCGTATGAATGATCCTCGAATGTAATGTCTTCTTGGAATTAGCCTCTCGAGAACTTGCAAAAAATACGTCGGAGGGGAGTCCGGCGCGGACACTCCGATGCTTAAGTCAGTAAGCGTATTTTCGTATTAGGTAAGGACTAGAGAGTCCTCTGATCGTCAAAAAGATCCTCAAGAGGTATATGAGTATCAAGTAAAAGACCCAGTGTGTAAAAAGGATGTTAGAGATCGTAAAAATATAAATGTGCCTAAGCTTTCCTATTTATAGAGGAATTCTACCTGAGGGGAAGTTAGGTTTTCCCCTTATCTCGGATCTGCAGCTTTTCTCATTTTTGAATTAGTCCACCTGCCTTTGAACTCCCAATCCCTGAAAAGGTGCAACCACTTCCACCTCTAGATTTCAGCCATTGAGTAGAAGAAAAATGAGTCTTCCTCTATCCAATCTTATCCCGTTTTATATGAAACCTCTCCTAAGCTTTCGGCCAACTAATTCCCCTCAGGGCCAGGTCTTCCTGATATCTCTCCCCTGAGGTCCTTGGATGGAGCCCCCCTCCGGAGGGACACCCGGATGAGATTCTCTATTCTGAGAAGTCCTTTTTAAGCTCGTATCCTCTCATCAATTCTATCCTCTATACACGTGTCGACTTCTTACGAGGTGACAATTTTAGGCCGCATCATCTACTCCCCCCTACTCTCATAAAGTGATCATACCTTTGTGAGTAAGAAATTCAAGGGAATCTAGCATAAATGACGTTTCTGGAGAGACGTGTTTTAACTTCACTTCGGAGAAAAATTTCGGAAGTATTTCCCTTCTTGAGTTTTCCCGCCCAAACTCGAGAAAAACGCTTCGACTTTCGCGTCTGGGCCCCACTCAGATACGATCTTCTCTTTCCTGCTATTTTCCCAAGGGGGAAGCCTCGATTCTAGCCCCTTTCTGCTCACTTCTCCGCATTTCGCATCCTCATTTCACATCTTCTCTCCTCGGAAACTCCCCCCTCTTGGTCTTATGGGCTGCATCATTATTACTTTCTCCTAGTCACACAACCTTCGAATATGGTCCACTTAACCTTCAATCAGTCTCTCGAAAGATTCAAGGAATCTTTCTCCATTCTGAGGAACCGCCTCGAGTTTTAAGTAGATCGGGGGGTTTTCCTCGGCCTCTAGGCCTCTGCATATCTTTTCCTTCCGTTCCCCAGAGATCTTAGTTCTTGGGAAGTAATTCTCTTGGGTTTCGGGCTAGAGGAGTAACCCTCCAGCTTTTCTTGGCAAAAGATTTTGGTTCATAAAATCTTTCTTTCGTTTTTAAGTAACCCATTTGGGTCTCAAGTATGGTGAGGAGCTCTCCAGCTCTCCTCGGCCTCTAGGCCTCCAAGTGTCTCTCACTCTCATTCTTTGAAGATTTTGATTCGTAAAATTTTTCTTTCATTTTTAAGTAACCCATTTGGGTCTCAAGTATGGTGAGGAGCTCTCCAACTCTCTTATATATATAATTCTTCTTTTATGCTTCATGTTTGCCTCTCAAATCATAACTTCTTATTTTCAAATTTTCCATTCTCAAGCTCTAACAATCTCTTTCTATGTTTTGCAAATAAAACTCTTTATATTTCTCGTAATAAGGTTAAGGTATCAATATGACGCCTACTCCCCGTAGCCTCGAAGCCTCTCATGGGTGGAGTTCTCATTTCTCTGGATCGTCAATCTTTCATAATCGGCATTCTTCTCAATCCTTATGAGCTCTAGCACTTTTCCCATGCGCTATTTGCTTTAGAACCTTTTTAGAAATTTCGGTCGTATCATAATTTGTCCCGTAATGTAGTTCGTATCCTAAATCTCACAGGCTTTCCGATGTTCAACACCTGATGCTCCATCATTCAACTTCATCAAGACTCGTTGAAGAGTGTGGTTCATCTTTTGAACCTCATGATCTCTCAAGTGTTTCATCACTTGATATTTCAAAGAATTCAGCCATATCGTGGCTACTCAGAAAGGTATGGTTCATATCTTGAACCTCTCGAGCTCTCAAGTAAAAAATCTCAGCCACATCCTGGCTTATCAGACAATGTGGTTCATACCTTGAACCTCATTACTCTTAAGTGTTTCTCACTCTCAATTCAAGGTGTTGATCATATCAAGACCTTTCAAATTCAAGTAATCCACTTAGATTTAGAGTAGGGTGAGGAGCTCTTTAACTCTCCTCGGCCTCGTGGCCTCTGAGTGTTTCTCACTCTCATTTCAAGGTATTAATCTCATTAAACCTTTGTAAATTAAGTAATCCACTGGGATCTCGAGTAGGGTGAGGAGCTCTCTAGCTCTCCTCGGCCTCGTGGCCTCTGAATGTTTCTCACTCTCATTTCAAGGTGTTAATCTCATTAAACCTTTGTAAATTAAGTAATCCACTTGGATCTCAATTAGGGTGAGGAGCTCTCTAGCTCTCCTCGGCCTCGTGGCCTCTGAGTGTTTCTCACTCTCATTTCAAGGTATTAATCTCATTAAACCTTTGTAAATTAAGTAATCCACTTGAATCTCAAGTAGGGTGAGGGACTTTCTAACTTCCCTTGGCCTCGTGGCCTTTAAGTGTTTCTCACTTTTGAATTCTCATATCTCATATATGCTCAGTGATCTACAGATCATTCATCATTTCATCACTCCTAATTTTCAAACTTAGCCATCCGGCTACTCAGGGTGGTTAGCCCTCACGCGTTTCAGAATGCTCAAAGTATGCTTATGAATCATATCTTAAATTGTTAGGAAATATGTGCTCATACAAATTTCCAAAAATCTCAAAATGTTTTTCATCACATCTCATAAAATCTTCAAATATTCATCAAAGATAAACATACATTTTAACATAATTTAGAAAAAAATTGACTCATCACTAATAAAAAATACGTTCTTAACCATGCCTAAATTCTCAATCATTCTCTCGATTCAATCACGAAATTCTCCTAAGTAATCACCTTAGCATTTCTCAAATCAATCATTTCTGAAGCCTTAGCAAATGCTCATATGCTTCGAGGTTTTATTCTCTAAACAACTACGTCTAGGTAACTCATATCATATCACAAAGTAAAATCTAAAGTAAAAAAGTAAAATATACACTTTTCACTTACGTGGCTTCATATCAACATCTCGGAGGTAGTAGGCCTAGACCCTTCATCACCCCCTTTAAGCATCGAAGTGTAAGACATTTGCAGGGCCCGCCATAATGCTCGTCTCCGAATATCGCATCTCAACACCCTAGATGATCTTACTCACCTAATAGATCGACTCTTGGGTATATCCTTCTTTACCGTAGCCTTGTAGCCCTCATGACTACCTGCACATCCTTCATGGGTTTCTTTTATCATGTAATCTCCTTCGAGAGACATCTTAGATAGGGATGAGTCAACGATCGCTTGTATAATTGGCCACCCAAGATGCAGTATCTTAGCCGCAAAGCTTGAGCTTCTCAAGAAGCTGCAGGGGCTGGTCCTTTATTCAGCTCTTCCAAAATTTCTTTCCTTTAGTCATCCCCTTCTTCGATCGCCCCAATCATGGGCTTAGTAGATTCTCTTTGTGCTATCACAAATGTTATTTTTCCTTTCCCCTTAGGCTCTACGGAGCTAGCCAGCTTTGACTGTCAGTCTTCATATTCTTCGACCCAATCTTTTACACTCGATCTCCTGGTTTACCCAGAAGCCTCACAGGATCTGGACGAACTCAATCTGAAATCTAAAATCATATCTAGAATATCTAGGCATGTCAATCACACATAATTCAAAGATATTTAGCCTCATATTTTAAAAGCATGGACCACCATCCATCCTCAATCATGAATTATAAAGCATATAATAACCACATAAACTCAACATGCGGGTTTTCTACTCATACTTACTGAGATCATCAAGTCATTCTCATATTCAGAGCACCTACGCAAAATAATCATAAAAATTCACGGGGGTTGTACTTAATCCAATAAGAAACAAGCATGGTTCTCATATATTAGTTACATCAAATCAACCAATAATCATAACCCATCCATGTCATACTCATTAGGACCTCAAGTCATTGTAAAAAGATCTAACCTCTCTAACTTTATGAAATACATGTACTAACCGGTGGTCCCAAATGTACTCGTCATTTGGGGATCAGCCCAATAACAGGTTAGGTGTTATGGTCCAGCGACTCGGCTGGTTTTCCATGGCTCCATTCTTTCTTCGGTAATCTTGCTCTCTCGAGCTGCTCTAGTACTTCTAGGTTCTCCAGGTTTACTCGTATATCAATCCCGAATTGATCCTGTAAAGATACACCAAAAAGGGCCTCCAACACAAACTCTCAAGTGCTCAGATAAGCTTTATAAGCCTCAATTATATAATTTAAATATGAAATAATTAAAGAATGCAAATCAAGTCTCTTTTGATCTCAAACCTGAAACCTGTACCCTCTCCAGGGCCTCTAGTCTCGACAAGATGATTAGTCTCTCTAATCTCAAATATCAGAAGAGGATCATTTTCTTTGATCCTCGAACCTCTTACGTCCTCGCGAGCTCTGAAATTCTTCCCGGATCTCAACTCAGGAATATCAACTGAGGGGATCGGCTTTTATCCCGATTCTAGGAGGCCTCCTCCTTCTTGGTCTTCTTGTCCTCAGTTCTCTCCTCTTCTGCCCTCGAGGGCCTCGGTCAACTACGTAAACAAATTCTCTCAGATGTCCAACTTGAATCATTCTCTCAATTTCATCCTCCAAATGGTAATATTGATTGCTGTCGTGCCCATATTCATTGTGGAGTCTCCAAAATCGGTCTGACTTGGGCTTTTGAGGACCTCGGTTCCTCGAATAAGGGAATTTCAGATCTGGATGATCTCCAACAACCTCCAAGACCTTTGTAGGTTCCAATCTCAGTTGGGTATATTTCTAAAACCTCCCTCGAGGCCCAGATCGGGATCCTCCCGCAGTATTGCGGTTTCCTGTTCCTCCGGAGTTTCGGGGAGCTTCTAGGCTGGACCTCCTCGCTGTAGATTCTCTCTTCCTCTCTCCACTAGCTGGTTTCACCTCCAGCCTCTTGGCTTGCCTCACCTCTTCGAGGGTGAGATACTTTTCAGCTCTGAAGATTCTCAAGTTCTCTACCCGCTTCAGGTAATCAATCATCCTCTCACCCACTCTAGTTTTCGGACTTATCGTTTTGTCTGTTTAGGACTATTGGCCTTGATCTCAGGTAGGGGTGTGCACCGGTCCAAAACCGGACCGGACCGGGACCGGTTTGGACCGGGACCGGAATCTTACCAAAAGGTCGGACCGAAATTGTTTTTTTTTTTTTTAATTTATGGAAGCAAGAACAAGATTGATGAATTTGTGTATGAAAATTAAAGTGTTTGCTCTTCATTACGTCAATGTGAATTTTATTTACATTGTTATTAATGGTCTTTTGATCCTAAAAATAAATTAAATATGTTTGTTAAATTATATATTTGTAAAAAATGTAATAAGATCTCAACACATTACTTGGTTTTGAAAAATAATTGAGAGTGCATTAGTAAAAAAATATAAAAAAAACTAAAAAATTAAAAAAAAAAAATCCGGTCCGGACCGGAAGACCGGAATCCAAAATTTCCCGGACCGGAGACCGGACC
Organism: Galeopsis tetrahit; assembly: GCA_963675135.1. NCBI lineage: Eukaryota > Viridiplantae > Streptophyta > Magnoliopsida > Lamiales > Lamiaceae > Galeopsis > Galeopsis tetrahit. The sequence continues at coordinate 18,869,014 of OY776125.1, read as the reverse complement.
GGAATCTAACCGGTCGGTCCGGTTCCGGTCTTTTTTCCGGTCCGGTTTTTTTTTGAACACTCCTAATCTCAGGGACCTAAATAGGCTCAATCTTCACAGCACTCATTCTTCACTTTCCATTTCCGAGTTTATCCCGAAATCCTCCTGGACTTGGATAGAATCAACCTATAATCTGAAATCTTCTGAACCTACCCAGAGATCCTCCAGAACCTGGATAGACTTAATCTATAATCTGAAATCTTCTGAACCTACCCAGAGATCCTCCAGAACCTGGATAGACTTAATATATAATCTGAAATCTTCTGAACCTACCCAGAGATCCTCCAGAACCTGGATAGGCTCGGTCTATAATATGAAATTATATCTAAAATATGGAAACATGTTAATTGACTTGAACGAATTTTTGGTCACTATAGGTTGACTGACTACTTCCCCTCAAGCATAAGGGTTCGTAGTAGTAATGGAAGTATTCGACCAAGTAGTATCGACCTAGGAGGTGTGTTTGTGCAATGGATCCCTAGAGTTTTGTGTCGGCATAACTAATGTAACTACGGACTCGGTTTGGATTTCTAAAATTAAGCTAACTTACTACAAAGATGCAAGAAATTAAATCAAATACCAACCTAGAAACTAACAAATGATTTATACTACTAAAAGTGAGAAAAGCACCAATAAGAGAAATTACCACAACTTAACAAAGAAAATTACTACTAAGCAAGAATTTAACAATTAAAATAAAGAACAACTACGAATATAATTCGAAGAAGTGCAAGGGTGAGAGAATGCTTCGGGTGTTCCCTACCTAGTGAAATCGAGAAGAATTGCTTTTACTTTGTTAATGCTTCAATTAAGTCTTGCTAAGAGCACCTAAATGCTAGGATGACAACCATTTCCCTTCGGGTAATATAGCCTTAAATCTAAGGTGTTCCCAAACCCGGTAATAAGGTTTTCGTCCCAATCCTCACCAACTACTCAAACAACCATTCAAGTAATTAATGTCCTTCAATGGGGTTCTAATACGATTAACTCTCTCTCGACGAATTAAAAGTATAACTAACACATTTGCATACCAACAACTCACACCATAAATATAATCATGTTCATGTAACTCTCGTCTACGCTAAACATGCATCTAAATATGGATTAATAGAAGTTAACATACAAAGTACCCATAATACCCATTAAAAGAAGCAATAAATCTAATATTAGCAATAACAAAGCTCAAACAATTCCAAACTTAATATTCACATGGTTTTAGAACACCCAAAGCATAAATAAACTTAGCCCATGGTGTTTTGAGAAACACACATGGCTAAAACATCACAAAAGAATGAAATAAACATGAAACTTGTGATTAAATAGCAAAAGAGAGTATGGTTTGAAGTCACCTTGATGTTTCTTCTAATACCCAAGCTATTACAAAAGAGTTTCACCTTAATCTTCAAAAACCCAAGCTAAATACTTAACTTGGAAGCTAATATATGAATTAAATGTGCAATAAATGCTAAACTATGCTAAGAGATGAACTAGGGTTTGAGTTTTGCAATAAATGAGGCCAAAGATCCTTTACAAATTGAGTTTTGAAGCTATTTAAAGCTTCCAAAAGTGTGTGAGACGAAATTTGCATTTGGGTCCTTGAAGTTCTTCAAAATTCGCGAAAAACCCCGAAAACGTGAGTTCACTCGACCGTCAGTGTGAGGTGAAACGGCCGGCCGAGTGAGAAAAATATACAGAACCAAAACTGGGTTCCAGATCCCAAACGGGTGCCAGTGTGGGCTCAAACGGGCGCCAGTGTGAAATCATTCCACTCGGCCGCCAGTGTGGGCTCACTCGACTGCCCGTTTGGTTTCTGCTCCTTGGACTTTTTCTTCTATTTTTCTTGGCTTTCCTTGCTCGTCCTTCCACCGAACTTCACTTCCAATGCGCCAATGCTCGTTTTCCCTTTAAAATGGATTATTTCACCTCGTTTCCTACACTTTGAACACATTTCTAGACAACAAGGTTAGTAGCACCATTTCTAACAATTATGACCAAAATCACATCGAAATGCTACGATAACATAGCAAGAGTGAGCACAAAAACGAGCAATCTCACACCCAATCATTAATCGTGTGTAATAAAAACAATAATTATGTTAATCTTTGCTTCCAAAATCATAATCATCATCAACGTCTAATCATTAATTCTACCACATAAAGTAATCACAAGACTCAACATGTGAATTGCTTACCCATGCTTCTACGGTTTCAAGTAATTCTCAATTCTAAGATCGTTTCTAGAGTATCAATCATGTAAGCTTAGGAGAATCATGCTTAATTCAATGGAAAAAATAAGTTCGTGTCATATATGTCAATATCATTAAAATATGCTCATAGCAAACTATAAAAGATCTAATACTTTAGGCTCTATCAAACACTTGTACTAACCTGTAGTACCGATGCACTTATCATATCTCTGCCTCGCACTCCCACGTTTAGATTTTGGACCTCGAGGCCCTAAATACTCTTCCTCATACCTCCAAGTTTTGATTCTGGACCTCGGGGTCCTGAATACTCTACCTCGTACCTCTAGATCCGATTCTGGGATCCTGGACCTCGGGGCCTTGAATATTCCACCTCGTACCTCCAAGTTTGGATTCTGGACCTCGGGGTCCTGAATACTCTGCTGCTCGTGGAGGGGCACGAATGTTGTCATCCCCTGCAGCGGCGGGGGGTATCTCCTTGCCAGGTCCACTCCCGAGGGCTCCAGACGTGCCAACAATATCACCCCCTGTAGAGATAGGGGTGTCTCGAGCCTCTTCCATCAGGTTCTGACCTTTTACAGGTGCGGGGGACGGATTTGCCCCTGAAGAGACGAATACAAGTTATTTTCCCGAACTTCCTTAGAGTAGGCGTGATTGTGTTATTCCCTCCGCCCATAGTTCAAACAGATAGAAAATCGTGAGAAGATCCCTTAGACGTTCCCACAGACGGCGCCAGTTGTTGTGCAATAATTTGCACGGTTAGATTGTATATCCCGTGGATTAAATATCCGGGATTTCACTCTCGTATGAATGATCCTCGAATGTAATGTCTTTTTGGAATTAGCCTCTCGAGAACCTGCAAAAAATACGCCGGAGGGGAGTCCGGCGCGGACACTCCGATGCTTAAGTCAGTAAGCGTATTTTCGTATTAGGTAAGGACTAGAGAGTCCTTGGATCGTCAAAGAGATCCTCAAGAGGTATATGAGTATCAAGTAAAAGACTCAGTGTGTAAAAATGATGTTAGAGATCGTAAAAATATAAATGTGCTTAAGCTTTCCTATTTATAGAGGAATTCTACCTGAGGGGAAGTTAGGTTTTCCCCTTATCTCGGATCTGCAGCTTTTCTCATTTTTGAATTAGTCCACCTGCCTTTGAACTCTCAATCCCTGAAAAGGTGCAACCACTTTCACCTCTAGATTTCAGCCGTTGAGTAGAAGAAGAATGAGTCTTCCTCTATCCAATCTTATCCCGTTTTATATGGAACCTCTCCTAAGCTTTCGGCCAACTAATTCCCCTCAGGGCCAAATCTTCCTGATATCTCTCCCCTGAGGTCCTTGGATGGAGCCCCCTCCGGAGGGACACCCGGATGAGATTCTCTATTCTGAGGAGTCATCTTTAAGCTCGTATCCTCTCATCAATCCTATCCTCTATACACGTGTCGACTTCTTACGAGGTGACAATTTTAGGCCGCATCAAAAATTATTTTAATTAAAAAGTGGAAAATATTATTAATGAAATTTGATAATCTCTTATACTGAAAAGTGGAAAATATTAGTATTAAAAAATGTCAATCTCTTATACTGAAAAGTGGAAAATGTTAAAAATATTATTACTAAAAAATGGTAATCTCTTATACTGAAAAGTGGAAAATATTATTAGTGAAAAGTGGAAAATATTAAAAATATTATTAGTGAAAAGTGGTAATGCTACTGTAAAGTACAAGATTAATTTTTTTTAAAAATTAATACTCCCTCCGTCCAATTTTATTATGCCCACTTCTCCAGACACGAGTTTTAATGAATATTGATTAGTTTATGTATAAAGTAGATAAGTGAGGGGTATGATGGGATGTTGTGGGGTCCATTTATAGGTAAAGTGATTGTTTATGAATAAAGTTAGTGGCAATTTGAGTAAATAAATGACAGTTGGATGGTGGAGATAAAGTAGTGTGAATAGTATTATTTCCAAAAAGGGAATTGGCATAATAAAATTGGACAACCAAAAAAGGAAAGTGGAAATAATTAAATTAGACGGAGTGAGTAATAATTACTGTAAAGTACAAGATTAATTTTTTTTTAAATTAATAATAATTACTGTAAAGTACGAGAATTAATTGTAGGGTTAAAAATTATTTTAATTAAAAAAGTGAAAAATATTATTAATGAAATTTGATAATCTCTTATACTGAAAAATGGAAAATATTATTATTAAAAAATGGTAATCTCTTATATTGAAAAGTGGAAAATATTAAAAATATTATTGGAAAATATTAATGGTAATCTCTTTTACTGAAAAGTGGAAAATATTAAAAATATTATTAGTGAAAAGTGGTAATGTTACTGTAAAGTACTCCCTCCGTCCCATGATTACTTGCACACTTTTCTTATTGGGACGTCCCAAAATTACTTGCACACTCTTAATATGGAAATACCCCACAAAATTAATAATCTCACAAGTCACAACATCATTTTATTTTCAAATTTGCTACTCCTTTTTTTCATACATTTCACTTTACACATCATCAAATCCACTTTACACATCATCAAATTACCTCCACTTTACACATCATCAAATTACCTAAAATACCCCTCCTTTATCTTACATCATTAACCACTAAATTCACTTTTCTTAAACAACTTGTCGGTCAAACTATGCAAGTAATTCTGGGACGGAGGGAGTACAAGATTAATTTTTTTTTAATTAATAATAATTACTGTAAAGTACAAGATTAATTTTTTTTTTTAAATTAATAATAATTACTGTAAAATACAAGATTAATTTTTTTTTAAATTAATAATAATTACTGTAAAGTACAAGATTAATTTTTTTTTTTAAATTAATAATAATTACTGTAAAGTACGAGATTAATTTTTTTAAAAAATTAACAATATTTGTAGCAACAGACTCATAAATTAATAATGGTTTTTCTAGCTATATAATTCTATATATAGCGAGTCAAATTAAGCACATTCTCATAAATTGGAAATTAAGCAATCAAATAAATCATAGTAATTTTCTTTGTTTTTGAATTGTCCAATAAAAATATGTCTATATCCGCTGGGATTTGGTAAATTAAGTCTAAACTATATTTAGCTGTTTAAACGAAATGACGACTGCATAACCTGCACACGTTGCATGTTTTAAATGGCATATTAAAATTTTCAAATCAAAATCAATGTAACTATACTATATATATATACGTGCAGAGGTACTATATAACTCAGCAAATAAACCAACAATTTTATTATTAAGCCTTAAACCTTGTATTTCATTAGCAAAAAGAAATGCAGCTTCTGAAAATGAGGAAGAATTGTTGTTGGTTTTCCTGTGCTATTATATTGATGATGAGTTTCTGTGAAGGTCAGCAGCAACTGCCGGCAAATGTTACCTTTCCAGGAGTTTTTGCGTTCGGAGATTCGATTGTTGATCAGGGAAATAACAACGGGAGGTTGACACCAATAAGGTGTGATTTTCCGCCGTATGGAAAGGATTTCTACGGCGGAACTCCAACGGGGAGATTCTGCAATGGAAAAACACCTCCAGATCTCATTGGTATATAAATTTATTTAAACTTCAAATATTTTTTGGATCATTTTTTCAATTTATGCATGTCATTTCAAGTTTAATGGATGGTAATGTTTGTAAAATGGAACAATCAAAAGTATAACTAATGTTGTTAGTTTAGAGATTTTTCAGCCATTTAATAATTATTACTACAATTAATATATTTTGTAATTGCAGCTGAAGCCCTGGGAATAAAAGACCTGGTACCAGCCTATCTTGATCCCAAATTGAACCCCAACGATCTTCCAACTGGAGTTAGCTTTGCCTCAGGAGGATCTGGATATGACCCCCAAACACCTCTGACAGCGGTATCTCTCTCTCTCTATCTCTCCAGCTCGTTAATGTTATCGAGGCTTGATTCTCATGAAAACACTTCTTTTTCCAGGGAGTGATACCATTGAGTGATCAGTTGAGGCATTTCAAAGAGTACATAGGGAAGCTGAAAGGGGCAGTTGGGGAAGAAAGTGCAAACAAAATCTTGAACAGCAGCATATTTCTGTTGGTAGCAGGGAGTAATGATCTGGCAAATACTTACTTCACCATCGGCATTCGTCGCCTGCAGTACAATGTCCCTGCATATGCTGATTTCCTTGTTTCCTCAGCTTCCACTTTTATACAGGTACTAACAACTAAACATGATGATAACTTTTCATCTTTCACTAAATGTTTTATTCACATTTGTTTAATATTGTAGGAAATTTACAATCTTGGAGCACGAAAAATAGCTGTTTTTAGCCTCCCACCAATTGGGTGTATGCCTGCTCAAAGAACCCTAGGTGGTGGCCTAGCCAGAAATTGTGCAGCTAAACCCAACAAAGCTGCACGATTGGTTAATTCCAAGCTCTCGCCAGCTCTCCAAAATCTCACCAACGCCTTGCCTCAATCCAGAGTCGTTTACATTGATGTTTATAACCCTCTTCTTGATATCATCCAAAATCCTAAAAATTACGGTCAGCCCTCTTCTCATTATTTATTCCTACATACACGTACGTAAGATAATTTCTAAGGCATTCCCTTGCTCATTGCAAATCAAATGCTGGTCTTATAGTTGATAAATAGTTTTTTAGCCCTGTAAGTTACCCTTATATCAGTTTCAGGCTTGCCAACTATCAAGAATTGAAGATAGTTCGGTAACTTTAAATTAATTGACATTTCAGTTAGTGTAGGAGGTGAAACATCATGTTGATGCTGACGTGGCAAAATCTGATAGGTCAACCAGATTTTTGACCTCCTAAACCGGTTACTGGACTAAAATATCGAATAATTAAAAGTTACAAGACTATTCTCAATTTGTGAAAGTCTACATGACTGAAAACGAATACAGGTATCTTACGGGACTAAAGAAAAACTATTTTTCTTTATAATTGTTAAATCTGCTGCAGCAAATTGGCAATCTAATAAACAAGACCATATTCAGGCATGAGCCCACTGCCCACCACACCCTTAATTGAGTTCTTGTCAATTGTGGAGTTTGAATGATACACTACATTAAATTATTTATAGAATTACCAATGTTGTGTTGATGATTACAGGGTTTGATGTTAGTGACAAAGGTTGCTGTGGGACAGGAGGTATAGAAGTAGCAATATTGTGTAAAAATTTCAGTGGAACCTGTGCAGATGATTCTAAGTACATATTTTGGGACAGCTACCATCCCACTGAGAGAACATACAAGACTCTTGTTGATCAAATATTGCTAAAATACCTCAACAGTTTCTTGTGAGAGCAGCTTTAGTTTATTATTAGTTTTCTTGTGTGAGCAATTGTCTCAATGTTATCCAATTTGATCCACATTCATTCAATCAAATAAGGGATAGCAAAATCACCTTAATTTTCCTCAGAAATATCAATTATGCATGTTCCAGGAATCTCAAGAAGTACTTTGGTACAGTTTCATCCTACAGAAAGAACAAAAATGCTTTAAATTCAACGAATTATCAAGAAACACATTAGTAGCTCTAAATAGCCTATAACTTATGTTGTAAAGTTCCTGGATAATATCATTTTTGGTCCCTAAAGTTTACCTTCTCCCAGTTTTGGTCCTCCTCTTTCACTCACCACTTATATTCACATATTTGGGACTTAGTTGACCGTCCATTGACTAACAAAATCAACTGCTCTGGGGTGCTGAATGTAACTATTTAAAAATTATTAATTACACTTAGCCCCCCTAAATAATTGATAACAACCCCAAAATAATTACATATAACACCCCCAAATAGTTGATTCTACGGATAGTCAACTAACGTTGAGAGGGGGCCAAAACTGACAAAAAGGTAAACTATAAGGATAAAAAATGATAGTTTCCCGAAATTCCTCTTAGCTAGTTCACCCAACCAAAGTCAAATGAAATCTTTCTACAATGTAACATCTGATAAGCAACAGTTTTCATTCCATTTCAAATGTATATCGAATCCAAGAAGGGTAGATATGAACATACATTTATAAAACACGAGCTTGCAAGTGCTGGTCATGCTTCCTTGTGTTTCTTGAACCAAGGTATCCACACTGACGTTGTTTTCTGGTACTTTTTGTATGCCTCAGCTCTGTATTCCTGTTTCAACATACGTTCTTCCACAAGAATAGTCACATAAGCTAAGCATAAGCTATTAACCAAAGCACCAACAAAGCTCCAATGGTAATCCAAGTTCAAAGCAAAGATTGCCAATCCCCACCACCATAACTGCTCCCCAAAATAGTTTGGATGGCGTGAGTAGTGCCATAAACCTTCATCAAGATTGGGCACTAATTCTTGGCCAAGATGTTTTAACCTCTGATTTTTACTAACAAAATTGTAAAGCTGTGTATCAGCAAAATATGCAACTGTAATCCCGGCTAAGCACACGAGTGTAGCAACTACATCCCAGATATTGAATTGACTGTTGTTTGAGTGAACAACGTAGAAAGGGAAGCATATTCCCACTAGAAAAACCTGTTTCAGCTCTGTTTAGTATTTTGCTCAATCAGGAATTTCATCAAACAGGTAATATGCAGGAATGAGGCGGTGTAATGAAATTACCTGCTGAGAAACGTAGACGGCAAAGAAAGAAATCCACCACCAGTGTTTGCCATATTGTTTGCGCAGATCATTAAATCTCCAATCCTCTCGAGCACCCCACTGCCAATTTTCTCGGCGGAAGTAGCTGTGAGTGAGCCTTAGGGCCCAAACCCAGGTCAAAAAAATCACCGATCTCGATCTCCAAGCATTGGATTCTGCCAAAGGATGAGCTGCGAAGTAATGAACAAATAACACAGGTAACACCGTCCAATACAAATCTATCATCTGGAATTGCACAAATTTAGTAAGAATTGAAGGACTAAAACCAGAAATTGCGATTACGAGAATGAGAGTACAGTTAAATTACATACTCAGTGGGTGGATTGGAGAAGACCCACAACCCAGAAAAGAAGGTTGACATTGAGGAAGAAGAGAATGTTGGCATGGACTTTTTATTCACGAGTAATTTTCTTTGTGTGCACTCCTCAATTGGGTGCAATTTCCTCAAAATGGTGAAATTGAGTTATAATTTTAATTTATTTTTTAATTAAAAAATTTAATTGAACATCCCCTTAAAATTTTTATTTTTATTTTTTATGGAGAGTTTACAAGATCATAAAATAGAGTTACAAATCAGGAGCATAAGATCTTGATCTTCAAATCAAACGAATATCACCGTCCACTCCAATAGCGTGAAGAGGAAATACGAGTTTCCCTTTGCCTTAACAGATGTACAGGTCTTCAATTTTTAAACGAGACAACTCCACACGAAGGTGTTCTCATATCAAGAATAGGAAGCGGAATAAAACAGACAAAGTTCCACGAGTACCCGATCCAAAAGTACCAGAGCACTAGGGCTCTCGAGGCTATCTCAAGGAGCCCAACCATCGAAAAAAAGTCTCACAACCACAACAAAGCCCCATAACGGGAACAAGACGCGCACAGGGCGCACCAGAGACAACCAACAATAATTAAAACAAGAACTAAGCAAGCACCAAAACTACATATGAAAGCAGTAAAATAGGATCAACGAAGAAATACGGTCACCGTGGCTCTGTTACGGACAAGATCTACGTTGATCCCTAACAAGAACGGAAAATAAACTACACCAGATTATTCTTGATCAACTCTTGAAAAAATACATCAACAATTTCCTATGAGCTACAGATCACACCCAATCCACTGTTTTATATATATGCATGCTGGTTATGTGTAACACAATCAACTATTTTTTTTTTTTTTTTTGTTATTCTTGTAATACAGTTTGGTTCACACTCCAAGTGATCAATTGAGGAGGAATTTTCAACTTTGCTTACTTCTTATCTGTGCTTTTTTTTTTTTTTTTTTTTTTGAAGGTTTACAAGATCAACAATACATGAATAAAAACAATTCTAAGTTCTAGATCTTTCAAACCACATAGAATCAACTCGGCATCGTTGCTCCATCCAATCGCGAGGAAGAGGAAAACGAGTGAAGCCTTTGTCCACCAAGAGAGCACAGATCTTCATTTTTCAATACGAGACACCCCCACACTAAGGTATCAACATATCAAAACAACAGAGATAATAACATGCAACCAAAGGTTCACCAAGCACTCTCAAGGGACATCCAAATCCCAATCACCAGCAGCTCCCAAATAAGGAAAAAACGGGTCCCAAAAAAGGGAAAACAGGTCCCATAGTAGGGCAACGGGCCGCATATAGCGTAGAGGGGTCGGAAAAACCGACGATAACAGAAAATAAAAAGCAATAAACTAGAAACATAATACTACCAATGCAAGAAAAATGAATCTATCTAAAAAAAACACTAAAAAAGAGAACAACCGATAAATCATCCAAACAGTCACCGTGGCTCCGTTAGACAAATCTATCTGTTGAACCCTACCATGCGCTTTGAAGAAAGCTACATAGACTAAGCTATGGTGAAGAGAAAAAAACCAAAGGAAGGTGACCGGGGCCGACGACGGTCGCGGCGGTGGCAGGCGCCGGAGTCGGTGGGGGCGGTGTCAGGCGACGGAGGCGGCGATGGTATGTAGTTTTCTAGGTAGTTCTAGACAGATCTGCACCTATATCGGATAGAGATGGCGTAAAGAAGGTAACAACGGCGACGACGAGCACGCCGGAAAACGGAAACCTTCGTCACTCTACATACCTACAGATCGGATAAGAGGGAGTAGAGGGGGAGAGTGGGGCCGCTGGGTGGAGGCTGAGTGGGGAGGCTGTACAGGAAGGTGGGCGGCGGATTGAAAGATGAGGGCTAGGGTTTCTAGTGAGAGAAATTTCTCCAAATATTTTGTTATTTTTATCTTCTATTGGTTGTGTGTGTTCTTATTTGTGCTTAAAACTACTTGTTAGTACATCAGTAGTTATGAATAAATTCATACTCCCTCCGTCCCACAATAACTTTCACATTTTTCTTTTTGGACGTTCCAAAATAACTTTCACACCCTTAAAATGGAAAACCCTTTACAAACTCTACCCTCACAATATCCTCAATTTTACACAAATGTCATTACTTTTTCTACACACATACACAAAAGTCAACTCATTCTTTACTTTATACATAAAGTTTATAAAATTACCCCTCAAAACTCCACTCATTACTACACTTTTTTAATATTTGTGTTCATCTACCTATGAAAATTAATATGGGACGGAGAGAGTATTGTTTTGTGTCACGCCCCAATTTTAAAAAGTAGTTGGAATAACTAATTTGAATGTGTGAAACATTTAATTTTGAACACACAAAGATAAAGTAAAGTGTACAACGTTATATTTTGAAATTTCGAGGAAAAATGTCTATAATAAAATTCAAGTGACTAATCAACTAAAAATCCTTGAGAAAAACTCACAACTCAAATAATTAAACATAGAATTAATAATTTATTCTTAAAAAATTATTAATAAAGATATATCGTCTTCCACCACCACTCCTCGTCGTTCAATCCTCCAACCTGAGATTGTAATTTATTGGGATTAACATACAAGTACACTAGCTAAGTGATGCAGGCGGAAGCACGATACACACGTAAATCCGTTGATTCTACGAATACTCGAACGATATGTAAACGAGATTAAAAGTGATAATCCATTGATTCAAAATGAATACTGGAAGAACACAAATAAAACACATCAAAAATGATAAAACCCAATATTTTTCTATTCAATCAACTCCCCTTACAATGTTCTTGAGACTCGTATTTATAATAGATAAACTAGGGTTTTAGGCGTGTAAGCCCTAAAAGCCCGGCCCACTAATAATTAATCAAAACCTAAACAAAGCTCTAACACTATATAAAAATATAAATAATACTAAATAATTAAAATACAATCTTATCCCCATCATTCTCTCCCTCTTCGAAAAGATTCGTCCTCGAATCTGCATGAATCTTATCTCTAGCAGTATAAAAAAAACTACTACGGGATCATCATCAGAGAAAGCAAAATTAATTAATGCCTCAGGAAATTTGACGTCAAAAACATATGCAATTCGTACGTTGCCCAAGGTCTTGAGACTATAAGCAAATGTTGGCTTAAGAGAAGTGCCAAAATAACTATCATTACTAATAAAAAAAAAATTATTACTAACTCTAGGTCCACTATTTCCCTCATAAAATACAGGACCAAATTCTCCTAAAATATTAGTCGTCGACTGAATCCGTTGGTTGTGTAGAGATGTGAAACTGGTGGAATGTGTTTTTGGAACGGGGGGCGGCACTGTGGCGGCGACGACAAGGGCTGCCAAAACTGGAGATGGTGGTGGCGCTGGCGTTTCCAGTGCGGCAAGTTCGTCTCGTTGGCTGTAGCTGTTGAAAATTCCATCGACGGTGGCGGCCAATTGAGACCAGAGAAAATCAAATTTCTCCTCCGAATCGTAATTTTGCTTCATCGTTGATAAACGATAATCCCCACGGAATCGTTATGGCTCTGATACCAACTGATGCAGGCGGAAACACGATACACACGTAAATCCGTTGATTCTACGAATACCCGGAAGATACGTAAACGAGATTAAAAATGATAATTCATTGATTCAAAATGAATACTGAAAGAACACAAATAAAACACGTCAAAAGGGATAAAACTCAATATTTTTCTATTCAATCAACTCCCCTTACAATGTTCTTGAAACTCGTATTTATAATAGATAAACTAGGGTTTTAGGCGTGTAAGCCCTAAAAGCCCGACCCACTAATAATTAATCAAAACCAAAACAAAGCTCTAACACTATATAAAAATATAAATAATACTCCCTCCGTCCTCCTATAAGTTTCCCACTTTCCTTTTATGAATGTCCCACTATAAGTTTCTCATTCCATTTTTGGCATATTATTTTCTCTCTTCCAATCACATCACTTCTACTTTATCTATTATTTTATCATACTTCATCTAATACCCATCTATTATTTTCTCTCTCACCATCACATCACTTATACTTTATCTATTATTTTATCATATTTCTTAATCAAAACACCCAAAAGAAAGGGGAAGTTTATAGCGGGACGGAGGGAGTACTAAATAATTAAAATACAATCTTATCTCCATCACTAAGTTATCCAAAATTTAATGTTATATATACTTTGCCAACATAGTAAGAGGGGCCCAATGACCATTAAACCTCTCGATCACTATTGGAAAAAAAAAACATTTTTTTTTACACATTTACCCATCTTTTATTTCTTTATTTGGAGTGCTTTGTTTCTAGGTCATCACATCAAAATCTAGGTCATAACCAAGACTACCAAGTTGAGACGCTCGTCGTCGAAGCCTGTTTTACAACCTCCGAACGCCGCAGCATACAGTGACGGAAATAGCCATGTTTACCGGTCGGTAACCTGATGTCCTCTCACTCCTTGTCGGCGTCGACGGCCGTCGTGAACGACGTTCGATCCTTAATCACAGACCTCGACTTCTTACGAGTTATTGCTGCCCAAATAGACGACTCTCTTCGCCGCCTGCTGCCCACCGTGCCGCTGACAGCGCCGCTCGCTTCTGACGCCGGAACCCAGACAGATCGGGCCCCTTCCCAAGCTCGCGATGGCTGCACTGGCCGCCCTCGGAAACTGCCCGGCGACCGTGCTCCTGGCGACGCTTCGACTCTGGCGGCCCCCCACACGGTGGTCGGAGATGGCCCAGCTCACCGGCCGCTGCAACCTACACCCACACCGCTGGCAACGCAAACCCCTCTAGGGTTCTTCAAGAGTGGGCCTGCCATTGGCTCTGGGCCTCACAACCCTGGCACACAACCACCGAACTTCTCAGTACACCCTCCACCCGATTTGCACCCACTAAATTCATCAGTTCACCCTCCACTCGATTTGAACTCACTGAATTCATCAAATCACCCTCATGATCTCCCTTCAAACCAAAGGACCGCTTCGGGCACCAAGGGCCTCGCCTCATCGATGTTACATGCACCCACCCCGACTTACTCGGCTACTGTTACTGCTACTCGGCAGTTTGGCACATCTCCGGCCGGGGGCATGGCTTCACTTGCATGCTTCCGACACACTGGGTACGTTGGCTGATCCAAACTTATATTTTTCACATTTGCTAGAAACGAACATGCTTCCTGCTAAGCACACGAGTGTAGCAACTGCATCCCAGGTATTGAATTGCCTGTTGTTTGAGTGAACAACGTAGAAAGGGAAGCATATTCCCATTAGAAAAACCTGTTTCAGCTCTGTTTAGTATTTTGCTCATTCAGGAATTTCATCAAACAGGTGATACGCAGAAATGAGGTGGAGTAATGAAATTACCTGCTGAGAAACGTAGACGGCAAAGAAAGAAATCCACCACCAGTGTTTGCCATATTGTTTGCGCAGATCATTAAATCTCCAATCCTCTCGATCACCCCACTGCCAATTTTCTCGGCGGAAGTAGCTGTGAGTGAGCCTTAGGGCCCAAACCCAGGTCAAAAAAATCGATCTCCAAGAATTGGATTCTGCCAAAGGATGAGCTGCGAAGTAATGAACAAGTAACACAGGTAACACCGTCCAATACAAATCTATCATCTGGAATTGCACAAATTTAGTAAGAATTGAAGGACTAAAACCAGAAATTGCGATTACGAGAATGAGAGTACAGTTAAATTACATACTCAGTGGGTGGATTGGAGAAGACCCACAACCCAGAAAAGAAGGTTGACATTGAGGAAGAAGAGAATGTTGGCTAAGAGAAGAGGGTGGTTGTAGCACCAAGACCAGTGAGGAGAGAGTGAATCTGCGGAGGAGTAGTGGCGGAGGAAGGTGAGATAGAAGAAGATGGAAGGAAGAGGAACGACAAGTGCAACAATTGCATTGCGCAGGTTATTGACCTCAGTTTTGCTACTCAACGGCGCCATGGCACGGCGAGGATCACCGGATCTTGGCCACCTGTGTTTTAGTTATTCTTTTCTAGAGATTATTTAGCCATGGACTTTTTATTCACGAGTAATTTTCTTTGTGTGCACTCCTCAATTGGGTGCAATTTTCTCAAAAATGGTGAAATTGAGTTATAATTTTAATTTATTTTTTAATTAAAAAATTTAATTGAACATCTCCTTAAAATTTTTATTTTTATTTTTTATGGAGGGTTTACAAAATTATAAAATAGAGTTACAAATCAGGAGCCTATGATCTTGATCTTCAAATCAAACGAATATCACCATCCACTCCAACCGCGTGAAGAGGAAATACGAGTTTCCCTTTGTCTTAAGGGATGTACAGGTCTTCAATTTTTAAACGAAACAACTCCACACGAAGGTGTTATCATATCAAGAATAGTAAACATAATAAAACAGACAAAGTTCCACGAGTACCCGATCCAAAAGTACCAGAGCACCGTGGCTCTCGAGGCTATCTCAAGGAGCCTAACCATCGAAAAAAAGTCTCACAACCACAACAAAGCCCCATAACGGGAACAAGACGCGCACAGGGTGCACCAGAGACAACCAACAAGAACTAAGCAAGCACCAAAACTACATATGAAAGCAGTAAAATAGGATCAACGAAGAA
This sequence comes from Galeopsis tetrahit, assembly GCA_963675135.1. Classification (NCBI taxonomy): domain Eukaryota; kingdom Viridiplantae; phylum Streptophyta; class Magnoliopsida; order Lamiales; family Lamiaceae; genus Galeopsis; species Galeopsis tetrahit. Next base: position 18,853,216 of record OY776125.1, on the reverse strand, counting down.
ATACGGTCACCGTGACTCCGTTACGGACAAGATCTACGTTGATCCCTAACAAGAACGGAAAATAAACTACACCAGATTATTCTCGATCAACTCTTGAAAAAATACATCAACAATTTCCTATGAGCTACAGATCACACCCAATCCACTGTTTTATATATGCATGTTAGCTGGTTATGTGTAACACAATCAACTACTTTTTTTTTTTTTTGGTTATTCTTGTAATACAGTTTGGTTCACACTCCAAGTGATCAATTGAGGAGGAATTTTCAACTTTGCTTACTTCTTCTTTTTTTTTTTTTTTTTTGAAGGTTTAGAAGATCAACAATACATGAATAAAAACAATTCTAAGTTCTAGATCTTTCAAACCACATAGAATCAACTCGGCATCGTTGCTCAATCCAATCGCGAGAAAGAGGAAAACGAGTGAAGCCTTTGTCCACCAAGAGAGCACAGACCTTCATTTTTCAATACGAGACACCCCACACTAAGGTATCAACATATCAAAACAACAGAGATAATAACATGCAGCCAAAGGTTCACCAAGCACCGGAGTTCTCAAGGGACATCCAAATCCCAATCACCAACAGGTCCCAAAAAAGGGAAAAACGGGTCCCAAAAGAGGGAAAACAGGTCCCATAGTAGGGCAACGGGCCGCATATAGCGTAGAGGGGTCGGAAAAACCGACGATAACAGAAAATAAAAAGCAATAAACTAGAAACATAATACTACCAATGCAAGAAAAATGAATCTATCTAAAAAAAAACACTAAAAAAGAGAACAACCGATAAATCATCCAAACAGTCACCGTGGCTCCGTTAGACAAATCTATCTGTTGAACCCTACCATGCGCTTTGAAGAAAGCTACATAGACTAAGCTATGGTGAAGAGAAAAAAACCAAAGAAAGGTGACCGGGGCCGATGACGGTCGCGGCGGTGTCAAGCGGCGGAGGAGGTGGCGGTGGCAGGCGCTGGAGGCGGCGGGGACGGTGTCAGGCGACGGAGGCGGCGATGGTATGTAGTTTTCTAGGTAGATCTAGACAGATCTGCACCTATTTCGGATGGAGATGGCGTAAAGAAGGTAACAACGGCGACGGCGAGCACGCCGGAAAACGGAAACCTTCGTCACTCTACATACCTACAATCGGATAAGAGGGAGTAGAGGGGGAGAGTGGGGCCGCTGGGTGGAGGCTGAGTGGGGAGGCTGTACAGGAAGGTGGGCGGCGGATTGAAAGATGAGGGCTAGGGTTTCTAGTGAGAGAAATTCCTCCAAATATTTTGTTATTTTTATCTTCTATTGGTTGTGTGTGTTCTTATCTGTGCTTAAAACTACTTGTTAGTACATCAGTAGTTATGAATAAATTCATACTCCCTCCGTCCCACAATAACTTTCACATTTTTCTTTTTGGACGTCCCAAAATAACTTTCACACCCTTAAAATTGAAAACCCTTTACAAACTCCACCCTCACAATATCCTCAATTTTACACAAATGTCATTACTTTTTTTACACACATACACAAAAGTCAACTCATTCTTTACTTTATACATAAAGGTTTACAAAATTACCCCTCAAAACTCCACTCATTACTACACTTTTTTAATATTTGTGCTCATCTACCTATGAAAATTAATATGGGACGGAGGGAGTATTGTTTTGTGTCACGCCCCAATTTTAAAAAGTAGTTGAAATAACTAATTTGAATGTGTGAAACATTTAATTTTGAACACACAAAGATAAAGTAAAGTGTACAACGTTATATTTTGAAATTTCGAGGAAAAATGTCTTTAATAAAATTCAAGTGACTAATCAACTAAAAATCCTTGAGAAAAACTCACAACTCAAATAATTAAACATAGAATTAATAATTTATTCTTAAAAAATTATTAATAAAGATATATCGTCTTCCACCACCACTCCTCGTCGTTCAATCCTCCAACCTGAGATTGTAATTTATTGGGATTAACATACAAGTACACTGGCTAAGTGATGCAGGCGGAAGCACGATACACACGTAAATCCGTTGATTCTACGAATACTCGAAAGATACGTAAACGAGATTAAAAGTGATAATTCATTGATTCAAAATGAATACTGGAAGAACACAAATAAAACACATCAAAAATGATAAAACCCAATATTTTTCTATTCAATCAACTCCCCTTACAATGTTCTTGAGACTCTTATTTATAATAGATAAACTAGGGTTTTAGGCGTGTAAGCCCTAAAAGCCCGGGCCACTAATAATTAATCAAAACCTAAACAAAGCTCTAACACTATATAAAAATATAAATAATACTAAATAATTAAAATACAATCTTATCCCCATCATTCTCTCCCTCTTCGAAAAGATTCGTCCTCGAATCTACATGAATCTTATCTCTAGCAGTATAAAAAAAACTACTACGGGATCATCATCAGAGAAAGCAAAATTAATTAATGCCTCAGGAAATTTGACGTAAAAAACATATGCAATTCGTACGTTGCCCAAGGTCTTGAGACTATAAGCAAATGTTGGCTTAAGAGAAGTGCCAAAATAACTATCATTACTAATAAAAAAATAATTATTACTAACTCTAGGTCCACTATTTCCCTCATAAAATACAGGACCAAATTCTCCCAAAATATTAGTCGTCGACTGAATCCGTTGGTTGTGTAGAGATGTGAAACTGGTGGAATGTGTTTTTGGAACGGGGGGCGGCACTGTGGCGGCGGCGACAAGGGCTGCCAAAACTGGAGATGGTGGTGGCGCTGGCGTTTCCAGTGCGGCAAGTTCGTCTCGTTGGCTGTAGCTGTCGAAAATTCCATCGACGGTGGCGGCCAATTGAGACCAGAGAAAATCAAATTTCTCCTCCGAATCGTAATTTTGCTTCATCGTTGATAAACGATAATCCCCACGGAATCGTTATGGCTCTGATACCAACTGATGCAGGCGGAAGCACGATACACACGTAAATCCGTTGATTCTACGAATACCCGGAAGATACGTAAACGAGATTAAAAATGATAATTCATTGATTCAAAATGAATACTGAAAGAACACAAATAAAACACGTCAAAAGGGATAAAACTCAATATTTTTCTATTCAATCAACTCCCCTTACAATGTTCTTAAAACTCGCATTTATAATAGATAAACTAGGGTTTTAGGCGTGTAAGCCCTAAAAGCCCGACCCACTAATAATTAATCAAAACCAAAACAAAGCTCTAACACTATATAAAAATATAAATAATACGGAGTACTAAATAATTAAAATACAATCTTATCTCCATCACTAAGTTATTCAAAATTTAATGTTATACTTTGCCAACATAGTAAGAGGGGCCCAATGACCATTAAACCTCTCGAACTTAAAGTGTGCGGGGAGGTGTATAGAAGTGTTTAAGTATAAGTAGATAAATGTTGCACAGAATGTTGAGACAAATAGTGCAACACTGACTCTAACAGAATATCAGAAATTAAGATTCACAGCGGAAGACTTGAAACACTAAAAACAAACGAGACACAATGAAAATACTTTTAACATAGATTTTATAAATAAAAATCTATATCTGCCTTATGGCGTAAAATCAATACTTATCTTCAAGTACAAATGTTGTGTGAAATGTTACAACAATAACTTTCACAACGAAACTATAAACGAGGCAGGTGCCAAGTCTAGAAAATGAACTAAGTGTATAAATTATACACTGTCGAAATGCCTAGTCTATCTAATGATTACACTCTCAATAGATAAGAAGACACACAGTCATACGAGTGGTATACAACGTATGAACTAAAATGTAGAACTATTGGCCACAATTTCCTAACAGGGATGAACGCTCGGTCTAGGATATTGATCGAATAGAGCACACTGAATTATGAAGCCTTCAATGGGTATTTATAGTGTGGGATACGAAATTCTAGAGGCTTCCACATTGAGGTCCTATTTTTTAGGAAACTCAACTTCCACAACTTCCATGATATTTCTAGATCCTTCTAGGCTGCTCCAGGTCGTTCCAAATGCATCCAGGCTGTTCTAGCATGTTCTCCAATCTTCTGGAATCTTCCAGGTTCCAGATCCTTGTAGAAGCTTCTAGATCCTGCCAGAAATGCGACAACATTTAGGTCAACATTTAATGTAGCATTTCAGAAAAGACTTAGAAAAAATCTCGGAAGGTCGAATTCAGATGTTGTTGATAATGTTAAGACATTTAAGAATTAACAACATCTACAATCTCCCCCAATTTGACCTTTCGACTACAACACACCTGATGCACATATATTTCTATACATACTCAGTTTTATGTACTTAGTTGAGGTTGACATCATTGCTAAGCACTAGTCAAGACAATACCTGTTGTAATCGTTGGATCAAATCAACTGAAGATCAAGGATAATTTCATAATGATCCGTGCCAAAGGATCAAAACTATTTTATCCAAAATAGAATAAGTATAAACTATACACTTACTCACAACATAAGTAACTATACTAAGATAATAAGTTGAACTGGAAGGAATTCAATTAGAATCTAAGTATGACACTAACAAAAAACAAAATAATAAAATCAGAGCAAAACATAATGTAAAGACAAAAACAGACACTAGAACTATACACAACCTGCAATATTAGACACATGATAATCTGCAAATAAATTAAGCAAGGCAGTAAACAAATATCAAGTGGAACCATTAAGCAAGTTGCAGTAATAAACATCCTATCATCTAGGAAAAATAAACAACAAGTGTATCAGAATTTCAGAATACTTAAACATTAATTACAAAGGTAGAACTGAATAAATGGCTTATATTGCTGTGGTATCAGCTGCAGCATCATCTTCCTGCACCATAGCCATTATGGATTTCAGATCTCCCCCTGTCTAGCAGCTTGTCCCTGTTCATCAATGTTCCTGTTCATCAACTTCATCCACAAAGTAAATAGATGCAAGATGTGCAACTACATCAGTAACAGCAGCATCTCCTCCAGCATCAGGTACAGCACCAGCATCAGCACCAGCTGGAACTCCATCTTCATTTATCTCCTCAATGACCACATTGGAGTTGGATGGTGGTGGTACTCCCCCTGTTGTAGGTGAAAGGAGGTTGGTCCACTTGTCCTTCAGGAACTGGAGTTCATCTATTGTTTCCTGCAAGTGTTGGAGTTGGAGTTTGATGAATTCCTGTGAAAGATACACATTACCAGAAATGTTGACACGAATGTTCTCAACATTTGGGGGTGCATTTCTCTGATGTGTTCTGGAAGGGCCTGGTTGAGCTGAAGTAGAGGGTCTGGAAGATCTCTGTGGACTATCAGTACCAGGAGCAACTATGGGCAGATCAATGATTCTGTCCCCAATCAATAAGGCAGGAGCAATAGCAAGTGGTGGCACTCTCCCCCTCAAAACATCAGTCTTCTTAGCAGTGAAGCCATGGTGCTTCAGATAGTTTGAAATCAAGACTGGATAGGGCAGATTTCCTTTCCCAGTAGTTTTCCCAGTAAATTTCCTCATATGGTGAAAGATAGTATGTCCCAGATTGAACTTCTTAAGTATAGAAATCCTATACATAAGAATGGCTTGGTCTCTTGTAATCTTAGTGGTATTGGTAGTGGGAATCCAATTGTATATGATCAACTTATACAAAACAGAATGTAAGGAGGTTAAGTGTCTAGCTAGCATCTTCCTAGTCCACTTAGTCTTTCTACCCCCTGTGATTGCAGTAATCACAACATCCATATCTGGATCATCATCCTCATCAACATTAGGAGTGTGCAAGAACTCATTAATAAGTTCTGGAGTGAATGGCACATCCCTCCCCCTAAAATTAACAGTACCATAAGACCTAGAACTTCTTTTTCCATAACTTTTCTTCATACAGGCATAGAATTCATAAGACCAGTTTGTAAGAAAAGCTTCACCAAATGTAACAGCATTCAACAGATTTCTATCCTCTAAAAACTTAATCATCCCCTTACTATCAAAATCAGGCACATTAATCCTTTTTTCAATTAACAGCTTCCTCTTAGAGTAAATTTCTAACCTTTTCTCAACATAATTAGAGTGATCAAAGATACCTTCACTTTCTTCCTCAGAAGGCAGTTCCTCATCAGGATCAGTGTCTCTATCATGTTCAGAGGAGCTTTTGGATGAGCTCTTTGCTTCAGCAGATGAGCTCTTTGCCTCAGAAGATGAGCTGTTTCCACTTCCACCATCATCAGGTTCTGGTGTGGACTCTTTTGCAGCAGCAAATGACTCAGCATTCTTCTTAAGAGATTCTTGCATGTCTCTTAGGTAAACATTGAAATCAGAATCAGAGTCTGATTCAGCAGGTTCTTCTTCAGGGATCATCTTGGCCTTCCCTTTGCCTTTGGGATCAGTAGCAGCTTTCTTCCTTCGTTCAACAACAGCTTTCTTTGGTTTCTCAGCAACAGTCTTTGGCTTCTTTGCAACAACAGTGGCAACTTCGGTTTCTTCATCAGATTCAGTGAACACTTGAATGGGTTCACCAGCATCAGCTCCAGCTTTCTTCTTCTTCCTCATGGATTCAGAGTAATCCACACGAGTGAATACACGGTACGATCTTCTTCTTTGTGCAGGGCTTCTCTGTCTTTTTCCTTTCTGTGCATTTTTCTTGAAAGGAATAGGAGCAGACTCTTCAGAAAGTGAGAGAGATGAGTTTGTACCAGAATCAGAAGCTTGGGCGTCCTCCATTTCTTCATCCTCAGAATCGGATGCAGCAGCAGCTTCTCCTTCAACAACGGTATCGACATGTTCCTCCGTTGAAACTGGAACAGTAGGATTAGGGCTTTTTGTTGCAGCAGTCATTTGAGCAGTTTGATCGGCCAAATAACTTGAGATATCCACAGTGATATCTCCAAATTGCATCACGGGTAAATGCCCAGTAGTTCGAAGAGTTGCAGACACTTCTTCGACAGCTTTTGTAAACTGTTCAACGGTCGAATCTTGTGGGATTTGGGTAGTTGTTGGAACAGGAGCGGTTGTTGATGGGGTTGCAGAGACATTGGAGTCGGCATTTGAGGAGTTGGATTGTTGCGAAGCCATTGAAGCAAGAATTTCAAGAGAATTTTGGGCAGTTTGTTTGGAATTTTCAGAAACAGAGTGTGAGTGAGAGTGAGATTGAGGTTGGTTTCCAGCCATTAAAGGGACGGTTTGAATTTCGAGGCACGAGGTGGGAGAGTGTATACAGCAGTTTTGGGAAATACACGGCCAAACACAATTTCTGCAAGAAGTGTACTTAACAGAGCTCGACAATCAGCAAATTAGCAACATAAATCACAATTAATTGAGTTTTATGGAGAGAATGTATGTGTAGTTGGAGGTTAACATGATTAATTCCAGAAATAATGTGATAGTGCTCCACATTTTTAGCCACAACCTTGATCATGGTTTAATTAGTGGGAAAAATCCATTTTATTAATTAATTAAATAATTAAGAAATTTCTAGAATAAAGACTAAGTCCAAGCATTTCTGAAAAATAAAAAAAACGTGGGTTAGTAATATAATTTAAATAAATAAAATAAATCTCAATAAATAATTAAATAATTACTACTTATAAAAATAAATTCGAATCAGGCAATGTTGTGCTCAAAACTGTTACAAACACCTCAACACGGTTTTTACATGAATTTGCTTCATTTGTGTTGCACCATAATTTTTTCTTTTTGTGTTATAGCATCTAATTTGTATTGATCTATTGTTCCTGTAGAGTACATCGTAGTAGCGAACTTCGTGCCCCATACTTACTTAATGGATTACAAATATATTGATGTTTTTACCAAAGAATCACCTTTTGAAAAGAAGGCATCGTAGTAGTGAACTCCGTGCTCCATAGTTACTCAGTGATTTGGTACATCTTTTAGTATGCTAATAACATTCTCATTTTTATGCATTTGAGAGGTGTAAGACATGTTTATTTTTGCACTACAAGGTTCTTAGATTCGTAGATATTTTACAAAGGAATTATTTAACTAAGTAAGAAATAAATTCAACTTATAAAATTTTACAATCCATGATGTTGTCCCAAATGCTGACGCATTTGTGACAACATCCATCCGAATTTTTCAGATAGTGCTCATCCCAAGAGATTTCCTCAAGATTGAGAATCTCTCATGGTCTAATGCCTTAGTAAAAATGTCAGCATTTTGTTTCTCAGTAGGTATATACTCCAACTTCACAATGTTCTTCTCTACTAAATCTCTCATAAAGTGATGTCTTATGCTAATGTGCTTTGTGAGTGAGTGTTGTACAGGATTCTTAGAAATGTTAATAGCACTAGTATTATCACAAAAGATTGTAAGTATACAATTCTCAATACCATAGTCATGGAACATCTTGCTCAGCCACAAGAGTTGTGTACAGCAGCTTCCAGCAGCTATATACTCAGATTCTGCAGTAGATTGTGAAACACAATTCTGCTTCTTGCTGTGCCATGAAACAAGATTGTTTCCCATGTAGAAACATCCTCCACTCGTACTCTTTCTATCATCTATATCTCCAGCCCAATCAGCATCACTGTAGCCTATCAAAATGTTGTTGGTGTCCTTAGTATACCAGATTCCAAGGTCACTTGTACCTGCAACATACTTGATAATCTTTTTCACAGCATTCAGGTGAGATTCCTTTGGATTAGCTTGGTACCTAGCACAAACACACACACTGTACATAATATCTGGTCTACTAGAGGTTAAATACAGTAAACTACCTATCATGGATCTATAAAGTGTTGGATCAACATCTGTTCCAGCACTGTCTTTGCAAAGTTTCAAAGAAGATCCCATAGGAGTTTTCATTGGTTTTGAATTCTCAAGACCAAATCTTTTAACCAAGTTCTTAGCATACTTACTCTGGGAGAAGAAAATACCATCACTGCATTGTTTGATTTGAAGACCTAGAAAATAATTCAAGTCTCCAACCATACTCATTTCAAATGTTGCAGTCATTGCCTCAACAAATTTACTCAACATTTTATCACAAGTAGAACCAAACACAATGTCATCAACATATATTTGAGCAATTAGTATATCATTTTCAGTGTGCTTAATGAACAAAGTTCTATCTGCCTCTCCTCTAATAAATCCATATTCCAAAAGAAAGTCAGTAAGCCTACCATACCATGCTCTAGGAGCTTGTTTAAGGCCATATAATGCTTTCTTAAGTTTATATACATGATCAGGATACTGTGGATCTTAAAATCCTATAGGTTGTTCAACATATGCTTCTTCGTTTAATATGCCATTTAGAAATGCAGCCTTTACATCCATTTGATGAAGCTTAATATCAATAAAACATGCAATAGCTAGCAGTAATCTAATAGATTCTATCCTAGCAACAGGTGCAAAAGTTTCATCAAAATCAACTCCTTCAACTTGGGTGTAACCTTGTGCTACTAACCTAGCCTTGTTCCTAACAATATTACCAGATTCATCAGTTTTATTCTTGAATATCCACTTTGTTCCAATGACATTAGTATGACTAGGTCTAGGAACAAGTGTCCATACTTCATTTCTTTCAAACTGACCAAGTTTTTCATGCATAGCATTAATCCAGTTTTCATCAGTTAAGGCTTCTTTAGCACTCTTAGGTTCAATTTCAGATAAATAGCATTCAGCATTTACAACATTACACATAGAAGACATGCATATTGTTCTTACCACATCTACCTTGTTTGATCTTACTCTTCCTCTTGTTTGCACTCCAACTGTAGCATCGCCTATGATCTGGTCAGAAGGATGACTTTTGCCTATTCTTGAAGAAGGATTTGTTTTGGGGATGTACTGATCATTCTGTGAATTTACAGCTGACTGTTCTGTAGATGTTGACCCAGATGTGTTAACATTTGGTGCAACATTTTCAGACTTCAGTGTATTCTCAGAAGTGTCAGTAACCTGTGATACATCTTCTTCATCCTTGTCATCTGTAAGACCTTTATCATCATCAAACACAACATTAACAGATTCTTGAACAGTGTTAGTTCTAAGGTTATAAACTCTATAAGCTTTACTATTTCTAGAATAGCCTAAAAAGAAACCTTTATCACTTTTAGAATCAAACTTATGAAGTTGATCCCTATCATTCAGGATATAACACACACAACCAAATACATGAAAATATTTCACATTAGGTTTTCTGTTGTTCAAAATCTCATAAGGTGTTTGATTAGTACCAGAACGAATAAAAACCCTATTAATAATATGGCATGCAGTATTCAATGCTTCTCCCCAAAATTTCTTAGCAAGACATTTGGATGTAAGCATAACCCTAGCCATTTCTTGTAAAGTTCTATTCTTTCTTTCAACAATTCCATTTTGTTGTGGAGTTTTAGGAGATGAATATTCTTGCAAGATACCCTTTTTATCACAAAAATCATTAAACATGCTGTTTTCAAATTCCCTACCATGATCAGTTCTAATACGGCCAACTTTCAAGTTAAACACATTTTTGAACCTCTTATAAAGAATTTTAAATGCAGCAAATGCTTCAGATTTGTCTCTCAAAGACTCTACCCAGGTATATCTAGAAAAATCATCTACCACTACTAAGGAATACCTCTTTCCTCCAATGCTTTCAGTTTCCATAGGACCCATCAAATCCATGTGCAGTAATTCAAAGCATCGATGTGTAGTACAATGTGACAGCATTTTGTGTGACATTCTTACCTGCTTACCTTTTTGGCATGGTCCACATACAGTGGTGTTGTGAAACCTCAGTTCTGGAATTCCTTTTACTGCATCTGCTTTGATTAGCTTTTTCATTGCTCTGTAATTTGCATGACCCAATCTTTGATGCCATAGAACATTTTCATCATGTTTTGACAAGTTACACATATTTGTTCCAATAAGATAGCAATTATCAGCTGACCTAGTACCAGTCATGACACAAACTTCATCTTTATTAAGAACATAACATGAATCTTTATCAAATTTCACATGCAAATTATCATCACAAAGTTGACTAATGCTAATCAGATTTGCAAGTAAGCCATCAACATGTAATACATTTTTAAGCTTAGGAAAACCTTCAACATTCAAAGTTCCTTTACCAACAATCTTTCCTTTAGAACCTCCACCATATGTAACACTACCACTATTCAAGGTCACATAATCAGATAAGAAATCAATACGACCTGTCATATGTCTAGAACAACCACTATCAAAGTACCATAATTCAGGTAGACATGCTTTTAAGGAGGTATGAACAACATTACAGGTAGCTTTTGGTTTCCATGCAGATTTCAAAAACTGTTTACCAGGATGTGACAGTTTCTTATGCAGCATTTTCAAGTTTTTCTGTTCTTCAAACAACTTTATACAGTAAGGACGAATATGACCAATTTTGAAACAGTAATGACAGATATACTTCCTTTTAACCTTGTGAGACTCTGTTTCTGCAGATGTTGACCCAGATGTGTCAACATTTGCCTTAACAAATTTCACAGGTTTTCTAAATTTATCAGAAATAGAAGCAGTAGTACCATCATAACCTAAACCATGATTGTTAGACTTACCAGTAGCTATAGCATTATTTACCTCAGAAGCACTCTTGGAATATTTCTTGAAACATAAAGTAGAATTTATCAATTTCTCCTTTAAGTTACAGATTTCCAGATCTCTTTTGGTAAGAATAACTTCTAGCTTGGTGATTGTGTCTGTCAAATCCTCATTCCTTTTATTCAGAGAATCAAGGGTGAGTTTCTGATTCTTCCAATCATCCAACAGCTTTTGGTATTCATTGTCATTAGTCCTTTTTCCTGCATCATCAACTAAACCATTAAAACAGTTCAAATCTGGATGACTCTGTTCTGATGTTGCTGTAGATGTTGAAGCATCAGGTACAGCATCAGAATCTGTTTCATCCAGATCATCATCTGAGGAATTATAATCAATTCTGGTGAAATTAGAATATTCATTCTGATTTAATTCATCAAGATCATCATCAGAATCATCACTCAAGGTAACACTAAAATTCAGTTTTTGCTTGAGTCTAGTATTGGCACATTCATTTGCATAATGGCCATAACCAGAACAAGCATTGCATTGAACTGATTTTCGAAATTCAGGATCATACCTTGGTTTACCTTCACTTTTTGACAGTCTTGGTGTGAATTGACCTTTCCTCCTTTCTGGTTGAGGTGTTGATGTGTTGATTTGAATCTTAGGCTGAATATTTCTAGATTTGTTCACAGATTTCTTAAGAAACTTATTAAAGTGCTTAGTGAGCAAGGCAATGTTGTTAGGATTGTTGAGACATTCATCAAGCAATTTTTCATCAGAATCAACTTCAGTAATAATAGGTTGAATCTCAGAAATGTTTGATGTTTCTCCTTTAAAAACAACAACTTTCTTATCAGCATCATTTTCATCAACTTGATTAGTGTTTATTTCATATGTTCTAAGAATACTCACTAACTCATTTTGACTTAATGTATCTGTATTTTTTGCCTCTTCAATAGCACAAATTTTAGCATCAAATCTTTTAGGAACAGATCTTAATATCTTATGAACTACTCTAACATTAGAAATAGGGTCACCAAGAGAATGTGATTCATTGATTATCTCACTTAACCTTTCATTGTAGACTGAAATGGTTTCATCTTCTTTCATTCGGAGATTCTCAAACTTTGTCCCCAACATTCGAAGCTTTGTCCTTCGAACACTGTCTGAACCCTCACAATGCTCTTGCAACCTGTCCCATGCATTTTTAGAAGTAGAACAGTTAGATATAATTTTAAACATTGAAACATCAACAGAAGTAAAAATAGCATTTAAAGCTTTAGAATTGTAGCTTGCTGTTGTTATTTCATCAGCCGTCCAATCAACTTCTCTTTTGAGTTGAACTTCACCATCTGCGTCTGCTGGTCTTTTTGGAGCTTCCCAACCTGTAAGTACAGTCCTCCAAGCACGTTCATCAATTGACTTGATGTACATACGCATCTTAGGCTTCCAATAAGAATAATTCGAACCATCTAAAACGGGTGGCCTAAGTGCAGTGGATATGTGATGTGTTTCCATTGCTAAACTAAACTAAAAACACACTTGACCAAAGATCTAACCTAGTGTCGTCAGGTATCGGCTCTGATACCAACTGAAAGTGTGGTGCGGGGTGTATAGAAGTGTTTAAGTATAAGTAGATAAATGTTGCACAGAATGTTGAGATAAATAGTGCAACACTGACTCTAACAGAATATCAGAAATTAAGATTCACAGCGGAAGACTTGAAACACTAAAAACAAACGAGACACAATGGAAATACTTTTAACATAGATTTTATAAATAAAAATCTATGTCTGCCTTATGGCGTAAAATCAATACTTATCTTCAAGTACAAATGTTGTGTGAAATGTTACAACAATAACTTTCACAACGAAACTATAAACGAGGCAGGTGCCAAGTCTAGAAAACGAACTAAGTGTATAAATTATACACTGTCGAAATGTCTAGTCTATCTAATGATTACACTCTCAATAGATAAGAAGACACATAGTCATACGGGTGGTATACAACGTATGAACTAAAATGTAGAACTATTGGCCACAATTTCCTAACAGGGATGAACGCTCGGTCTAGGATATTGATCGAATAGAGCACACTGAATTATGAAGCCTTCAATGGGTATTTATAGTGTGGGATACGAAATTCTAGAGGCTTCCACATTGAGGTCCTATTTTTTAGGAAACTCAACTTCCACAACTTCCATGATCTTTCTAGATCCTTCTAGGCTGCTCCAGGTCGTTCCAAATGCATCCAGGCTGTTCTAGCATGTTCTCCAATCTTCTGGAATCTTCCAGGTTCCAGATCCTTGTAGAAGCTTCTAGATCCTGCCAGAAATGCGACAACATTTAGGTCAACATTTAATGTAGCATTTCAGAAAAGACTTAGAAAAAATCTCGGAAGGTCGAATTCAGATGTTGTTGATAATGTTAAGACATTTAAGAATTAACAACATCTACAATCACTATTGGAAAAAAAAAAACATTTTTTTTACACATTTACCCATCTTTTATTTCTTTATTTGGAGTGCTTTGTTTATAGGTCATCACATCAAAATCTAGGTCATAACCAAGACTACCAAATTGAGACGCTCGTCGTCGAAGCCTGTTTTACAACCTCCGAACGCCGCAGCATACAGTGACGGAAATAGCCATGTTTACCGGTCGGTAACCTGATGTCCTCTCACTCCTTGTCGGCGTCGACGGCCGTCGTGAACGACGTTCGATCCTTAATCACAGACCCCGACTTCTTACGAGTTATTGCTGCCCAAATAGACGATTCTCTTCGCCGCCTGCTGCCCACCGTGCCGCTGACAGCGCCGCTCGCTTCTGACGCCGGAACCCAGACAGATCGGGCCCCTTCCCAAGCTCGTGATGGCTGCACTGGCCGCCCTCGGAAACTGCCCGGCGACCGTGCTCCTAACGACGCTTCGACTCCGGCGGCCCCCCACACGGTGGTCGGAGATGGCCCAGCTCACCGGTCGCTGCAACCTACACCCACACCGCTGGCAACGCAAACCCCTCTAGGGTTCTCCAAGAGTGGGCCTGCCATTGGCTCTGGGCCTCACAACCCTGGCACACAACCACCGAACTTCTCAGTACACCCTCCACCCGATTTGCACCCACTAAATTCATCAGTTCACCCTCCACTCGATTTGAACTAACTGAATTCATCAAATCACCCTCATGATCTCCCTTCAAACCAAAGGACCGCTTCGGGCACCAAGGGCCTCGCCTCATCGATGTTACATGCACCCACCCCGACTTACTCGGCTACTGTTACTGCTACTCGGCAGTTTGGCTCATCTCCGGCCGGGGGCATGGCTTCACTGCATGCTTCCGGCACACTGGGTACGTTGGCTGATCCAAACTTATATTTTTCACATTTGCTAGAAACGAACATGCTTCCTGCTCCTTTACTTGATTTATTTCAGTGGCATGGTATTCGTAACATGGATGACATTGTTGCTGCCTCTGGGAGGCTTGGCTATGCTTTGGCCGAAAAGGACGATGGCCCTCGCCTTTCCGGCAGCGCGGGTACGTCACATACACACACTCCTATATTACATAATTTGGTGGAAAAGGATAGTTCTGCTGTTGCTTTTCTGAACTCTTTGCAGACGAACACACCCTTGGGTGACTACTGTAAGGAGGCCTCCCAGTGTGATCAGAGGGAGACATCTCATGGGAAGATGCCTATGATTGATCATGCTTCTGCCCCGATGCAGATTGGCGCTACTGATGCCGGGCGGGGTGCTCACTCACATCCCTCCGCCCACAGGGTACGTACGATCACCATAGTGATTTTCTTGCATTATTTCACACTTCTGGTACTGCTCCGTCCTTCGTTCCTCCACAGGTACAGACCCAGCCTGAAATCTCATATGCCAGGGCCACAGCCAGACCAAACACGGGGCCTCCACTTCCACGTTCAGCTTTGCCTGCCTCTATGAGGCCGGTTTTTTATGGTGATGAACTCATGGTTCGTATTGACGACAACATCTTTGAGAAGAGGGTCTCATTGTTTACCACTACTGTTATTGGTCGAGTTACCATCCAGTCTGGGGATAAGTCGTACAACCACGCTAGCCTTCTAGAGCGTCTCAGAGATAAATGGCAGCTGCCCGACATTAATGTGAGCTCTATGGGAAAAGGATTTTATGAGATTAGTTTCCCCACTCTAGAGGACAGAGATATGGTTTTCAAGATTAGATCTTGGCAGTTGCAGCCAGGGGCCATTCACCTCATCAAATGGACCCCTGACTTCGACCCCAACACGTACAGATCGTCTTTGGCTCAAGTTTGGATCCGCATCTCGGGTCTTCCTATGGTTTATTGGGACCCCCTGATTTTGGAGGCATTAGCATCTGCTACTGGAACCTTGGTGAAAATCGACGACCGCACCTTGAAAGGCACTTTAGGGAACTATGTCAGATTGCTGGTGGAAGTGGACATGCACACCCCCCCCCCCACTGACCGTATACGCTATTAAAGGGCTGGTCACAGTGCCTATGCATCCATCTACTACGAGTCCCTCCCTGAGTTCTGCACCTCTTGCAAGATTGTGGGACATTCTTTGGCTCTATGTCGGAAAACGGCTAGACGTAAAGAGGAGAGAGCTTCAGTCCGTTGGGGCAGGAGTAAGGCTAGGACAGATACTGGATCCCAAGACACACCCACTGCTGTTGACACTACTCCTGCTGCAACCTCTACTGAAGCCCCTACTATTGACACTACTCCTCCACGGTCCTCTGCTCCACCAGTCTCCATGGTAAACTCCTTCGAGGTTCTCTCTGAGGACCATGTGGATACCGACCCTCAGTCGGAGGGTGATGCTACAGGTGACGATCCATATATAGACATCAGAACTGCGATTGATACTCCTGAGGGAAACATGAGTATAGGGCGGTTTGCCCGTGTTATAGCCCAGTTCAGTCCTGTTAGGAGGGAGCACTCTCAAGATGACCTAAGAACAATGGCCAGGGAGCACTTTGTGGTAGAAGAGGAGGATCATGGTCCAGCAGAGATCTCAGCTGTAGTTCGACAGACTGGCCTCTTGTCTGACGAGTATATCGACCAGCCGCCGATGCACGGCTCACCATAGAGGGATAGATGATTGTTTTGTCCTGGAACATTTGTGGGGTAGGGAATGAGCAGTCGAGGACTGCTCTATATGAGATCTGCCGCACTCATAACCCCGATTGGGTTGCCATCTACGAGTCGAAGGTTATGTTCTCTAGTCTTCCGCCTCATTATTTACGTTCCTTGAATTTAGTTAGGTTTGCTATTAATTTTAGAGATCCCTCAGTACCTAATATCTGGGTTCTTTGTAAGTCTGTGCATGTCCATACTTCTAGAGTTTGTCATATGTCGGAGCAGGTCATACTGATTGAGACTAGGGATTCCACTCGTGTTTGGTCTTTTAGTTTTACGCATGCTAGTAACTCATATATTACTCGTCGTTTGCTTTGGGCTGATGTTTTAGCGTCTCCTGCCACGTGTCTATGTGTTTTGGGTGATTTTAATATTGTGACAGGAACTCATGAGCGGAGTAGGGGTTCAGTGGCCACTCCTAGAGCTTCTCTAGACTTCAGGGAGTTCATGGATGAGTCAGAGCTAGTTGACTTGGAAACGGCTGGGGCCCAGTTCACCTGGGTGACTCGGAGTGGTCCTCGTGGTTACACGGCTGCTCGGTTGGATAGAGTTTTAGTTAATCAGGGTTTTTTGGATCTTTGGGCTGGTGTTGAGGTTATGGCTCTTCCTCGACTCATGTCAGATCATCATCCGTTGCTCCTTACTGTCAAATCAGATTGAGTTCAGGTTAGACGTCCCTTCAGATTTCTCAGTATGTGGTGCTAAAACGATTCCTTTAAAACTGTTGTGGCTACTTCTTGGGCTCAACCATTGAATCATTCGAATCCCATGGTCCGGATTATATGGAAATTGAAGAGACTCAAGTCTGCTCTACGTGTTTGGAATAGAACGGTCTTCAGAAATGTGTTCAACCTGATTGAGACGGCCACTCGACATCTTGCAGATATTCAACATTGTATCGAGTTGGATGGGGACTGCGAGGATAACTTTGCGGAGGAGATTCAGGCTCAGGTTGATCTGAACAAACTGCTCTCTGCTAGATAGGAATTCTACACACAGAGAAACATATTGCAGTGGCTGACGGATGGGGATAGGAACACACGCTTCTTTCATATATCCCAACGTATTAAGAACTCCAAGGGTAGTATTGCTTCGATGGTTGTTGATGGGGACCTCACCACGGACTTGGACACCATTAGTGCCCACGTGGTTGCCTATTACTCTCAGTTGTTCGCTGATGACCCATCTGCGCGATTTGATGCCTCCATTCTGGATAGTTTTATGAACATTGTGGTGACTATTGACCAGAGCGTTCTATTGTTGAGTGTTCCCTCGGCTGAAGAGATTCGGCGTGCAGTCTTTGGAATTGACGCTTCGAGCGCTCCGGGTCCAGATGGTTTTGGGGGATCCTTCTTTCAAAATTGTTGGGACATTGTGGATCATGATGTGATTGCTGTTGTTAGACGTTATTTCACTACCAGGCTCCTGCCACCTGGGCTGAATTCGTACTTCATGACATTGATTCCTAAGACAGAGGGAGCCATTAGGGTGGAGGAGTTCAGACCGATTGTGATGGGAAATTTCATCTTCAAAGTCATGACAATGGTTTTGTCGTCGAGACTGGGTACCTTCATCAGTAGTTGCCTCTCTACTTATCAGTTTGGGTTTTTTCCGGGTAAGCGAATCCACACGTGTATTGCACTGGCCTCAGACGCCATTAATACCCTAGATTACCCGAGGATTTGTGGGTATATGGCGCTGAAAGTGGACATGATTAAGGCCTTCGATACGATCTCATGGCAGTTTTTGGAGGCGGTTTTGACTAGGATGGGTTTCAGCGCATACTTCATTTCTATGGTTCGAGGAGTTCTGCACTCAGCTAGGATTTCGATTCTCGTTAATGGGGAGCCGAAAGGTTACTTTTCTTGTACGAGGGGTGTCCGTCAGGGTGACCCTTTGTCTCCTTTATTGTTCTGTATCGCGGAGGAGGCTCCTGGAAGATGGATCGATTGGGAGACTGACAGAGGTAGGCTCCAGCCCATTCGTAATGTCCCCCGCTACCTTTTCTACGCGGATAACATCATGATATTCTTACGAGCCACTGAGGCTAACGTCAGGAACCTACACTCCATCTTGCAAGGGTATGGGCGTCTGTCGGGTCAGATTTACAGTCCTCCAAAGTCCAGGGTGTTCTTTGGGAGAGCTGTACCTCGGAGGCTGCGTCGTAGGACATTCAGGATTACTGGCATCGCGGAGGGCTCACTCCCCTTCACTTATTTGGGGGTTCCGATCTTCCGTGGCAGTCCAAGGAAAGTGCATCTACAACCGGTTGCAGATTCTGTCATAACTACCTTTAGCAAGTGGAAGGGTAACACTTTGTCCCTTGCTGGCCGACGCTGCCTGATCAACTCTGTCATTACAGCCTCTTTAGTGCATTCGATGATGGTCTATAAATGGCCTAGTTCTCTTCTACGCCGTGTGGAGTCGGCTATGCGGAACTTCCTTTGGAAGGGGGATGTGAATCGCAAGAACGGGGCTTGTTCGGTTTCCTGGCAGCGGGTCTGTGCGCCTTTGGGGGAAGGAGGATTGGGGGTTCGTTCTATCCGTCTGGCAAATGCCTCATTTCTCTGTAAGCTGAGCTGGGATATTCTTCAAAATAGATATCTAGATACGGAGCTCCTACACAAGAGGCACTTTAATTCAAATCACATGTTGAGACCCTATGGAAGAGTCTCTTCTATTGGCCCAGGTCTTCGTCTGCATGCTATGAGACTTCAGGATGGCTCGAGATGGCTGATTGGTCGACAGTCCCGAGTCAACTTTTAGCACGACAACTGGCTAGGTTATACTATTTCTGAGAGGATGGGTCTGCCAGACTTGTTCGCATCTACTCTTACATCTGCGGTTGGGGATATTTTCTATAATGATTGCTGGCACTTCTCGAGTTGTTTTATCACAAGTTTTAGGGAGATTGTCAGGGACATTCTGCAGATCACGGTGCTTAGGGGTCCTGACAGGCGTATTTGGGAGGGCTCACTTTCAGGGGAACTCTCTTCTAGCATGGCATATAATTTGCTTAGGTCACCCTTGCCCAGGCCTAGCTGGGCGTCATGGATTTGTGGAACTTTCAATTTGGAGAGAGGTTTGGGGCAAGCTGCCCACGTCGGAATGGCTCTCGTCTTTTGGGATCCAGGGTCCGTCAATTTGTGTGTTGTGTTGTGTTGTAGGGATTCAGAATCTCTTGATCATCTACTGGCCCAATGCCCGTTCACATTGGATGTTTTGAGCAGACTGGCCCACTTGTTTGGGGTCACGATTCACTCTGGAATCAGTTTCCTAGACATCTTCCTTCAGGCCACAAAAGTTCAGTTGGGTCAGCAGTCTTTGGAGTTGTGGAGGACGGGCTTCGTCACAGCTATTTGAGTCGTTTGGACTATGCGGAATATAGTGATTTTCGACGGGATGTCGCCCTCTATTATGAGATGCATGACACAAATCATTTCAGGTATCAAGGAGGCCAACACCATTTGTAGGGGTTATTCGGACGGTACGGTTCGAGATCTACTTATTGCCCGGGCCCTTGGGGTTTCGAGCAGACATAGACCGACGAGACACGGCTCGTCGGTGGTTTGGCTCCCGCCTGATCTGGGTTGATACAAGGTTAACACGGACGGTAGTGCTACTTCTTTCCCGGGTAACCTTCATGCAGGTGCGGTTTTCAGGACTTTCAAGGGATTCTTTGTGGCCGCGGTTGCCACAAAGGTAGGTTGGGGCCTCCCACTTGAGGCTGAGCTGGCAACTGCTCTTATGGCCATCAAGTATGCTCATGATCAGGGATGACACTTCCTTTGGATTGAGTCGGACTCGACCCTCACGATTGACACTCTTATGAGCACCATCCCCTCTATTCCATGGCGTCTGTAAGGCATGTGGAGTCAGGTCCACCCTCTTACACAGGACATGCACATTAGATACTCACATATCTTTAGAGAGGCCAACCAAGCGGCGGATGCTGTGGCAAAGACTGGCCTTGATTGTGTCTGGAGGGGTTCCATAGACATTGACTTGTAGAGGAGTGTACATTTTTCCTTGATCTGGGTTTTATCCCTAAGGAGGATTTTCCCAGACAAGGTTTTAATGGCACTCCGGCCTCTGGCTCGACCTGTGAGCTTATGGTCCTAGGTTTCTTTTCTTTTATTTAATCTACCTTTTATTGTCTTTTTTTTTTTTCCACCTTCTTTTTTCACTCTTCTTATACTGAAAAGTGAAAAATATTAAAAATATTATTGGAAAATATTATTACTAAAAATGGTAATCTCTTATACTGAAAAGTGGAAAATATTAAAAATATTATTAGTGAAAAGTGGAAAATATTAAAAATATTATTAGTGAAAAGTGGTAATGCTACTGTAAAGTACAAGATTAATTTTTAAAAAAAATTAATACTCCCTCCGTCCAATTTTATTATGCCCACTTCTCCGGGCACGAGTTTTAATGAATATTGATTAGTTTATGTATAAAGTAGATAAGTGAGGGGTATGATGGGATGTTGTGGGGATACATTTATAGGTAAAATAATTGTTTATGAATAAAGTTAGTGGCAATTTGAGTAAATAAGTGAAAGTTGGAGGGTAGAGATAAAGTAGTGTGAATAGTATTATTTCCAAAAAGGGAATTGGCATAATAAAATTGGACAACCAAAAAAGGAAAGTGGGAATAATGAAATTGGACGGAGGGAGTAATAATTACTGTAAAGTACAAGATTAATTTTTTTTTAAATTAATAATAATTACGAGAATTAATTGTAGGGTTAAAAATTATTTTAATTAAAAAAGTGGAAAATATTATTAATGAAATTTGATAATCTCTTATACTGAAAAGTGGAAAATATTATTATTAAAAAATGGTAATCTCTTATATTGAAAAGTGAAAAATATTAAAAATATTATTGAAAAATATTAATGGTAATCTCTTTTACTGAAAAGTGGAAAATATTAAAAATATTATTAGTGAAAAGTGGTAATGTTACTGTAAAGTACTCCCTCCGTCCCGTGATTATTTGCACATTTTCCTTATTGGGACGTCCCAAAATTACTTGCACACTCTTAATATGAAAATACTCCACAAAATTAATAACCTCACATAAAATTACTTGCACACTCTTAATATGGACCCACAAAATTAATAACCTCACAACATCATTTTATTTTCAAATTTGTCACTCCTTTTTTCCATACATTTCACTTTACACATCATCAAATCCACTTTACCCATCATCAAATTACCTCCACTTTGACAAAGTGGGATAGCTCAAGTGGTTAGAGCACCACTACCTAGGCCTTAGGTCCTGGGTTCGAGTCATGGGAGGGAAAAAAAAGGGATGGGTATTTAACTTTCATAAAAAAAAAAAAAATTACCTCCACTTTACCCATCATCAAATTATCTAAAATACCCCTCATTTATCTTACATCATTAACCACTAAATTCAATTTTCTCAAACAACGTAAAATACCCCTCCTTTATCTTACATCATTAACCACTAAATTCAATTTTCTCAAACAACGTGCCGGTCAGTAATTCTCTCAAACAACGTGCCGGTCAGTAATTCTGGGTAATTCTCTCAAACAACTCTCAAACAACGTAAAATACCCCTCCTTTATCTTACATCATTAACCACTAAATTCAATTTTCTCAAACAACGTGCCGGTCAGTAATTCTCTCAAACAACGTGCCGGTCAGTAATTCTGGGTAATTCTCTCAAACAACCTGCCGGTCAGTAATTCTGGGACGGAGGGAGTACAAGATTAATTTTTTTTAAAAATTAATAATAATTACTGTAAAGTACAAGATTAATTTTTTTTTTAAAATTAATAATAACTAGTTTTTTGCCCGTGCATTGCACGGGCTTGTTTTAGTACTTTTTTTACAAATTGTTAAAATACTATTAATTTCAATAATATTTTTCATATATATATATATATATTGTATATTGTTTCTAAATTTATTTAGTTAAACTAAAATTCATTTTTCAAATAAAAAGAAAAGGCAATTACTTATGTGTACCAGTTACATGCATGTAACTGGCTATTTACCCTCTTTTTTTAATAAGTCCACACTCCCTTTTTTTAGGCACTCCCTTCTTTTAGGCACTTATGTGTGTACAAGTTACATACATGTAACTAAATCCAATTTTTTACATGGGTTATTAGTTATTTACCTTTTCTTTAATTAATTTCACCCCAAATTTTTTAAAAGAAAAATACATGTAAAATACTATATTACTATTTTTAAAATACAACTTATTAAAATTATAATTATACACCGACTATCGATTCACCAATTAATCACCACGAAGTCAAATATTATTCTATTTTTTTAACTTTTAAAAAATAAATATAAAAACATAACGAATATTAAAAAAAATATGAAACTCAAAAATAAAATTATGAAATAAATTTTCAATTTTTTTTTTCAAAAAATGACCAAAATTTAGGAAAAAAATACAAAAAAAAATCGAAAAAAAAAACTAAACTAAAAAAAAATCAATTTTTTTCTAAGTTGGGTATAAATGTATGAATATGACATGCTCACTTTCTAGCTTTAATCTGATTTATAATAACTAAAATTATTTTGTTATGTCTTCATTATTTCTAAAATGATATCTAGTATGTTACAAGTTTTTTAAGGTTGTAGATTATTTTTTAAAACTAATTAATAACATAATCTAATTGAAAAATAAAATTTATATTTAGAAACTTAAATGAGTGGAGAATTGGGGAAGAAACCAGCATAATATTGCATCAACTTTATTATTTTCTTTGGGGTCATCGTCATTTTGATGTATTCATATGTTTATTGAGTGTGATCGTATCTATTAATTGAATTGTGTGTTCAGTGTGATTAGTTCTCACTTTTGTTCTTCTTACTAGTTAGTTAATATCATTTTTTTAATATTGATGTATTAATTTGCATGGTATCCTGGAATTATAAATGTGTTAAGTTATGTATTTTTTGTTAAATATAAATATTAGTTTAAATACAATATAGTATTAGTACGTCTATGGTATAGTACTAGTTAATATATTGTATAGTACTAGAGATTAATATGAGTATAAAAATATTATTTAATATATGAACTAATACTATACAATATTTAAATTTATACTATACTATATTTGAACTAGTACCATAGAGTATGTGAACTAATACTATGCAACATGTGAACTAATACTATACTATATTTGAACTATTACCATAAAGTATGTGAACTCGAAACTCGAAAAAATTTGAACTTATACCAGTATAAACTAATATTATACTGTATATGAACCAATACGTACAGTACTGCATATTAACTAATAATATATCATAATACTTATCAACTGTTATCATAACACTTATAAACTAAAAATTATATTAATAAAAAATTAAAATAAAGTGATTAAAAAATGAAAGTTCAAATGAAAAAAATAATTAAACAATGTAAAACGAAGTGAAATTTGTAAGGAATGAAGTAAAATTTTGAAAGGATAAGGTGAAAATTATACACCAATTAATTAAAGTAAAATAGTACCAATAAAATTGAACACTTGCCTAAGAGAGGTGAGAGTTTTATTTTTTAAAACAAATTATTATTATACTATTTAATACTTAAAAAAACAATTAATATTATTTTTTAAATTTTCTTATTAGACTTTAAAATTTTAGAATAATTATTTATAACATAAAAAGAAAGTATGTTAAAAAAATTATCATTTGAAACAAAAATGATAAATAGGAAGAAAAATAAATTAAAAAAATAATATTAAAAAGATAAATATAAATATCAATTGAGTAAAATAAAAAAATAAAATTTTAAAAAATTAATGGAGTATTATTTTTTAATGATAAAATTAAAAAAAATTAATTGAAGTAAAATAAAGGCCCATGAAAAAATTTATGTGTTAAATTGATATAGTAAATGAGTCATGTGTTATTTGTAATAAGTTATTTGATTGGATATAGTAAATGAGTTATGTGTTATTTGTAATGGGTTATTGGATTAGATATAGTAGTTACATGTATTGGATTGGATATAGTAGTTACATACATGTAACTAGTACACAAGAGTGCAACTCAAAAGAAAAATAACAAAAAAATTTAAAATTTAAAATAAGTCTTTATATATTTTCATAATTTAACATACTCATATGAAATGTACAAATATTAAATTGTACAAATTTAAGTTGATTTGAACCATAATAGAATAAGTGAAAGAACATTACATAAAACTATGTATTTGTAAAGCTATTGACAATCGTTGTGGAGCTAATGATCATGAAGCCTCTCTTCTCTTATGGAGTTTGTGTAATTATCTTATCCCATCTAAAAATCTTCACCAAATAAAAGATTTCATGTTATCATAACATATTTTAATCACATAAGCCCCTGGCTGGCTCATTTGAGCATAAATTTCTTGCTTATACTTGCCACATTATAAGCATGTATCGAATCTAATCCATCAAATATTCGAAGGGCTTGTGCCAACTTCTTGAGACATATAAAATTATATCTGCACAATTTGTAACGGATTATGAGCTTTCTTTGGAAAAAAAAAAGAAGTTTGCTTCTAATTGAATCCATAATAGAATGGCTCAGCACAACATAATGATTAGTAAAACAAAATAGGCATATACATATGAATATGATACCCACCCGTTCGTTGTAACTTGAATTTTATATACCTTCCTTATCTTCAAACAAATCCTCTTCATCCAAATGCTTGCCTTTTTTATTGTCTGTTCTCATATTAATTCAAACAAACATTTGCCAAAAATCAAAATTGGCTTGGATGCAATCTTAATTATAAAAATATTAATTCAGGACGTTTAAAAAGAGAATTAAAATTGTAATTCATCTTAATTGCATTTTCAACGCACCACATCATCCAAGATTATTCTTTTGACCATGGTGTTCTCTATTCTTCGCCGCCCCTCGTCGGTGTCCACCACCACCTTGTAGCGGTTCTGTCGCACCTCCTCATCAGCACCCGATCTCAGCGACATGCCTACACATATATATACACAATTAACAAATTTATAAAAACTTTGGCACTCAATAATCAGATTAAATACGACATACCTACACACATATATACACACTTCACAAATTTATAAAAACTTTGGCACTCAATAACTAAATTATATATATATATATATATATATATAATAATAATAATTGCATTAATTATATTATATACCTGGTAATTTCCATCTAACTTGATTATGGTCTTCACTGGGGTTGGAGCCTCTCATTTAACTTTTTCTTAATTAGTTTCTCTGGGCTCTGCACCAAGGTTATGTACTCTCATTACATTCTTCTTCTTTCAGCTTCAACACCCAAAAGCATACTCCCATTTTATTTTTGTCAATTAAAATTCAAATTAAATACTCATTCAAAGAAAAAAAAAACTGACGTTTTGAAGTTAAATATGCTATGGACTTTTCAGTTTCAGATTGAGGTGGGTAAATACTCAAATTGAGAAATTGACGTTTTGAAGTTAATTAATATGTCCACGGAATTTTCAGTTTCATATTGAGGAGGGTAAATACTCAAATTGCCACATGGCAAAAGGAGAAACATCTAAAATATAGACGTGTCAATCTTAGAGAGCCTCTATTCTCCTTTTATATATATAGACTAAGATTATAGTAAAGTACAAGATTAATTTTTTTAAAATTAATACGGAGTAATAATTACTGTAAAGTACAAGATTAATTTTTTTTAAATTAATAATAATTACTGTAAAGTACGAGATTAATTTTTAAAAAATAATTAACAATATTTGTAGCCACAGACTCATAAATTAATAATGGTTTTTCTAGCTATATAATTCTATATATAGCGAGTCAAATTAAGCACATTCTCATAAATTGGAAATTAAGCAATCAAATAAATCATAGTAATTTTCTTTGTTTTTGAATTGTCCAATAAAAATATGTCTATATCCGCTGGGATTTGGTAAATTAAGTCTAAACTATATTTAGCTGTTTAAACGAAATGACGACTGCATAACCGGCACACGTTGCATGTTTTAAATGGCATATTAAAATTTTCAAATCAAAATCAATGTAACTATACTATATATATATACGTGCAGAGGTACTATATAACTCAGCAAATAAACCAACAATTTTATTATTAAGCCTTAAACCTTGTATTTCATTAGCAAAAAGAAATGCAGCTTCTGAAAATGAGGAAGAATTGTTGTTGGTTTTCCTGTGCTATTATATTGATGATGAGTTTCTGTGAAGGTCAGCAGCAACTGCCGGCAAATGTTACCTTTCCAGGAGTTTTTGCGTTCGGAGATTCGATTGTTGATCAGGGAAATAACAACGGGAGGTTGACACCAATAAGGTGTGATTTTCCGCCGTATGGAAAGGATTTCTACGGCGGAACTCCAACGGGGAGATTCTGCAATGGAAAAACACCTCCAGATCTCATTGGTATATAAATTTATTTAAACTTCAAATATTTTTTGGATCATTTTTTCAATTTATGCATGTCATTTCAAGTTTAATGGATGGTAATGTTTGTAAAATGGAACAATCAAAAGTATAACTAATGTTGTTAGTTTAGAGATTTTTCAGCCATTTAATAATTATTACTACAATTAATATATTTTGTAATTGCAGCTGAAGCCCTGGGAATAAAAGACCTGGTACCAGCCTATCTTGATCCCAAATTGAACCCCAACGATCTTCCAACTGGAGTTAGCTTTGCCTCAGGAGGATCTGGATATGACCCCCAAACACCTCTGACAGCGGTATCTCTCTCTCTCTATCTCTCCAGCTCGTTAATGTTATCGAGGCTTGATTCTCATGAAAACACTTCTTTTTCCAGGGAGTGATACCATTGAGTGATCAGTTGAGGCATTTCAAAGAGTACATAGGGAAGCTGAAAGGGGCAGTTGGGGAAGAAAGTGCAAACAAAATCTTGAACAGCAGCATATTTCTGTTGGTAGCAGGGAGTAATGATCTGGCAAATACTTACTTCACCATCGGCATTCGTCGCCTGCAGTACAATGTCCCTGCATATGCTGATTTCCTTGTTTCCTCAGCTTCCACTTTTATACAGGTACTAACAACTAAACATGATGATAACTTTTCATCTTTCACTAAATGTTTTATTCACATTTGTTTAATATTGTAGGAAATTTACAATCTTGGAGCACGAAAAATAGCTGTTTTTAGCCTCCCACCAATTGGGTGTATGCCTGCTCAAAGAACCCTAGGTGGTGGCCTAGCCAGAAATTGTGCAGCTAAACCCAACAAAGCTGCACGATTGGTTAATTCCAAGCTCTCGCCAGCTCTCCAAAATCTCACCAACGCCTTGCCTCAATCCAGAGTCGTTTACATTGATGTTTATAACCCTCTTCTTGATATCATCCAAAATCCTAAAAATTACGGTCAGCCCTCTTCTCATTATTTATTCCTACATACACGTACGTAAGATAATTTCTAAGGCATTCCCTTGCTCATTGCAAATCAAATGCTGGTCTTATAGTTGATAAATAGTTTTTTAGCCCTGTAAGTTACCCTTATATCAGTTTCAGGCTTGCCAACTATCAAGAATTGAAGATAGTTCGGTAACTTTAAATTAATTGACATTTCAGTTAGTGTAGGAGGTGAAACATCATGTTGATGCTGACGTGGCAAAATCTGATAGGTCAACCAGATTTTTGACCTCCTAAACCGGTTACTGGACTAAAATATCGAATAATTAAAAGTTACAAGACTATTCTCAATTTGTGAAAGTCTACATGACTGAAAACGAATACAGGTATCTTACGGGACTAAAGAAAAACTATTTTTCTTTATAATTGTTAAATCTGCTGCAGCAAATTGGCAATCTAATAAACAAGACCATATTCAGGCATGAGCCCACTGCCCACCACACCCTTAATTGAGTTCTTGTCAATTGTGGAGTTTGAATGATACACTACATTAAATTATTTATAGAATTACCAATGTTGTGTTGATGATTACAGGGTTTGATGTTAGTGACAAAGGTTGCTGTGGGACAGGAGGTATAGAAGTAGCAATATTGTGTAAAAATTTCAGTGGAACCTGTGCAGATGATTCTAAGTACATATTTTGGGACAGCTACCATCCCACTGAGAGAACATACAAGACTCTTGTTGATCAAATATTGCTAAAATACCTCAACAGTTTCTTGTGAGAGCAGCTTTAGTTTATTATTAGTTTTCTTGTGTGAGCAATTGTCTCAATGTTATCCAATTTGATCCACATTCATTCAATCAAATAAGGGATAGCAAAATCACCTTAATTTTCCTCAGAAATATCAATTATGCATGTTCCAGGAATCTCAAGAAGTACTTTGGTACAGTTTCATCCTACAGAAAGAACAAAAATGCTTTAAATTCAACGAATTATCAAGAAACACATTAGTAGCTCTAAATAGCCTATAACTTATGTTGTAAAGTTCCTGGATAATATCATTTTTGGTCCCTAAAGTTTACCTTCTCCCAGTTTTGGTCCTCCTCTTTCACTCACCACTTATATTCACATATTTGGGACTTAGTTGACCGTCCATTGACTAACAAAATCAACTGCTCTGGGGTGCTGAATGTAACTATTTAAAAATTATTAATTACACTTAGCCCCCCTAAATAATTGATAACAACCCCAAAATAATTACATATAACACCCCCAAATAGTTGATTCTACGGATAGTCAACTAACGTTGAGAGGGGGCCAAAACTGACAAAAAGGTAAACTATAAGGATAAAAAATGATAGTTTCCCGAAAT
The DNA here is from genome assembly GCA_963675135.1 of Galeopsis tetrahit. NCBI lineage: Eukaryota > Viridiplantae > Streptophyta > Magnoliopsida > Lamiales > Lamiaceae > Galeopsis > Galeopsis tetrahit. The sequence continues at coordinate 18,823,828 of OY776125.1, read as the reverse complement.
TCCTCTTAGCTAGTTCACCCAACCAAAGTCAAATGAAATCTTTCTACAATGTAACATCTGATAAGCAACAGTTTTCATTCCATTTCAAATGTATATCGAATCCAAGAAGGGTAGATATGAACATACATTTATAAAACACGAGCTTGCAAGTGCTGGTCATGCTTCCTTGTGTTTCTTGAACCAAGGTATCCACACTGACGTTGTTTTCTGGTACTTTTTGTATGCCTCAGCTCTGTATTCCTGTTTCAACATATGTTCTTCCACAAGAATAGTCACATAAGCTAAGCATAAGCTATTAACCAAAGCACCAACAAAGCTCCAATGGTAATCCAAGTTCAAAGCAAAGATTGCCAATCCCCACCACCATAACTGCTCCCCAAAATAGTTTGGATGGCGTGAGTAGTGCCATAAACCTTCATCAAGATTGGGCACTAATTCTTGGCCAAGATGTTTTAACCTCTGATTTTTACTAACAAAATTGTAAAGCTGTGTATCAGCAAAATATGCAACTGTAATCCCGGCTAAGCACACGAGTGTAGCAACTACATCCCAGATATTGAATTGACTGTTGTTTGAGTGAACAACGTAGAAAGGGAAGCATATTCCCACTAGAAAAACCTGTTTCAGCTCTGTTTAGTATTTTGCTCAATCAGGAATTTCATCAAACAGGTAATATGCAGGAATGAGGCGGTGTAATGAAATTACCTGCTGAGAAACGTAGACGGCAAAGAAAGAAATCCACCACCAGTGTTTGCCATATTGTTTGCGCAGATCATTAAATCTCCAATCCTCTCGAGCACCCCACTGCCAATTTTCTCGGCGGAAGTAGCTGTGAGTGAGCCTTAGGGCCCAAACCCAGGTCAAAAAAATCACCGATCTCGATCTCCAAGCATTGGATTCTGCCAAAGGATGAGCTGCGAAGTAATGAACAAATAACACAGGTAACACCGTCCAATACAAATCTATCATCTGGAATTGCACAAATTTAGTAAGAATTGAAGGACTAAAACCAGAAATTGCGATTACGAGAATGAGAGTACAGTTAAATTACATACTCAGTGGGTGGATTGGAGAAGACCCACAACCCAGAAAAGAAGGTTGACATTGAGGAAGAAGAGAATGTTGGCATGGACTTTTTATTCACGAGTAATTTTCTTTGTGTGCACTCCTCAATTGGGTGCAATTTCCTCAAAATGGTGAAATTGAGTTATAATTTTAATTTATTTTTTAATTAAAAAATTTAATTGAACATCCCCTTAAAATTTTTATTTTTATTTTTTATGGAGGGTTTACAAGTTCATAAAATAGATTTACAAATTAGGAGCCTAAGATCTTGATCTTCAAATCAAACGAATATCACCGTCCACTCCAATAGCGTGAAGAGGAAATACGAGTTTCCCTTTGCCAGATGTACAGGTCTTCAATTTTTAAACGAGACAACTCCACACAAAGGTGTTCTCATATCAAGAATAGGAAGCAGAATAAAACAGACAAAGTTCCACGAGTACCCGATCCAAAAGTACCAGAGCACTAGGGCTCTCGAGGCTATCTCAAGGAGCCCAACCATCGAAAAAAAGTCTCACAACCACAACAAAGCCCCATAACGGGAACAAGACGCGCACCAGAGACAACCAACAATAACTAAAACAAGAACTAAGCAAGCACCAAAACTACATATGAAAGCAGTAAAATAGGATCAACGAAGAAATACGGTCACCAATGACCATTAAACCTCTCGATCACTATTGGAAAAAAAAAACATTTTTTTTTACACATTTACCCATCTTTTATTTCTTTATTTGGAGTGCTTTGTTTCTAGGTCATCACATCAAAATCTAGGTCATAACCAAGACTACCAAGTTGAGACGCTTGTCGTCGAAGCCTGTTTTACAACCTCCGAACGCCGCAGCATACAGTGACGGAAATAGCCATGTTTACCAGTCGGTAACTTGATGTCCTCTCACTCCTTGTCGACGTCGACGGCCGTCGTGAACGACGTTCGATCCTTAATCACAGACCCGACTTCTTACGAGTTATTGCTGCCCAAATAGACGACTCTCTTCGCCGCCTGCTGCCCACCGTGCCGCTGACAGCGCCGCTCGCTTCTGACGCCGGAACCCAGACAGATCGGGCCCCTTCCCAAGCTCGCGATGGCTGCACTGGCCGTCCTCGGAAACTGCCCGGCGACCGTGCTCCTGGCGACGCTTCGACTCCGGCGGCCCCCTACACGGTGGTCGGAGATGGCCCAGCTCACCGGCCGCTGCAACCTACACCCACACCGCTGGCAACGCAAACCCCTCTAGGGTTCTCCAAGAGTGGGCCTGCCATTGGCTCTAGGCCTCACAACCCTAGCACACACCCACCGAACTTCTCAATACACCCTCCACCCGATTTGCACCCACTAAATTCATCAGTTCACCCTCCACTCGATTTGAACTCACTGAATTCATCATATCACCCTCATGATCTCCCTTCAAACCAAAGGACTGCTTCGGGCACCAAGGGCCTCGCCTCATCGATGTTACATGCACCCACCCCGACTTACTCGGCTACTGTTACTGCTACTCGACAGTTTGGCTCATCTCCGGCCGGGGGCATGGCTTCACTGCATGCTTCCGGCACACTGGGTACGTTGGCTGATCCAAACTTATATTTTTCACATTTGCTAGAAACGAACATGCTTCCTGCTCCTTTACTTGATTTATTTCAGTGGCATGGTATTCGTAACATGGATGACATTGTTGCTGCCTCTGGGAGGCTTGGCTATGCTTTGGCCGAAAAGGACGATGGCCCTCGCCTTTCCGGCAGCGCGGGTACGTCACATACACACACTCCTATATTACATAATTTGGTGGAAAAGGATAGTTCTGCTGTTGCTTTTCTGAACTCTTTGCAGACGAACACACCCTTGGGTGACTACTGTAAGGAGGCCTCCCAGTGTGATCAGAGGGAGACATCTCATGGGAAGATGCCTATGATTGATCATGCTTCTGCCCCGATGCAGATTGGCGCTACTGATGCCGGACGGGGTGCTCACTCACATCCCTCCACCCACAGGGTACGTACGATCACCACAGTGATTTTCTTGCATTATTTCACACTTCTGGTACTGCTCCGTCCTTCGTTCCTCCACAGGTACAGACCCAGCCTGGAATCTCATATGCCAGGGCCACAGCCAGACCAAACACGGGGCCTCCACTTTCACGTTCAGCTTTGCCTGCCTCTATGAGGCCGGTTTTTTATGGTGATGAACTCATGGTTCGTATTGACGACAACATCTTTGAGAAGAGGGTCTCATTGTTTACCAGTACTGTTATTGGTCGAGTTACCATCCAGTTTGGGGATAAGCCGTACAACCACGCTAGCCTTCTAGAGTGTCTCAGAGATAAATGGCAGCTGCCCGACATTAATGTGAGCTCTATGGGAAAAGGATTTTATGAGATTAGTTTCCCCACTCTAGAGGACAGAGATATGGTTTTCAAGATTAGATCTTGGCAGTTGCAGCCAGGGGCCATTCACCTCATCAAATGGACCCCTGACTTCGACCCCAACACGTACAGATCGTCTTTGGCTCAAGTTTGGATCCGCATCTCGGGTCTTCCTATGGTTTATTGGGACCCCCTGATTTTGGAGGTATTAGCTTCTGCTACTGGAACCTTGGTGAAAATCGACGACCGCACCTTGAAAGGCACTTTAGGGCACTATGCCAGATTGCTGGTGGAAGTGGACATGCACACCCCCCCCCAACTGACCGTATACGCTATGAAAGGGCTGGTCACAGTGCCTATGCATCCATCCACTACGAGTCCCTCCCTGAGTTCTGCACCTCTTGCAAGATTGTGTGACATTCTTTGGCTCTATGTCGGAAAACGGCTAGACGTAGAGAGAGGAGAGCTTCAGTCCGTTGGGGCAGGAGTAAGGCTAGGACAGATACCGGATCCCAAGACACACCCACTGTTGTTGACACCACTGAGGACACTACTCCTGCTGCAACCTCTACTGAAGCCCCTACTATTGACACTACTCCTCCACGGACCTCTGCTCCACCAGTCTCCATGGTAAACTCCTTCGAGGTTCTCTCTGAGGAGCATGTGGATACCGACCCTCAGTCGGAGGGTGATGCTACAGGTGACGATCCATATATAGACATCAGAACTGCGACTGATACTACTGAGGGAAACATGAGTATAGGACGGTTTACCCGTGTTATAGCCCAATTCAGTCCTGTTAGGAGGGAGCACTCTCAAGATGACCTAAGAACAATGGCCAGGGAGCACTTTGTGGTAGAAGAGGAGGATCATGGTCCAGCAGAGATCTCAGCTGCAGTTCGACAGACTGGCCTCTTGTCTGACGAGTATATCGACCAACCGCCGATGCACGGCTCACCATAGAGGGATAAATGATTGTTTTGTCCTGGAACATTTGTGGGGTAGGGAATGAGCAGTCGAGGACTGCTCTATATGAGATCTGCCGCACTCATAACCCCGATTGGGTTGCCATCTACGAGTCGAAGGTTATGTTCTCTAGTCTTCCGCCTCATTATTTACGTTCCTTGAATTTAGTTAGGTTTGCTATTAATTTTAGAGATCCCTCAGTACCTAATATCTGGGTTCTTTGTAAGTCTGTGCATGTCCTTACTTCTAGAGTTTGACATATGTCGGAGCAGGTCATACTGATTGAGACTAGGGATTCCACTCGTGTTTGGTCTTTTAGTTTTACGCATGCTAGTAACTCATATATTACTCGTCGTTTGCTTTGGGCTGATGTTTTAGCGTCTCCTGCCACGTGTCTATGTGTTTTGCGTGATTTTAATGTTGTGACAGGAACTCATGAGCGGAGTAGGGGTTCAGTGGCCACTCCTAGAGCTTCTCTAGACTTTAGGGAGTTTATGGATGAGTCAGAGCTAGTTGACTTGGAAACGGCTGGGGCCCAGTTCACCTGGGTGACTCGGAGTGGTCCTCGTGGTTACACGGCTGCTCGGTTGGATAGAGTTTTAGTTAATTAGGGTTTTTTGGATCTTTGGGCTGGTGTTGAGGTTATGGCTCTTCCTCGACTCATGTCAGATCATCATCCGTTGCTCCTTACTGTCAAATCAGATTGAGTTCAGGTTAGACGTCCCTTCAGATTTCTCAGTATGTGGTGCTAAAACGATTCCTTTAAAACTGTTGTGGCTACTTCTTGGGCTCAACCATTGGATCATTCGAATCCCATGGTCCGGATTATATGGAAATTGAAGAGACTCAAGCCTGCTCTACGTGTTTGGAATAGAACGGTCTTCAGAAATGTGTTCAACCTGATTGAGACGGCCACTCGACATCTTGCAGATATTCAACATTGTATCGAGTTGGATGGGGACTGCGAGGATAACTTTGCGGAGGAGATTCAGGCTCAGGTTGATCTGAACAAACTGCTCTCTGCTAGACAGGAATTCTACACACAGAGAAACATATTGCAGTGGCTGACGGATGGGGATAGGAACACACGCTTCTTTCATATATCCCAACGTATTAAGAACTCCAAGGGTAGTATTGCTTCGATGGTTGTTGATGGGGACCTCACCACGGACTTGGACACCATTAGTGCCCACGTGGTTGCCTATTACTCTCAGTTGTTCGCTGATGACCCATCTGCGCGATTTGATGCCTCCATTCTGGATAGTTTTATGAACATTGTGGTGACTATTGACCAGAACGTTCTATTGTTGAGTGTTCCCTCGGCTGAAGAGATTCGGCGTGCAGTCTTTGGAATTGACGCTTCGAGCACTCCGGGTCCAGATGGTTTTGGGGGATCCTTCTTTCAAAATTGTTGGGACATTGTGGATCATGATGTGATTGCTGCTGTCAGACATTATTTCACTACCAGGCTCCTGCCACCTGGGCTGAATTCGTGCTTCATGACATTGATTCCTAAGACAGAGGGAGCCATTAGGGTGGAGGAGTTCAAACCGATTGTGATGGGTAATTTCATCTTCAAAGTCATGACAATGGTTTTGTCGTCGAGACTGGGTACCTTCATCAGCGGTTGCCTCTCTACTTATCAGTTTGGGTTTGTTCCGGGTAAGAGAATCCACACGTGTATTGCACTGGCCTCAGACGCCATTAATACCCTAGATTACCCGAGGATTTGTGGGTATATGGCGCTGAAAGTGGACATGATTAAGGCCTTCGATACGATCTCATGGCAGTTTTTGGAGGCAGTTTTGACTAGGATGGGTTTCAGCGCAGACTTCATTTCTATGGTTCGAGGAGTTCTGGACTCAGCTAGGATTTCGATTCTCGTTAATGGGGAGCCGAAAGGTTACTTTTCTTGTACGAGGGGTGTCCGTCAGGGTGACCCTTTGTCTCCTTTACTGTTCTGTATCGCGGAGGAGGCTCCTGGAAGATGGATTGATTGGGAGACTGACAGAGGTAGGCTCCAGCCCATTCGTAATGTCCCCCGCTACCTTTTCTACGCGGATAACATCATGATATTCTTACGAGCCACTGAGGCTAACGTCAGGAACCTGCACTCCATCTTGCAAGGGTATGGGCGTCTGTCGGGTCAGATTTACAGTCCTCCAAAGTCCAGGGTGTTCTTTGGGAGAGCTGTACCTCGGAGGCTGCGTCGTAGGACATTCAGGATTACTGGCATCGCGGAGGGCTCACTCCCCTTCACTTATTTGGGGGTTCCGATCTTCCGTGGCAGTCCAAGGAAAGTGCATCTACAGCCGGTTGCAGATTCTGTCATAACTACCTTTAGCAAGTGGAAGGGTAACACTTTGCCCCTTGCTGGCCGACGCTACCTGATCAACTCTGTCATTACAGCCTCTTTAGTGCATTCGATGATGGTCTATAAATGGCCTAGTTCTCTTCTACGTCGTGTGGAGTCGGCTATGCGGAACTTCCTTTGGAAGGGGGGTGTGAATCGCAAGAACGGGCCTTGTTCGGTTTCCTGGCAGCGGGTCTGTGCGCCTTTGGGGGAAGGAGGATTGGGGGTTCGTTCTATCCGTCTGGCAAATGCCTCATTTCTCTGTAAGCTGAGCTGGGATATTCTTCAAAATAGATCTCCAAATACGGAGCTCCTGCACAAGAGGCACTTTAATTCAAATCACATGTTGAGACCCTATGGAAGAGTCTCTTCTATTGGCCCAGGTCTTCGTCTGCATGCTACGAGACTTCAGGATGGCTCGAGATGGCTGATTGGTCGACAGTCCCGAGTCAGCTTTTGGCACGACAACTGGCTAGGTTATACTATTTCTGAGAGGATGGGTCTGCCAGACTTGTTCGCATCTACTCTTACATCTGCGGTTGGGGATATTTTCTATGATGATTGCTGGCACTTCTCGAGTTGTTTTATCACAAGTTTTAGGGAGATTGTCAGGGACATTCTGCAGATCACGGTGCTTAGGGGTCCTGACAGGCGTATTTGGGAGGGCTCACTTTCAGGGGAACTCTCTTCTAGCATGGCATATAATTTGCTTAGGTCACCCTTGCCTAGGCCTAGCTGGGCGTCATGGATTTGTGGCACTTTCATACCCATGTGTCGCTCCACTGCGATTTGGAGAGCGGTTTGGGGCAAGCTGCCCATGTCGGAATGGCTCTCGTCTTTTGGGATCCAGGGTCCGTCAATTTGTGTGTTGTGTTGTAGGGATTCAGAATCTCTTGATCATCTACTTGGCCCAATGCCCGTTCACATTGGATGTTTTGAGCAGACTGGCCCACTTGTTTGGGGTCATGATTCACTCTGGAATCAGTTTCCTAGACATCTTCCTTCAGGCCACAAAAGTTCAGTTGGGTCAGCAGTCTTTGGAGTTGTGGAGGACGGGCTTCATCACAGCTATTTGAGTCGTTTGGACTATGCGGAATATAGTGATTTTCGACGGGATTTCGCCCTCTATTAGGAGATGCATGACACAAATCATTTCAGGTATCAAGGAGGCCAACACCATTTGTAGGGGTTATTCGGACGGTACGGTTCGAGATCTACTTATTGCCCGGGCCCTTGGGGTTTCGAGCAGACATAGACCGACGAGACACGGCTCGTCGGTGGTTTGGCTCCCGCCTGATCCGGGTTGATACAAGGTTAACACGGATGGTAGTGCTACTTCTTTCCCGGGTAACCTTCATGCAGGTGCGGTTTTCAGGACTTTCAGGGGATTCTTTGTGGCCGCGGTTGCCACAAAGGTAGGTTGGGGCCTCCCACTTGAGGCTGAGCTGGTAGCTGCTATTATGGCCATCAAGTATGTTCATGATCAGGGATGACACTTCCTTTGGATTGAGTCGGACTCGACCCTCACGATTGACACTCTTATGAGCACCATCCCCTCTATTCCATGGCGTCTGCAAGGCATGTGGAGTCAGGTCCACCCTCTTACACAGGACATGCACATTAGATACTCACATATCTTTAGAGAGGCCAACCAAGCGGCGGATGCTGTGGCAAAGACTGGCCTTGATTGTGTCTGGAGGGGCTTCCCCCAGACTTTTTACTATCATTTCTGAATAATGACCTATATTCTATTTTCCATAGACATTGACTTGTAGAGGAGTGTACATTTTTCCTTGATCTGGGTTTTATCCCTAAGGAGGGTTTTCCCAGACAAGGTTTTAATGGCACTCCGGCCTCTGGCTCGACCTGTGAGCTTATGGTCCTAGGTTTCTTTTCTTTTATTTAATCTACCTTTTATTATCTTTTTTTTTTCCACCTTCTTTTTTCACTCTTCTTTTGACCTTTTCAAAATAAATCATTAATATATTTTTAAAAAAATATGTATATTGTAGAGATTAATAGGGATAGTTTAGAAAGATCATTGATAAAAATAGAAAAAATGAAAAACTTTTTAAAACAAAATTTAAGACCAAATGCGACAAACTTTATGAAACGGAGGAAGTACTTTTTTTTTTTTGCTCGATAAAAAGATTTCATTAGTATAAAAGGAGTACAAGGGGTACTCAACCCTTACACCTTAGGAAAATCCATATTCAACATACGCATTACCAGAATGGAAGAAAAACAGAGTGTAAATCTGTCCCAGGAGGGGTTGCTGGTGAAACGCCCTCCACTTCTGCCATTCTGACACCCTAGAAGCATGCATTTGGGTTATTCCTCCATTCCCCAGGAGAGCACTCCTTAACCTTACAGATTTTAGTACCCAACCAAGATTTTAACTGGAATTTAATTGTTTCCACAACTCTTCTCCTGTCCAGTTTTCCTTCGTTGAAGCACATATCATTTCGCAAATTCCACAGATGCCATACGACGCCCACCCAGATTGTTGATGCAATAATGCCCTTCTCCCCTCTACCCAACAAAGCGTTAAATTGTAAAAAATTCGAACCTGGTTCCCAATGGCAGACCACCTCATGTTGCAGCCATCTATGCACCTCGTCCCAGATAGCTTTACTTTCTTCGCAGACGAACAACGTGTGAGGAATGCTTTCTTCAACCTTGGAGCACAGGCAACACTTGGCCAATTCTGCCGAGAAATGGATGCCCCTCTCCTGCAGCTTGTCCTTTGTCGGGAGTCTCATCCGGATCGCCCTCCACGCCGTGATTGTTGCTTTTTTTGGTGCCCAGTTTTTCCACAACTTTTTGAAAATTTTGTCCTTAGTTTGCTCGTCGTCTTCTCTTACTCGATCTAGGATCCTTCTCTCATAGGCTAGTTTCGTAGAATAGATGCCATTTGCTGAATATTTCCAGCTCCATGAGTCCACTGAGATTGGCTTCGGTTTGTTCCTGTCAATGAAAACAAGCAGCTCGTTAAGTAAAATGTGTTCCCTTTCCGACAGATTCCTCCTCCACTGCCACTTCCATCTCCATTCAGACCCCTCTAACCACTCCCCCATCTCCCTCACAAACCTGAATTTTTGAGAACTCAAATTATAAAGTTTTCTAAATTTCTCTCTAAGTCTAAACTCACCCACCCAAGAGTCTTGCCAAAACAGAATTTTCTCTCCATTACCTACTGTTCCCACAAACTCATCTCTCAATTTACCACTTTCACCCTTCTCATACATCTTTACAAGGTCCCTCCACCAACCCGATTGCTTGGCTCCATATCCTCTCCCTCCCTCTCGTTCCCTTCTTACCACTTCCGCTTGCCCAAGCCCCCCATATAAAGATTTTAGCACCCTTGCCCACAACCGATCTCCCTCGTCTAGGTACCTCCATATCCACTTTCCTATCAAGGCTAGATTGAAGGTCTCTAAATCTCTCACACCCAGCCCCCCCTCGACCTTACTTTTACACACCTCTTCCCATCTAATCCATGCAATTTTTGACCTGTTTTCATTCCCACCCCACAAGAAAGAACGCTGCAATTTAGTTATTTCGTGAATGGTTTTTTTCGGTAACTTGAAGAAGGATAGACAATAGATTGGCATGGCAGACAGAACTGATTGAATGAGTGTTACCCGACCCCCCATGGAGATGTGCTTAGAGTGCCACGACTCTAGCCGTTGCTTAATCTTTTGGACCAAACCCCTCCATGAGCCGTGCAGCTTGTGATTACATCCAACTTTCATTCCAAGATATACAAAAGGGACTGCTGCTACCACACAGCCCAGATCTTCGGCCCACTGGTGGATTTGGGCATCAGAAATATGCACCCCCGAGACTGAGCATTTGTTAAAATTTACTTTCAACCCTGACATAAGTTCGAAGTTTCTGAGCAAAGCCTTTACCACCTTGATATTCTGCGAGTCCCCCGAACACAAGAAAACAGTGTCGTCCGCGTATTGCAGGTGTGACACCTGCACCTGATCCCGCCCTATTTCTGCCCCTTTGAGTAATCTCTGCTCCTCTGCCTGATTGATCATCAAGCTGAGGCCTTCGGCCACCACAAGGAAAAGAAACGGTGATAAGGGATCGCCTTGTCGTAGACCCCTTTTCAATGAGAATTCCCCCGTCGGGCTTCCATTCACTAAGACGGATGCCGACGCTGTGGAAATACATTCTTTTATCCAGCCCCTCCATTTCACGTTGAAGTTCATCCCTTCAAGCATTTCATCCAAGAATTTCCACGAAACCGAGTTGTAGGCCTTCGCAAAGTCTACTTTAAAGAAAATCCTTGGAATTCTACGCCTCCTTGCCTCCTCTATGGCCTCGTTCAAAATCAGAATGCCATCCATTATTTGTCTTCCCCCGATGAAAGCCGACTGATTGTCAGAGACGACCCTATCAATCACCTTGCTCAGTCTTTTAGCTAACACCTTTGCAATAATTTTATAAGCACTGCCGATTAGAGAGATCGGCCTGTAGTCATCCAGCTTTTGAGCCTGCTCTTTTTTTGGGATTAGGACAATAAACGAGGGGTTCAGACCCTTGACGATCTTCCCGTATCTGTGAAATTCGTTCATCATTCTCATAATATCAGGACTAAGTGTCTCCCAAGCATTTTTAAAGAAAGCGAACGAGAAGCCATCCGGGCCTGGACTACTGTTTCCTTCGCAACACCAAACAGCTTCTTTGACCTCTTCAGCTGAAAACGGGGCTATCAGAACATTGTTATCGGCTGCTTCCAATTTTCGGGTGAACATGCGCGCAGGGAGTCTCGGCCTTGAGCCTGTGTTCGCCTGAAACTGCTTGCTGAAGAAATTAAACACTTCCTGCTTGACGCCTGCTACAGATTCCACCCACGATCTGTTCACCCACAACCCCACCATACTATTCTTTTTCATTCTACTCTTGATCCAGGTATGAAATAAACGAGAGTTAACATCCCCCTCCAGGCCCCCCCCCATTTTGCATTCGCCTTTTGGAATAACAGTGAGTCTCGAGCTATCAAAGCTGATTGAAGTTCCATGAAATGCTGGGCTCTCGAGTCGGCCTCCGCTGGTTCGAGTCCAAACACCTCATCAATTATGTCCAATTCCTCTATTTTCTGTTTCTTGGAGGTGATATTAGCTTCGATACAACCAAACACTGATACATTCCAATCCTTCAAGTCAGCTTTCAACAATTTGAGTTTTTCTTTCACAACGAAACCTCCCCATCCAAGGACTTGATACTGCTTCCATCTCTCACTAACAAAGTATTTGAAACTATCGTGGCTTATCCAGCAATTGAGGAATCGAAAGGGTCTCGGCCCCCAATCAATTATGCCTGCTTCCGCGAGAATCGGGCAATGGTCGGAAATAGATCTGCGCAAGCCCCTGATTTTCGTCTCGGGCCATCTATCTAACCATGTGTCATTGACCATCATCCTATCGATACGGCTCTCTTAATGACAGACTTCGAAGTATGATTTTTTTTTTCACTCTTATTTCAAATATCACTTTTGCAACTTCCAATAACATACTCTCTCTGTTTTATCATATTCCCTTTATTTTAATTGTTTTAATTAAAAACTATAATAAAATATTAAATATAATACAAGTAATATTATTGAGAAAGAGAAAATAATAGTCGAGTATGAAACGAAAATAACACTATAAAACCCGATTTGACTTGATGAGTTTTAGAGGCCGAAAATAATTTTTTAAGCTTTAGAGGTCTGGTTTTATTTGATGGGCTTTATATGCCCGATTCGACTTGTAATTTTCAAGTGTTGCTTTTTAATTCATAATTAAAATTTACTGCATAAATCAATTAAAATACTTTCTTCTAGTTAAAGTAGTCAACGCATAATACGATCACCGAGTCTAATTACGTATAAGATCTCCTGAAGTCGATGTAATCAGTAATGGTTTTTCTAGCTATATAATTCTATATATAGCGAGTCAAATTAAGCACATTCTCATAAATTGGAAATTAAGCAATCAAATAAATCATAGTAATTTTCTTTGTTTTTGAATTGTCCAATAAAAATATGTCTATATCCGCTGGGATTTGGTAAATTAAGTCTAAACTATATTTAGCTGTTTAAACGAAATGACGACTGCATAACCTGCACACGTTGCATGTTTTAAATGGCATATTAAAATTTTCAAATCAAAATCAATGTAACTATACTATATATATATACGTGCAGAGGTACTATATAACTCAGCAAATAAACCAACAATTTTATTATTAAGCCTTAAACCTTGTATTTCATTAGCAAAAAGAAATGCAGCTTCTGAAAATGAGGAAGAATTGTTGTTGGTTTTCCTGTGCTATTATATTGATGATGAGTTTCTGTGAAGGTCAGCAGCAACTGCCGGCAAATGTTACCTTTCCAGGAGTTTTTGCGTTCGGAGATTCGATTGTTGATCAGGGAAATAACAACGGGAGGTTGACACCAATAAGGTGTGATTTTCCGCCGTATGGAAAGGATTTCTACGGCGGAACTCCAACGGGGAGATTCTGCAATGGAAAAACACCTCCAGATCTCATTGGTATATAAATTTATTTAAACTTCAAATATTTTTTGGATCATTTTTTCAATTTATGCATGTCATTTCAAGTTTAATGGATGGTAATGTTTGTAAAATGGAACAATCAAAAGTATAACTAATGTTGTTAGTTTAGAGATTTTTCAGCCATTTAATAATTATTACTACAATTAATATATTTTGTAATTGCAGCTGAAGCCCTGGGAATAAAAGACCTGGTACCAGCCTATCTTGATCCCAAATTGAACCCCAACGATCTTCCAACTGGAGTTAGCTTTGCCTCAGGAGGATCTGGATATGACCCCCAAACACCTCTGACAGCGGTATCTCTCTCTCTCTATCTCTCCAGCTCGTTAATGTTATCGAGGCTTGATTCTCATGAAAACACTTCTTTTTCCAGGGAGTGATACCATTGAGTGATCAGTTGAGGCATTTCAAAGAGTACATAGGGAAGCTGAAAGGGGCAGTTGGGGAAGAAAGTGCAAACAAAATCTTGAACAGCAGCATATTTCTGTTGGTAGCAGGGAGTAATGATCTGGCAAATACTTACTTCACCATCGGCATTCGTCGCCTGCAGTACAATGTCCCTGCATATGCTGATTTCCTTGTTTCCTCAGCTTCCACTTTTATACAGGTACTAACAACTAAACATGATGATAACTTTTCATCTTTCACTAAATGTTTTATTCACATTTGTTTAATATTGTAGGAAATTTACAATCTTGGAGCACGAAAAATAGCTGTTTTTAGCCTCCCACCAATTGGGTGTATGCCTGCTCAAAGAACCCTAGGTGGTGGCCTAGCCAGAAATTGTGCAGCTAAACCCAACAAAGCTGCACGATTGGTTAATTCCAAGCTCTCGCCAGCTCTCCAAAATCTCACCAACGCCTTGCCTCAATCCAGAGTCGTTTACATTGATGTTTATAACCCTCTTCTTGATATCATCCAAAATCCTAAAAATTACGGTCAGCCCTCTTCTCATTATTTATTCCTACATACACGTACGTAAGATAATTTCTAAGGCATTCCCTTGCTCATTGCAAATCAAATGCTGGTCTTATAGTTGATAAATAGTTTTTTAGCCCTGTAAGTTACCCTTATATCAGTTTCAGGCTTGCCAACTATCAAGAATTGAAGATAGTTCGGTAACTTTAAATTAATTGACATTTCAGTTAGTGTAGGAGGTGAAACATCATGTTGATGCTGACGTGGCAAAATCTGATAGGTCAACCAGATTTTTGACCTCCTAAACCGGTTACTGGACTAAAATATCGAATAATTAAAAGTTACAAGACTATTCTCAATTTGTGAAAGTCTACATGACTGAAAACGAATACAGGTATCTTACGGGACTAAAGAAAAACTATTTTTCTTTATAATTGTTAAATCTGCTGCAGCAAATTGGCAATCTAATAAACAAGACCATATTCAGGCATGAGCCCACTGCCCACCACACCCTTAATTGAGTTCTTGTCAATTGTGGAGTTTGAATGATACACTACATTAAATTATTTATAGAATTACCAATGTTGTGTTGATGATTACAGGGTTTGATGTTAGTGACAAAGGTTGCTGTGGGACAGGAGGTATAGAAGTAGCAATATTGTGTAAAAATTTCAGTGGAACCTGTGCAGATGATTCTAAGTACATATTTTGGGACAGCTACCATCCCACTGAGAGAACATACAAGACTCTTGTTGATCAAATATTGCTAAAATACCTCAACAGTTTCTTGTGAGAGCAGCTTTAGTTTATTATTAGTTTTCTTGTGTGAGCAATTGTCTCAATGTTATCCAATTTGATCCACATTCATTCAATCAAATAAGGGATAGCAAAATCACCTTAATTTTCCTCAGAAATATCAATTATGCATGTTCCAGGAATCTCAAGAAGTACTTTGGTACAGTTTCATCCTACAGAAAGAACAAAAATGCTTTAAATTCAACGAATTATCAAGAAACACATTAGTAGCTCTAAATAGCCTATAACTTATGTTGTAAAGTTCCTGGATAATATCATTTTTGGTCCCTAAAGTTTACCTTCTCCCAGTTTTGGTCCTCCTCTTTCACTCACCACTTATATTCACATATTTGGGACTTAGTTGACCGTCCATTGACTAACAAAATCAACTGCTCTGGGGTGCTGAATGTAACTATTTAAAAATTATTAATTACACTTAGCCCCCCTAAATAATTGATAACAACCCCAAAATAATTACATATAACACCCCCAAATAGTTGATTCTACGGATAGTCAACTAACGTTAAGAGGGGGCCAAAACTGACAAAAAGGTAAACTATAAGGATAAAAAATGATAGTTTCCCGAAATTCCTCTTAGCTAGTTCACCCAACCAATGTCAAATGAAATCTTTCTACAATGTAACATCTGATAAGCAACAGTTTTCATTCCATTTCAAATGTATATCGAATCCAAGAAGGGTAGATATGAACATACATTTATAAAACACGAGCTTGCAAGTGCTGGTCATGCTTCCTTGTGTTTCTTGAACCAAGGTATCCACACTGACGTTGTTTTCTGGTACTTTTTGTATGCCTCAGCTCTGTATTCCTGTTTCAACATACGTTCTTCCACAAGAATAGTCACATAAGCTAAGCATAAGCTATTAACCAAAGCACCAACAAAGCTCCAATGGCAATCCAAGTTCAAAGCAAAGATCGCCAATCCCCACCACCATAACTGCTCCCCAAAATAGTTTGGATGGCGTGAGTAGTGCCATAAACCTTCATCAAGATTGGGCACTAATTCTTGGCCAAGATGTTTTAACCTCTGATTTCTACTAACAAAATTGTAAAGCTGTGTATCAGCAAAATATGCAACTGTAATCCCGGCTAAGCACACGAGTGTAGCAACTGCATCCCAGGTATTGAATTGCCTGTTGTTTGAGTGAACAACGTAGAAAGGGAAGCATATTCCCATTAGAAAAACCTGTTTCAGCTCTGTTTAGTATTTTGCTCATTCAGGAATTTCGTCAAACAGGTGATACGCAGAAATGAGGTGGAGTAATGAAATTACCTGCTGAGAAACGTAGACGGCAAAGAAAGAAATCCACCACCAGTGTTTGCCATATTGTTTGCGCAGATCATTAAATCTCCAATCCTCTCGAGCACCCCACTGCCAATTTTCTCGGCGGAAGTAGCTGTGAGTGAGCCTTATGGCCCAAACCCAAGTCAAAAAAATCACCAATCTCGATCTCCAAGAATTGGATTCTGCCAAAGGATGAGCTGCGAAGTAATGAACAAGTAACACAGGTAACACCGTCCAATACAAATCTATCATCTGGAATTGCACAAATTTAATGAGAATTGAAGGACTAAAACCAGAAATTGCGATTACGAGAATGAGAGTATAGTTAAATTACATACCCAGTGGGTGGATTGGAGGAGACCCACAAGCCAGAAAAGAAGGTTGACATTGAGGAAGAAGAGAATGTTGGCTAAGAGAAGAGGGTAGTTGTAGCACCAAGACCAGAGAGGTGTGAGTGAATCTGCGGCGGAGTAGTGGCGGAGGAAGGTGAGATAGAAGAAGATGGAAGGAAGAGGAACGACAAGTGCAACCATTGCGTTGCGCAGGTTATTGACCTCAGTTAACGACGCCATGGCACGGCGAGGATCACCGGATCTTGGTCACCTGTGTTTTAGTTATTCTAGAGATTATTTAGCCATGGACTTTTTATTCATGAGTAATTCTTTGTGTAATTTTCTCATTTGCATAGTGTGAGATTGAGTTATAATTTTAATTGGATTCTTTAATTAAAAATTCAATTGTACAGCCTCTTATCATTTAACATGTGCATTAAATTGCATATAAGAATGATCAAAAGACAATGTGCAATTAAAATTAATCATTTGAGATATACGGATCTAACTATAAATATATTATACAATAATTTTCACATTTTTTATTTTAGGACGTTCCATAATCCTTAAAATGGAAAACTTTTTATAAACTCAACCCTTAATATTCTAAATTTTACACAAATATCATTACTTTTTCTTCACACATACACAAAAGTCAACTCATTTATTTACTTACTTTATACGTAAAGGGTTTATAAAATTACCCCTTAAAACTTCACTCATTATTACACTTTCTTAATATTTGTACTCATTTACCTATAAAAATTATTATGGAACAGAGGAAGTATCTACTAAACTGATTCTTAGATTAATTGATGTAACATTCACCAAAAGTTAATCCTTCGATTCTAGTGAAAGTTACTCAACTTTTATTTTTTGAATATAATTTTTTTTTTTTTTTTTTTGACAAACTATCCTTCCCACATTTTATTATGTTCTTTCTTTTCCTCTCTCAATCACAATATAAGAAGAAATATCAAATCAAATTCAATGATGCGGGAAAGAAATGTAGGCAACTAATTAAGGTAAATTAAGTCAAAATTTGTGGGTCAACGCGGGTCAAAATAGATCAACTTTAATTAGAATACTTATTTTCGCTCTAAAATATTACTTCCTCTGTTTCATAAAGTTTGTCGCATTTGGTCTTTATTTTTGTTTCAAAAAGTTTGTCGTTTTTCCCCTTTTACCACGAATTTTCTCAAAATGCCCTTTTGTAACTCCTACAATATCACTTTTAATTGGAAATACATTAATGATTCATTTTCTCTCACTTTCTTTAAAAAAGGAAGGGTGTGATAGAAAGGAAAGGTCAATGCGGGGAGGGATAAATGTGTCAAAAAAATATGTTCCTTAATCTTATACAAAATGACAAATGCGACAAACTTTTTGAATCGGATGGAGTATCTTACTACATGACCAAAACTATGTTACTACAAGACCTAAATACTTATTTTTTTGGGCAAAATTACTAAAATAATTTGAACTTATTCGGCTACATGACTAAAACAGTGTTACTACAAGACCAAAATTTTATCACTATAAGGTCAAAAGTGTATTACTACATGTTCAAAAATATTCTGAAAACTTAATTTTTTGGTGAATTTATCAGAATGTTTTGACCTGTAGTATTAATTTTTTTGGCTTGTAGTTGTAATATTTTGGCCTTATAGTAACAATATTTTGATCATGTAGTAAATCACTTGTTTGCAACCCGCGAATTTTCTGGATAACCCGAATTCAGGCTTATGACCCGCGATTTTTTTAAAATTGACTTAATTTGACTTTCGAGCTTAGGGTTTTGACTTGCCTAATTAGAATGGAATGCATATATGCAATATTTACAAGACTAGCCCAGAAATGTTGAGTACTTAATGTTGTTAAATTGAACCACAATTTTAAGCAATTCAAAGTTCTTACTATTGATTTGAAACTGGAACCGAAAGAGGGTTCTACTAGTTTCAATTCGATTTTTGAACCATCGATTAATTCGATCGACTATTTTTTTTCAAAGCTTGATTTGAATTTTTCATTAAAGAAACACGTCAATTTGCTTGTTAATCGCCGTTTTCAGTTTTAAAAATCTTAAATCAAACCACCCTATATAAAGTTTCGGTTCGACTTTGTAAGCGAAACCGAGCATGCCTATATTTTAGCCTCATCAAAATGGCTTGATGGGCCTCATTGACTCTGATTTTTCATGCTTGTTGATCGCCCATAGACTGGTTCAAGTATGTGAGGTGTGGTGCATAAGCTTAGTTCTTGATACTTTCCAGAATAATTCGACTCATAATGTGACTGAAATTTAAAACAATGTAGAGTAATATTTACTTACAACCTCATTTTGCAGCACGATAAAATTCCATTTCAAATTATAACAACACACAACACTTGAAAACCTACTAAATGGCAGTAGATTACATTTATAAGACATGTACATTCCTTCATGTTTCCTTCTCTTTTTCTTCTGCCAAGGATGTCTTAAACCAAGGTACCCAAACCGACGTCGTTTTTTGATACTTCTCATATGCCTCAGCTCTGTATTCCTGTTTCAACATGCGTTCTTCCACAAGCTTAGTCACATAGGCCAACACCAAGCTGTTACTCACTGCTCCGACGCTGCACCACCACCCGCCGCCCAAGTTCCACCCAAACACCACCAATCCCCACCACCACAATTGCTCACCAACATAGTTCGGATGGCGCGAGTAACGCCATAAGCCTTCGTCCAGAACCGCCACCAATGGTTCCCCCTGCTTCTTCAGCTGCTGGTTTCTAACCGTGAAATCGTGAAGCTGTGTGTCGGAGAAGTATGCGAGGGCAAATCCTGTGAGGCATATAACTGCAGCAAGCACATCCCACGTGTTGAATTGCACGTCTTTTGAGTGGATGACGTAGAAAGGGAAGCATACTCCCATCAGGAAAACCTGTCAGTAACATAAGAACAGGGGAGTTTGGTGATTAGTTCATTGAGGACTTTCGTCGAACACCTGATGAGGGTTTGATAAATTACCTGCTGAGAAAGGTAGACGGCGAAGAAAGAAATCCACCACCAGCTGTGGCCGTACTGGTGGCGCATGTCGTTTAATCTCCAATCTTCGCGAGCACCCCACTGCCATTTTTCGCGGCGGAAGTAGCTGTGATTGAGCCTTAGAAACCAAATCCACGTCAAAAGTATCACGATTTTCGATCTCCAACCGTTGGATTCGGATGATGGGTGATTTGCGAAGAAATGAACCAGCAAAACTGGTATCACCGTCCAATACAAGTCCATTAACTGTTAAAAAAAAAAAAAAAAAATCATTCTAAATTGATACATTTAACCTTTTTTTTTTTAAATCAAAACAGAACAAATTACAAATAAATCCAATAAATAAGACTAAATTTATACATTTAACTTTTTTTATTTTTGTATAATTAATTAAAGCTATGTAATATGACATGCAAGCTATGAATTTTGGATTCCGTAATGTACAACACTGACACGCGCATTATATTTGCACGGTTATTATGAATTTGAATTCAATGCAGCACAAAATCGTGATGTATATATAGTTAAAAATCCACAATGTAATGGTTATATTACACGGGACAGTATTGTACAGCAGTGAATCCAAATTCATGACCAGATCAATATAACGATGATAGTAGAGTAAAATACGAACCCAATGGCTGGATTGGAGGAGGCCCACAATCCAGAAAAGAACATTGACATTGAGGAAGAAGAGAATGTTGGCTAAGAGTAGAGGGTGGTGGTAGCACCAAGACCAGAGAGGAGACAGAGACTCTGCTTCTACGGCGGAACAGTGGCGGAGGAACGAAAGATAGAACAAAATCGAAGGAAGAGGAGAGACGAATGCAACCACTACGTTGCGCAGGTTTTTGGCATTAGAGTTCAATGATGCCATTGCAACAATCAAAGATATGATGATGACACAAACCAACCTATGTGCCCTAATTTTATAGCTGTTGCATGCTCTAATTATTGATTATGCTAGCCATATAAAGTCACTTTGATTTACAATAATAATATTCACTACATATAATTATAAATGATGCATAAGTTTATAATAATTGAGCTTTGCATAATTGCATTTATAAGAAAAGTATCCATGTTACGGTTTCACCAAATAAGTTTATAATACTTTTTTTCAGTAAATAATACTCCCTCCATTTTTAATTAAATGTCACTTTGTCTTTTTTAATAATTTTTAAATAAGTGTCATTCTACACTTTTTTCTTCAAATTTGACAATTTTACCCATATACATTGTACTCCCTCCATTTTTTTTACCTTGATTTAAGCTTTTTCCCTTTTGAATATAGTACTATAACATAAATCATGCATAAACCTTAATTATTGTATACATGAATATCATCTACAATATTGATCACATTCATTACTAAACATAAATTTAATATTAAAATTAGTTATCATTGATGAAGGGTAAAATGGTCCATAATTATATATCTTAATATGTTGAAAATTGTTAAAATGGGGTTGGTCTAGTATGCACTCGAGTGCATGCTGTGCACCCTAGTCCATGTGCACTTTTCAGTTTACTAACTTACACTTTTTGGTAATGGTGTTGCACTTTTCAATTATTACTCATTTACCAAAAAGTGTAAGTCAGTAAACTGAAAAGTGCACATGGACTAGGGTGCACAGCATGCACTCGAGTGCATACTAGACTTTACCATTAAAATGACACTTATTTAAAAGTGGAGGGAGTAGAAATTAAGAACCTCAAGAAGTTGATTTAGTGTATAAGCTTAAAATTTAGAAGTGTGCTCCTCTCTAGTGGGATCCGGGCAAGTGGACAGTGAAATTGATCTGATACCGAAAGGCTGAAGTAATTGGTGAAGCATAAAAATTGTGGAGCGACAAAGTGGGATAGCTCAAGTGGTTAGAGCACCACTACCTAGGTCTTAAATCCTGGGTTCGAGTCATGGGGAGGAAAAAAAAAGGATGGGTATTTAATGTAATTAAAAAAAAAAAAATTGTGGAGCGTGCAATGACAACGGGGCTTAAGGTAAAAGCAAAAGGTGGACCACGAATTAATTAGGGTTTAGGGTAAAAGTAAAGGGTGGACCACGAAATTAATTAGTGATTTGGTTAGTGGTATTAATAATGATTATGCTATATATGGAATAATTAATCCCGTGCTCCATGCTTGATTAATGATGAGCTCCATTCCAAAAGTTGTCTCTTTTCCTGATTGAGGCGTTTATTATTGCCGGCGAATATTTCCTCCGCCGTCTTCGGCGGCGCTTTATATTAGTAACTAGTGTAAGACCCGCGTTTTTATGTGGGGTTGAAATAAATTTATTTATGTTTTAATTTATTAATTAAAAATAATTTTTGAAACATATACTCTCTGTCCACCAAAAGTGTGCTCACTTTTTTTTATACATGTTTTAAAAAAAATCATATTTTATTTATAAAGAACATATTTGGGATAACGAGTAAATAATATATTTGGTAGATACTCAATCTTGTTATTAAAGTAAAAAAAATATTCAAAAGTGAACTTTTTAAATAGAATAAATGTATTTTTTGTGGACCTAAAAAAAATAAGTGAGCACACTTTTGGTGGACGGAGGGAGTATAAATTTATAAATTTGTTATTTTATTAAAAAAATGGTAGAAATATAGATTACATCACACATATATATATATATATATAATAAGGATTTAAAATTTTATTTATAAAAGAAAATAATATACAAAATTATAAATTGTGTAAAACTTTGTAGACAACAAAGAAATCAATATGCGGAATCAA
The DNA here is from genome assembly GCA_963675135.1 of Galeopsis tetrahit. Lineage (NCBI taxonomy): Eukaryota > Viridiplantae > Streptophyta > Magnoliopsida > Lamiales > Lamiaceae > Galeopsis > Galeopsis tetrahit. The sequence goes on along the minus strand of OY776125.1, from coordinate 18,801,376 downwards.
TACTCTCTTATTAATACTTTGAATTTTCCTTTTATTAAAGTAAGTTATCTTTTTTATGAAATATTATAAATATTTAAAATTATTCATCATATTGAAAATTGTGAATTAGGGCTATATTATACGTAGCATTAAAATAAAAAACAATCAATATCGTAGGTCTGTCCTATCTATTTTAGCTGACCTTAACCTCTACTGTCTGGATTGTCCCTCTTCGTACCCGCAATGGAATGAGACAGGTTTAGATATTACTCCCACCTTGTGCCCAAGAATTGAGCATCATTTTTAATATTATATAGAAATGTAATAATATTTATATAACATATTTATGAGAGTCATTCGTGTGCACTCAATTGCATTGTGCAATTTGTGTAATTGAACTATAATTTTAAATTGATTTTAATGTGGAAATTAAAATTTCAATTTCACGGTCCTTTAAAATTCACATGCATGTATGCATCCCAAATTTTATTTATTTATTAATTATCATAAAAACGTTATTTACACGTTGATCAAAATTACTTAAGTATTCACCTTTTCAATTTATGTCGTTTTTGTCCAATTTATGTATTTTTCGTCGATTTTTCTTAAAATCACCGGAACAGATGAAGGAATTGAAATTCCGGCAAAATTGTCCAATTTACGTCCCTTAAGTTTGAAAAATTAAAAAATTCCAACTAAAAGATTCTAAAAATAAAAAATTCAAAAAATCTCAATAAGAATTCTAAAAATTAAAATAAAAAATATGTAAAAAATATATGAAAATTAAAATTCCAAATATACTACATTTCTAAAAATCTGAAAAGATGTGTAAATTAAAAACTCTAAAAATTTAATTAAAATGAATTTGAGACGGTTTCACGGTCAATCAAAGCGTGAACTCCAACTCAACCTCGGTGGCTAATCGGGAAACCTCTTCAGACTCGAAGCTTCTAGGAGCTCGAGCAAATATTTACTGGCGGATAAGTCAGAATCAAATGAGAAATTTAATGAGATATTAATAATTTTTATCATTCTTTTTAGAATTTTTTATTTTTAATGTACACATTTATAAATTTTTATTGAGATTATATTAAATTTTAATATGATTTTTATATTTTTATTGAGATTCTTCAGATTTCTAATGAGATTTTTAGTTTTTTTTTTTTTTTGAATTTTCAGTGAGATGTTATAGAATTTTTTATTTTTTAATTTACATATCCTTAGATTTTTAGAATTGTAGAATTTATAAGATTCTCAAAATTTTAGATTTTTTAATGAGATTTTTATAAAAGTTTTCTGAGTTAATCTCATATAAATATATCACATTTAGTCTCAATCTCAATTTCATCACGACCTTTAAAATTATAATAAAAAATCACAATCTTTAATATTGTTTCAATTCAATAAAAAAAAAATTAATAATTAATTAATTAATTGTTTCCAAATATTTGAAAAATATAAAATGCAATTAAAAATAATGTAAAGTTAGCATTTGCAATCACAACTATTTTAAAGTTTGCTGATTTAATTAAATACTATAATAAATAGATAAAACTTGTAAATTTAATCTTCATCAATGTTATAAGAAGATGGTGATGAATCAAAAGATTTAGTCAAACCTACCCTATTCAATAAAGAAAAATTACTCAGTATTAGTTTCACACTTAATCAGGAATATCATTAATTAAATAAAATAATAATATCATATTTATAATAAATAAGAATATATTTCCTTAAATAATATTTGTCTTAGCATATATACCTTACACAAATTTAGACAAAAAAGACATATGATAAGCCATCAATGATTCAATGTCTTAATTAGTTGACTACGAAGTATTTTTTAAATCTCAAAGTTTAAAGTTTTAAACACAATTCTCAAATTAACATTGAATATGCCACCAATTAATATACGTAAATCACAATTTCCATATTAAGATTAGTAAATTTTGCATTTTTAAATTAAGCTCAATTAATATTTACAAATATCATGACACAATTATGCCTAATATTTCGAGAGAGAAAAACACAATTGTAATAATTAAATTTTGAATTTTCATATTACTATTGATTAATATTTACAAATATTGTGACACAATTAACCTAATATGTCGGAAAATTAATCACAATATATTATAAAATAAATATAGCCAAATTCTTGTATGTACTCAAGTACACCATGTACTTGAGTAGACTTTTATTAGTCAAATGTTGACCGTTGACCACTGTTGACCGGTCAACGGTCAAACTTTGATTTTATTTTTTATTTTATTTTTTAAAATCGATTTTTTTTTCGAAATTTTTTTTTTTGAAATTTTTTTTTTCGAATTTTTTTTTTAAAAAGTGTATGTTATTATGACTAAAAAGTGTATCTTTATTTTTTTAATGAAAAGTGTATGTTACTATATTGAAAAGTGCAACATTGTTTTTAATAAAAAGTGTATGTTATTATAACTTAAAAGTGTATGATATTATAACTGAAAAGTGTAAGTTATATATTAATGAAAAGTGTATGTTATTATAACTGTAAAGTGTATGATCTATTAATGAAAAGTGTATGTTTATTTAATGAAAATTGTATGTTATTATAACTGCAAAGTGTATGATCTATTTAATGAAAAGTGTATGTTATTATAACTAAAAGTGTATGTTCTATTAATGAAAAGTGTAAGTTATATATATTAATGAAAAGTGTATGGTATTATAATTGAAAAGTGTATGATATTATAACTGAAAAGTGTATGCTCATGATACACCATGAAAAGTGTATGTTTATTTAATGAAAATTGTATGTTATTATAACTGCAAAGTGTATGATCTATTTAATGAAAAGTGTATGTTATTATAACTAAAAATGTATGTTCTATTAATGAAAAGTATAAGTTATATATTAATGAAAAGTGTATGGTATTATAATTGAAAAGTGTATGATATTATAACTGAAAAGTGTATGCTCATGATACACATTTTGTTTATTTGTACTTGCACTTTCATAATCTAGAAAAATTGGTGCTAAATTTTTTTTAAAAAATTATTATTAATTTTACGCGTTTTATTATTTTTCTACTATTAGTAAGTGCAATTAATGATATTACTAGTACTTACACTTTTTTTTTAATTATTATTAATTTTACAAATTTTATTATTTATTAAGTGCACTTTTAATGTACTGTTGCTATTTTTTTAAAAAATTATTATTAATTTCTTGCACTTTTAATGTATAAATAATGATATACTAAAAAAATTATTATTAATTTTACAAATTTTATGTATTAAAAAAACTATTGCTAATTATTTTATAAATTTTATTATTTATTATGATATACCAAAACTAAAATATCAAAAATTGTTAGAGTTATTTTTCTACTATTAGTAAGTGCAATTAATGATATTACTAGTACTTACACTTTTTTTTTAATTATTATTAATTTTACAAATTTTATTATTTATTAAGTGCACTTTTAATGTACTGTTGCTATTTTTTTTTAAAATTATTATTAATTTCTTGCACTTTTAATGTATAAATAATGATATACTAAAAAAATTATTATTAATTTTACAAATTTTATGTATTAAAAAAACTATTGCTAATTATTTTATAAAAAAAAATTATTATTAATTTCTTGCACTTTTAATGTATAAATAATGATATACTAAAAAAATTATTATTAATTTTACAAATTTTATGTATTAAAAAAACTATTGCTAATTATTTTATAAATTTTATTATTTATTATGATATACCAAAACTAAAATATAAAAAATTGTTAGAGGTGGGATTCGAACCTGGGACATGATATTAAAGCACTCCAAGGACAACCACTAGGCCACAATATATTTTGTTAAATATTTTATTATTTATCCTATATATAATTGATATTTCCTATATAGCTGGACTCAAGTACACCGTGTACTTGAGTACACAGCAGCCCTACCCATAAATATAATGATAGGAGTATACATTTATGGCATAATTTATACAATTTGAGACTTTGAAATAAATATAATAGATGTAGTTTGATTTTGAGATTTTTATTAATAGTACTATCGATGGTCATTTAATTTAAATTCTGAAAACTCTTCAACATTTCATTACAAACATTCCATAATTGATAATTATGCACAGCTTGCAATAATTTCTCATACTAATATGTCTTCTTCAACTCATCATTTAAATATACATTTCCTTAATATTTGAAACCTGAGTTTCAGAATTAACTTAATGGTAATATTATGGATCGGCATGTGTTGAAATTACATGTATAATTTAAAATTATAGGCATTCAAATTATATTGTTGGGGTAATATAAAATTTAATTGGGAGAGTAACTGCAACAATAAGTTATATGTTATAAATCTTCTAAATTAATGATTTTGTTACCCTATAACCGGTATTCTATTAATTATTATTAACATTTTAATGATAATCTAATTTTATTATCAGATTTAACATAAATGGCTTGAAGAACATTGAAACTGATCCAAATTACATTATACATATAAAAAAATTCAATAGCGTACATACACATGAGAACTGCTTAAAAAATTAATCTAATCTAAAAAATAATCCCCCAAATGAAGAATTCTGGCTTTGACATTGATCATCAAATTTAACATAACGACTTCAAGTTGTTCATCAAATTTAACACCTGCATGCAAGCCAAACAAACCAAACACTGATAATATAAGTATCAATGAACAAAAATTGAAGTTAAAATAAATGATCTATTTCGAATGGAAATCTGTGTGTAAGTGAGTGAGTGTGAGAGAGAGAGATTGGAGCCCGTAAATATATATGGGTATGAACGCAAAAAAATATACATCCCATACAATAATATGCACATCTATAATCACAATATATATCTCATACAATAATATATAATACCTATAAACTCGAGATAAATGAGTGATGAACGGGAAAAATTACTGGATATATAGGACAAATCCAAGAGAAATGAGTGGTCGGATTTTTTTATTTTTTTTTCAGCGAACAGCCGGAAAAATTTGTCGGAGAATTTCATAGAGAAGAAAGTCTAGATGTTAAAATTTGAGTCGTTGAAATGAGAAAGTGTTGAGGTTTATATAGGAGTAAAAAATAAGGATGTATGGTTGAGATTAAAACTAAAAATGGAGGATTGAGATTAAAAGATAAAATCTTATATATTTGCAAACCTCTAAAGTGACACATGTCACCACCACACTCTTCTACCTCAATATCTCTCTTCTCAAAATCCTTTCATTTCAAAATTTCTTCATCCTCCTTAATCTTTGCTTAATATTTTAATCTCAACCCTACATTCTATATGTAATATGTAATCACAACCATCCATCATTACTTCAAGACCTATAAATATGTAGTGTATATTAGTCACAAATTCATTCTCAATGTTTGTCATCTCTTATTTATTTTTCTTCTTCTTTCTTCTAATCTAAGGATATGATGAGTATTGTGACGATGAACAAGAAGACGATTTCAACATGATTGATGACAATGCTCAAGTTTTCATCTCTAGAGAGGTAGATTTATTTGTCAATGAGAATTTTATAAATTATAATTCACAATCTTCTAGATATTGTTATGACTTGAAATTTTTACTATGTGTTTAGTATTTTTTTTCCTGGATATTTGAACTGTGTTCTATCTACTGTTGTTTATATGGATCCGTTTTTTTTTTAAATATATCTAATAGGTTGTTTTATGTTTCGTGTTTTCATTTGCAGGTCCTTAATTTTTATTGCTTGGTTTTGTTAGATCGGATGAAGAATGACAAATGATGAAAAATACCAAGTGCAATTTTTAAGTTTTGAATGAAAAGTGTCAACATCGATTTATTTAGTTTATGTTGTAATTTTGCAATTATCGTTTATAAAAGACCCCTACTACATCGATTTTATTTTTTTGTAAATGTAAGTTCATTCGTGGGGTTATGTCACTAGATTCTTCTTTTGTTTGAAGTTGTAAATTTATATATAAAATTCATCTTTTATTTTTATGTACTAGATTGATTATGTATAAAATTTATCTTTTATGTTGCATTTCATTCCATGGTTTTAATTATGAATTTAAATTGATGCATTCTTTAATTTTAGTTCTAATAATCTTTAATTTTAGTTCTAATAATTAAGCTCAATGTTTATACACTTTCAAATATAATAATTCATTAATCTTATTTCTTATTTATTATGCCAGAATTCTTTAAATTAAGGTAAGATGTGGCCTTTTTTTAATCCAACTTTCACGCCTAAAATTCTAAACATTTATATATCACCAAATTTAGTAAAACATTTAAATTATATGTTGTTAAAACAATTGTTACATTTATTACATAATTATCATAATTGAAAAGTATAATGGGTAAATATGTATCATAATTTCGATGATATGGTATAAATTTGATTAATTAGTTGAATCATTTTTTTAATATATATATATTTATTATATTATATTTATAAAATTATGAATTATATTTATTTTATTATAACATTAGTTTAAAAAAATAATCTAATCTCCCCCCTTTATAGGAAAACTAACGCCCAATTCCTCAATTAAATTTAATTGTGCCATAATTGAGTCAATTATGGTTAGATTAGAATTACGAATTCTCAAATCTTATTTTTAGGTCAAATTAAAAATTAATAGTTCATTCCGTAATTTTTTGCATTGATTTGGTAAAAAAAAAATTATATTTAGAAATAAATTATATTAAAATTTGAATTAATTTTTTTTTAAATCTTTAAAATAGGAAATTTTGATGAAATTTATTTCCAACAAAATTTGAAAATCATATACTGTACTAATATATTTCAATTTCAAAAACTCGGAATTTGGATATACACATGTAAGTGGTGGAAGGATAAATTCAAATTTTATGGTCTTAGCTTCCTTAAAATTAGCGCAGTAATTATAAATTTCGAATAATTCATGCTATTATAACCGTTATAGTATTAATTAAATATTAAATAGATACAATTATGCCTATTATATATCTAGAAAACAATTAATGAAATTTAGAAAATAAATGATGTACAAATTGGTCAAATTTATTTACAAATAAATTTTCATATCATATACTCCTAATATATTTCCTATATAATAGAAACTTCCATATCCATATCATATCATATTTTTCAAATTTATAAAATACGAAATTTGTTTTAAAGTTAAAAATTGACTCCTCTTTCTTTATTTATTTCCATAGATTTAGTGAAAAATCTAAATATCGAATTTTAAGAAAATAGATATGATATAAAATTGTAGTTCTTAATCAATCCTGAAATTAGAAAATTTTCAATCAAATATGAATGAATTTTGGGATGCTTTGATATATATATATATGATATATGATGTTAAACAAAAATATTGATGGCGAGGAAACGTTTTGGAGACAGAGGGCCAAGGCCCATTGGTTAAAAGATGGCGACTTGAACACCCGTTTCTTCCATCAGACCGCATCTGCTAGGAAAAAGAGGAAGCAGATTGTGAAACTTCAAGATAATTCAGGGCAGTGGATTGAGTCTCAGGATGGCCTATGCTCTCTCATTCGGGAATATTTCTCCGAACTCTTCAGTGTCAATGAAAACAGGGATGACACTAACGACTTCATGGATTCAGTCCAGGAGATGCTATCGGATGAGCAGAAACAGAGCCTAATAAAGCCTTTCACAAAGGAGGAGTTCGATTCGGCCATCAAGCACATGAAGGTGGATACGGCCCCCGGCCCCGACGGCTTTAATCCTGCATTCTATCAACGTTTCTGGGGTTTAGTAGGGGATAATATCTATGATGAGGCAATTAATTGGCTCCACAACAAAACTCTCCCTCAGAACTTGAACAACACAAACATTGTTTTACTGCCCAAAGTTGAAAATCCCACCACGGTACGTGACCTTCGGCCTATTTCGCTGTATAATGTCCTATATAAAATCGTATCCAAAGTTCTCTGCAATAGATTAAAGGAGGTGCTCCCAAGTCTGATTGACAAAGCCCAATCGGCGTTCGTTTCTGGACGACTTATTCAAGATAATGTTTTGGTGGCCTTTGAAACCCTACATATGATGAAAAATAAAAGATCAGGGAACCGGGGCGACATCTGCATGAAGATTGATATAAGCAAGGCCTATGACAGAGTCGACTGGGATTACCTTGAAAATATGCTCAGACGATTGGGCTTCCCAAATGAATGGGTAGAATGGATTGCAATGTGTGTCAGGTCAGTTTCTTACTCAATCCAGGTAAACGATGACCTGGTTGGCCCGATTGCTCCCCATAGAGGCCTTCGTCAAGGGGACCCTCTCTCACCATACCTGTTTATCCTATGCGCCGAAGGCCTCTCCACCGCCATCAACAATGCTAACCACCTAGGTCGCCTGCACGGAGTGAGAGTGTGTAGAAATGCGCCTCAAGTCTCCCACCTGCTTTTTGCCGACGATAGTATGTTATTCTGTAGAGCTACTAACGATGAAGCAACACGCCTCCGGGAAATTCTTGATGGATTCGAAAGGATTTCTGGACAAGCAGTGAACTATTCAAAATCTGGGATATTCTTCAGCCGCAATGTTAGTGATGATAGAAGAGACCAGATCAAAAACATCTTGGGGGTGCATAACAGCATAAACACCGGGAAATATCTGGGACTCCCCTCTTTAATTGGACGGAAGAAAAAAGAAATATTCAACCATATTAAAGAGAGGGTCTGGAAAAAACTTCAAGGTTGGCAAAAACGAAACCTTTCAAAGGCCGGAAAGGAAGTATTAATTAAAGCCGCAGCTCAATCGATCCCGTCCTATTGCATGACAACCTTCCTCCTCCCATCAACCATGCTCGACGAAATTCATGTTATGCTAAACAAATTTTGGTGGGGATGTAAAAGCGGTAGATCCAAAGGGCTGAATTGGCTCCCGAGGGAAGCACTTTGTCACAGTAAAGCAGACGGAGGCAGGGGGTTCAGAAATCTCCATGCTTTTAACTTAGCATTCCTAGGCAAAATGGGGTGGAGACTCTTGACGGATGCTGATTCATTGGTTTGTAAAGTTCTAAAAGCAAAATATTTTCCGAACACAGATTTTTTGAATGCTACGAAGGGGTGGAATCCAAGCTATACTTGGTCTAGTATCTTCGCGGCACAAGAACTGGTGCGAACGGGAATTCGATGGAAGATAGGTACAGGGGCTACAGTCGGTGTGTGGAGTGATCCCTGGGTCCGCGACACCTCCAATTTCCGGGTTCAGTCTCCGATCATTGATGGCTTGGAAAACCTACGTGTCGCGACGTTCTTGGACACAGATACAAGGACATGGGACATACCTCTTCTCCGTGAGCTCCTCCCTGAAGACGCCACCAGTATCAGCACCATGGCAATCCCGCCCGCAGGTACACCAGATCGAGTAATATGGCACCACGAACTAAGTGGTGTCTACTCCGTGCGCTCAGCCTACAAACAAGCGACGAACATCACGCATACTTCGTCCATCGCGAATGGGGTTGAATGGAACAGACTCTGGAAATTGGAAACGCCGCCGAAGGTGAAAGACTTTGCCTGGCGAGTGGGAAGGGATGTGCTGCCTAATCGAGCCAACCTGCTCCGCCGAAAAGTAGTAACAGATGGCAGTTGTGTTCTATGCAACACGGGTAGCGAATCAAACATGCACCTATTTGTGGAGTGCCAATATGCGAGAGATTGCTGGAGGTTAACTGGGCTCACTTCGACCGTGGATAGGGAAGCGAGCAGGGTGAGCAGCTTTGCTGAGTTGATATCTAATATTTTGCATAGCCCGTTGAAATACGTCCCAGCAAACTTCACAATGATTATATGGCAAATTTGGAAAGAGAGAAACTCACAATTATGGAACGACACCCATAGACCGGCATCGGAGGCGGTAAGATCGGCTGCTGCTTTTTGGGTTGAATGGAAGTCCGCCCAGATGGGAAACAGAGCAGGTAGGTCGCAACATCCCACCCCCATTTGTGAAGCTTGGCACCCCCCTCCACCAGGCATCCTGAAAATCAATGTCGATGTAGCGTTCTTCACGGAATCACGCTTAATTGGGGTGGGTATGGTTGCTAGAAATGAGAACGCCCAATTTGAGGAAGCAAGAACCAAACTTTTTCACGGAATATGGGAAGTGGCTGTAGGGGAGGCAGCAGGTCTCCTGGAAGCTATGACATGGGCCAAATCAAAAGGGTGGGAGAACATCATGTTTGAGAGCGATGCTAAAACAGTGGTGGAAGCAATCGCTGCGTCACCCTCAAATATTTCGGTCCTAGGGGACTACATAAATGCTTGTAGAAATGCTCTCAAAACCTTTACAAATGCTTCTATTAATTTTGTCAAACGAAATGCCAATACGATGGCACATGATTTAGCTCGAGCATCCCGACTATACGGGGACTCACACAGCTGGACTGACCCACCGATTTGTGTGGTCGGACAGTCAATAAACTCGTGCCTTTGCACTAATAATACTTAATCCGCATTGGTGTCGAAAAAAAAAAAATCGGAAGTTTGAGTGAGAGAGGCATGGAGAAACTAGAAACGACTCAAATGTATTCATAAATGTTTTTTAATTTTGCGCTTATTAAAGTTTTGAAATGTTTATTATTATTTTTTTTAAAAAAAATAAAAAATTGTTGACAGTCTACTTGGCGACAATGTGACAAATTTTGTAATTCCGCTGTCACAATCATACTGAAATTGGCCGAAAAATCTATCAGTGTATTAAATTGTAAAAATTTAAAAGGTGGTGTATCGAATTGCAAAGAAAAAAAAAAGATATGTTGTAATTGATAAAAATACTAAAAGGTCATAATTTATTTTGTAATTAACCCTAAATAAAATTATATTCTCGATTTTATTATTGTTTTTTTATGGAGTATATTTATATATATATAATGTAACTTATATTGTTACAAAAATTTATTTTTATCTTTTAATAGAATTATAAATTTAGAAATCTAGACATGTTTCAAATATTATTTTTTAATTAATAAATTAAAAATATAATATAATATAAATTTATTTCACCCCGCGTAAAACGCGGGTCTTACACTAGTTGTAAATGAATGAGAATTGAGAATTTTTGAAATGGAGAGATTTTAAGAAAGGAGTTTGAGATAGAAGGGATGTGGTGGTGACATGTGTCACTTTAGAGGTTTGCAAATATATATAGTATAGATGTTGCAAAAGATCATGAGAAAGAATCAAAGTCTTCATTTTTTACAAGGAATGGTAATAACAATAGTAAAAAATAAAATGAGTATGCTTCATTTTGATTGATAATAAGAATTACAATCATACTCTTTTATTTGTCAAAAATTCATTAAAGGCACATTAACAACAATCCCTATACAGTTACCAGACTTTAGGCGGCACCAAATATTTTGCACCCTATTTTCTCACCCTATTTTCTCTCTTTTATCATTTGTACCCAATTCCCCAATTGTATACCAAGCCACAATTTCATTACATTACATTTTTCCCTCCTAGGTGTCCTAATACCTGGATATGTTTATTTTGGGATTTTTATAATTTAAAATCTGGTTAAGTGGATTATATTATCTTTGTCTCAAGTTAAGTTTTACTTAAAAAAAAAAGTCGACGGTTAACAAAAAAATTAAAATATACTGTATAACTTAGCTTGACACTCGTAAAGTAAGACACTCGACTCAGTCTCAGGCTAAGTTATACATTTAAATTTTTTTGTTAACACTCGACTTTTTTATTTCGTTATCTCTTTAACTTTTTTTTTATTTTCTATATTTATCTATTATTCTTTCATATCTTTCTATATTTCAAATATTTCACTATTCATTTAATATTAATAAACTTTCCATTACTTAAGGGCACATAGATTAAGAAAAATGATTAAATTATAGAAATTATAGATGTACTGTGATTGAAAGAGAAAATGAGATAGAAAGAAAAAGTAAGATATAAAAAATACAAAATTAAAATATATTTGTAAAAAAAATGTATGAGAAGCTTATAGGTGAACGGACCAAAATGACAAAAGGAAAAACTTATAAAAGAACAAAGGAGTATTTCTTAAGAAAATGTGTAAACAATAAAAAGGGTCAATTCGCCTGGAACAGAGGAGTGGAATTTATAGGGGTTTATTTAAGGTTTATAGATACTTATAAAATTAATTTTTGTAAGATTCATATACACTTTATAGTGTAGAATTCTAAAATTCGAAATCTAAAACAAGAGATCAAAGTTTCTAACCAAACATTTCATTTTTCATTCCCCTGTTGTAAAGTGTCTCATCAAGTAGCTCTTTAGTTTTCGATGTTGTTTGTAATAGGCTAATAGCTGTTAAAGTCATATTTTCGGATCAAAACAACGAGAATATTTACAAACTGCGTCTACTTCCATCATGATGTATGGCCTCCAAAACTCAAATTTAATCGTTTTAGTCTGTTTCTTTGTTTCCGTTTTTATTCTTAGGATTTGTTTGTTTATAATATTCGCTTTTTAAATTATTTTATTATTTTTCAAATTCTCTAAGGCTCCATTTGGATGGAGGGATTTGGTGTATGGATTTCAAATTCACAATCCAAATTCATTTCACTTGTTTGGATTATGAATGAATTTCAAATATTTATTTTTGTGTCCACATATTTTTTTTTAGTTAAAATTGAGAGAATTTCAAATTTTTACTTAAACCGTGTCATTTGAAATTCATAGATTTTTAACTTCTTTCATTTAAAATACCTCCTCAAATTAAATCCCCCATCCAAACACAACCTAAATTAATTTCATGTAAAAAAGTTTGTCTTCCAAGATATTTCATCTAGGTCAATCTTATTTATTATAAGGACAAATCTAGATTTTTTATTAAATGACATGATTAATGATTGGGTAACACCAATCTGGTGTAGATTAGTTAATTCTAACTTCACCCCAAAATCATGATCAACAGGTGAGGTTTGCATTTATACTATTCTATATCATAACTCAATGTGGGACGCCTCGTGTAGTTTATCAACCATCAAAGAGTCCTTCTCTCTTTACTTCTCAGGAGCTAGATTGATGCCCGATCTTTTATTTGATTTTTCGATTTTAGGCGAAATCGAACCAAATAATTCAATTAGGTTAATTTCGGTTTTGAATCAAATCGGTTAAAATTCGATTACAAATATTATAATTTGATTTTTGTTCGATTCATCTAGTTCGGTTCCTTTTTATATAAGTACAAAAGAAATCAAGATATACCATAAGAAAATCAGGAGACGAATAGTGTTCCACCTTGATTACATGGAGAATGTGGAAGAAGCTATGAAGCTAAACTAGGCATTAACGCAAATTGTCTTCTTTTTTTAATAAACCTTTTCGAATTACGAAGGGCAATAGAATCGTTTGATATCGAATTTTAAATTAATTTTTAAGGACATAATAGATAATTTCAATCTTAATTATTTCAAGGGCGTGCCCGCGTGTATATTAGATGCACTCCCCCAATAATACATGTACCACCCTCCAAATAAACATAAAATAGATTTTTGTCTTTCTAAATTATCTATTATACACTTTCTTTTAAAATTCTACATGATAAATACACACCCTCAAAACCCTAAGGTTGCATTTGGATGGGATGATTTGATTTGAGGAGGCATTTCAAATGAAAGAAGTTAAAAATACATGGATTTTAAATGACATGGTTTTAGTGAGAATTTGAAATCTCTCTCAATTTTAACTAAAAAGTGTGTTGACACAAATCTAAGTATTTGAAATCCATTCCTAATCCAAACATGTAGAATGATTTTGGATTGTGGATTTAAAATCCATAAGCCTAAATCCACCCAACCAAACACAACCTAATTTTCTTCTTCCTCCTCATTTAAACTCTAAACACTTTTCTTCTTCCCCAATCATCACCACAACCGCCGCCCATCACAGTCACCTCTCGCCGCCCCAGCCACCCGCTACTGCCCGCTGCCCAAGCTCCTCCCTTTGCCCCAGACGCCGCCACTATCCTGCCCCACCCAAGCAGCCGTCTCGCCGTCGTCCTCCTCCTTTTTTTCTCTTTCTTCTATAAATACTTCCACCGTCGCCGCCCCTTCCCTCCCAAGCCATCTTGCTCCTCCTTCCCCAGCGACGTCGCCGCCTCTTCCCTCCCAAGCCATCCCGCTCCTCCTCCCCAAGCGACGTCGCCGCCCCCATTTTCTTCCTTTTTTTTTCTCTCTCTGCAATAGGCGGCGACGCCTCCTTTGTCGAGCGACGTCGTCGGCTCTTTCTCCTCTAGCCAGCCACGCTACCGTCGCCTCCCTCCCACTTTCGCTACCGACCGTCGCTTTCGTCCAGATATTTTTTTTTTAAATATCGAAAAAAAAAGGGTCAACCATAAATACTTTCATTGTCAATAAAGGGCTGATTAGAGTGTTTATGGTCAACTCTTTATTGTCGAAAATTTCAATTTTTAAATTTTTTTTTTATATTCTTTCGACGAACCAGTTTCGACAGAGAGGTGTTTGGTCAACAAACAAATGTTGACGAGAGTGTTTTTGGTCGACACTGGTTTGTCGAAAATAAGTTTTGTTTTTTAATTTCTAAATTTGTTTGGGGTGTTGATGGCTGCCGGAGGTGGGGTGGCGGCTACCTAATTCTAGGATTAGGGTTGTGTTTAAATTGTAGAAGGTGTATGTATCTTAACATGTTTTAGTAAAAGGGTAAATGTGATATTTTGCATAAATATTTAATTAATAAAAATAAAGGGGGAGTGTATCTAACATACCTGGAGGTGCATATAACCCACGCCTATTTCAAGTTGGGCCAGGCCGAATAAACATTCTAAACACAAGTTAAGATTCGGGAGGCTTGGAGCTATCACTTGGGCTTCTATTTTCATTTAAACCACCTCTAGCCCATAACTTGAATTTGAGGCCTAAAATCATCATTTTGCCCCCTAATTTATTTTTAACTACCTTCTATAGATATCTATAATTAGACTCAAATATCTTAATCAATTAAACTTACAAACGATGTGTATTTCACACAATCGAATGAATTTTTAATACGAACGATACTCTAAATCGTATCTCATTATTTCATACATTTGTGGTCTCAAGGAAGAATTCAAGCAAGTTTTAGAACTATGGTCTATGGTTAATGATTAACCTACTCCAAATGAAAAATTGGGTCATGATTCGTTCAAGACTAAATTTTAATCGATTTTCAAAGTGGGTCAAACATTAATCCATGCAATTTCAACTACATACAAGTCACAACTTAAAATATACCAAAGATCACCACCAAAGCAACACTCAAAGAAAAAAAACCACACACCAAATCTCAAACACATGTAAGCATCCACACTCTAAGAACATTCTGTCCATCAAACACACAATCTAAACAATCATAAATATGTGGGTACATTTGTGAAAATGTTACAAATTAATAAGAAAATACATGCAAACTTAGACGTTACTAAGCAAGTTTCTAAGTTTGAGACATGGGTGTCTACCTCAATGTTTGCAACAAGATCACTTTTCTTTTCCACTGCACTTATTGCATCTCATTTTGCAAATCAAGTCCAAAATAAAAGAATGAGTCATGTCTCATGTGCTAAGTTTAACGTCATATGTCGGACGAAACTCTACTAGTTCACTTTCCGTTCAAGCTTGATTTTTGGCAGCCTTCTTTGAAAGAAGTATGATAAGGCTTTATACTCATGGATGACGAAGAGATCGGTTTTCTTACATACACAAGGTTCCTTTTTAAGTTTTCTTTCTTCATTATAAAAAAAATCATCACCTTAAAGTTGCATCATCATACTCCCTCATCTCCAATTTCAAAGTGTTTTTCCATTTTTATATAAAACTGCTTTTACAACCTTTTAACAAAAATTGCGCATAAAACTTGAATCTGAATTGCACGAGAAGGCGAAAATGCTTCTGTTATACCTAGTCAAAGAGGTCAATCTTTGACAAGTCAATCCTAGTCACCATCTTACGTGGCGAGGACCAGTCAACAAAGTCGTGCGACGACTAGTCAACAAGACCAAGAAAATGTAATAGATTTAATGTATTTAATATATTTAAGTGTTCGTCCAAAGATGTTGGCGAGCACTGTCTTAGTTAGCTGCTCGCCCAAATATGTGGCGAGCACGTGCTTATTCTTAGTTAACAGAAGTTTAAGTATTGAAGTCTTGGGGGACAGCATGGAGCGTGGCGACCACACTCCTCGAAGGTCTTTCGGCGACCACCATGGCCCATCTCCTCGGCATCTCGGCGAGGACGAGCACCTAAGGCGGTTTAGCATTAAATGCGCCATCAAATCACCTTTTCGGGCAGAATGAAGGTCCAATCTGAAGGCACCACGTGTAAAGGGCGGGCAGCCCTTGAAAAGCAGTATATAATGCCCATTTGGGCTCATTTGTAACACAAGTTAGAATTCCACCAAATCTCCCTACCCAAAGCAATAAACTCTCCCAAGCTTCTAAAGCTTTAGCTTCTCCAAGAAGCTATATCTTGTGTTCTTGTGTGTTCTTCATCAAGTTCATCACAAATCATCACTTTAATCCACATAAACACGTAATAACCCCCGTTTAAATATACATGTTTGTATCGTACTAGTTAATAGTCCACATCCGAATCAACCCGTTTATAGTGCATACAACATTTGGCGCTAGAAAGAGGGGACCTTTTACGTGTTTAAATCATCAAAGTTTCATCCGATCAACGAGCGATCGGTTAGCAAACTCCCTGTTTCAAGCTTTAATCGGTATATCTACCGTTTAGAGCATCATCTACGATCTTTAGTGTTCTTCGTGTTCTTGAACATTTTTAGTTTTCGTAGCATATTTCGGAGTTTGATCTCCTTGTATTCGTGTTTTCAAGCTTCTTTTGTTATTACTTTACTAGACTAGTAGTTGTAATAGCACGTTCTTCTGCGTAAGAACTTTAATCTTTCGTTTTTTAGATCTTTACCTTGTAATCTAAAAAGAGACACTCTTTAAACGATGTCTCAGCATACTCCGCAAGACGGGATCTTGCCATCCGGAGGGAACGAGCACCCTCCGCCACCGGCAAATCCTTTTGCAAACTTGAACATGGGGGATATTCTAAATGACCTCCAACACTTGAAAGACCTATCGGACTACCTCCTGGCGAGGAGGAGGCAGAACGAGAATGAAGAGCTCGAGAAGGCCAAAGATAGGGCTTTCGTCGAGGCTCGCAAAAACAGGGGGAACGAGGATGACCGTTCCTTTCACTCACATTCTGCTCACCCCCAAGATAAAGGCAAGAACAAAGTCGGCGAGCACTCCCACAATAGCCAGACGGGAGACTCACGACAAAGGAATTCGGTTTTCAACCGAATGAACGACAATGATGGAAGGGCTCCTCGCCGAGTACCTTTCAACGTGGACGGCCGACCAGAGAAGGCCGACCGCCACCATCGCACTGATAGGAGAGATCAGGGCGACAGGGTCTCAGCTCTAGACAGGGTGGGACCGGCGAAGGGTTCGCGAGCTCCAGCAAAGAGTTATCGCGGCCACCATTCTGACAGGCACTCTCCCAGGCGATCACATCATGATGATCGCCCGACCATTTCCCATGGGAGTCGACGTGACGAGAACGTCGTCCCAAGAGCTCAAACTGCCGAGGAGGGGCAAATCGCCCAGTTCCTCGTAACACAAAAATTAATGAAACAAGATATGGATGCTCTGCGAGCAGAGGTGGTCGCCTCGAAGCAAGGGACCACACCGCCGATCAGTCTGCCCGTGCCTCCACTAAGTGTTGCAATCCTCACCGCCCCCATTCAAAGAAAGATCCAAATGCCCTCCATGGCGGCATATGATGGGATGTCCGACCCCAGAGTACACTTGTCCAAGTACTCCAACTATATGGCCTCAATCGGGGCAACGGACGCCACACAATGCAGAAACTTCTCCCTAACTTTGGGAGATCGGGCTCATCGTTGGTACACAACTTTAAGTGCCGGATCAATCACATCATTCCACGAGCTGGGACAATACTTTCTGACCTACTACGGGTCCATTGCTGCTCGCCCGGCATCAAAGCAACGTTTGGCTAACGTTCGCCAATCTGTGAATGAGTCGGGAAAGGACTTCATCGAGCGCTTCGATAGGCTGGTGATCGATGGAGAGGCCGTAAACGATGAGACGAAGCTGATCTCGGCCGTTTCTGGTCTAAGGATAGGTACCAAGCTTTGGGAATCTATCCATCTTACTTTCCCAGTTTCTTATGCGGATTTCCGCACGAGGGCTGGGAACTTCATCCAAATGGAGGAAATAATGGACGCTGCCAAGGCTAACGAGCAGCCTGACACGTCCAAGAGAGTGTGGCCCAAGAAAAACACTAACACTGGGGAGTCTTCCCAGCCCAAGAAGGCGACCACTCAAGTTGGCAGTGCTCGCCCAGCGAACTTCAGGCCGTTCGAGGAGGCACCTGATCAGATCATCCAGTTCAGGGAGGCCCTCACCGTGGATCCTAGGGGCATCTACGACGCAATCAGGGGGAAAAATCTGCTCCCCCAAGCAAAGCCCATGCATACGAGCGATGCAAATCTTGATGGTAGTAAATTTTGCAACTACCACAACTCTGTCGGCCACCACACCAATGGGTGCCGAGACTTGGTGAGAAATCTCTTCAAACTTTACAATGAGGGTAAGCTCACCCAATTCATCAAGTCCGGAGGTGGAAACGGCGACAACAGGGGCAAGAAGCGTCGCGACGACAGCGGCGGCGACCTGCGCCAACAACTGAACCGTCCCAAGCTAACTCCTCCCATGCCAACACATCCTGGTGGCGACATCGATAATGTGGGAGGAGAATGCCATATGATAGAAGGCCCTTTGGGGGGGACTCAATCCGGAGTCGCTTTGTCTGTTCGCCGGGCTCAGGGCGAACAGCGAGCACTCAACAACGTGCACCAGGTGTGCGTCGCTCCAACTGCCGAGAAGCCTCCTTCTCATCAAATCCGTTTCACGGACGACGACCTGAACGGCGTGGTGCAGCCAAACAATGATGCGTTGGTCATCACGGGAAAAATAATGGGAACCATCGTCCATCGAATGATGGTCGACATTGGGTCATACACCAACATCCTTTTCAAGCATACTTTGGAAGCTCTTGGTGGATATGCAAATTACATCGAGCCTTGCGACGATATAATCGTAGGGTTCGGGGACACGCGCAACCTTCCCATTGGGAAAATCAGATTGTCCTTGGAGTTGGCATCGTCAAAAGAGCCTGAATTGCACCATGCTAGGCAGCTCGACTTCTTGATCATCGACATGCCATCATCCTACAATGCGTTCCTAGGCCGACCTTTCTTCAGCGAGTTCAAGGCGGCCGTTTCAACTTATTATTACTGTATTAAATTTCCAACCCCGGCGGGAGTTATAACCGTTAAGGGCGATCAGACGCGGGCGAGGGAGTGTCTCGTCCGTTTTGCAAAACGTCATTCTAAGGAAGATTCCATGGTTGGAAAGTATATTGAGTGTCAAACACAATCAGAACAAATGAACTACTTGGAGGGTCTTCCTAGTAAGTACAGAAAAATTGAAGTTGGGGAGTGCAGCCATCGTTCCGACGACCACCAAGTGGAGGCGAACGAGCACGCCTCCATGGAAGTGGACGACCACACCCCAATGGAAATCGACGAGCAGACAGATCCGGGCGACCAGATCCTCGGCGACCAGTCTCCAGAAAACTTTCCAGATTTGGAGCCTAGGTTAGGCTTTGAGCCAAAATTCGGAATTGAGGACCCTCGTTGGAAGGAACCTAAAGAATGGGCGACTTCAGCGGAGGACCTTGAAACCATCCAATTAAATGAAGCTCGTCCCGAACTCGAAGTGTTCATAGGTTCGAATTTACCAGAACATCTGCGATCGGACATGATCGCATTTTTGAAGGAAAACATCGGTGCATTCGCCTGGTCGCACGAGGATATGGTGGGCATTCCCACGAATCATGCCTGCCACAGACTAAATATTGATCCAACAAAAAGACCCATCACCCAAAAGCGAAGAAAATTTGGGCCTGATAAAAGTGCGGCTTTGGCAGTCGAAATCAAGAAATTGATCGACAACAAGTTAATAGAGAAAACTGGAACTGATCCTGAGTGGTTGGCAAATCCAGTGCTCGTCAAGAAAACGACCGGGTCGTGGATATTGTGCATAGACTTCACAGATTTAAACGACGCCTGTCCAAAAGATCATTTTCCGATGCCCCACATTGATCACCTAGTAGATAATACAGTGGGGCACGAGATTTTAACTTTCATGGATGCCTTCGCAGGGTACCATCAGATTGCAATGCATCCCGACGACCAGCGACATACGGCCTTCATGACCGCGCGTGATATGTATAGCTGGAAAAGAATGCCTTTCGGTTTGAAAAACGCGGGGGCAACGTACCAAAGACTGGTAAACAAGATGTTTGAGAAACACATCGGCGAGATGGTAGAGGTCTATATCGACGACATCGTTGTCAAAAGCTTACGAAAAGAAGATCACCTACACCACCTTGCCATGACATTCGATATCCTAAGAGAGTACAACATGAAGTTAAATCCAAAGAAATGCAGTTTTGGAGTTAGCTCAGGAAAATTTCTGGGGCACCTGGTTAGTCAGCGGGGCATCGAGGCGAATCCGAGTAAAATTCAAGCAGTAATCAATATGCAAAGCCCAAGAAACGTGAAAGAAGTTCAGAGGTTGACAGGATGCCTGGCATCGCTGAATAGATTCATTGCACGAACGGGCGATCGTTGCAAACCTTTTTTCGACGCTCTGAAGAAAGGAAAGTTCGAGTGGACCGACGAGTGCGAGAAAGCTTTCGAGAAATTGAAGGAGTATTTATCGGATCCGAAGGTCCTATCCAAGCCAGTCCCCGGTGAAATTTTATATCTATACTTGGCGGCCACTGACTGTGCGATCAGTTCAGTGCTCGTCCGAGCTGAGGGGAGCACACATCTGCCTATCTACTACGTAAGTCAAACACTGCGAGATGCGGAGTTGAGATACACTCCAATGGAAAAATTGGCGTACGCACTAGTCATGAGTGTTCGAAAATTAAGGCAATACCTGTTCGACCACGAGGTGGTCGTCCTCACCACTTTTCCTCTCCGACGAGCACTGCATCGTCCGGATACCACGGGAAGACTTCTAAAATGGTCAGTAGAGATCGGACAATTTGGTCTCACCTACGCACCCAGAATGGCAATCAAGGGACAAGTGCTGGCAGAATTCATCGTAGAGCTCACTTTCCCAGAGAAATTGGACGAGGGAATCGAGCTTCCTTGGACACTGTTCGTCGATGGCTCGTCGACGAGCACCAAAGCAGGGGCAGGAGTTGTCCTCACCAGCCCAACCGGACAGACGTTTGCTTCGGCGATCGAGTTCGAATATCGGGCGACCAACAACGAAGCAGAGTACGAGGCTCTGGTTGCAGGAATCAAGATGGCTATGGCCGTGGGCGCTAGAAAACTGAAATTTTTTTCTGACTCTCAGCTGGTTGTATGTCAAATCACGGGCGAATACGAGGCTCGCGGCGATCAAATGATAAAGTATCAAGACCTAGTGAAAGGATTACTCGAGCAATTTGATCAATTCCACATCGAGCAAATCCCTGGGGAGGAAAATACGCAAGCAGATGCGTTAGCTCGGCTGGCCACTTCAGAGAGGGAGGCAATATTTTCAGAAGCAACCATCACCAAAATTTCTTCCCCATCGGTGAACAGAGGTCAAGTTTTGCAGGTTGAAGCGACCAGTGACGAGGACTGGAGGACGCCGATCATCAAGTACATCAAGACCGGCGAGCTCCCGGCAGACAAAGTGAAAGCAACCAGATTGCAACTCAGGTCCGCAAGATACACAATTGTGGGCGACCAGCTGTACAAACGGGGTTTTTCAATGCCTTTGTTGAAATGCCTCGGAGAAGACGAAGCGAAGATCGTCATGCACGAAATCCACGATGGAGCTTGTGGAAATCATACAGGGGGGCAAGCGCTCGCTTTAAAGATCATAAGGCAAGGCTATTTTTGGCTAACACTGAAGAAAGATGCAATCCATTACGCGCAGACGTGCAAGAGATGTCAAGCCTTCGCTCCCGCCATTCACTCACCACCAGACGAGCTCATCTCGGTGTATAGTTCATGGCCTTTCGCGAAGTGGGGGATCGACATCATCGGACCTTTCCCACCAGCTGCTGGGGGGGTAACTTTCGTCGTCGTAGCAGTCGATTACTTCACCAAATGGACAGAGGCAAAGGCATTGAAGACCATCACAACGGGCCAAATGACAAGCTTCATTTGGAAGAATATAATTTGCAGGTTCGGCCTACCACGAGCAATAGTGACCGACAACGGACGTCAATTCACAAGTCAAGACATGCTAAATTTCTGCTCAGAGTGGAACATCAAGAAAAATTTTTCAACACCCTATCATCCACAATCAAACAGTCAAGTAGAGGCGATCAACAAAATCATCAAGCACACCTTGAAAGCTAAGCTGGATGGATTGAAGGGCGAATGGGCCGAAGAGCTGCACATGGTTCTGTGGGCATATCGGACGACCACGAGAAATTCTACTGGTGAAACTCCGTTCGCACTTGCGTTCGGAACCGAAGCTGTCATACCAGCAGAGGGGCAAGTCCCAACTTTTCGAGTAGCAAATTATGACGAGCAGTTGAATAACGATGCACAGCTCTCCGATTTAGACTTCCTAGAAGAACGAAGGCTAACAGCGGACGAGAAGAATGTGGTCTACAAGCAAAGGTCAGAGCGCTACTACAACACCAAAGTACGTGCTCGCCAGTTCACTATCGGCCAGCTCGTACTTCGGAGGGCGACGGAGCAGTCCATCGGCATACTTGGCCCGACTTGGGAGGGTCCGTACCGAATAACGCGCACACTCCTAAACGGATCGTACGAGCTAGAAGATCTAGAGGGCAAGCCGAGCAAGTACCCGTGGAACGCGGTCAAGCTGAAGAAGTATTACCAGTAAGTTTTTAAAATTATTTCATATTTGTATAGTTTGTATTTAATCATCATTTCAATTCAAGCAAAGTTTTAAATTTCCATCAAGTGTTAGATAAATTTGAAAGTTTAAACAAGGCTCTGCGCAGCCATCTAGGAAACAAAAGACGAGCACTCTTTTCTAAAGATGCTCGCAAGGTAGTGGCAAAGATGGTCACTGCCTATCAAACAAAGAGTTCAACCGACGATTGGTTAACTCTAAAAGACGAGCACTCTTTCTTAGAGTCTCGCAAAAGGAAAGACGAGCACTCTTTTTTAGAGTCTCGCAAAAGGAAAGACGAGCACTCTTTCTTAGAGTCTCGCACAAGGAAAGACGAGCACTCTTTCTTAAAAGATGCTCGCAAAGGAAAGACGAGCACTCTTTTTTAAAGATGCTCGCAAAATAACAACGTCGAACACAAACCAATGAAAGAAAAATGAGAAGTATTTATTAAAAGTACTTGCAAAAAATTATCATAAAACAAGTGGAAAAACGAACACATCATAAGCAAAAAACTTCCATTCATTAAAAAGCCTTAAAAGGCTGAAATTACAAAAGAAAGGCTTTAATGGCCGAGCAGTCCTAAACAAAAAAAAAAAAAAGTGGAAAAAGACTAAGTCCCTGCAATAGTCCCCTCGCCGGCAGCATCCTGCTCGCCGGCAACTTCATCCTCGCCAACAGCGTTGTGCTCGCCGGCAACTTCCCCTTGAATGGCAACAACCTGCTCGCCTTCTTTCGGAGGATTCGTAAAAAATATCGACTTTTTTCCCCAATGAACCACTTGCATCTGTTAATTGAAGATCTTGTGGGGACACCGAACACCCATGAGCCTTGGGAACTGAAGTCCCAACTGCAGTAAAGGGAGCAGGGGGAGTTTCGATTCCGGTTTAGGGTTTTCCTTCATGAGAAGGTCGTCCAAAAGTCCGTCGAGCGGAGTCACGTCCACTTCAGGATGAGCGTCCAGTAATTGATGAATAAGCCCGTGGGCAGTGAGTGCCACAGTAATACTGGCCACACTCCCAGCGAGCTCTGTGATCTCGTCCTTCTCATCCGTCAGGTCGACCAGTTGCTGCCGAAGAGTGGCCAACTCTTCCTCATCATCTGCAGATTTGTTTTCAAAATTTCTTACCTCGTCCTCGGCAGTCTTGAGGTGAGCACGGAGACGTTCGATCTCTTGAAGATCTTCTTGATCCTTTTTTCGAACCATCTCAAGTTGGGCCTCGGAATCGGCCAATTTTGCCTCAGCATCGGCCAGCTTGGTCTCGAGGTCGACCACTATCTCCTCGGAGGCGAGCAGCTGCCCCTCAACAACAGTCTTTGCCTTGGCCATTTGGGCAAGTTTCGCAGCCCTGTCCTCGCTGAGCTTGCGACCTTCAGCGATCTGGCTGGCGAGCTTCTCTATGGTGTAAGAGGCTCGGCTCAAGTCAATGGCGACCAGGCGCGCATTTTCCATGGCATTATGGTTGTTGACCTCTTCGATGAGAGTGGTCGTCAACGAACGAGGTAGGTGCTTCACCGCCCTCTGTGCGAACGGGTTCAAAGACTCCTTATCGACCGGGTCCCGCGATCGGTAGAAGCCGAGAAGGTTCTCGTTGAAGGGTTGGGCGACCGGATAGTCGGCAACTCTGTTGGAGAAGGAAAGAATTAGAAGAAAAATACTTGAAAAATTTCTACTCTTTTTGAAGAAAAAGAGCTTACTTGGCAACCCTTACGGCTTCCCAGCCGAGGAGTGTGTTATCTCCCGGAGCCCTCTCCCCGGCGGACGAGCTCGTCGCGGTCTCTCGCGACCGAGTGCTTCGGGGAGGAGGGGATACAACAGGTTTGGGGGGGGTGAGTCACCCCTCGGCGGAGGAGATCTCCTCGGCGAGATCCTCCTTTCGGCAGCAGGTGGGCGAGAAGTACCCCCTCTGGTCGGTCTTGCGACCTTTTTGGGTGGAGCCCCCGAGCTCTCCGCCCCCTTCCTTTTCTTGCCGGCGCCATCAACAATCTTGCGCTCGCGGAGTAGTTGTGCTTGTCGAAGCATCCTGTTCGCTTTTAGGCGATCGACTTCAACGGTGGGAGGAAGATAGGCGACAACCCTTTGAGGAACCACTACTAGAAAGAGAAGCGAGAAGTCAGTATCTTCGAAGAGTAAATTCAAAAGAAAATTTTGAAGTAAGAAATATTTTACCTGGAGGGAACTCTCGAGTGAAGTGATGAGGAGGTACTCTGAGACCTGCTCGCTCACGCATACACTCCCTGTTCAGAAATCGACAAGACCTCTCCAGGTAGCGACGATTGAGAACGCAGCAAACGTGGTACTGAAAGAGAGGAGTGAGACGGTGGTCGACAGTCTTCTTGCGAACAATTTCACATACAAAAAGCGAGGAGTTATTCAGTATAGAGAAGAACGAGCAGAAATTAAAAGACTTACCACGAATTCTTTGATATTCGGTCTCAATGGGAATGCGATCAGAAGATCCATCCGGCCTCACTGAACTCATCCAGTCCCCGGCTACCCACCACCAGTTGGTTTTCCAATCCCTAATCTTGTTGGGAACCCCTTCGACCAACTTGAAATTATCTCGGCCTCTAACATAGTAGTACCCGTGGCCTACTTTCTCTCCGGTCTCGGCCGCCTGAAGGAGATAGTTAATCTCCTTCGGGCTAAGCCACGTATTCCGACATCCATTCTCGGCCGCCACCAGGCCGAACAGAGTAAGAATGCCGATCAGGTTCGACCAACCATTCGGAAGTATTTGGGAAGGGGCCACATTCAAAAAATGTAAGAAATTTGAGATGCTGGGGTGCAGGGGAAACCTGAGACCTGCCTCCATCATGCCGATGTTGACGGCGACCATGCCCTCTGGCGGCTGGTCGGCCCTCTCATCCTCGCGAGGAACGAAAAAACACACATCGGCCGGCAGTTGATACTTCTTTCGAGAGTTCTCTAGCTGCGCCGAGGAGACTTTGCTCGCATATTTGCTCGCCTCGTATATCGTTTGGAAAGCTTCTCGATGCGGGCGAGGAACCTCTCGAGGAAGGTATTCGCAGAAATACTTATAATAGGCCTCCCTCGAGACCTCGTCGCCATCTAAATTCTCCCTACCACTCAAAATGTCCTTTATGCTCTCTGCATATTGAACAACTTCTTCATAGTCCTCGCGGAGACTCCTCGTCAAGGTCTCCTCGACTTGGGCGACTTCTATCTGGTCGCCCATCTCTCGATCCAAACCCTGATCATGCAAATCAGAGTCCGTCTCACTGCCACTCTCCTCGGCATCGCCCTCCTCGGCATCATTGCCGGCATCATCCCTGTCAGAGTCATAGAGCTCGTCGACATCGACGACCACTGCTTTTCCTAGGTTGCGGACGTTAACATTTATGGGGTCGGGGGAGTGGATCCTAGAGTCCGACGAAGACGCCCTCTCCGACAAAACTAAGGCTAGACGATCAGCGTCGCCGGAACCAGCGGCACCACCATCCAACGGCGGCCAACCACCACCGGAACCGCCACCAACAACCATTTTTTCTTAAGAAAAGGGGGAAAATAGAGTTTTAAAGAAGAAAATATTTTGTTTTTACCTTGTTGCCGATCGGAAACCACCCAAACACGCCGGAAAAGCTTGAAGTAGAAAGCTTGGAAGAAAGCTCGAAAGGATTTCAAAAAGTGCAAAGTGAAGAAAGTGTGTTTGTGAGGAAGGAAGTCATATTTATAGGCGAAATTCGTGCAGGGACCTAATTGCAAAAAACGGGGTAAAATCCGTAATTTTCCCAAAAATTTGGGGCCATTTCCGAATTCGAATTCGGAGAGTGACCCTCACGCGCGACCTTTGAGGTCGGCACGCGCCCCACGCGCGCTTTTCAAATTTCGAGCGCCGCCCACGCGCCTGACACAAGTCACATCATACGTCATCAAAGTGCCTCGGAAGGCGAGCTCGGCGTAGGAAACGAGGCGACCGCCTCCATCTCACGTCATCAAGATCTCGAAATTGATTGTGTTGTCGAGAACCATTTTCACCATCGGAAAAGACGATCGAACTGCTCGCCTTACCATTCTACGAATACGAAGTAAGGCGACCAGGGGGCAAATGTTATACCTAGTCAAAGAGGTCAATCTTTGACAAGTCAATCCTAGTCACCATCTTACGTGGCGAGGACCAGTCAACAAAGTCGTGCGACGACTAGTCAACAAGACCAAGAAAATGTAATAGATTTAATGTATTTAATATATTTAAGTGTTCGTCCAAAGATGTTGGCGAGCACTGTCTTAGTTAGCTGCTCGCCCAAATATGTGGCGAGCACGTGCTTATTCTTAGTTAACAGAAGTTTAAGTATTGAAGTCTTGGGGGACAGCATGGAGCGTGGCGACCACACTCCTCGAAGGTCTTTCGGCGACCACCATGGCCCATCTCCTCGGCATCTCGGCGAGGACGAGCACCTAAGGCGGTTTAGCATTAAATGCGCCATCAAATCACCTTTTCGGGCAGAATGAAGGTCCAATCTGAAGGCACCACGTGTAAAGGGCGGGCAGCCCTTGAAAAGCAGTATATAATGCCCATTTGGGCTCATTTGTAACACAAGTTAGAATTCCACCAAATCTCCCTACCCAAAGCAATAAACTCTCCCAAGCTTCTAAAGCTTTAGCTTCTCCAAGAAGCTATATCTTGTGTTCTTGTGTGTTCTTCATCAAGTTCATCACAAATCATCACTTTAATCCACATAAACACGTAATAACCCCCGTTTAAATATACATGTTTGTATCGTACTAGTTAATAGTCCACATCCGAATCAACCCGTTTATAGTGCATACAACAGCTTCCTCAAAAGGCTTAATGGTTACTATCCGCACAGTCTCCAAATTAGCCATTGTTGGAGAAATTGATTAATTTCAATTAATTAATTGATTTTAAAATGAGAGTGGAGAATTCTCGTCTTTGACTAGTTTATTGATGACTATAAATGTAATTTTAGAGAAATTAAATGACAAAGATTCGTTCTACTTTCGGAGTAGATAATTGTTGTTGTGTAATTAAAATTTTAAGACCGAATTTCGATGAGTGAGAAATTAATTCACAAAATTGAAACGTCGTATAGTACATTTTATGGGATAAGATGTTACATCATGATAATTGTCCACATGAAAACTTTGAATGTTTAATGGGGGCTAATTACTACTTATAAATAGGAGGATATTACAATAGTTCAAATCATAATGACTAAGAAGCAATTCAATAGTCTATACAGGTGCATGTGTGTGCTCGTCTGGTTAAGCTTGAGTCTAGTCTTGAATTTTTGACTCGTGGATTTTTAGTTTGAACTTTCAAGCCCAAATGGCTTTGCTCATGAAAATTAAGTTTATAGGAAGTTGAAGCTCAATTCCAAATTGGATGGACTCAAATGAATTCAATCCAATTTTGAATTCAACTTAAATGGTGATGAACGAACTTGAACGTGATACCCAATTCGTAATACCGAGCACGTGATGTACATTTTTTTACAAAAAAACACATTTAAATTAACTTTAAGTTACTAAAATAAAGTGGAATAATTCAAGTTCTAGAGCACAAATATCCAGCGCATAGATGGTTTTAAAGCACACAACAACTGCAGTAGAAGAACCCGGTTAGTGCATCATCAATTTTGAAGCACATATAATAAAATATATACAAATATTATAATGAACTAGTGTAAGACCCACATTTTATGAGGGGTTGAAACAAATTTATAATAAATTTTAGTTTATTGTTATTCAATTAAAAAATAAATACTAAAATATTGTAAAAATATAAAATTACATTATATATATATATATATAAACAATAATAGAATAAAGAATTATAATTTTATTAATTAAAGAAATTAATATATGAAATTATAAATTACGAAAAACTTCCTTATAGATAACATTTGATTTAAGTTTACATATTTTATGGTAATTGCAAAAGAGTTGTGTCATTGAAAGACTAAAACACTCCATGTCATTCTTCAAATAAAATTTTTACTACCAACATTCCTTTAAAAAATAATTTGTCATTCGATTATGTGATTTCCAAGTCTTATAACAATCGGTATAGTTCCCCCGTCAAAAAAAAAAAAAAAAACAATCAGTATAGTTCCATTGCACAAATCAGACTTCATATCAATGTTCGTAAGAAGCATTATAGGGACACTTATTTTAGAACTGATCGAAACCAGAACACTCAAGAGAATTGTAAAAGTCAATTGAAAACACTTAAGACAATTCAGAAAGTCAACATAATATAATTCTTTCACACCATCAGGTCTAAACAAACGTTGTCGATCTAAACTTAAATTTTTTTTTGTATATATTTTTAGGTATCATTTTCAACACACTCTCATTAATTAATACTTTCAACTTTTTTATGTGTTGAAGCAAGTATTACTATATGCCTAAAATATTTATTTGAAGCAAGTAAACTTTTTTATGGTACACCTTATGTATTTTTTTTATCCAATGTTAATCAATATTAACCGAATTCACAAAAATAATGAAAATATTATATAGAAAATATTAATTTGTATGTTGAATACTATTAATAATTTTTATAATTTGCAGACTAACATTTTTGTTATATAAATCAATATATTTTTCTCCATTAATTTCTATATAAAAATTGCTTTTACAAACCCTTTTTTTATAACAAAAATTGCCAATAGAACTTCAATCAAAATTGCAAATTAATAGAATCTCATGGATCCTATTCTATGGCAGAGAACTCTTATAAAAAGATAGTCTTGACTCTTGCGCGTAGTTCAAGTAGGATCACAACGTACAAAGCACACCATAAATTATTACATTTAAATTATTTAAGATATTAAAATTAATTAATGGGATAGTTCGAGTGGTTAGGATATCGCGGTTATGTAGTGCATGCACGCCATAAATGCAGGTGAAGAACCCGATGACTTTCACAACCAACGAGGGTGTATTGACGATTTTTTTTTTATCAAGTATTGACGATTTTGAAGCACACAGTAAATGTAGAACAATGGTGCGACTTTTACAGCGAGAGACTTTTAATGCATCATCGATTTTGTAACACACATTAAATACAGAGGAAACAATACAAATATTATACTAATGAATACTGTGCAAATAATGTACTCCCACTGTACCATGTTAACTTTCATAGGTAGATGGACACACATATTAAGAAAGTGTAATGATGAGTGGAGTTTTGAGGGATAATTTTGTAAACTTTTATGTATAAAGTAAATAAATGAGTTGACTTTTATGTATGTGTGAAGAAAAAGTAATGACATTTGTGTAAAATTGAGAATATTGTGAGGGTGGAGTTTATGAAGGGTATTCCATTTTAAGGGTGTGAAAGTTATTGTGGGACGTCCTAAAAGAAAATGTGAAAGTTATTGTAGGACGGAGGGAGTATATTTTTTTATCCAATTTTAATTTTAAGCAATATATTCACAAAAAGAATGGAAATATTAAATACTCTTATTGTCCCGATAAGTTTTTATATTGATTTGGACAAGAAAACTAAGAAAATCTAATAAAGTAATAGTATTAGAGTTTTTTTAATTTTATTAAAGTGATAAAGTAAGAGTATTGTGTAAGAAGAAATAATGATATAAAGGGGAAAAAAAAAAAAAAAAAAAGTGAAATTTTTTAGAATAAAATAAAAAAGGGTGTGGGAAAAAATCTTTAATGATATGCATGATCCCTATTCATCTCATTTATATTTTGCACTAAAATCCCTAGACAAAAGCTATGAGTTGGTCTCATAGATAAAGAAATGTTCTAATACATGAGACAAATTTTTATCATTGGTATATTATTTAATCCATAGAACTTTTGATCCGTGTTTTGAAGCACGTAGAATATTACAGTACTAAAATCCCCTATGCAGAAAGTCAAAAATAGACGGTTACATATGCGAGATCTATGTGTAATATTGTTCATGCAATTAACATTGATTTAGGGAGGGGGCAAATTTTGTGGGTTATTACTTATTACTCGGTCGCCTTATAAATAGACCATCGCCTAAATTCTTACATACTTTTAAAGATGATATTTTACTTTTGGTATGGAAAAATCGAATTTGGAATTTTGAAATTCACCATGTTCTAATTTATAATTTATATTTAAAATTTTATCCTACAAATACTTATAAATTTTTATAGAAGTCAACCCTATAAATATTTACAAACTCTATATACCTATCTATAAAATCTATATAAATAAACACTTACAATTTTAGTGACTTTCACGTTAATCAAGACTTTCATTGTTGGTTTTGAAGCCCATAATAAATGTAAGAGAAAGTCCCGATAACTTTTACACACAGTGACTTTATTGCATTGACATATTTGAAACACATAATAAATGCAGAGAGTAGAGTCCGATAAAATTTAATTCGAACAGTCCAACAGTCGATTTTTGAATGATACAATATAAATATTATACTAATGATAGGTATAAATATAAATATCATTAATAATATTAATTCATAATAAAAGAAAATACTCAAATTAATTTATATACAAACAAAATTAATACTTTTCACAAAAAATTTCTTTATGCCATTTTATATCAAATAAAAATATATTTTTAACAAAAATTACCTTTAATA
This sequence comes from Galeopsis tetrahit, assembly GCA_963675135.1. Lineage (NCBI taxonomy): Eukaryota > Viridiplantae > Streptophyta > Magnoliopsida > Lamiales > Lamiaceae > Galeopsis > Galeopsis tetrahit. Next base: position 18,769,829 of record OY776125.1, on the reverse strand, counting down.
ATAATTAAAAAAAACGGAGCAAGTGCTTTAAATCCCTAAAGAGGCTCCACGAGGCCCATTCTCTACCCTCAGTCGTCACACAAACCAAACCGAACCAATCCGTACAGTTTTCAAATCATTCATGGCTTCCGCGGCGGATATCTCCGGCAAGAAGATTGTTCTGCGTAGCTCCGATGGCGAAGTATTTGAGGTGGCCGAGAATGTTGCCGTTGAGTCTCAGACGATCAAACACATGATCGAAGACGATTGCGCCGACAACGAAATCCCTCTACCTAACGTTACTGGAAAAATCCTTTCCAAAGTCATCGAATACTGTAAACGCCATGTCGATGCCGCCGCATCGGCCACCGCCACCAAGGCTGAGGACAAGGTTGTTTCCAACGCCGTCACCGATGAGGACCTCAAGACTTTCGATGCCGACTTCGTTAAAGTTGATCAGGCCACACTCTTTGACCTAATTCTGGTATGGATTTTAATGTTTTTCCGGTTATTTCAGTGATTTGTTGTTATTTGTGCAGTTCTTTAGCAGATTTGTTATTTTGTGCCACGTCTTCAATATTTCGCTAGGGTTTGTTTACTCTGTGATAGATGCGTGTTTTTATGTATTGAATTGATTGTTTAGGGTCCCTATTTCACTTTGGTATTTCATCCTTGGTTCCATACCTGTTCCTGGTAATTAGTAATTATTGGTGATGTCAAAGACCATGGACCACAGGATGAAACGCCAAAGAGGAATTATGGATGTGGTGTTTTTATTTATTTGTTCTAAATAACCCAATCTTAATGGCTTAAATGAGAAATTCCAATAAAGGATTGTGTATTGTGCTGTTTATTATCTCTAATGATTTCGAATAATATGCTGATGTTGCTTCTAAAGTTTTCACTAGGGTCTTATGTGTACTGCATAATTGTGAATGCTGTTCGTTTTGGTCAATACTGTGTGGTTGTGTTTTTTATTGCTTCTGCTTCTCTCCTCTGTTATTGTTGTTCTTCTTGTATTTCTGTTAATGGTTTCTGAGGGGTTCCTTTGTGCTGAAGACTTGGATATAGTGATTGTGTTTTCCAATGGCGTTTCCTTTTTAAATTTTTTGAAGTTGGGTTAGTTGCTACTTTACTGCCTGTTGTTCAGCTATGTATAGTATGTAATATATTAGGCAGAGAAAAGTTTATGGGTCTGTAGTTGATATATATTATTCTATATGTTTTACTGGTCTGTAGTTGATATATATATAGTGTTCTATATGTTTTATGGATCTGTAGTTGATATAGGCAGGAATACGGTGGTTTATGTATATGCGTACATGCTTGTTTATTATTGTCTTATCTGGTTGCACCATCAACTTCTCTTGTTTTAAAAGAAGCTTTTAGCAGAAAAACAGTAAGGAAACTGGCTATTACCGATCAATGCAAATATGCAACTTTGACGTCACTGAAATATGTGCAGTGATCTGTACAAAAGATCAATTTTGACAAGTGAATCATATTCTATATGTTTGTTTGTTTTTGTTTCTTCATAAGTTCAATTATTAATATTTTAAAACTGTGCTATGGTATCTGTTTTTTTTTTCTCTAAGTTTTCCCCCTTTTATAATTATTGTTTGTTATGCAAACTACGGTGTGGCAGTATTTTATCCAGTGAAGTGTAAAGCCTTTTTTGTTTCCTATCAGAATGCTACTTTCTTAGCACCTTTGAGCTTGATAGAGTTGAATATCGATTATATCACTTTAAAAATGAGCTACTTATGCTGCTTATAGGTTTTTACTCAATTCTTTAGTACCATAGTTCACAAATTCATTGTGAGTGAAGTAGATGGTATAGATGGTTATGCAAGAACTCAAATCTATGCCTTTATACTATCTCTTGCATTATTTCATTTGGAATTAGAATGAAATCGTTAAGGTTATACATTTGCTTTGAGCTACAATCTTTGACTGCAACTAGCCTAATTGACTCTTTGTTGCAAACTATAAGATCCACATTAATCTGCTACATCTACCTTAATAAAAAGGGATAATCAGATGAAAAAGAAAAACATGCTTGTCCATCTTCAAATTGAGCTTCTCCCATTTTTGAATTGATATCATATCTTTTTGGGGGCAAATGATCTTTTTTGCCCCATAATTTACACCCACTTTGATTCTAGTCCTCTAAATTTGTTGACTTTGAAATTTGTCCCTTAACTTCACCAAATTCAACCTTATGGTCCTTTTAACGGCTGTAAAAAGTAAACTTTCCGGCAATTGCTAATGTGCAAATAAAAGGACCAAAATATCGAATTTGATATAGTTATGGGATGGATTTTGAAATTGAGGGTGTAATATAAAGGACAAAAAAAACATTTACCCTATCTCTTAAAATGTTTAATGTTATTTTTAATCTCTTCCAGGCTGCTAACTACCTCAACATCAAGAGCCTTCTGGATCTGACTTGCCAGACGGTTGCTGATATGATCAAGGGAAAAACTCCTGAGGAGATACGTAAGACATTCAACATCAAGAATGACTTCACCCCTGAGGAGGAAGAGGAAGTTCGAAGGGAAAACCAGTGGGCTTTCGAGTGAAATGAATAATAGCAGAAGAATCTATTTGGCTGGTTAACTAAATTCTAGTGGTTGTGTATCTACCTATATTTTGTCACTCTTTCTATCAACTGTATTTCGAAGTTTGGTTCCTCCTTTTAATGGCTTAACTTAAAATCTGTCTCATGCTTTGGTAATATTAATTCTTTATGAATCTGTTTGTGTTTTGGTTTTATAGCTATGTATTATCTGTGTTAAATAAGATGTATTACGTGACGTCCTGTGTTTGATTATGTTGGCCATAAAAAAAAAGTCTCGGCCTGGACTATTCTTTGAATTTGTGATGGGAAAGGCACAATGTGCACCACATGCCTCTAAGTTAGTTGGATCCAGAAGACTAGACTAGGAAAAGGACATTTTTTGGGTGCTTCTAGACTTAAGATGTTCAAATTATTCTTGTTCTTCGAGTCTTGTAGTAACTTAGTAGAAGATTTAGGGGATAGACATATCTTCAAAATATTCCTAATTTTATCTTTTTATTTCGATTTTATCAAATATTTATTTATAATTATATTATTACTCCCTTTGTCCACAGATTTGGTTCCACTAAAATGAGCATAAATAGTAGATAAAGTAAAGTAAAAATATTGTGTTGTGTATGTATTCGTAAGTTAAATGACAATTTGAATAATTAAATGATGATTTTAGGGTGAAGATGAAGTGTTGAAACAAATTCGGTGGAAGAATAACACTTGTGTAAATTCGGATTCAAGTAAATTCTCTTGTTGAGTGTGATTGTTAAAAAAATGTTTGAATTTAAAGTTTCGTTCTGTATGTACAATAGTGACCCTTCATACTTACAATAATGATATTTTGTATGCACAATAGTAACACAAAAACTGATTAAAATTGAGGATGCTCCCTTTCCCAACACTGATCAGTATGTTTGGTATGGTTTTGCAAAATCCGGCTTGAGGGGAATTTCAAAAGCCAAAGTACGTTTGTAGGATTATACAGGCTAGATTTCAAAATGTACCAGTAATACTTACTCCACATTTTCTCTTACACCTTTTCTTTTCTCAATGGCCACACTTTTATTTTTCTCAATATAATAATTTTACTACCCTACTATTCAAAGTTTTCTCAATCAGGATTTTCCAAATCCTTCTGTTTCCTAAAACAAACATACCCACAATCTATCAAGCAAGTAGGAAGATTGCAACCTTGTAATAATTATCAGGATATGGCCTGTAGTCTCATCCTTTAACACAGTTATTTTCTTTGATTTTATTTCCATTAGTGACGATTATATGCATAAAATCATGCATGTTGAATATTCTCATTGAGTCCATACATATGACTTTACAAGCATATATGGGACAAGTAAAATTATTTAATACAACCAATAAAATAGAGTACTCAAAACATACAATAGGGAGCCAATTCAAGAATAATATATAGACTAGATATACAGATGCAAATGCCAAATATAGGGACCTAACTCAAGAATAATTGGAAATATAGACTTGATTTTACAGATTAACACATGACATATATCAAAGGTGATAAAATATTAGATCAATTATCAAAGTGGAATAGAGAATCTTAACCCCTACATACGAAATATACTCAAAAATTTCTTTCAGGCATCGACCAAACAAATACCACACCATTTTGTCTACTTGACTGATACAACACACAGCAACTTCGTCCGTTTTTTTTTTCTCTAACAAGATTATAGCTTTACCCGAAAATTCAGACATGAGAACCATGTAATTTTCTAGAGGTATCAGCAATGGCTTCAATTCTTCTAATAAAAAAACAAAACCAACACAAAAGAATAACAAACTCCGTTCTGTTTGAACATCTGCAGATCCACAAATTTCTTCACAGTAACAACAGACCATAGCTGGTAATTTATTGTATCTAATCATTAAAAACTCAAGCACAAGACACCCTTTCTAGCAATGAAAAATTCAAACTGGAGGCTCATTGACAATATTCGTTAAAGCTAAACAAAACAAGAAAGTTCATCAAAACAAGAACTAAACAAAAAGAAACATCCAATTTTTCATACCATTAAAAGGGTCCTTTTGTAGCTAATCCTGCAATGCTTTCTTAGCAGCATCTTCTTCTGCTTTCATCTTCCTCTCCCATTTTTTCTTCTTATGATCCTCCAACATTTTCGGCATTTTATTTTCCATGATGTCAGCAGTATTTGCTCGTTTCTCAGCAGCTATCCTATCGACCTTATGCCCTTTCCTCTTGGTCTTCATTTCCTTCCTTTCAGGGTCAAATTCCCAATCTCCCCCTGCAAGAAGGACTTCTTTGCGGAGTCGAGCTCTATGACGTGCACTAATAGAGAGAGGCTTCCAAGCCCCTTTCTCCCAGTAACCCCATACACCCTTTGAGAGCTCATCTCTGTACTTTGCCAATTTCTCTCTCCATGGATATTGGTACTCTCCTACTGCTTTTGCGACGGATTTTGCAGCTTTTCCAGCCATTCTCGAGTCTGTATTTGCAAAGCAATACGTTATACATACTCTTTTAAAAAGAATGAAAAGACAAAACCGGGAGTAAAGAGCTGTAAAGGCATTTTGAGAAAATGATCAAACCTTTCAAATTATATACTACTGTTTTTTCCTAACAGACATTTTCACAAACAGCTTAACTACAATCTACAAAATCAAGCCAATAATGAAATCTACAAGGGTCACCTAATAACACGAACGCAGATACACTAAATACCAAATCGACACCTGAAATCATTTTCTTATTTAGCAAAATCAGAAGGAGCATTCATATAAAATTGCTAACAAAAATAGCAAACAAACTCCCAGCACTCTCAATTAATAAAAAAAGATAAGCAATGCGCTTCAATGTTCACCTTCAGAGCTCAGAGCTCTCCAAAGATTAAATGACGAACATGAAAGTTGCAATTTAAGCAAATATACGAAGCTTTCTAATTGAAAAAGAAAAAATTAACAGAAAGTGAAAACAGATATTAAAAATCGAACGCCTAGAAAACAATGAAAAAACGAAACGATTAGCAGAAAAAATTAACCTGGAGTCGAAAATCGCGAACTTTCCGGTTGAGGACGGAAATCTGCAACAATCACTTGAAAACGGCGATGCTATTTTGTTCTTCCCTTCACTCTAATTTTCACCTTTAGCTTTTTCAATCCCTGCTTTTATGCTTAATAACAAAATCACCCCAAAGTAATATGGAAGGAAAAAAAAAAATCCAAGTGTCCTAAATTTGAAAAGAAACGATAATTACAAGTAATTGACTCCAAATGACCTAATCTATAACCCCAAATATTGCATGAACAAGATTAGTGGTATAAACGAGCCGAGTATTCCTGAGCTCGAAACTCGACTCGATTGTTATACTCAAAGCTCAAAATTCGGTCAAGCCTAAAATTCTAAAGACCGAGCTCGACTCGATAAACTGGAGCTCGGCTCAACTCGACTCGATTACCTATATAATTTTAAAAAATAATTGTAAAACACATTTTTTTCTAAAATAAACTCGAGCTCGACTCGATTACTTGTATATAAATATAAATTATATACTCCCTCCACTTTTAATTAAGTGTCATTTTAATAATTTTCAACAAATTAAGATATATAATCATGGACAATTTTACCCTTCATTAATGATAACTAATTTTAATATTACAGTAAATTTATGTTTAGAAATTGAATGTGATCAATATTGTAGGTGATGTTCATGTATACAATAATTAAGGTTTATTCATGATTTATGCTATATTATTATATTCAAAAGGGAAAAGGCTTAAATCAAGGTAAAGAAAATGGAGGGAGTATAATGTATAAGGGTAAAATTGTCAAAATTAAAGAAAAAAAGTGTAGAATGACACTTATTTTGAAAATATTAAAAAAGGCAAAGTGACACTTAATTAAAAACGGAGGGAGTATTAATGGCAAAATAGTACTCCCTCCACTTTTAAATAAGTGTCATTCTAACAATTTTCAACATATTAAGATATATAATCATGGACCATTTTACCCTTCATTGATGATAACTAATTTTAATATTAAATTTATGTTTAGTAATGAATGTGGTCAATATTGTACATGATATTCATGTATACAATAATTATGGTTTATGCATAATTTATGTTATAGTACTATATTCAAAAGGGAAAAAAACATAAATCAAGGTAAAGAAAATGGAGGGAGTACAATGTACAAGGGTAAAATTGTCAAACTTGAAAAAAAATGTGTAGAATGATACTTATTTAAAAAATATTGAAAAAGGCAAAGTGACATTTAATAAAAAATGGAGGGAGTATAAACTGTTCAAGCTCGATTAGGCTCGCGAGCCTTTCGAGCCGAGTATTTATAAGCTCAAACTCGAACTAGATAGCTACTCGAATAGCTCGAAACTCGACTCGGCTCGATTAAATTCAAATCGATCTCGATCTTTCTTTAAGTGAAGCACGAGTAGCTCGCGAGTTGGTTGTTGGACTCAGTTACACCCCTAAACAAAGATGTTATGTTTTCCATGTAATTTGTTTTAAGCAAATATTGTACTACATCATTTTATAGAATGTATTTTAGATATGATAGAAAAAAATAAGTAAATATTAAGTATTAGTCTTGTATGCATTATGTGTATTGTGAAATTTCAGTGTATTTTTAAAAGTGTCGTTTTAACGGAATAGTTACGGTTTGTTTTCACTGAATAATTATTATTTTATCAACAACAATCAAGGATGAAAATATTGTAAATTGGAATATTGCGATATGGATATTGGGGTTTAATGTATTTTTTTTCCGAGTATCACGGATATATCGCTCAATCGTAGTGTAAAATTGGATGGGAATCGGAAAATATCGCGGATATATCGCACGATATCGCAAAATCTGAAAAAAAATTTGCAAACTTATTTGAAATTTTAATTTTTTATGTACAAATTATACAATTTATTTTATTTTTAATAGTGCAACCGAATATATTCTCAATTCACCTCATATATTTAGTAATTTTTTTAAACATATGAATTACACGTGCATAACTATATCATAAATTACTATAATATGATGAGTTAGTATGAATGTTGTTTGCACAAATATGTCATTTCACCTACTATTTGTGAACCCCATATGTTATCATTTTGATATTAATTGTATTTTATCATGTATATTTATTTAATCATTTTGTATTGTATTATGTTGTCAATTAGTTTTCGTCAGCAGTATTTAATTGTATTTTATCAATGTTGTTTGGATAAAGATGTCATTTCACCTATTATATTTGAACTTCATAGGTCATTATTTTGATATTAATTGTATTTCATCATGTATATTTAATCATTTTATGTTGTCAATTAGTTTTCGTCAGCCAATATTTATATAATTTATTATCTATATGTTTGTTTTAAACATATAATTTTAATGACTTTTGAATGAAATACATATATAATACGGAGTAGTATATTTTAATAATCCCTAAAATTTAATGCTAAATTTTCAAGATTTTAATTAGATTTCCGTCATTTTTTCATTTTTTTTGCGATATCGATATATCCGTAAAATTAAGGTTGCGATATTTGTTGCGATAACGATATTTTCATCTTTGACAACAACTACTTAATAACTTAGTGGATTAATTCTATTTAAAAATACACTTAAATTGCACGGTGCACCTGATGTACAATAAGAAACTTACCTCAAAATTAATGAGTAATACTTTGATGCACCGATTACATGAGATATACGAAGTTAAGTTCACGTAAACTTTTTTTTATCGAATGTTATTGTTGTGCATACAAACTATTGCTATTATAAATACGAAATAATTGATGTATGTATGTCGTGTGTATACTGAAAAATACTAGTATTACCTTCGCCCCCACCACAAGCCTAACACTTCACACGAGTTTAAGAGTACTAATATAAAATATTCTCTAAAACTCGTGAAATTCCTATTATGCATAAAGTAGTTGAATTGTTATCTATAATTAGATTTCTACCAGTATAAATATACAAGCATTATTGAAGTAATAAATTACATTAAATTATCAAACAATTTAATAATACCAAGACATAATTGAAAAAAACTTTCAATAACAATTTACAACTTCAACATTTAAAACTACTTGATGATCTTACATTTTGAAAAGTAAGAATGCTAAATTTTTATATAGGAAGCACCTAATAGAGGAGTATTGACCAAATTCATGCATAAAATCATTTTACATTTTCACAAAATTGAAGTTTTTTTTTTTAAAGTAACAATATCTTAGTCAATGATTTCAAAACCGGACCGGACCGGCCGGTTCAACCGGTCCAACCGTGAACCGGTCACGGATCCGGTCCGGACAATGGCCAAAACTCGTTTTAGGGGTTCAACCGGTCAAAACCGGTCAAAAACCAGTTTGACCGGCCAAAACCGGTAAACCGGGCTAAAACCGGTCTGACTCGGTTTTTCTTTTTTTTTTAATTTTTAACTTTTTTTAATATTAAATTTAGGTACACGGCCCCTTTATAATGTTTTTCACTCATGTTCCTTCCACCTTTAATCGATGTGGGACATAACATTTTAAGTTTGTTTGTTACTAGAACAAAACTACTTTTATAAGAAAAAATTCTCATACTTTTTTTACTTTCGATGTGGGACAATAATGAAGATCATATAAAGATTTTCTAACACTATTAGTTTTATAAAGTTTTTCCCTCATATTTATTCTACTCTTTCGATGGGGGACATAATGAAGTTCCAATATTTGGTTATTACTAACATTATTAGTTTTATAAAGATTTTTTCTCATATTTCTTCTACTCTTTCGATGTGGGAACACAATGAAGTTCTTATATTTGGTTATTACTAACACTATTAGTTGAGTAAAACTTTTATCTCATATTTCTTCGAAAATTTCATATATTTGATTGTTTTCTCTCATTTTTCTTTTACTTTTTATTAGATGTGAAACATAAATCTCATATATTTACTTTTCTTACTAACATTGTTGTTTTTATATTGTTTTACTCTCATATTTTTTTATGCTTTATTCGATGTGGGACAAAATTTCATCTTTGTTTATCGTTCTTTTTTCTAACATGTTATAACAAAAAAATATAATTATAAATGCCTAGAAAAAAGTTATCCACCCCTTTTACTAGAGATATTAATATTTATTATTTTAATATAATTTTTATAAATGCATGTATTTTTTTAAATGTAACAAAGAATATTTAAAAAATACATACTAAATTATTTTACCGGTTGGACCGCCGATCCAACCGATCCGACCGGTTGGACCGTGAACCGTTGGCTTGTCCGGTTTGATCACCGGTTCGGTTATGAAAACACTGATCTTAGTAACTAGTTAGAGAGAAAGTAACAAATATAAAAAGTAACTAGTTTGAGAGAAAGTAACAATATGACAATATCTAAGTGACAATATCTATAAAAAAAAAAAAGAGTAACAATATCTAAATGGATGTACAAAAACACTCACTCATCAATTAAAATCGATAGTTAAGCTCCGTATTCCTCTCAAATTCCTTTTCCATGTCTTAAAACTATGACTTCAGCAGGAGGTAAATATGGCCTCAGTTGTGTTTCAAAAACAACTTTCCCTTTCACAAGTTACAAAGAATGAACTTTAGTCCAAAACGCTTGCACATAACCAATTCATTCTGGTATAATTAAGGATAAATAACTAGCAACTCTCGATTTTGCAAAACTTTCTTCAGGGACAATATTGTCTAGCTAATTAGTAGACTGTTACTGCACGACTGTAGGAGTCTGCAAGTGATCTTCCCTTGCATCAGCATTGCCATTGGAATTAGTGGCATCATCCAGTGAATCCGAGGCAAGTACATTTTCGGATGACGAACTTGGAGTACGAGAGCCAAAAGATGATGATACATACTTACTCCAATCACCACGCCTCCTTATCTTGTCACCCTACAAAAATAAGAGCAAGGTATGTATCAAAGTCAGAAAATGAAATATTCTCAACAAATCACATCCTTTTATAGAAAATAGATTCCATTTAGTTGAAATAACATCAGAAGAAATGAAAAATTAACCTGTACTTCCACGATTGTAGAATATCTCAAGGAGTCCAGAATCAGTGGGATATCCTTTGTCAATTGTTGAACCTGAAAACCAGAGGAGAAAGACAAGTTTGAAGAGGACAACAAGACAATGTATGCAGCAAAAGTTGTGGCCACATGCACAAATTACACAAGCAAATGAGTATAAATAGTTAATGCAAAATCCAAAGGTAGTAGTGCAATCTGTAGTATATGCTTCTACGAGTGTGACATTCACTTATTATCTCGTAACCTGATTCTCATAGCTCATTAAAGGTCCTTTCATCAAGCTTCACAAATTAATAGTTTAATACATAGTTAAAACTTATGCAAATTTCACTTCAACTATAACAAGACCAAGTTCCTCATTCAAACCTATGTAACATTAAATATGTGCAGAAAATAATAATTAGAAGCTTCATATGCAGGTCGATTGCACAAACCAAACAAACACATATCTGACAGTAACTTACTCGGGGAAAGTTGGCGACCAAAGCAATGGGCACCCAGCCTTGATCATCCATGTTAGTCCTCAAATACCCATCTTTTGCCAAATTATCATTACTAGGACAAAATAATTGATTCAGGAGAACTTACAGGAAGCAATCAATTAAACATGAGGACAAATTAAACTTGAACACAACTTTCTATAAAAAAAATTACCTGAAGTAAAAGTCAAATTGCTTTAGAATCATAGGTGTTAAAGGATTCTCATTAGCCGGAGGAGGAAATATCATAGGTACAAGGGATGGAACCATAGGCATAGGCCTAAAAGACTCTGGTGCCATTGGTGGAACATAAAAAAAAGGTGTCATATCTGCATGTCCAAAACAATTGTTAGAAAGTTTAAATAATCAAATTCTAAAAGAAGATAAATTTGATACACTCACCGAACCCCATTTGTGGTCCAGGATAAATTCTCATTGGCTGGGGTGACATATAGGGGACAGCCCCAGGCGGCAGTGGTGGCGGCATATATCCCATGGGAGGAGGCATATATTGAGGAGGAGGATGAACATCTCTACGATCCTGATCTCGCCGTCCACCGTGATTATTGTGGTATGATCCATCTCCACGAGGTCGGGGCCCATAACCACCCCTTCTTGAATTATTCCTCTGAGAAGAATGGTCGTTGCCGGTGTGTGACTGAGAGGGCCCAATTCCCCCATTTGGTCTTGCACCTCTTACAGAATTATCAACAGCAGGAACTGCAGCAGGAGCAGGAATCATTTGATAAGGCACAGGAAATGGTGGTGGCATTGGGGGAGCTGGCTGATTAAAAGTATTATGAGATGGCCCACTCCCTGAAGAGTTACCTCCACCAACTCCTCCACCGCGGTTCCTCGACCTTGACCTACCGGACATTGAATTGTTTCCGGTATAGTTACCATGATCACTATTGGTAGTAGGTCGTTGAGGAGGTTGAGATATCAAAGGAGCCTATCAAAACCATATTAAAAGAATTACAACTTGTCAACTCCAATAGTAACAGAACAAAACATATGACTCATTGGTTCAATAGAGGGATAGATATAACACAGGTGTAAATATCTTATATACACAAACAATATTATCTCCAACCAGAACACTTTAAAAGTTTACATATCCCTATTTTAAAGACAAGCCCAAGCTTAAGAGAGTACACATTCAAAAATTAGGAAAAAATTCTAATAATTCCATAACGCAAGTGAAATATAAATGAGAAACCTAATAGTATATTATTCACATCAAACTTACATATATATATTAATGAATACAAATGAAAAAAAGGAAAGCACATGTACAAAAATATAACTAGTTATCCATCAAATCGAATAAATAAAGGTATAATAACAAAAGCCCATATACAAGAACATAACTAGTTACCTGCAATGAGGCGGCGGATCCATCAATTACAGGTCGAGGGGTGGGGATATCCGGCAATCTAACGGCCCGGACTTCCGACAGGGCGGGCCAGGAAGCAGTCCCACCCATAACAGAAGGTGGCTCAACGACGACGCCGTTGTGCGGTCTGTTCCAAGCGGGTCTCCTTGGAATACTAGGAGAATAGTCATCCCCGTGTACATCAGAGTTTGAACTCTCGAGCTGTGGCTCGGAACCAGAAATTTCAGTTACAGAATTATCAGGGGTACCAGTCTGCTCCATTTCAATTATCGGAGTTGACGAAGGCCCGGGAGGACCTACGGCGGCGGTATCTGTAGGACTGGTGGCGGCAGCAGTAGCTGTAGGACAGGCGGCGGCGGTAAAAGCAATAGGACTGGCGGCGGGAGCAGTAACTACAGGAGGAGATGAGTTTTGCTCGGAATCCCCACGGACGATAGAGGCCCACTGGGAAGGACGCCGGCGAGAAGAATGCGGACTCCCACCGTCACCGTGAGGGAGTGACGGCTGACTTTCCCTCAGCATTCTAAAAAAAAAAAATACTAAAATTTAGAGAAGAGAAAAGGAATTTTCAACTGGAATGTACTTGTATATACGGATGAAGATGGAGAAATCAATGGAGAAGATGGCGATCAGATTAGGGTTTTGGCACAAAGAACGGCGATCAAAACCTTTCTCTCTCTGGAGTAACTTTCTCTCTCTAGACAAGTATTGCGTAGTGTGTTTGTGTGAGACAGCACACCGGTGTGCCGACTTTTTTCCCTAAAAACCCTAGTTCTTGTTTTAATTTTTTTTTCATTTTTTTTCTTTTCCGTTTCTTTTGTTTTGTTGACCGTTTAGTCATGGGATAATTGAGGAGGTATTTATTTAATTAATTATGGTTTTATTTCATTCCTGCCTTCGGAATTGAAGTGGAAATTGGGGGATTTTAAATTAACTAGAAACGTGTCTGCAATCAGCACTTTATCGCGTTTTTTACGTTTGTTGACCTTGAATTGAACAATATATTTGTTTTATACTTTTATTTATATTTTTTATATTAATTTGAATTTTTACTTTTTTTTAATTTAATTATTTTTGACAATTTATTAAATATTTTTATAATTTTATTTAATTTAATTATTTTTTGAATTTTAATGTGATGTGTTTAACATGTTTGGTGTGTATAATATTTTATGGGTGTTTTAGTACCTTTATATAATCAAAGAAATGTTGAAAGGGAAAAAAAAAATTGGAGTTACATGTTAAGATTAGAAATTTGATGTACTAAATTCAAAAAGTGATAATAGTGTAGACTAAATTAAAAAATGTGGTAACTTAATGAACTAAAAAAATAATGAAACCTAACACGATCTAAGAGCGAATTAGAAAATGAAAATAATGAAAGATATATATATATATATATATATATATATATATTTGAAGATTTGTTTTGAAAATAATGAAGATGTATGGAGATTTGTTTTGATTTATTGCATTTTAGTATCATAACTTTTGATTTATTTGATTTGATTTGTGGGTATCTTTAGGTTGTTAGATTTTTAGTGTCAGATTTAGTATTATATAAAATTATTTTATTGTTTGAAGAAGTATTATATAAAATTATTTGATTATTCTCTTTTGTTGCGGGATTTTGTTGAATCAAGATATTTTGTTGAAAATTATATGAAAAGATTATTTGATTCTTCAATCGCTGCACTATTTCAAAAGAAAATAACTCAATATTTCACATAACAAAACAAGTCAACTCATTCAGACTATAATAAAAACACTTATTTATAATACTAAACCAAATCTAAAAATCCTAATAAAAATCAAAACTATATTTTCAACCCAAGTTATTTAAACAAGAACCCCAAAAATGAATGAACCCGTGTTAATCAATTAGGCTACGTTTACTTTTGATTTTAAAACGGGTTTTGGATCCAAAAATTCATTTTACTTCAGAATTTAAAAATAAATTTTCAAAATTCACTCAAAATCACCCCTATCAAACACATATATATATATATATATATAACTTCAATTATTATAATCTTTCTCAATAATAATATAATAATACAATAATATAATACATTCAATTTTTATACAATCAATTAATCATTATAATCTCACTAAACAATAATATAATAATACAAACTCATTCAATCTTACCACTTCATTTCACATAAGTTAAATCATCTACTTTCAAAAACTACTATTTATCAAGATTTCAAAAACCCGATGAAATTATTAGCCGGTTGAGGTTTTAGTAAGATCAACTTAAAAGGAAAATTAGTTGAAGTAGTCTAGGTAGACGGCGTAAAAATTACGTGCTAAAAATTTAAATAAATACGATCTCTAAAACCTAACAAATCAATTTAGATCAAATCTACATCTTCCATTAAATTAGTCTAACCCATCAAGCTAAAACCCATTAAATCTATGACAAATCTCATTTCACACTTATAAATGAGTTTCATTCCATTCATTTAGAATAGACTGAGTTTGGAAGTTCCATTAGTGGTTTGATCTAAGATCAAGTGGTCTACCTCTTAAATTGATGTTTCTCCATCGAGATCAAGGTGCACAACTCTTTCCTATACTTCATCTCTAAAATTGATGTTTCTCTACAAAAATGTCATCCAAAATTAAGTTGCTGTCCAATACAATCAAAGTCAACTTGAGAAAAACATGATACTGTATAAAAAAATTATCTAAAAAATCTGATTAAAGATTTGTTTTTTTTGCTCTTTATTCTATATATATATGTTTTATAATTTTGGAATATGACTTAAAACTTTTCATTATTAATTGATATTGACTCTAAAGCCACCGTGAGAATAAATATTGAATCACCATTAACGAGAGACGATAAAAGTAATTAAACGGATTTACTGTGGGAGCAATATCTTAAAAAATATTTACAAAAATAAAAGATTATTTCCAAAATTATATATATAATGCATATTACTCCTATTAATCCACCCTTTAAAATTTGAACACTCTAAAGAACACTGATACACGAAGGAATGTCACAAAATTCTGAATCCGAAGAGAACTTTTCATCCCGTTTGATTTTTCTTTGTTGCTGATACCCAAAAACCCTAAACTCATCCCTCTCAATCTCAATTCCCCAAATTGAAACCTAATTAAGTTTCCCTAACTACGTTTTCGGGACGTTTTGGTGAGGAGCTCTGTCAGTCACGTCCAGCCAGTTGTGAGAACAGGTATTCCATAGTTCCTGAAAATTATATTCAAGCAAGTTAGCTGTTTGATACCATGCATAAGAGAACTCTTATTTCTTGGGGGTGAATGTGGCCAAGATACGATTAAATGAGTAGTGCAATTCTGCTGATCAAGTGTTTAATATAATGCCTAAGAGGAGTCTGTTCTTTCCTACCTAGAACATGTGTATAAAATATGGTGTAATGGGTGTTATTTTTTAGGTGTTGAGATATATTGCTTATTAAAGTACCATTTGCTACTCCAACTTCACACTGATATAATTGTTCTTTCTTAGTTAATTTTATTAGGATGAAGTCCCGTAGAAACCTTTTCGGCCTGAAATAAGCTGCACTTAGCTAATATATACTTGTTAGAAAACTAATTCAGTCCGATTTTGTATCTCTTTTAAATGATTATGTTCTGGATTTAATATGAAAACTTCACGGCCTCTCCCATTTCTTACTGCAACCCTTCTGATCATTGCTATAATGCTATATTGCTTAGGTTGAGGCTCAAATTCAGTTTCAAATCACCTGGAAAACCAACCTCCCCTTTTCCTTATTCATCCAAAAAATTATAGAAAATTAAACCAACACATGTATGTAGCTCGAAATTGAAATTCTGTAATTTAATTATCTGCTAATTAAGTTTGGAAGGCAATCAATTGTTAATTAA
The DNA here is from genome assembly GCA_963675135.1 of Galeopsis tetrahit. Lineage (NCBI taxonomy): Eukaryota > Viridiplantae > Streptophyta > Magnoliopsida > Lamiales > Lamiaceae > Galeopsis > Galeopsis tetrahit. Next base: position 18,753,474 of record OY776125.1, on the reverse strand, counting down.
TTAACTTAATATTAAGTGGACCAGGCTTATGATATGAGATGCTCTATCTCTGTTGATTAATCCAGAATTGAGCCTGATTTTGGATTCTTGATGATAATTAGAAGCCCAATATAGGTACTTGTACGTATTGATATATATATATATATATATATATATATATATATATATATTTTAATTTAATCACATGCTTTGATCATGAAACAGACCTGGAATTAAGAGTTTTGTTGTCATAAGGATGATGAAATTTTAGAGTTTGTGTGGCATAAACCCCAATTGTTGGTTGATTTTTCAACAAAAAGTTGATCATGTGATTGTGTTATAGAAGGAGTTTCTTAGAAATTTCAGATTTGAGACAACATTCCAAATTTGCTTGTGTTAGTTTATATATTCCAGTGTTTTGAGACAATATTCCTTATTTGTATTTCATATTGTTTAACTTGTGAGGTACCTATTTGGCTATTTAGAGCTAGAAGAAAGCAAACTATGATATGATGTATAGGGGCTTTCTTAGGTTAGTCAGGGTGTTGTCCTCACTCACCGTAGTCAGTTTATATGAGCCATCACATCTATAATTCGATGGTATGGATTTGATGACCTGCTATCTGTTGCACTAGGCATCGCCTTTAGCATAAATTTCACCTTGTATATGTGTTCCGATTCATGTTCCATTGAAAGTTTAGCTTGTCCTTCTTGCTGGTAATTGTTGAGCCCATTAGTTTTTTTTTTTTTTTGTCAAAATCTATATATATATATGTTTCTGTACTGATAGCTAAACTGATGAAATGATTCACCACTTGTAGTTGTATTGATGCTCAAGGTGAATCTTGGACGCATAAGTGATTATGTTTTGATGGTATATGCATAAAACATACCGTAGTAAAAAGTTAAAGTTGAAAAAACAATCTTTTGGGAGCTGTTAGACCCATCACTAAAATAGTAGGAGTATTACCGATAAAGTCATTTGAAAAATAAGGCATAACATCTTGAGTAAAATGCTTATTCAGGATCAGATGGTGGGGAAAAATGTTAATTGAAACAATTAGGATGGAATGTTGTCTTGGAGATGCTAGGAGCCTAGGTGTATGGTTTCATTGAATAATCATTGTGATTTGTGAGATTGCCCGATTTCCTTTACCTTTATTTAAAAAAAAAAAAAAATCCATCTTGTTTTGGTATGACTTTATGATAGTTGATTAGCTTCTGTTATTAATTTTTCGATCTGGTGAAGATTCTCTGTTTTAACCTATAATATGAGAGTATATGCTCCAACAGTCTTAGATTTTGAGACTTTGGTGTTTGGTTAGGTGGTGTTTTCAAACCCATTTTCAATAGTGAGAATCAATTCTTATTTGAAAAGTTGGGTCATACCTACTTCAAAAAGTGTGATTCTCACTATTGAAAATGAGTTTGAAAACAAGCCCTTAATTATGCTTAGTGCATATGAAGTTAGACTTCTGTACTGTCCAAAATTGGATTTGATCTTTATTCAGCCTTTATAGCAATAATAAGCAGATTTTTTAATAGCTTATTAGGATAGTAGGATTGTTTAACGAATCAAGCTTTGAGCTCGTTACGATAGAAGTTTGTTTAAACATAGTTTTGAAAGCACAAGGCGCTCGAGGCTATAGGTTGTGCGCCTTTTTTGTGTTTAGTGAGGTGCAGTTTCGAAGGCGTGCCCCTCAGAGTGCCTCAGTGCACCTTTTCACGTGCGCTTCGGTGTGCCTCAGAGCACCTCGGTGTGCCTCTTGTACTTTTCAGATTTTCTTCACCCCAAAAACGTGGTTTGTGTAAAATTATTGAAATAAAAAACCATTTCTGCCAACAATAACCTGTAAGAAAACAAAGGCATTCACGTTTACATTAGTTCTAAGGTTCATTAGTTGACTTTTGGATGTTATTATGTGATTTTATGTGGTACTGAACTTTAATTTGCAAGGCAATAAGTGCCAAATATGATATAAATATACAAAACTGTTTAGTGAAAAAAGACAAGAGGCGCGTCCTGCCCCTTTTAAAACTATGTCCTTAAAGTCGTATAATGAGGCTTTCTTTAGAAATAAACAAATCAATTTCAAGATTGACAATACTCCACTTATCAACTCGTATCTCCTAATACGGAGTATAAAACATTAATAGTTTATCGTTTTTATTTATAGTTTACACAGCCTATGATAAATATATAAATATCTAATTAAAGCAATTTTTTCCAAAAAATTATCTAATTAAAGTTATTTTTGTCCAAAGAGTTATAAGTTTACATTTTTTGAAGGAACTGAACTGGTGTATATTTAGGTAATTAATTTCATGATTATACAATTACAATTTGTTCAATAATCAATGTTAAAGTAGCCAATGATGATATAATTTACTCATCAATATTACAATGTCATTTCCATAATACATATTAACACATGTAAAGTCTCTCGTCTCGTCTCTAAAGCTCAAGTCCATCTTTGCAACAGTCACAATCAATCTATTTAAAAGTTGAATCAAGTTGATTCTCCATCTATAAAATAATGACTAGGCAAGAGAAAAAAGCTCTCTATAAGACTAACCTTTTATGTTACTAGTAATTTGAATTGGTTAAAGATGCAATGCTGATACATATAGAATGCCTGATTTAATCTTCTATCTCAAAAATATTGTACTAACCTTTTATGTTAAAGTAATTTGAATTGGCTAAAGATGCAATGCCTGATACATATAAAATGCATGATGTAATCTTCTATCTCAGAAATATTGAACTAATCTTTTATGTTTGATGTAAACTTCCTTTTCTCTTATCTTTCTCATTTCTAATTCGTTTTTTCAAACAGCAAATTCATGTGTCTTTCAAAATTGTCTATTTTCTACAAAAACACAAAATGTCCACTCTCCAAAATTAAGCAGAAATTGGATTAAAAACACCTGAAAAGAGTGTGAAATCCTATCAATTTGAAGCATCTTATCAGTTCCCCTGGATTGACTTTTTCTCCATTTCTTGTGCAGTTACTATTTACAACATACCACAATGTTTTCAGGCACTGAATACGATGATATGGAAGTGGACGATTCATCCTCTGAGGAGCACATGAGTTCAGAAGATGGGTCTGACGAGGATGTTCGGTATGCCAATTACAATGATGCTCCTATAGACGACAATACAATTTGGGGCATGACTTTCGCTTCGACAGAAGAAGCTAATTCATTTTATAAGGCATATGGGAGACGAATGGGATTTAAAACCCGGAAATGCCACACAGCTCGTACAAATAACATCATAAGAAATATGAAGTGGGAATGCTCTCGGGCCGGATTTCGTAAACCTCCTAAAGATGGACTGAAAAGAATTCGCAATTCGAAACCGGATACCAAATGCGGATGCAAAGTTTGTTTTCGGATCGCTCTAAAAAATGGTATCTACAAGGTTACCAAATTTGTATCGGAACACAATCACGAGCTAGAAATGACCAAGATCGCTAGGAAGGCTAAAAGGTACGAGATTTATGTTGAGAAATCGTTAGCATATAAATCTGGAATTTAACAGCAAAAGGTTTTAATAAGTAACCATGAGGGCCAAATTGGCTTTGATGCCATGAAACAGTGTATGGAAATGTCACCTGCAGATCTGATTATGTCAGATTGATAAGTCCATGTTAGTGGAATTGGGGGCTGCATCAGAATGAATAGAAAACCAGTTGCTATGACCAAAACCAAGCATCTCTTAGTATTCTGCAGAACAAAAATGAATAATCTTTAGTTAGTCATGATGAAAATTAAACTCCAACAAATATGCTAATCAGCAGGGGGCTCCTAGATTATCTAACATAAAGAATCCTTAAGGTTATGAAAGTTAGCTATAACAGATATCACACCCCAACAGCATAAAAGACATAATGTGTTAAATAAATATTCCACACAAACATAAGCCATGCCACATACTGATGGGTAAGTAATGTTTGATCCTATCAATCTGTAATTTAGAGAGAAGTTAAATCTAAAAGCTCTTAATCAACCTTAAATATTTATGTAACAGCAGAATTTGGAATTTAACAAATAAATCAAATTTAGATACCAGGAACAGAAATAAAGCAAATTCCTGATGCAGACTCATAGATGAGTTCACTTCTTCAAAACAAACACATAACCAGAGTCCATATTTGGCATCTCGTTATCACGGATATATTTTATGCCACACTGTCAATTTTAAGATTTGGTTAGGAGTATTACTCCCTTAAATTAGTGTCTTTGTATTGGGGATATACATTATTTTCTGTCTAGCCCGGCACTCACAAAAGAAAAGGTGGATAGTTTTGTAAATCTGAATTGCTAATTTGTGTTGTTAGATAATGCAGTTTTGACTTGCCTTGCCTCCAATCTTAACAATAGACCAGCAAGTCACCAAAGAGCCACATTTATAAATAGTAAAGAAATTTGTTATTCTTTGGATCAAGTTTATCATACCTGTAGAGTTTTTTTTGTTTTGTTTGTTCAGATCCTGTGTATTAGACAAAATATCAGGTAGGATATAGTCTACGACAGCTCTCTGTCAGGAAAGGTAACATAATAAAGGCAAATGAAATAATCTCCATGATGGGCATAAAGTAGATACTACTCACTTATGTTGAACAAAACAAGTTCAAAGGAATTGAAAGAATCATTAGAAATTGTAGGAACTTGGACAATCACATATTAACATCGTTGTTGTATAACAGGTCAAGCAGGCTCTCACCAAAAGTGACTGAGACCTACAAGAGGAACTTTGAGGACATTCAATCACCAGATCAGCCAACGGGACCAACCTTGTTTAGCATGGGTTCACCACACGAAAACAAGAGCAAACGCATTGAAAGAAGGATAAAAGTAGACCACCGAACCTCACTCCCTAGACTATGCGGTGTAAATGCTACATTACACGAGGAGCAACGGAAGGCAGTGGAATCAATGGGATTTTCTTCGATGTTGAAGCTCCAAGTTAACAAAATAGATCTGAAATCAATGCAATGGTTGCTAAAAAAATTTGATCCATCTACCCGCATATTAAACATAAACGGTAAAAAAATTAACATAACAGTGGACATGGTAAAGGCTACGCTAGGTATACCTTGTTCTGGCCAAAAAATTACAAAACATGGTGGCTCGAATATAGGGGTGACGAAGTACAACATTTTGTTCAAGAATTCTAATGGAGAAGCTATAAAAAAATTGGTTGAACTGGAACACAAAGTTAAAACATGTACTGAACATGGACCTGATTTTAAGATCTTATATATGGTGTTTTTATGTGCTACCGTACTTCTCCCAAAGTGTGGAGCTTCCTTGGATCTCGAAATCTTGGAATACCTGGTAGATACAGATAATATATATAAATACAATTGGGGTGAACTTGTCTTGGAAAAGCTCGTGGAGGGTGTTGACAGATACAAGAGAGCAAATGTGACGAATGTGACAGGATGTATCTTTTTGCTTCAGGTACTAATGTTTTCAAATTCTCATATATCTTGATTATTAATAATATGTAGTGACTACAAAATTTTGTATGTATGCAGGTTATATTCGTAACCGAATTAACTTGCATGCTCCCAAATTATGCAAAAATTATAGTGTCAACACAACCATATGTGGAACAGTGGACTCAGGATGAGGTGTCCGATATTTTGCAAATGTTCGAGACGCATACTGGATATGAGGCAATTCATTTGAATTTATTTCATTGATTTTTTACACTAAATAGTAAACTTAATATTTTATTTGTAGAACACACTTAATTAAGTATTTTTGCTTCTATTTTGATACAGGAAACTCTTGGCAGTGGAGGAACCTCGAATATTGGAACAAAGAAACCTCAAGATAAGAATAATCAACAACCATTCCATTCCTCAGACGTCGCACGACCTCATTCGCAACCATACGTGAAACAGTGGACTCAGGATGAGGTGTCCGATATTGTGCAAACGTTCGAGACGCATACAAGATATGAGGCAATTCATTTGATTTTATTTCATTTAATTTTTAAACTAAATAGTAAACTTAATATCTTATTTGTAGAACACACCCAATTAAGTATTTTTGCTTCTATTTTGGTACAGGAAACTCTTGGCAGTGGAGGAACCTTGGATATTGGAACGAAGAAACCTCAAGATAAGAATAATCAACAGCCATTCCATTCATCAGACGTCGCACGACCCCATTCGCAACCATACGTGAAACAGTGGACTCAGGATAAGGTGTCCGATATTGTGCAAACGATTGAGATGCATAAAACATATGAGGCAATTCATTTGATTTTATTTCATTGAATTTTACACTAAATAGTAAACTTAACATCTTATTGGTAGAACATACTTAATTAAGTTTGGCATTTTTGCTTCTATTTTGGTACAGGGTAGTCTCGGTAGTGGAGGAACCTCGAATATTGGAACGAAGAAACCTCAAGATAAGAATAATCAACAACCATTCCAATCCTCAGACGCCGAACGACCCCATTCACATGATCATACACTACTAAAGTTAACAGCAGACCAAATTCAACTATTGAGTAATCAAATGGACAGTGTGGAAGGCGCCGTTACTAAGTTACTAAGTAATATGAGTGGAACATACGCATCACATTCAAATGTGCTTCTAGAATACATGGCAGACCGAGTTGAAATGCTATGTGGGAGGATGAGCACTGTGCAGAGTGCAATACAGAAAGTAAAAATTGCCAAAATTGGTGAGAGTCAAGATAGTATTGAGAACTTTGAACAAAATAAATTTACTGACGCGAAGAAAGGCAAGCCAATTTCCCTTAACCAGCAAACCACACAAGGAAAAGAGATGCGTGGGAAGAGTACCTTTGAAGGAGAATCAAATGCTCCAGGCCCAAACATGTGGAACGAAAAACATAAGTATACGAAGGTTTTCAAGGAACGCAATTCAGCTGCGCTAGAGCCATACATCAAGCACGAACCACAGACCATGCAAGGACGAACAAAAAACTTGATCCCATGCATTTCTGATTTTGAGAGTGTAAGGGCCAATAAGAATGATTCAACGAAGAAGGAAGATGTCGAAGATATTTTCCTCTCCATTTGCAAAGTTATGCCAAAGCCATATGACGAGGAACTCATTGACAATTTAATCAGTATGAGTTTAGATGAAAGGTGCATATGAATTATTTTTTTCCTTTTTAATGAATTGTGTGTATTCTATTGATCACGAGCCACTTTCTCGCAGTGAAATGTTGGTTGATTATGGTTATAGAAGCCTAACTCGTCACGAGCTTCGAAGCCTGAACGACGGGCAATGGCTTTGGATCGAAGTAAGCATGTACATGAATATCATAACTTTTCTACGGTATAATTCATAATAGTTCATGAGTTGAATGCACTTATACTCAAAATTCATGCAGGTTCTTAATTGTGTTGCGTACCTTACTTGGTGTGAGAGACAATCGTGCCCCAATGCAAGCCGCGACTGGAATATCCCTACTTGGTTCACTGTATGCATGTAATTCATACTGTTGAGCATAACAACATTATTTGTTTTATGTAATATGACAACATAATTCTTGTTTTTAATTGCAGGAAATGGCACAAGGGCGGACTAACACTGACGAGCATATAAACCAGCAAATATTTGGTCCACATGGTCATTACAGGAGTTCGCCATCACAATGCTCCACAATTTCTATCCCAATTTATCACCACCGCTCTAAACATTTCTTATTGTGCAAGGTGGACATTGACAAAAAAATCATAGAAATTTGTGACACACTAAGAAGTGAAGAACATGATAGACTAAGACTATCCGTGATTGAGAATGCGGTAAGAATGACATTCAACTTAATCTCATGATTGTGTCCAAGATTAGGGTTTCAAAAAATACTTGTGAAACAGGTGATAAGGCTGGAGAGCGTGAGCAAATTGTGGGGAGATGAATCATTTAGAAATTCCAATTGGCACACGACTTTTAAGTATCAGTACTCTACAACACTTCCAAGACAAACAAATGGGTAAACGTTACTTGGCTTGACCATTTAAATTCACCACTTCTTTTATCAATATCTCACTTATATCATTTGATTGTACTTTCTTAATATTTGTTGTATTGATTCAACATAGTTATAATTGCGGCATATATGTGTGCCTCTTGATGATGTTTCCACAGGGTGTAAATCGAGCATTAACTGAGGTACTCAACTCTACCTAAAATTTTTCGTATCACACATGTATTGTTTATCTCAGTTATCCACATTTGAATATGCAGGAAGAGTCGGTTTCCACTCGTAGGAGACTAGCACTGAAGTTGTATACTTCCAAAGAAAATAGAGTTTACGATAGGTAATACGTCATATGTTTTACTTTTGTAGTAATGATTATTTTCACACAATGTGTTCAAATAATTGCTTGAAAATAATTACGTGTTTTGTTTGTTCAGAAACACGATTACAATTTGGGGTACTGCTGAATGTGCTGCTGTGACTCGTACGTTCAGTAGACAATTCGAGATCATGCAAGAGGACGTGAATCCAGCCAACTTGACTGTGGTCGGAATAGAGCAAATGATTGCACAGCGCTTTCAATTCCCTTGTGAACCCACTACAGGTGTTCTAACATTGTCAGCAGCACCGACGGATAGGTCCATCTATAGTTGTTCAGAATTTCTAGTAACGTTTCAAAATGACGACGAATTGAAGAATTATGTTCAACACTGCTTGGATGTTGGAGTGCAAGACATACATTTTATCATGACCTGAGGGATATCAAACATAGAGAGGGTCAGATGTTGCTAAAGTCGCAGGTGTGATTGGCCTGTGAAATTGATAGTGATTAGGTTGTATATTAAGGATTGATATATTATTGTCCCATATATTATATTATTTGTAGAATCCTTTTTCAATATTCGTCCATGGCTACACCATGAACACTCTTTTTGAGCTCGTTCTTTTTCTTTCAAGACATGCTATATGTTAGTTACTATATCATAAAAAAATTAAAATTCAAGTCACTGTTTGAATTTTCTGGAACATATTGTAAGTTACAACAAATAATAGTCGACAACATTGTTCTTGGTGCTTGCATTTTACCTGTTGCGGACTGTTTGTCGAACCGTATTCACAAATAAAAGTTTGAAATTAAAGAAGCCATACTGATGTCTATCCAATCCTTGTAAACTTTTATTTACTTTTCTGTAAAATAATGGATATTGTAAGAGTGAAGTTTATAAATATTTTTTTTTCATTTTAAGGGTGTGAAAGTTATTTTGAAACGTTTCGGAAAAAAAAAATGTAAAAGTTATTATGAGACGAAGGTGTTTTTAGTTAGACAAATTGCTCATAAGACATTTCAAATGATATTTTATGTTTACTAGGCTAAAAGATCGAATAAAAATTGACAAAAAATTGTATGAGATAGATTTCACATTTTTCACTTTCTTTATTGGAGTATTATATTATCATGGGTTCATGAAGCTCCAACCCAGTCACATCTAAAAAAAAAAAAAAGAAAGAATTTAAGTTATATAAAACCGTTCCACACTAGAAAAAACGACTCTCCAAACCCGGTTGCCAAATGATTGATCAATCATTTTCTTTTACGTGAATTTATAATTAAGTATATCTATTATGATCATGACAATTGTTTGGATTAGATAAAAACCCATTATTATGCCTTTCATAGTTTCATTCTATTAAAAGCAACACTTTCATCGCTATTATGTCCCACAGAAGAGAGATATATATGGCTGAAATTAATCCGATATATTAAAAGATATGGCTGAAAATCAAGATGATGCATGAATTTATTGTGTATTAAATGTAAACCGTGTTTCACTTCTTCCTCCAATTTACGTACCATCGAATTAATTAAATAGGTTTAATCGGCCAAGCATCAAAACATTTATCTTAATTGTAGTCTAATTAGACAGTTAGATTATAAAAAAATCAAATATCCCTCTTTGCCCGAAATATGACTTTTATACACTCATGGCCTAAACAGTGACGTTTTACATCCCGTCTTCCCTTCAGTTGTTATCTTCCCTTCAGTTGTTATGTTCTAAATTTTTTGACTTTAAAATTAAAGATCCAACACTTATGACCAGACATTGACGTTGATATCAAGAGTCTTTTATACTATTAAAATTATCATCAATGCCTAACATATTATCATTCTTAAACCGATTTGATCACCTATTTTTATTGGTAAAATGACTAAAACACTTAGTTTTGTAAACATAGAAGTCCAATTTTAAATTCAAAAAAATTTAGAGGACTAAATTTAAAGTCAATTTATTTAAAAAATATTTTTTATTTTTTCATATCTATATATGTAAAATTGTCACGCCAGAGTCGCGTAATTAAGCCAATAAAATTTATCCTTATACTATATCTTTATTTATTCCATCTACATATATATATTACGCGTGGCATTAATTGGGGAGTGTGACACGCGGATGATGAGTTTAAAACGTGGAAGGAACGCTACTTCTATTATGATGAATTCACAAAATCATAAGGCCTATATATAGTTGCTTTAGGCGGTGTAGTATTAAAGCTGCCAACTCTTTTTCTTTCTTCCAAGTCAAACTTACTTCTATTCATTTTTATTATAAATACACCCACTTCTTTCGAAAACAAAACTTTTGATATCTTCTTCATCACAATGGGAAACATTCTATGCTCTAAAAGTCGAGGTTTGTATTCAATTCTCAATATCTTTAATTAAATTGGAAGCAAATTTTTTTATTTATTTGTATATGGTTATAAATTTTGAGCAGGTATGCATGGAGGCTTAATAACGAGCGGTTCAAATAACGTGAATGAAGAGTACAAACAAGCCTTTAGGACAACTTCTTACATAGATATTTCCAACAAAGTTCAACACCATTTTGTGACAACAACTCTTGATGATCATACACAATATTCTCCTATATCTACATATTTACTTGACCCCCACGTCACTTCCATTTCCAAAATTACTTCAAACCCTAATCATCAATTTCTTGTCAATTACTTCAACATTAGCCTAGAAGCTTCTACATTTTGTGAATCCCTCCTCACCAACATCCACCACGCACGCATCAATCATCGCAAGATCAAGAAACTCATCAAACGCCTACCCGAAAACTCAAACCCTAGCAACGACGAATACCGTGTTTTATACGAGAAACTCGCTTCGTTCGCCTCGACGAGAAACCCCTTTTCGACGATGAACCCTCAGAGATTTCAAGACTTGCACGAAACTCATGAAATTTTGTTTAGGGAGTTGACATCAAGATGTAGGAAGATAAATAGGAGAAAAAAGATCATCAAACTAATTAAAAGAGTGTTAGGTAGTTTCTTAATAGTGGGATGTGGTGCATTGTCTATTGCACTATTGATCTTGGTAATGCATTGTCCGGTAGGGTTGGTGGCCGTTCCGGGGCTAGTTGTGTGGTACAAAATGGCGAAGAAAATACGAAGAACGAAGCGTAAGTGCGACGAGAAGTGGCTGGAAGGGCTGGTGGTGAAGATGGATATAGCTGCAAGAGGGGTGTATATTATGATAAATGATTTTGGTACATTGAGCCAAATTGTGAAGAGGTTGAGGGATGAGATGGAAAGGAGGAAAAATTTGGCAGGAATTTGTGTGGGAAAAGGAAAAGGGAAGAATGAGATGTTGAGGGAAGTGGTGAGGGAATTCCAAATGCATGAATCTTGGTTTGTGGAAGAGTTGGAAGAGTTAGAGAAGCAGATTTGTTTGTGTTTTTTGGACATAAATCGATCCACAAGGCTACTTGTTAGAGAATTAATGTGCAATTAATGGATAATTTCAGGTACCCCTTTTTTTTTAATTAATGGAATACTTCATTTTATGTAAAGTTGAAGTATATAGGATATATGTGTATTCAAGCTACTACACAACATGTGTATTTTGTAGAAAAAAAAACAAAAGAAATCTAATAAATCTCCAAATTTAAAGTAACAAGTTAAAAACGCAAGGTCTCAAATGCACCCAGTGCATATTGCGGTTGCATGTTTTGGTTATAATATTATAGTCTACAAATTTAAGTTTCACATTTTTCAATCACTTATCTAGTGCACATTTCAATTATGCTAGTTAACATGTTTCAGTTGCATTAGCTTATACGTTATAATTATATTAGTCTCCATATTTTTTTCTGTTTCAAATACTTAAATTTAGTCATAAATATTATTTAAGAAAAAAAATTGGGGTTGGGCAGGCTCGTCAGCCCACTAGCCCAAGTAAGATTCTATGTGGTTAGAACTATTCGTGGTGAACTAATCTAAGCGGAGGTGAACTACTACCATGAACTAATTAATTCGAGGGGTGCAAATTACCGTGGCCTGGATTTAAGTGTTAAAGTCCGTTTTCATTTTCTTATATTGATGATGGCTTCAGACATGAGCTGCTTATGGGCCAGTTTGATTTCTTTGTTTCTTCACATAAAATTGATTTTTTACTTTAATAAATATTTGAGACAGGAATATTAGTAGTGAATAATTTGAGTAGTCAATAAGGAGCAATTATTATACGAATCAGGAATATTAGTGAATAACTAAACAAACTACTTTTATCAAACTAATTCCTCAAAAATAAACAAATGCTCACACTAATTAAGATTTTTTATTACAATTAAATTAAGATTAAATGCTGCTTCCACATATCGCACGATTGTGAGAATGATCTTTTTATTTCAAACAAGCATGTCAAAACTCAAAACCTATACCCAACCTAAATTAATTCATAGTGAGGTGACTATTAAATTAGCTATAGATTTTGTCATGTCACACCTAATTGGCGGTAGGTTATTACAAAACAATATAATATGACAAAAAAAAAAAGAAAAAAGTGTTCATAGTACCCCAATAATTATAATATTAACATTTACAAACTGGACAATATCATGACAATCAAGAATTAATAATAATCGCGTAAAATCCTCGAAAAGAATAATAATCACGATCGCATTAGAATTCAGAAAGAAAAAACATTTTTTTTTTCATTTACGCGCCCCACACTTATTCACTTCCTTTTTTTAAGTCTTCATGTCACTATTTTAAAATTTAATTTTTTTAAACGGTAATATTTCGTAAGAACAATTAACATTAATAAAAAGAGTATCAGTGAACATTCATACAAGTGTTACTTCGATTAAAATAAATTCGGATCCAAATTCATCCGATACAAATCGCATAAAATGTAATGTAAAATAATAGAAACGGAACATGAAATAATTAAACAAATTATACCAAAATATCCCAAACCAACTTTAATTACATATCACAAATTAAAACAAATTCAAAGAAAAAAAAAGGGAACCCACACACACGCACACAACCTTTAATGATTAATTAATTAACAACCCTACAATCCAATCTAATCTCAGTTCCACCACCAGAGATACTGCCCATCTTGATCATAGACTTGACAAATGCATCATAGAATTCATGTTTAGAGCTTGCAAATTTTTGTACCAAAGCCTTGGTTCTTGAGGAGGATAGAAGTGCTTGATCGGATGTTAAAACGCTCTTTCCTTGAAGAAGCAATTTGAAGTATAAATTGTCAAATAGTGTTGGTGTAGAATCTAAGTTGGCTCCTGCAGCATTATTTTTGTTATTGAGGGGGCACATCTGCCTCAGGCTGCTTGCAAATGAAGGGTGCAACGACGGATCGACGTCGGTTTTGTTGCTGAATTTGTGGATTCTGTTCTTGAATGAAGAACAGTGGGAGAACCCTAGTGTGTGCCCTCCTGCATAAGTACATATAGCCCATGAGAAAGAGAGAGGAGAAAGGGAGAGGGAGAGGGAGAGGGAGGGAGGAGTTAATTTTTTTAAATAGTTTTGTAACTTTTGTTTTTTTTACTTTTTTATTCTACAATCGATTGTAGAAGGTCACACATCTGGTTGACCAATCAAACTTTATCACATGAAAAAAATCTGAAGTTATCAAATTATTTTTATGGAGTAGGTCACCTGGTATACCAGGTTGTAAGACCAAAAAGTTAAAAGGGTACTTTCAAAATTCAAATTTATATTTATTGTTATTCTTTGACTAGCTATAGCAGGTGAGCAATCGAATTTTGATCTGGTGTTTTTTTTCTTTTCAATTTTTTTAATTTTAACGTACGTTCTACATACGAACTTTTAAAATTGATCATTTATAGCCGATCAAATGGTTAAAATGTTGAATTTTAAAAATTAATATCAATTTAAATACATATAATGTTTTGAAATAAAAATAGAATAGGTAAATTTATAGATTTTTTTTTTTAAAAAAATCCAGATAAAGTATATGTACCTGAGAGTGCCACTAGATCATCAATAGAGAGGCCTCTTTGGGAGAAGCTTTGTTGCAACTGAGCTATGTTGAATGTGGGAAATGGCAATTTCAATGAGTCATTTGCCTTTGAAATCCTTCCATCTTTCCTCCCTTTGGGCACATCCCAAGTGGGACCTCCAGACTATATAACATCAACATTAATTATTTTCACCAATAGTGGGATATGAAAGGTTTAAAGGGGATCACATGATGATGATGCACACGTGACATGCATTAATAATCAAAACGCAGATGAAATAATATATATATATATATATATTACTCCCTTCATCCATTTTTATATATAATTTTCATTTGAGTTGGGCACGTGTTTTAAGGAAAACGGATTGTTTATGTAAAAAGTGAAGATAAAGTATAGTACTAGTATTTACTTTTTAAAAAAATGAGAATTATAAAAAAAAAAAAGTGAGGATTAAAAAAATGTAGAGAAGGGGGTATATAATATTGAGTTCTTACAAGTGCAACAACATCTCTTGCAGCAAGGGCTAAAATGTCAGAACAAGAGACCACACCAGGACACTTCTTCTCCACTTCCTTCTTTGCATTGTCAATTACATAAAATGCATGCAATGACACATTTGGAGGTCCATCTTTTTCAGCTTTATTATTCTTCCCATTAATCGAATTCAGAAGCACTGAAGCATCACACCCCTTCATCAAAAATATACATTATTATTAATATGTTACATGCATTTTGTACCATCAAACACAAGTGTAAGACGAGCAAAATTAAATTTCAATTATAAATCACTTACCCTAATGAAACAATCATGAAAGTGCATCCTTAGTAGGGCTGCTGGAACAGTTTTGTCATTGATGATGCCTTTGTGCACAACTTTTTGGATCAACGACTCCGCCTCCGGGCACGTTTGCTCGTAGTAATTCACACTTAGAGCATTGCAAGAGCTAATCAAAAGTAGTAAGATAGTGATCAAGGAATCAAAGATGGTCACCATTTGAAATATGTTAATTGAACTTAGGCTCAATCTTCTTTCTTAGAATTGATTAAATTCAATGATATGAGTCCAATGTGGTCTAAACGGTATTTGTAGGGGGAAATTAACCTCGGCCCCACCACAACTAGGCCGGGTGGGTACACATATTTGGTGAGCTAGCAGAACCACTATGAGTTTTGTTAGAGATTCTTCATGCTAAAGACATACACATGAGTATTGACTACTTTCCTTGAATATATTAATCTTTACTTTGCTTAAACTTGAAATAATTTCATTTTGAATTATGAAGACAAAAACTTTTGTGAACCTAGTTTCATGTGATTTTTTTCAATTAGTATCCAGTTTAGTATACAAAGTGTCACTGTTTAGCATATGAAATTTCATTGTTTGGTAATTTTGAGATGGACATTTCACAAAATTCAGTATTTTTAAAATAGTGACACTTCGTATACTAAACCATGATAATTAACCAGAAAAAATTCAATGAATATGAGTTTGAAAAAAAACCTACCATGCGTATAATTGAAGTCTTAATTATTTGATAACTAACTCACCATGCAGATAGAACAAGATATGAAGTGTGACTAAAATTAATAATAATTTGACCCTTTCGGTTTTGTAGTATTCATGCATGAATCACTTTAAATAAAATCATGGGACAAAAAGGGAATCAGTTGGTGGATAAAGAAGTTGAACAAATAAAGTCAATTACCTAGTTTGCTATAATACATTGTCGTGACATTTAATTTCTAAAAGCACTCGAGATCCTTATGTGGCTCCTTTTTTTTTTTTTTTTATTGAAATATTTTGTGTGGTTTTAATTATTTTATTAGCACATATTGTTATCATATAAGGGTGATATATATACACAGATATAGTATTAGTTTTATAAAACAAGAAATTTAATTGGTATGATGCTGTAGTAAATTATAAGATAAATCATGTAAAAGATGTAATCAAAATATATACCATATATGTGGTGGTTAAGTTTCTAGCTTGTTTAAAAAAGAAAAAGAGGAAAAATTAGTTGAAGAAAAGAGATGTCTTAACAATGAAATGCCCCATTGCCTTAATTTTAAGGCAACTGTTTCAAACCTCTGGAAAAGATTATATACTAGTAGTACAAAGGAAATTATAACACGTACTTCCAATAACTGTTTATGAAACCTTTAGTTACAATAAATGGTTTTTATTGTACTATAAAGAAAGCAATTGTGTCACACTGCCAATGGATGGATATTCAAATCAATTACAGCTGCTCATAGATATCTCCATAATTTCTTTGCGTGATTTAATTTTTTTGATACTTTGGAAACAAAACACGAAATGAGAAATTGTGTGTGGATTTCACTTATATATTATATCTCTTTATTATGTATCTCTCTTTAAATCTATAAGAAATTTATAAAAAAAAATTGTGAAAATGGTGTGAAATTTAAGTAAGCACGAATTATTGATGTATTACATATTGAGAAGTATTAATTTCCAGTATTTTTCATCTTCCCAAATCAAATTGTGTGTTTTTTTAAAAATTTCACAAGTGTACATCATATTATCATGTTATAAGAGTTTTGTAAATTAATATTATATTAATAATATTTTATATATTATTTATATAATATATTCACACATGAAAGATAATGTCAAGTGGGAGTTACGGAACTCTCCATTGACACTATCCCCTCACAATCGCCAGAAATTAATATAGGAAATCAGTTTTACAGATCTCGAGATAAATAAAGAAAAGAGTTTTGAGAAATTATTATCACTGACACTTAACATCGTGAATATTGAAATACAATTACTATTGTATTTGACTACAGAATCACGGATAGAAAATCAAGTTCCAGTGTTCGTGTACGGAAAAATCGAACTGGTATATTAATTCTTCCACTAATTTAAGGTATATAGAATATCTTTAATATCCAACGAGTTTTAAAATTCCACAAGTGTACATAATATTATTATGTTACAAGAGTTGGTATTGTGTAAATAAATTGTACTTGATTATTTTTCACGGATACGAGGTTGTATATGGGCATAAAATTCAAGTGATTTATGAGATTGACCATATTAAATACCTCCATATCTTTTCTTGGTGTATTTACAATTTTGTATGCAAAAATTGGAAATATAAAGCTATCAATAATCGCGTTTCTTTTTGCACGCGTCATTATTATATATAAAATTATAATTGAAATTCTAGAATGACAACTAAATACACATATTTGCATCCAATTTTCCATCTCCACCCCCTCTTCCTCAATTAAAGTTTTATTTTTGGCGGGCTGCTTTTGGTAAATCATGCCACGGCCCAAATCCAGTAAGTGTTTAGTGGGCCTAGAATTGAATTGGGCTTGAAAATATCTGTCCAAAGGCCCAATTTGATGGGACAACATTTGAAAAGGTTTTGGTTACACCATCAGTAGTAGTAACCTTAAATGAGAGGGGTTGGGCATTGAGTTTAGAATTAGATTGCCAGTTTGCACCCCAATTTCTTGACATAGGCACCCACCCTGATTTAGAGCCCTTCATTTTAACTGATCTAATGGATCCTGCACTTCCCACATTGCTAATTACCACTAGCACAAAATCCTCCCTCCCATTGATTCTAAATCTCACTCCTCCATGTTTCTTGCACGGAACCCTACATCAGAGTCAAATGTGTAGTGGTTAGTCGAAGTAAATAAAGATAAGAAACAGAAAAGGTAGAGAGAACTAAGAAAAAGAAACGAGAAGTTTAGATTAAGACGCACAAAATAAACAAATGAGAAACTAGTGATAAAAATGTGAGATTCAGATAACTTTACTTTTAAAAGTATCACAAAAACATGCAAAAGTATCACGTCTCATTTAAAAAAGATATACCTTTGGTAGAGAACGGGGACGATGCCGCCACTATAGATGGCGATCTTCTCCCAAGCGGGCTGAGCCATGTCGAAATGGTTACGGGGAGGGTTGCACCACCCGCCTTGGTCGCCGGGGAGATCCAAGTTGGGAGGGCAAAAGTTAGTTGAAGTTATAGTGACAGATACACCCTTCTTACAAAAGTGAGGGTCAGTTTTGTAATCACACATAATCTTGTAGCATTGGCCACATGAGGCTCCATTGTTGAACAATGCAGTGCTCAATGCTGCTGTTCTTGTCCCATAACCTGCTGAATACATGTTCCCATATCCGCATGCACCCCCTGAGATATAATCCAATTAATTCAATTTAATTATTTTTCAGATATTCAATTCTCTAATACCCTCCGTGCAGATAAAATGTGCTTATTTTTCTTTTTGGTGGTTCACATAATTGTGCATGTTTCATTTTATCTACTCCATTGCACTTACTTTATTTCACTTCCTCTACTCTATATTCTATTTTATTCTCTAAAACATGTACAAAAGAAATAAACACACTTCACGTGGACAGAGGAGGGAGTACATTTTAATGAAACAAACTACTCTGTATACTATTTAACACACATACAAAAAATTAAACCAGTTGCATGGTAACACTAATTTATACTTGTATGAATCGCGAAAAAAATCGAAAAATAAGCGTACCCATTGTCCCGGAAGCATCACTGCCCCCGTAGAATGTTGCATGAGCTTGAGACCAACCAGAAGCTGTGAAGGCATTAGCATTGATGATGAAACAACACATTAATATTCCAACAATGAATATCACTAGTGAAACCTTATCATTCTCACACATTTTAATAAATTAAATTTATATAAGAATGGAGATTTTATTGCAATAAATCACAAGATACTGGAAGTGTTATATATAGGCATGTGAGACACTTGCAAGTAGCAGTAAAACAGATCTGAAATTTGAATTTAAAGTAAAAAAAAATTATGATCTCTGAGAAATTAATCTGAGTCACATTCAATTATTCCCACGTTCTGGTCCCATCCCTTTTAGAAAGTGCACATGGAAAGATGAAATAATTGATTTGTAACATAGTTGTCTTTTTAATACGAGTAACAAAAATACACAAAATTCAATGCTCTAAGATAGAAAATATTCAGACTATCATGTGATTTCTTATTAGACCAAATAGTGGAGTATTGTTTTCTTGTGTAACGCACATGCTTTTTGAGGTGATCATTTGTCTCTTTCACATATTTAATGATATCCGTTTAACTGTTGCAATAGCTAGCTAGGCCAATTGTAGATTCAGATTAAAACAGTTTGAAAGAAACAGTCGAAGTTCAACGAATAGTAAAAAATAAAGAAATGGGTAATAAATAAAAACAACATTTAATTATTGCACTAGTCTCTCTTGTAAGAGATTGTTAGGGTTAACTCTACATATTCTTTTATAATTTTTGAGACTACACTAGAAAAGATATAACGAAAAGTAGAGAAAATATATAAAATTGTTAACTTGTTTATGAAAAATGGAGAATTCACAAGATTTAATAAACCACTGAAGGTTCTAAATCTGTTTTTTAGTATTGACATCTATGGAGCCTCTACTAGCTGTTTTTTAAAACCCCAATTATTTACGTGAGATGATTACAATTTTTAATTTTAAGTGCTCAGTCTATCAATAAGATTATGACTCATTTGATACTAACTCCAATCCACTATAACTAACATTTAAAGGTGTTTCACACAAATTAATAAAATTATTACAGTATATATCAATAAATTATGTAAGGTGATATTTTCATCTTTTGATTTATCCATGGAGTAAGCTTACTTAGTTAATGCATATTATCACAAAAATTAAATAAGTAAAGGTCAAAATAGGAATCTAATATTTAATACTCTTAAATTAGTGTAAAATAACAATTATTCTGGACTAAAAATTTCATTCACCTTTTTTTTACATGCTTATTATGTAATATCATCCCAAATTTAATTCAAGAAACATTTAATTCACCACAATCAAATTCAGCCATTCTGACGAAAGCCCCAACAGTAAGCTTAGACAAAAACATCCTCTTCAAGAACCTCATTGCAATGTTATTACTCTCTTGTATTAATCCAACAACATATGCTGTACTGATGAGGCTAAAACTTCTCCATCTCCTATCCTTTGCGTATTTTTCCAAACCCCTTTTCGTCTTTTCAACTACTTCTTCCTCATTGCGAGTCGACAAAGCTTCCCCTAAACATCTTGCAAGAACGACACTGTCTTCCAAAGCCGAACACCCTCCTTGACCTATATCCGGTGTCATGGGATGCAAAGCATCGCCAACTACACAAACACCGTCTTTCACGATGTTTCCAAACAAAACGTTCCATGGCAACCTAAATTTTAATTGAGCACACGAGATGCAATCTAGCGCGGTTCTCTCCACCACATCTGATACACGTTTATCTCCATCACCTATACTGCTCATCACAAGCTGCTTCATTTTCACTGGATCATCCTCATTTTCATCATCTGTACCAAAATTCCCTCTAATTATATATGGTGTAGGTTTCTATTAATTAGGTTCACGTGAACTCTCATTTTCAAAGTAATAATGTTGGTTTAGTGATTTCAATAAGCTAAACAGTACTACTAAGTTCATCATAAAACATTTGTGAACTAGAGGTTTTTGTCATATAGTGTAGGTCTCCTGTGAACCAAGTTTGCGTGAACTCTCTTCTTCAAAGTAATATTGTTTAGCATACGGAGTATCACGGCTTAGTGATTTTAATATGCTAAACAATATTACTTCGTATACTAAACAGTATTACCGAGTTAACCATAAAACTTATGTGAACCAAGTTCATAGAAATTTTGACTCATAGTGTATGTTGCATGTAAAGTGTAAACTAGGTTCACGTGAACTCTCTTTTTCATAGTAATATTGTTTAGAATACGAAGAATCATGGTTTAGTGATTTTAATAGGCTAAATAGTATTATCGATTTCAGAGAAGTTTTTTTTCTTCTTATATATGATGTCTTAATTAACAGAATTTAAATGAGACTTGTTGTGGCTTACAATTGAAGAGTGAAGGAGTGAAAGTGCAAAACCAGTATAAGCTTTTGTCATCACAAGGTACAAAACCGTAGCGTACACCTCCACCAAAATAGGCGTGTAATTTTGGCTCGAAACCATGGCCTTCCGGGTACACAACGAACCCTCTAATTGCTGATCGACCAGCACTAACTGGATTCTGAAGCCCCAACCATTTTGCAACCGTTGAATTCACTCCATCACATCCGATCAACACCTTATTTACATTAAGAACAAAATACAAATTGCTATTTCAGTAACAGAAAAGAGAAAATGATTTATCAGAGGCATAGAAATGAAATAAAAATTAAAAAATAAAATTCACCTTAGTTCTGAAAACTGAACCATCAGCAAGGTGCACCAACTTGAAGTTACCTGATTCCTCAATAGAAACAATCTTGGAAGAATATCTGATGCTTCCTTGAGGAAGTTCTCTTTCTAGAGTTTCTACCAAGTCTTTTCTTCTCACACAACGGATTTCAAATTTGCCTCTGCATGTGAAGAGATATTTTAGAGGGGTGACAAACAAACACACACACACACACACAGATGTCTCCTTGTTAGGACAACAATAAGCATTACGTTGCAGTCCCTTCCTGATTAAATTCATATTTTTTATTGAACTTAGAAATGTACTGTATTTCTTATATTTCCTGGTAAAATCTAAATTCTATCAAATTTTATGTTGCTCTGCCCCAAAGAGTAGTGGAGTATATTACCAAAAGAATGCATGAGTTTCTCCCTTTTGTGCACTAAACAATATATCTCACCAGAACACAAATAAACTTGCCTACACATTAATCTTCTCATAAACATCAGCCGTATTATAATTTGTACATCACCATTTCATTCAATGTGCATAACCAAACATTTATAAAACAAAATACAGTACGAGATTAGTATACAATTCAAACTTTTTACAATAAAGACTTACAGCTTGAGATCTTCCTCAGTAGCTTGGCCTGGACTAGACATGCTTGAGATACTCGAACTAACTTTGAAACTAACACGAAAACAAGCAAATCAGACTTAAAACACAAAATGAATTGGAGCTATTGATTGATATGGTGCCATACCCATGAATTTGGACAGATTTTCCCCTGAGAGAATCTCCAACCCCTACAGCATCAAGTGCCCTCCAAGCATTCGTCCACAACGTAAGCGCAAATCCCGTAACTCTTGGACCATCCGACGACTCCAAAACACAACTCCGAATACCCAACCTGTGAGTGAGGCATTTCATCAAACACCTAAGCGGCGTAATAAAAAAACATGGTTTTCTGATTTCGATTGTTGTAGAAATGACATACCTGTGAAGTCCCAAAGCTGTAGTGAGGCCAGCTATGCCAGCTCCTGCTATCAAAACGTCCTCTTCATGGATTCTCGCCTCCATTTGATTGGGAAAAACAGAGATGAGTGTTGAAGATAGAAAGTATGGAAGATAAGATAATGGGTATCAATATTTATATAGTGAAGAAGGGAAACTCTGTTTTGATTGATGACACGAGCAATCGCAATACTTTGACTTGAAAAATCAACCGACTGCTTTATTATATGATTGTTATGGAGCTTGCAAAGTTGAATTTGGGTACCAAGGGTATCTAAAAACAGTCCACAGGAATCCATTGCTGGTCGCTCGCAGTCACAATTATGTTAGTTGCTTCTTGTTCTGTGCTTCTTTTTTAACACATTACATACACAAGTAATGGACAGTTGTGCGGCAAGTTCATGAAAATCAATAATTTAAGGAAAACAAAGTTAATAATAGAGTCCCGTCAAAAAAAAAAAAAGTTAATAATAGAGCACCAAAGCATAAAGGCGTATTTTTAGTGCATTTTTAGTGCATAATTTAAGGTATACTACCCCGCTATGTCACACTTTTTTTATATGTCTGTTTTACAATTGTCATCACTCCTTCATAAATTTCACTCTTAAAATATTCATATGTTTATATAAAATGTCATTATTTTTATAATTATTTTTACCATTTTTTTTACTTTATTTATTTAATTTTATAAAATTAATCTTCAACACTTCACTAATTACACTTTCTTTATAAAATTGATAGGAAACATGGGGTCATGGAGAGAGGGAGAGTGGGAGTGGAATTGGACATGGAGACGAGATTTAAGGGAAAGAGATATTACAATTTTTAACGAGTTATTGTGTGTGATTAACAGGTTTCCCGTCAGACAAGGAGCAGAAGATGCATGGAGGTGGAAGAACAGCTCGGATGGGAGATATCAGACCAAGGCAGCCTACGAATGGATATCTAAAGAGGAAGATGAAACCCAGACACCAGAGGAGGAATTGGAATGCTATAAACTAATATGGAATAAGCTCTCTCCAACGAAGGTAGCAGTGCACGCGTGGAGGTGCATCCGGGAAAGGCTGGCCACCAATCCAACTTGCAACGAAGAGGAGTGCTACCAAACGCTCTAGAAGCTGACTGCGAGTTTTGCACGGGCCAGGCGAAAACGGATAGACATATCATATTCGAATGCCAAGAATCATACCAAGTGTGGATGGGTATATCAAAATGGCTAGGCGTACACACGGTAATGACCTCGAATCCTATTATCAATTTGCTTCATTTCAGTAGAACGTTGAATGGGGCGAAGGGCAAATTGGTGGTTGTATGTATTTGGGAATGTGTATCATGGTCGATATGGAAAAGGAGAAACTCGAAGATTTTTAGGAGGGAGGCGTGCACAATAAAGAAACTGGTGGAGGAAATCATCACAAGAGTATGGAGTTGGATGATTGCCAAGGGAGATGTAGGCCTAAAACACACACTGGCGCAATGGATTGCAGATCCAAGAAGAGTCCTGGAAGTATAGATAGCCAATTCGGCGTCCAAGCTAGGAGTGTAACATGAATGTACAACATTTCTATTTCTCTTAGCATGGTAATTAACTGCACAAATAATTCTGATGAATAAAAATGTTAATTGCCTATAAAAAAAGAAACTAATTACACATTCTTTTTATGATGCAAGCACTTATGGAGCGGATGGAGTATAAAATAAACAGTTTAAAAAACAAAGAATTGGTTAAATAAGAGATAGGTGCCATAGAAAAGTGTTTCGAATATATCAATTGATGATAAATTTAAGGAAACACGAGAAATCCAAAAAGAAGTGGACATCTACCATAAAAGCATCATCTGCAATTAGACCTGTCAGAACGGGCAAACGGTGCGGGTCGGTCCAAAACCCACCTCAATCCGTCATTTTGCGGATTTTGACGGGCCGGTCCACGGCGGGGACGGATTGAAAAATAGTCAATCCAACCTATGGCGGGTGACGGCTAGCCCACGGGCTTTTTCATTAAATATTTATTTTTTTACATGTATTATTTTTATATTTTAAACACTGTATAAACGATTAATAAAAAAAAAAGTTTACATAAACTTAAAATTAAAACAATACGGAGTAATTTCTATAAAATAGTCCAAATAAATAAAACATACAAAGTTCATCAACGTAAACACAAAGTTATGAAATAGCGTCCAAAGTTTATCAACATAAAACATAAAATATCAAAATAGTAATTTAAGTTCAAATACACAAACACTTTGTAAATTAAAAATCATCTTCCATATCATCATCAAAGTCCTCTTAATTTCCTTCTCGTTCATCCTCACAATTTTCAACAACATTAGATAAAAATCTCTCCTTCAACAAAGTTGTCTTAGTACGTGCACAATCATCATCTACATATAAAAAAGTCCACGGGCCAATCCGCTAAAACCCGCGACCCATACGGTCTAGACCGTGCGGTCCCGCGATCCATATGATCTAGACCGTACGGTCCCGCGATCCATATGATCTAGACCGTACGGTCCCACTCCTAAACGGGTTTTTAATTACTTAGTCCAACCGATTATATTAATAGGCGGGGGCGGGCAACTCTATCTGCAATCAGGGTTTCATTCTACCTACAATTTATTCCCTCCAAACTTGCACATCTGGATGACACAAAATTAAAAAAATGTTTGCAATTTAAGAAATGTGTAAAAAAATGTGTAATGAGTGATGTTTTTTGGGTAGTTTTGTAAAGTTTTATGAATATAGTAAATTAAAAAGTGTGGAAAAGTAATGACATATGGATAAATAAGAGTATATTTTGAGTAGAGATGTCTATCGGGCTGGCCCTAGCCCTATAGGGCCAGCCCTACAGGGCCACGGGTTAAATGGGCTAGGGCCTTATCCGGTTCATACTTAACGGTCCTACAATTGTTGGGACCTAACCCTAACCCTAGCGGGCCTCGGGCTAAACGGGCCACTAACGGGCTACAACAATTTTTTTAATTTTTTTTTCTTTTTAAATTAAAGGTCATAATTTACATGTCTAACAAGCAAATAAAATAGAAAAATAAATAATTAATTAATGATCCGTAAATAAAAAAACAAAAGTATGATTTAAACACAATTCTAAAACGTACTAGTCCTTAATATGACCAAATAAAACTAAACAAATATCATAATCTAATAAAAAAATCACTTTCTTGAATCTCAACATCATTCGATCCTTCCTTGGACAAAGACGAAGCATCATCTTCAAGCACATCATCATCATCGTCTTCTAAAAAAAAGTAAAATTAGTTATTTATTAAAGTTTATATAATTATAATAAACAAATTATATATGAAATAATTATAATATTACCAACAACATAGCCTTGTAGCCAACTACGAGTGCATATAAGAGCTTCCACATGACGCCCAAGAAGTCGACTCCTATATTTATTGAGAACACGAGCCCCAATGCTGAAAGCAGATTCAGAAGCGACTGTGGTGATTGAGATACTAAGAATATCACAAGCCATAATCGATAATGTTGGACATCGTATTTTATTATTTTTCCAAAACTCCAACACATTCAAGTTTGGATTGTATTTAAATTCAAGAGGTGGATCATCCAAATACTGCTCCAATTCAGACTTTTCAGTTTGAATATCACTTGATTTACTCTGCCAATCTTCCATAACCTATATAAAATAAGAGGAATTACATCAAAATAAATAATACTTAAATAAATAATTAATAAAAATTTAAAGCAAAAATTAAATTAAAACAAATGACTTACATCAAGACCGAATTCTTCCTTTTCCTTTTCCTTTCCACTAAGTGTTGATGTAGTACGTGATGATAAATTTGAAGATCTTTGATGAGAACTTCCACTTGGTTCATTCAAGGACGTCAATCTCACATAGTCACTAAAAAGTGCTTGCAATTTACGTCTTACATGATCAACCTTCGCTTGAGCTGAATTAGGATCAAGTTGGGAGTAATAATACTTGATCATACCTAATTTTCCTCGAGGGTCAAGCACAGCCCCAAATGCAAGCACAGTACTATAATCACTCCAATACTTGTCAAATTTTACTTGCATTTTCATAGCCATACTTCTAATGACTTCATCTTCACTCACCACATTTGATTTTAAGAAACACTCTATCTTCCATACTTGCATAAAATACAAATTGGATGTGGGATAAGATGAACCAGAAATCAGATTTGTGATCACGAAAAATGGACGCAAGAACTCACACATTTTCTCCCCCCTCGCCCACTCTTCATTTGTTGGAGCAAACATAAACCCTTGATCATTCAACTGAAGCAAACTAAAAGCACGTTTGTATCTAATTGCACTTTCTAACATAGTGTAAGTAGAATTCCATCTAGTGCATACATCCATGCGCAAACCAATTTTAGTATCAATGCCGCCAACTTGAGTCACACATTCAAGAAAACTTTTCATCCTCCCGCCTGAACCCTTGACATATTTGATACTTTGTCTAATCTTTTTTAAAGCTTCATTAGCCACTTTCAAACCCTCTTGAACTATGAGATTTAAAATATGAGCGCAACATCTCACATGAAAAAACTCACCATTGCATAAAAGACTATTTTGTAAAGAAAGTCTTTCTTTCAAGTTATCTTGGCAGAAGCATTATCCAAAGTAAGAGAAAACACATTTTTTTCAATTCCCCAATTTTTTAAGAAACCAAACACTTTATTTGCCAAGTCAAACCCAGTATGTGGAGGATCCATTTTACAAAAATTGATTATTTTGCTATTCAACTTCCAATCACAATCAACAAAGTGTGTTGTCAAACTAATGTAACCCTTCCCAGTACAAGCAGTCCAACAATCAGAAGTTAAGCAAATTCTACCACGACAATCAATCATCTTACGCCTCAATTTAGCCTTCTCAATGTCATACAACTTCAAGACATCGACAGTAGCTGTTAATCTACCAAAACTTTTGACATCAGGATTCAAATATGTATGCAACTCTCTAACCCATTTGTATTCAACGTAGTTAAGTGGTAGATCATGTGAAATAATTATCATACTAATCAAATGACGCACATGATTTGGATCAATTTTCCTAGACCTCAATTTTCCTTCACCATCTAACATTAAACCAACATCTTTAAATTTCGGATTATTCTTGCAGACCTTCAGATGACGACTAAGTGTTGAAGTCCCATAACTCGAACTATTCCAAACATATTCTTTCTCACACTGTTTACATATTACCTTCCCATTCATAGGTTTAGAAAAAAAGTTCCATACCTCAGAGCTAGTTGCTCTATTTCTTTTTTTACCTTTCTCAGAATCATTATTTTCAGGTCCACTAGGAGATACATCACTAGATCCCAAAATCTCCAAATCATCCAAATCCATGTTGTAATCTGGGGAAGAGTTACATATTTAAATTTAAGAAAAAGCAAAAAAATAAAGGAATCTTAAAATTTAAAATAATTACTGTAAACACGCATTACGAATACTAACCGAACATATCAAATTATCAATATATCATACTAGCATACATATTTAAAAAACATAGAAAACTATATATATTAAAATAATACATATTAACATATGTAAAAAAACATAACAAAACATGCATATTAAAATAATTACAATCGACGTATATGAAAGTTGCAAAGTCACTGCTGGTGCCTGCTTATTAAATTATTGCGCCTGACGGCTGTATTTCTTCTTCGTATTATATTAATTAACCTAATTGAGTGGGTAGTATTATATACAATACTATATATTCATATATGGTAAATCCTGAATTCCATAAATGCGCTGCTTAATGCATGGGCTAATGACATGCATACACAATAAATTAAATAATTAATAATGGCTATGGGCCAAAGGCCCAAAGGCCTAGAATTTTTCTGCAAGTAAAAAAAAAAAAGAAATAACAGCCCGGGCTAGCGGGCTGGCCCGATAGCCCGGCGGGCTGGCCCGGTTTAACCCGCGGGCTAATCGATCCGGGTCAAAAAAGCCCGGATTTAAATGGGCCTACGATTCATTAACCCTAACCCTGTATTTTTCAGGGTTAAACGGGCCGGGCCAACCGAATAAACATCTCTAATTTTGAGGGTTAGGGTTATGAAGACATTTCCTTTTATGGGGTGTGCAAATTAATATGAAAAATTCATTTATAGAAAGTGTGCAAATTCTTGTGGGATGGAGGGAGTACCTTTTTAACACATCTAACATAAGGTTATTCCTTTAACACCACTCTCTTTATCTATAAGAGAGATGCGATGTGTGAGAAACACGATTGTCGCCATTGTTCACCGCCACCCGAGAAGCAAATGATGAGAGTCCAAACTCAAAATAAATACGTATTGTGAAAATTATTTTCATTTGAGTAAAAAAAAAATATGCTAACTTTTGTAAATCGAGTAGTATCTAGCCTTGACCTTTAACAATCAAACAAATATTACTAAGGGAACAGAGAGGGTAAAGAAGGGTGTCCACATTTATAAACCAAGAAAGCTTATAATCCAAGCAAATACAAATTAAAGAATGTGCTGCTCATGAATCAAGTTGCACTTGATTACTAAGGCATGAAACTAAACAAACTATGGGGAAGAAATAATGATGAAAATAGAAAGACAAAACAAAAAGGCTCACCACTCATAAGCAAAGCGGCATAGAGAGTTAGTCTACAATGATTACAGGTAACATCCTCCTCCTACCCGGTCGGTTAATTCTATTAAAAAGAAAATACTTAAAAATGACAATGAGCAGACATCCATCAATTCATTCTCCCCGATACAACCCCTCAGCCAGAAGCAGCAACAACAGCAGTATTCACTGGCCCGTTTGCTCTGAATCCACGGCCCCTCCCACGAATTCCTCTCCCACGCCCACGACCTGCAACAAAATCAATTCAATACAATGAATCAAGCACTGCCATACACCATAGCAGCTTAGCAAACTTTTTAAAAAAACATAACTATTTTTTTAAAAAAAAATCAATAAAGTATGGATTCTATTTTATTTAGGGGAAGGAGTCAAGGAGGGAGAGGGGTTTTAATTAGGCTAAGCATTTAGGCTAGCTATAATGTTGAGCTCATATCAATTTACATCGTGTTTGATTGATAAAGTAGAAATAAAAATAATTTAAATTGGATCCACCCTAAGTTACACAACATAAATTGATATTAACTCTTACAATGTGAAACCTTTTTTTTTGGGGGGAGAAATGGTAGGATACCAGGAAGGAGAGTCAGAGACACATGTAAAGCAACCCAAGGCATTATGTAAGAAAAATTACAAACCTCATAGAGCCGTTTGTAATACTCTGAAAGGGTATTGTAAGAAAAAAAAAAAAAAAAATCTTCAAAAGGGGGAAATTAGGCTAAACATTAGAGGACATTTTTCGCAACTAACCCCAGTATTAACATGCAACTTTTTTGAGGAAAAAGTAGTCTACGAGTAACTGGACAGAGTGAAGCATGCAAAGCAGGCAATGCATTCTAGTATACAAAAAAACAAGCAATAGATAAAATCTTCTCGCTGAGTCACACGAGTCACACATCTAAATGCTGACAGCATACATCAAAATAAACAGAATATAAACAGTAGGTGAGACATGGATAACACCATTTTTCAAGTTTACAAAATTTTCAGAATTTTAATCATAAAAATTCAACCCAATCTACATTATTTCTATATAAGAAAACTAGATTAATGAATTTTCATTCAAGAAAGTGGACTCAGAATACAACAGATTTATTAATTTAATCAGTACCTCGAGATGCTTCTTGATTGAAGCCTCCAGCATCATTCTGATTATCAAACTGAGCATTATAGTAACCTCCCCTACCACGGCCACGGAAACTGCGGCCTCTACCTCGTCCCCTACCCCTGGGGAACCCACGATTTCTCTCATAGCCTCCATCCTCATTTTCGTTAGATGGAAACCCATTCCCTGCAATCAAACAGAGCAGAATTGGGGAAAAAATTAAGGGCCTTGATATTGAATTAATCTGAAAGAAAAAACAAAAAGGAAAAGCTGATATAATACCAGGTGGGCCTCTACCCCTCCCCCTCCCCCTACCAAATCTGCCTCTTCCTCGGCCAACGGGTGATCCCTCTGCACGACATTAAAACTGTAAAACATATGCTTTGCAGTATGACACGAAGTGAAAAAAGGGTGAATACGACACTACCTCCATCATAGTCGAGCTCTGTTGACACCTTCACTTGATCAGCTGGTATGGGCTGTTGGTACCTATTGTAGATAATAGAACACCAATGAATCACTTGGACAAAAACAAAACAATAATAAGGATAAATAAATAATTAAGAACTCAACAAAGAAATAGATTACTAGCTCACCCAATATTTGCTGTATCCAACTCCTTTTTCGAGAGAGTAATTGTGACCATAGACACTTTTCTTGTGGTCTCCAGACTGTAAAAATTAGCAAGCATTGTAATAAACAACAGTCATGTTTGTTGCACTCAAGCAAGCAATCTAAAGGAAAAAATCATATTAATCTCCTATCTGCAGTATGCTTGATTTTATCTTACGTTTGGAGGCCCTCCTCCAGGGGTTCCCATGTGTCAGTTATATCAGTGGATTGGATCGCTGTAATTTGGTGAAGACCAACAATTCTCCTCTGAAATAAGCATATATACCATCACTATTACAAATATAAAACCAACAGTAGTGAGAAAAATGGAAAGAAATGGTAAATAGGAAACCTTGATTAACTCCACAATTGTTACAGTTTTGTTGATGGCTCTGCCCATTGCCTTGAATACTATTTCTTCCGAACCCTTCTCCTATTATCATTGAATCCAAAACAAATATTCATTCAAAGATTGCATAATAGGATGAAAAAATATGGTTCATAAAGACACACAATTGTATCAACATGAATGTCAAAGTGACAGCAATTTCAAGCAGACCAGGTTTTACAAGTACAAGCCAAGTTAATCAAAAGCGAAAAGCACACTCAAGGAGCAAAGTTCCGCTAACGCTTTAAGAGCAAAGCGCAAAAAATATGCACCTTCACTGAAGCATGGCAGACCATTTAATTTATATAGTAATCTCAGACAAAATGCATGATAAAATAATATAAGATCATAAGAACTTCTGTGTTTGAGAGAATTTAGAATTTTAGAGCCTGGCAAGAACATTTATTGCCCTTTTCCGGAGAAGGAAAAAGTTTCCCACGCTAATAAATCTTGCCTAATCCATCTTATTGTTGTTGTTTTTTTGGTTCAGCAGCTTGAGCTTTATAATTTGGAGTAAGGGAATCATTGTATCTGAATGGGCTATAAAAATAATTAAATGCCATGCCCACCACCAACCAGTCCCAGTTTAATCCTCTGTTTCCCAACCCCACCCCAAGAAAGTGTTTTCAATCCAGCAAGTGCGATTCACTCGACTTCCCCAACACCCCAAAAGCGCTTGGTCACCGGACTACCATGGAACAGCCAAGCATTAGAGATTATGGGATAAGCCCAGAAACAACAAAGAAAACATATCCCAGTCAGATTTCATCAAAGCAAATGCAGAAACCACTTCACGTTCTAAAAAAATATGCAGAAAGCGAGCGCTTTACAGTTATTCCCTGACTTTGCTGGACCATGGAAGGATCAAAGGGTGGAGGGTTTCTTCACTTCACATCATGCACTTAAGCACTCAGGCGAGTGCTTTTAACATTGGTACAGGCTACACTAAGAAGAATATTATGTTTATGCCAGATCCTTACAGTGTGGCAGCGAAGAAATGCAATGATCAAGTACCAATAACATGAATAGACTCAATGCAGGACAAACCTTCAATCAGGAAATTGAAGGACTTCCGTAGCAAATGTTCAATAACAGATTACTCATTTACCAAGTACAGTCTAGTTACAGAGGAAGTTCCACTGTTCCAGGACAAAGAAGCATAACCCCATACACGAGTCTTTCAATTTTAACAAGTATAAAGTACCACGAAAGTTGCTACTTCATTTTATGACCCACCCTATCAGCATTTTTACCCCTGAAGCTGAAATGCAAGAAAAGTACATAATTTGAAAATGCCGAAAATAAACAAACAATAGAAAGTAAGTGCATCTATAAGCAAAACATCATCCTGCTAATTATAAACAAATAAAATCTCTACAAACAATGCAAAACTTGTATCACTCATACAAAATAAGCTAAGGTTACAATCAACACAGCAGTAAATAAACATAACACAACACAGCAGTAAATAAACATAACACACGTAATAAGAACATGTACACACACATACCTGAAGCAGAGTCATGGCGTAAGTGATGTAACTCCTCATCCTGCCTTGGCTTGTAATCCGAATTTCATTCTCATCAATTGGAGTCTCGACTCTCGGCTTCTCCACCTTCTGGTAGCGATCCATACTATTCACCAAAAAATTAAAAATAATTTCAAACTAATCTAACAGAGAAAATCAACCAATTAAAACGAGGGAAGGCTGTGAACTAGGGTTTTTGGAGTGAATTAGATCTGGAAATGAAAGAATTAAAGATAAATCTAGGAATTAAAGAATTACGCACCTGAGTAAAAGTGTATTTATGGAAGGATAAGATGATGATAATGCTCTACGAACAGTGTGCTATGCTATGCCCTTCTCCGGCTTCGTATCTTTGTTACGCCCTCTCCACTTTGCTGCCTACTCTCAATTATTTATACTTCCGGTTCAAAAGCTGTGCCCTAGTTTAGGTCAAACCGGTTTTTTTTTTCTTTTAAAAATTAGATCTATCTACCAAACAATACATTTTCCAACCGTGCACCCTAAATTAATAATTCTAAGATCGAGTTATTTTAAGAAAGAGATATAGAATGAGGTAATCATGTGTCTTGTGTGGAAAAAATATATATTCTCTTTATGTAACACTCCACCCTTTTCATTTTATTTATTTCATAGTAATAAACTTTACATTTTCTTCTCTTTTTTTTTTTAACTTTATAAATAAAAGCTTACTAAATTATCTCTCAATATTCTACTCTTTACCCAATAAATCTCTACGGCTTGTCAATGAGTTCTTTGTTTACAAACTTTTTTGGGAGGTTCTTCAGAACTCTTTGGTGGATATGGATATCCTCCATCGTTGGTTTGTAACGTCTGTTGGGCGTCATCGTTCCTTTGGGAGGGTGTCTTCTATTGGCCTTGGAATCCGCAGACACCTCTCCCGCCTTTATGATGGGTCTCGTTGGGTGGTGCGTCGCAACTCTAAAGTCAATTTCTGGCATAACAACTGGTTGGGTTATGTTACCTCTGATCGTCTTGGCCTGCAGGGCCATCTTCGGGATTCTCTGGTTGGTAAGGTTGAGGACTTCTTATATTATGATCGTTGTCACTTCTCGTTGGCATTTATTTTCACTTGTACGGATGTTGTGGAGGATTTTCTTGTCATTTATGTTGCTGGGGGCTGGATCGTCTTGTTTGGTCATCTTTAGTTTCAGGGGAACTAACATTGGCTATAGCTTATGATTTTCTTCGACAACCCCTCCCTCGAGTCAGTTGGTCTTCTTGGATTTGGGGTTCATTTATTTTGATGTGTCGTTCGACAATCATCTGAAGGGCCATCTAAGCCAAGCTTCCTATAGCGGATTGATTACTGCATTTTTTGGGTTTCGAGTCCGTCCATGTACCCCCTTTGTAGAGTTGAGGAGACCACTAATCACCTCCTTTATGACTGCAAGTTTGCCCGCAAGTTTCTTCCAATATTGGTTCCTACTTTCAGGTCACTTTATACTTTGAGTTAGGATTTCATGATATGTTTCTCTAGGCCTTGGATATGTCTTTTAGTCCACAGGTGTTGGAGTCACAGCTGTTTGGGCCATTTGGCATGTTCGTAAAAGGGTGGTTTTTTATGGGGCGGGCCATCTATCCATAGATGCTTGGCCCTTGTTCTCTCAGGGGTACGCGAGTCGGTTGGCCTTTCCAAGGGTGGAGTGGATGGTTCGGTTAGTGACTTGGCTGTTTGTCAAACCTTGGGGGTTCCGTGTCGCCCTCGATCTATTTAGGACCCGGTTAGGTGGTTCCCTCCGGATTCAGATTAGTACAGGGTGAATATAGATGGTAGTTGTCTTTCTTCTCTATGGGCACTCTTCATTGGAGCTTTGTTCCGTAATAAGAGGGGTTTCTTTGTGGCGTTTTTCGCTTGTAGCGTTGGATGAGGTTTCCCTCTTGAGGATGAGATAGCACCGGGGTTGTACGTTATTATGTTTGCTCATAGTTAGGGTTGGAGACATTTATGGGTCGAGTCTGATTCGGAGTTGGCAGTCCGGACCTGGCAAGGTCTTATTCCCATCATTCGTTGGAGGCTTCGGGGCCTCTCGAGCGTCACTAGACATCTCTTGGAGGATATGTCTGTCCGCTTCACTTACATTTTTAGAGAGTCGAACCAAGCAGCAAATTTTATTGCTAATATGCGGGTCACGTCATCCGTATTGAGAGGGCAATGTTCGGGCTTTATTTTCCACTTTCTATATAGTGATATGAACACTTCCTATATATGCGGGTTTCACGATTCTGACTTGAGCGTCGGAGCTTCCGCGCCGGAGCACCCCTCCGGTGTGCTTTTGCAGGTCATTTTTAGATTCTCAAGGAGATTTACGTGAAGACTGCCAAGGACGAACGAGTGATTCAAACTCGTGATTAATAGTGCTCGTAAGGGAACGATTGATATCCATAGACGTTCTTTTTCGACGCATCAGATATAGGTTAAATTATTATAAATTTTAAATTAATTTTTAAAAATCGTCCAAATACAACGATTAGGATATTGTTGATAATTTGTTTTTGAAAAATTCTAGTAGTAGGATAGGAACATGTGAGGAGCACAAAAAAATAAAAAATGCATATGATTATTATTATTATTATTATTAATTATTGAAATTATTATGGTTGTTGTTGGTGCACGTGTAACTAAATTAAAAGAATATATAGAATTAACAAAAAAATAAATTCAAACTAAGTACAGTGCTAACAATTAGGTAGTTAGGTTTCAATTAATTAGGATAGGAGATTAAACTAGAAATTGTGAAACGAGAACTAATGAAATCTTCGTTATCATGAGCTCAAACATCAAAACTATATACTCCATATCAATTGACTAGTCTAAAGAGAAGTCAACAATAATGTACATATTTAAACAAAAATGTTAAAAATCCAATCATACTATACTACAAAAGTGGCTTGCACAAGTATAATGGTTCACCTATTTGAGCAAACAACGAGGACAATTAACCACTTCGTGAGTCCTCCGCCTTCTTCAAAGGACGCATGGATGGCTCCATTGGGGATGTTTGTTTTGGAATTATGTAGGATTAGAAAAATCCTAAATGGAGAAATTTTTTATGGAAAAATCCTGATAAATAGTAATTGTGTGTGTTTATTTTGAGTAGAATGAGGTGTAACTTTATGTCAAATCAAACTGTGTAAGAGTATTTGGATGAGATGTAATAGTAGGATGTATAGGTATTTTTAAGAGTGGATGTAGTTGGATGAGGAAATCCGGATGTGAAATCCCAAAGTAGAACAGGACATTGGTTCCCACGTCCGGACGGGTGAGTCCCAAAACAAACATCCCCTTAGGGACATGGGGTGTGCCACTCTTTGAGGTTTTTGTTCCCCTCGAATCCAATAGGTTTTGATTTCATTTAGGTGGCTCTTCCTAGACCCTAATTGGTACAAGGTGAATGTGGATGGTAGTTGTCTCTCCTTCTCAAGGCCTATCTTTGTCGATTCTCTATTTCGAAGCTCGGAAGATTTCTTTGTTGCTGCCTTCGTCTGGAAGGCTGGTTGGGGTTTTCCTATCAAGGCAAATATTGCGTCAGGTTTGTATGCGATCTTGTTCGCCCACAGTCAGGGATGGAGACACTTGTGGGTGGAGTCGGATTTTGAGATGGCTGTTAGGACTTGGCAGGGGAGTGATTACTATCATTCCTTGGAAATTTCAGGGCCTCTGGAGCACAACTTGACACTTATTATGAAATATATTTGTCCGCTTCACTTATATTCAGGGAGACGAACTAGACAACTGATTGCATTGCTAAGACACGGGCCACCTTAACTGTTTGGAGAGGTCAATGTCCGATCTTTATTGTACCTTACATTTTTCGTGATATGCGTAGTGAGTACTTTCGTTTTGGTAAAATTGGTTCTTAGAGGGGTGTACATTTTTCCTTGACCCGAATTTTATCTCTAAGAAAGGTTTTAACGGCACCCCGACCTCTAGTCCGACATTTTTCTATGAATTTGAATTTACCCTATAACATTAATATTCAATTAGTCACTACAAATACATCTATGCAATTTGTGGAGATTCTATCATATGGTATCATAACAATAGTTCAAAAGACCAATACCCGTTTTCATAAAATCACGAAAACTAACCGCCATCACCTATCATTTTTCTACTGTAGATTAAGATTTAAAAAAATCTAGAATGGAAATTCATCTTGTGTGTCATAAGGACTAATAATCACTGTCATGTGTCTAAACACGGACCTTGATGACCCAAATATTAAAGAAAATGTATTCATGTAATTGTAGTGTTATTTTAAGTTATAAAATATTTTGCACATTATAAATTTTTTATTTTTTTTAAATATTATTTTATATTATTTGGGTGCGTATAAAATAAGAAATGAAGAGGAACGAAACCTATTTTAAAGTTCAATTCAAACCCACCAACCCAAATGTTACTATTACCAATCCTAATCACATTATATCAACTAACATCAAGTTATTCGATATTGCATCAAAATATTTCTTAATTGTCGATATCTTTGACAAGTAATTTTTATCAAGCTAAAACAAGTATAACCTCCAACCTACATAATTTAAGTTTGATATTAATCCAACTAACCCGCAATCAAACAATTAACAAATTATTATCACATTCATAACCAAGCTTAATACTTTAGTATTAAGTTTAAAAATATAACAAAACCCTGCAAAAATACGTGAATATCAAACGAAGAACAGGGCTAAATAGGACGTCCATTTATAAGCATCAACAAACAAGCTTATACAAGCAATACAAATTAAAGAATATGCTGCTCACCATTCAAATTACACTTAATTACTAAAGCATGCAACTAGCGAACTATGGGAATTTGTATGATGAATATTGAAAGACGAAACAAAAAGGCTCACCACTCATAAAGCGGCACGCATCAGTCTACAGTGATTACAGGTAACATCCTTCTACGTTTAATTCTAGCAAAATAGTAAAGGAGAAATACTTGGAAAAGGAGTAGACATCCATAGATTCATCGAACAATAAATTCTCCTCTCACAATAGACACCAGCCTACCGACAAGCAATACTCTCGGGCTCAAGCAGAAACGTTGATCTGCCCGTTTGATCTGAATCCACGGTCCCTGCCACGAGCTCCTCTCCCACGGCCACGGCCTGCAACAAATAGAACTTGATGATTCAATGGAATGTGTAAAGAGGTAAAATACCACAAAGATTAGTAATTACACAAATACTGCACAAGAGGATTAACCTTATTACAAAATAAACCCCCCAAAAGTTGTTTCCTTACAATTGAACAAATTGAGAGGAATATTTGTA
This sequence comes from Galeopsis tetrahit, assembly GCA_963675135.1. NCBI lineage: Eukaryota > Viridiplantae > Streptophyta > Magnoliopsida > Lamiales > Lamiaceae > Galeopsis > Galeopsis tetrahit. Next base: position 18,715,373 of record OY776125.1, on the reverse strand, counting down.
AGAAAAATAAAAGCCTCAAAGGGATGTTGATAATACTCTGTGGGGGCATTTGTAAGAAAACAAAAGTTTTTTGCGGGGAATAACTAGGTTAGGCTATTGGGAAGGGAGCAGAGAAGCAATCCAATGCATTCTTGTAATACAGAACATCATGCAACAGGTAAGATCTCTTCCTGAGTCACAAGTTTCGCCCATCAAACACTAAATGCTGACAGAATACAGCGAACAACAAAGACGGGCTACACTGTACCTATGGGGGACTGGGGCCCCGGGATACTTTTATTTAATCTCACATATATACATTTATATAATATTAGTAGATTAAAAATTATTTAATGAAAAAATAACTCTTAATCTTTATTCCCCTTAATTAATATACGTGTTTTAAATATTAGTCACAAATCTATCGTGTCATAATTTCTAGATACAAACAGATGAGAGTATATATTATTGATTATCAAAGGTAATAAAGACTCTTAATTATGAACTATTTTGTATTTTATTCATGTGACATGCACTGCACCTATTACATTGTAATATAAATTATAAAATATCTACAAACATTTACAATAATTTTTTGATGCATTCATCAATCCAATTAACAAAATACTTAAAATTGGATTCGGATGTTGGGTTTAGATTCCGACTAAAGAATAAACTAAAGAAAATATGTGATCTATTTTACAATTTTCAATGCTGGTATCAATATGTTAGCAACGTCAACATCTTGCCTCTTTTGAACTGGAGGAGTGACCAAAAAATTTCCTAAAACAGAATTCAAATTACTTTGTTCAATCTTTATTAATGAAATGAGATGTTCCAACAATAATAAATGAACAAATCGACAAGTATGATATTTATTCTTCCTTGCATAATAATATTATCTGGGGCCCCCTACATAAAATTTCAGCCTCCGTCACTGGCAAAAATCACCATTTCCAGGTCTACAAAAATTTCTGAATCTTCAAATTCAACCAAGTATACAGTATTCTCATATATGCAAAAGAGATAGTTTATTTTTCGTTTAAGAAAGAAGACTTGGAAAAGACTGATGCAAATGAAATAAAATCTTCACAGCACAGTTACAGGTCAAAGGCATATTTGGAAGACAGTAAAGGAAGTGGAGATGCTTGGGCTCATACAGTAACCGGAAAGTAATGCTTCTTCCTAACCTAAAGCACTTATCACTAATTTCTTTCTTTCAAAAAGATGCTGAAAAAAAAATTCCAAATGGTTATTTTAATAATTAGTAGTACCTCGAGGTGCTTCTTGATTGTAGCCTCCAGCATCATTTTGAGTATCAAACTGATTACCGTAGTATCCTCCCCTACCACGGCCACGGAAACTGCGACCTCTACCTCGTCCCCTACCCCTGGCAAACCCAGGATTTCTTTCATAGCCTCCATCCTCAATCTCGGTAGATGCAAATCCATTCCCTACAATCAAATACAGCAGAAATCTTAATAATTTACGAAAAAAAAAAAAAAAAAAAAAAGCTCCATGATATTGAATTGATCTGAAAGAAATAGCAAAACAAAAAAAAGATAAGCTGAATCAATACCAATTGGGCCTCTAGGCCTCCCCCTGCCCCTCCCCCTACCAAATCTGCCTCTTCCTCGGCCAACAGGTGATCCCTCTGCACGACATTAAAATTGTAAAATATTTGCTTTCCAGTATTACATGAAGTGAAAATAAAAGAATGGCAAAATATGACACTACCTCCATCATAGTCGAGCTCTGTTGGCACCATTACTTGATCAGCTGGTATGGGAGGTTGATACCTACTCCAGATAACAGAATATTAATAATCCCGCTTCCATGAATACAACAGGAGAACAGAGAACAGTTTACAATTCTACAAAGACTTTACAATTTCGATAAACATAAAATTTTAAAGCAAAAATTGGCTGTTTCTATGCATCAGTTAAAAAATGTGGAGCAACTCCAAAAGAAACAAGTGCATCTCATATTATTAAAAGATTAAGTGAAGTTTAACCAACTCCATGTTATATTTTTCATAATAATGATAATAACAATAGCAACAACAAAAATACAATAATAATATTAAAAATAATAACAAAAGATTAAACTTCCAAAAAATGTAGATCAGCAACTCACCCAATATTTTTCGTATCCAACTCCTTTTTTGATATAGTAATTGTGACCATTGACACTTTCCTTGTGGTCTCAAGACTGTAAAAATATTAGCCAGCATTGTCATAATTGTTGAACTCAATCAATCTCTATACAGAAAATTATATTAATGTTTGAGTTGATCTTACGTTTGGAGGCCCTCCTCCAGGGGTTCCCACGTGTCCGTTATATCAGTGGACTGGATTGCAGTGATTTGGTGAAGACCAACGATTCTCCTCTGAATTAAGAATGCATACTTATTACATACCATAACTATTAGAAAATATAAAACCAACAGTTATGTGAAAAGTGGTAAGGAATGGTAAAAGGGAAACCTTGATTAACTCCACAATTGTTACAGTTTTGTTGATGGCTCTGCCCATTGCCTTGAATACTATTTCATCCGAACCCTTTTCCTATGATCATCGAATCCAAAACATGTAATCATTCAAACAATGCGTATTACGATGAACATAAATGGCTCATAAAGAAATAAACAATCATATTAACATGAATGCCCAAGCGACAACAATCTCATGTCTAAATACTCAGGCTACTCTGAGAAGAACTCTTAATACGAGTATCATGCAGGGCATATCATTCTCAACTGAACAGAATCCTTCAAGGAAGAAATCAAAGTACTCCACAGATTAGTTAAGAATTTCAGTGCAAATGTTCCGTAAGAGATTATTTTCCAGATACAATCTAGTTACAATTTTCAAAAGTATCAAATACTAGAAAAGTATGTTAGGTGAAAATGCAGTTAAATACACAGAAATAAACAAACAGTAGAATTGCAAGCACAACTAGAATCCAAAAATCACCTCTGAAATACAAATCAATAAAAATCTATACACAATTACAAACAAATGCAAAACTTACATGACGCGTACAAAACAGTGTGCGGCTACAAGCAAATACAGTAGTTACCATGCAACAAAACACATCACTTAATAAATCTCAAACTAACACACATAATAGGTAATCGTACCTGAAGCAGAGTCATGGCGTAAGTGATGTAGCTCCTCATCCTGCCCTGACTCGTAATCCGAATTTCATTCTCATCAATTGGTGTCTCCACCCTCGGCTTCTCCACTTTCTGGTACCGATCCATTGCTCTTAATGGAATAATAATAACACTAATGTCAAATTAATGCAACAAGCTAACAGAGCGAATTAGAGTAACCACTAACAAATTAACGAACAGATCTGGATGAGGGAATAGGAGAATTATACCTGTGTGTGTATGGAAGGATAATACGATGAAATGCCCCACAAAGGGGAATGCCCTCTTCTCCGGCTTAGTTTCTTCGTTACGCCCTGACCCTCTTTGCGTATTTGACACTATTTATACTCCGGTTCAAATATTATACCCTAATTCTTTTTAGTTTTTTATTTCTATTTTTTAATAACCGGTTTGGGATTGGTTTTTTGTCTCTAGCAAACAAAATAGTAGTACTACAATCTTGGCAAGCCTTGGAGAGAAAGTATGCCATCGGTTTGACGATCTTCGAATATTCGTCTTACTTTATGCCATTATTTAAATTAATGTTACTTTTATATAAGAGTTGTTACACTATATATTAATTCAATTATATTTGACCATTATTAAGGCGATTGAGTCCATATTATGGCTGACGTGAAAAATAAAAAATAAAAATCACAATCAACAATGAATAAGTAATTAATTTAGAGGATTTTACCTATGAAAAATCTCCTAAAATGCTACTTGGAAAACGAGAATTCACAAGCTTCGAACGTGCTCCTACAAAGAACCCGTCAAGGAGAGTTTTGGTGACGGCCATTTGGCGCTCAAGTTAGTGGAATATTCTCGAAGAGAGAATATATGCAAAAAGATATATGTGTATTTATTATGGACATTTACTTTGTCAATTAAATGAATGTTGGGTATTTATACCTTATGGTTTTTTTTTTTATACAGGATTTATACCTTATGGTTAAAAGTGTATAAATGTCATTTAAACCATGATTCGTATCTGAATATTAGGGTCACGTTATTACTACGAACCTGACACGTAGAAGATTTTCTTGAAATTTGTTTATTAGTGGACATTGCATTCTGACACATGAGACAATTATGTATCTTGACGTCAAAGTGTGAGAGTGATCACATGTTAACTAGCTTAGGACCAGCTTTGAGGTATCCTCTTTGAAGTTCATGTTTTCTTGTCCTTTTTGGTTCGTGACTAATGATGTTAGTGGTTAGAGTTGGTAAGTTTAAAAGGTGAAATCAGTCTTAGCACCCAACTTATGCTCACAGGAGTTTTGTGCGCCTTGTTGGAAAAAAATAAAATGAACCACTCCCAAAATAAGGGTCCAGGCTGTGACCCACTCCCAAAAAAGTGAACCCTTCTGGTTCATATTAGGATTAGGTCTCTAGACCTCTCAAACCACTCATTGGCCCGACCTCATACTTATATTGTGATGATATTAATTTTATGCATTACTTTTATATAATAAGTGTCTAAGTAACCTTGAAATGTTTCATAAAAAAAAAAGTTTCTCCTGTTCATGCAATAAAAGCGAAATATAGAATCAAGTAACCGCTGTCCTAGCAGTTACAAGCATCCTTCATGGGCACGAGGTCACAGGTTCAGATCCTGTGAGTCTTTACCACTTTTCAGCTCATCGGCGATAGATAGAGATGCAGTGCAGAAGAAGTTGATGATGAAGGCGGAGACGGTGGCAGAGCGAGTGATGGTCTCGAGTGCGCAGCAGACGTCGGGGTTGTTGCAGCGGAGGATTTAAAAAAACGACGGCTTCCATTGTGGGGAAAATGTCGAGGTCTAGGTAGATTTGGGGCAAGTGGTGGAAGGTACTGTGGCGGAGGTAGTCGGCGGTGGATTCAAGGTACTGACCCTGATTTGTAGAGTGAAGAGAGAGGGCACTTTTAGGCTTCTTTCTTGTTTATATTTGTCAATTAAAAAAGCGTGTGCACTAATTCTAGTTTGGCGTAATCGCTTATATTTAGGGTGTGTTTTGAAACACAACTAACTGCTTCTAAAATCATTTATTTTCAAAGCTCTCTCTCACAACTTTTGAAAAAAAAGTGATTCTAGAAACAGTTTGTAGAGTTTGAAAACACTCCTTTAGTGTGCACGGTGCACACAACCCATCCGTCACAATTCTAAGATGCAAAGTGTTTGTTTCCTATAGCAGGTATGCTTCTTAAAATTGTAATGTTCGATGAGTTTTTCTATCGTGAGAGGGAGAGTTCGCTTTGTCTTACAACAAACGTTCAATTAAAAGTTGACACATCATCTAGCTTTATCATAGACGATCGCACTTCGTCATTAGATAAAATACAATAAGTGGTGATTCCTTAGTTTTAGTGCATTATAGTTTAACACTCATTTCTTTATTACTTTTCGCTCTTAACCCTACTAAGAAGCAAAAGCATCCATGAAAATCTTCGTAAAAGTACAGCTTAAATGTCAACAGATATAAGAAGTGTTCATGTGATGTTTCTCAAGTTACAAAAACCACTCATCATTCTCTAATTTTCCTCTACACTACAAGTTATCTAACAAAGCATGTCATGTATGGAAACTCTGTGCCAAACTATTAATCTCCACCACCGAAACTCACCGTATGTTCAAGTCAGAAGGATATGAATACCAGCCCTAAACTTTATAACACCAGAAAATCGTGATTGTACTATTCATTCAGGTATATCCTCCACATCCTTTTGTCCCTGCAAGGTTTTTGCTCAGAATTAATTGAACTGTCTGTGTAAGAACATTACCCCATTTCACAAGTTTCACATTAAAAGGTCAAAGAAAATTAAGGCTACCAGAAACCGGGATCATTCATAAGGTGTAAACAAAATTATAAATTCCAAGTTAAAAACTTTAATCCAAATGCATCCCCATCTAAAGTATTCGCGATAAAGATATAGAAGGTGTGGATCAACATCAAGGTGGGTCATACTCCTACTCAAGATAGAGTCTAATGGCTGTGATGAGGTGGAAGTTCCTACTTAATAATACACGATTAGCATGACACATACTAGTTATGGGTCTTGGATGCTAATGCAAATATAACTGAGAGCTCATTGTTGAAGATTAGAAGTTTTCTCATGGCTATTTCCCCGTCTTATTACTTATAAAGTTCCCCAGAAAAAGCTTGAAACTGTAAGTTGCCATTACAAAGAAAGCTAGTAAAGACACAAAATATTAAATTCCAAGTTTAAATGTCTACCAGAGAGAGAATCTTAGAGTTTGTATTCACCAACATGCATCCACTTCGTAGATGACCACTTATTCCCTTTGATGACAGGGCAACCTCCTGAAATAAAGTAAGATAAACACAAAAATCAGAAACTAAAAGACATCACTAAATCGATGACTATGAAGCAAAGCCAGTGGCTTGTAAGTAACACACATATCTTGCCTTAAAGAGAGGAAGAAATATAAATATTTCAAGATTATTCAACCAGCAAGTTTCAATCTTCAACACAACATAAATTTGATTTGATTTGATTCAATTAGAACCTCATGTATTTCCTTCACTTTTCTCTTCCTACCCTTTATGATTTATTACTTGGGATAGAGTAATAGAAAAGAGAGGAGTTAATTGCATAAAAAAATCACAACATTTTCATGCCTTTACAATTACAAGATAGGTTTTTAAAATTTGCAATTCAATACACGGACTTTTTAAATTTTGCACTTACGTCATTTTACTATTTTTCGGCAACGTATGGGTGACATTGCAGGGGGAAAATCTTTGAAAAAAGTGCAAATAAATTTTACAATATTGTTTTATCATTTTTTTAGCAATTTCATACACTGTCACGCCAACAAGACTCGCCGGAAAATAGTCATGTGATATAATTGCATTAATTCAAAAGGTCGTGTAAAATTTTAAAAACAATGGGCACAAATGAAACTCACCGTGTAAGCTAGATGGATCTAGAGAAGCATCAGGACGCATACTCCAAAAAAGTAATGCATCTCCCATTCTCGCTTTCACAGCGAGGCCTCTTTTTCCACACTCTGACAGCTCATTCCAACCGGCCCGAGTGCTGAAATTGCCCTTGGCAGCAGGAAAAATTGTCTCACCACCTTCTTCAACATCTGACCTGCATCAGGTGCCTTACTGAGTATAATAACCACAAATATCAGACACTGTGGAAGCATCAAGACATTGACAAAGTACTTACAAATACATTAGTACAGTAGCTATGCGTTGACCTCCATTTTTAGTGTTGAAATCATCAAGAAAATAATCATAGTGAGGCTCGTACTTTTGTCCTACTTCATAGTGCAAAACTTGCAGACCTTCTCCATGCTCTGTAAATTAAAAGTGAAGATGATCCAGCTACTATATCAGGGAGTATCACATAGAAAGAACAGCAGTCGGAACCAAAGTACGAAACAAAATCAATCAAGAGACCAGCTTCTTTATATTTATATGTAAGAAAAGAACCAACAGGGCAGAACAGGAGCATAGATTACTATTTGTGTAATTTCAGTCCCATACCTACAGGTATAAATGCGTAGTCTGCTATTCTTTTTTCGATGTCCTTGATGACTTTATCTCGACCTCTCCTCAAGAACATTCCAGAACTTGTGCGAACCCTAAAAAATGGTTTTTCTTTTTCAATGACAAGAATAATAATGCAGGCAACAGAATTTTGATGCTAATTCTTCTTCCATAAGATGAAATACAATATTAAACACATTTGCGGATTCGTCAAAGGAACAAACCTGCTATCTTTACTCTTGCCAGTCTTGCTATCAACCACTGTCGATTTAACCATGTGCGGTCTAGCAAGATTTATCAGATACTCACATTCTTCCTTAGACTGCAATATAAGTTGCACATCAAATAAACCATAAAAGTGTCCAGGAAATATCAGCACAAGGAATATTTCTCAATTATTTTGTTTGGTATCCAATTTCAACTTGAACTAAAATTCAATCCCAATCCAGGGTTCTTATACATACCATTCCGAACAAGCATTCATAGGACTCAAATATGACAACAATAGTAATGAACAAATATATGAATCAAGCAATGAGGCAAATAATTCATCAATATGATCAAGACATACTTTGCTAAAGCAACCTGCAGGTTTTTTATCGACTATCACACATCTATTTGCTATGTTGAATGCAGATCCATCAAGAAATCTGGATAAAAAATTACAGTATCAAGGGCTACTTGAGCATATAATAAACACGAGGCCCCAAGAAATTTGCTTCTGCATAATAGTTAAGCAATCTTCCATTTCATTCTACTTCTCAAGACAAGCACCAGTTCATGTTAACTGAGTACGCCATAACTAATTACTTATATGATGGTAAAATAGACTCTTCAGTCTTTAGTGTATCAAGGGCAACAATTACTTATACAGATTTTCTTCTTTTTCTTTTTTTTTGATAAACAATTACTTAAAACAAATTATAAGCCAATTACTTAAACACTAGTTAATCGAAATGGAATGGTAAAAATATTTTACTTAAGGTTTCAAGTGAAATAGCAGGGAAGGATCGTATACAAATTTCACTCTCAGCAAGGTAACATAACCAAATCCACGAGATTGACAAGTAATCAGTAATAATACATTACAGAAAACCCCAAGCAGCATAAAACAAATAGCAATCCAAAAAATAAAAGGTAATTAAATCATGCAGAAAAAAAAAAAAAACCAAAAATACAAAGGTGCATCTTCAAGCTGAAACTCATTTTAATTGTATCACTTATCAAACCTAAACACTAAAAATTTACAGTTACATGGCCGAAACTCACCAAAAAATTATGGTACAGAAAAGCCCTAGGCTCCCACGAAAGAATCTCAGTCCATTGCTCCCCTCTTTCCCCCAATCCTCCTTCTCCTTCTTTTTTTCTTCTGTTGACGACAAAATTAAATATATAAATACCAAATTTCATTGTCAATTAACTTCAAAAAAATGATTTCGCAAACAAAAAACTTACATATCTAATTTCAAGCGCTTCAATTTGATGCGATCTCCGTTCTGCAATGATTCATCATCGGAAGCAATGGGGAGAGAGAGAATTCCGAGACCGAGCAGCATCAGAAGCACAACTGACAGCATTAACAGCATAGACAGCACCAAAACAACCGTAGATGATCTCCTCCCCTGATGCCGATTTCCCCTCCCCTTCGGCATTTTTATTCTGTAAACTGAAATCAAATTAAAGCCCTAACAACGATGAGTGTGAGAGTTTTACGAAGAATTACGCCTATGAATTTTGTGTGCTGCGATGTTCAATGGGGAAGATGGAGTTGGAACGGAAGGTGTCAAAATACGAAAATATACTCAAATGGTTGACTAATTTACCGATGTTTTGTGGTTTTATAAAATGATGGCTGAGGGTTGGTTTTGACCTTTCAAGTGGTTTTGTTATATCCTTGTAACTTGTAAGCGTTTTTTGGTTTCTGTGGGCTGCTCTATAGCCTCGAAGATTTCAAGAAATTAAATTACGAGATCTGAGTTTGAGTTACGGTAATCTGTATAAATTTTAATTTTATTTTAATAAAACTCACTTTAATACTTAAAAAAAATCATTTGTAAAGGGAGCAATTGTGTATACCAGAATATATTTTATATAAAATAGTTTTTTTTTTAATTTTAAAAGATTATTATTGTCATATTATATTTATTAGTAGAGCATTTCGATTCCAGGTTGCATAGAGCAGACACTATTACGAAGTGTAATCATATACTCCCTCTGTCCCGCTATAAACTTTTCCTTTCTTTTTGGTGTTTTGATTAAATAATATGATAAAATAATAGATAAAGTATAACTGATATGATAATAAGAGAGAAAATAATAGATGGGTATTAGATGATGTGAGTAATAGATAAAGTAGAAGTGATGGGATTGAGAGAGAGAAAATAATATGTCATGTAATGAGAAACTTATAGTAGAACGTCGAATACTTATAATGGAACGGAGAAGGGAGTACAAAAAAAAATTATATACATTATGGTATTTAATGAGTTTTCTATTATTAAAAAAAAACATTCTTGAACATCGAAAAATCATAAATAATGGAGTATGCATTTTAATTTAATAGGAAGTTCGGCAAGTATCTCGGTTGCTTGTATACCCAAAAAAAAACACATGCATATTCAATTGTAAACTGATGGGTGAGAATTGCAAGCGTGTACTCAAAAAAATTTATCCATATTGACTTTAACTCCCTCATCTCTAGAAAATTTTCCCCTTCTTTCCCTCATTTCTTGCCACGGGCAAAATTTCTTCGATTCTTTTTCCTAGGTCGTTTTGGATTTGAACTAGAATAAATATAAATTCATTTTCTGTAGCAATTCATCATTTCGAACGCAACATACAACTTTATGTTGTATTGTACTCTTCAAGTGTGCTTGTTCCCACTTTATTCCTTAATCTGACAAGTCTTTATGAAATAACTGTGATGAGAATAAAAAAGAAGGCGTTAAGAGACCCTCTCGACCCAACCTTATACACTCTAAGATCTTTTTTTAAATCGGCTCCCATTTCGAATCAAGAGATAAAAATACACATCTCATTGCATTGATCAGGGTGTTCCACCACTGGTCAATACTATTGCCTTTCATTGCAACCCATCATCACCATTTTCTCTTTCCTATTTTAGATTTTTCATCGGCTTTTCAATAGTTTTTCTCATTAGTGTAGGTGTTTGGACCAAATGTTAGATATTTTCAACTACACTGCTCATGTTGTGACTGATTGATTGATTTGTTGACTCATTTTTCTTTGTTTTGTTGATAGTAGTTTTTTTTTGTTCCTAATTTGTAACTTTAGTTTTCATTTTCTAGTTTTTAGTTTGGTGTTTTTTCACACCTTATGTGGTTCATCTCTTGGGGTGTTTTCTACGTTTTTACGGATTTTCTTCCTTTTGGTTTTGTTTTGTATGTTTGTTTGTCCTCTGAGTCTTGATTTTCTTGGTGGACGAGTCCCTTAGTTTGAGGTATTTGTTTCGTTACGAAAATGAAGATTTAGTCTACACTTGTGGGTATATATTACACTTGTCTTCCGACTTTTTCACGATTGGTAGAAAAACATCTCTTCCAGTTGATCGGTCTTGAATTAAAGATCTAGTACGTTGAAATTTTTTGTTTCTTGATTAGAGTTGTTATTCGAGCCGAGCCGAGCTCGGCTCAATAACATTATCGAGTTAAAAATTGAGCTCGGCTCGACTCGTTAACGAGCTTAACGAGCCTATCGAGTCGAGCCGAGCCTAACGAGCCTAATTAAAAATTTTACAAAAATTTAGTTATCGAGCCTAACAAGTCGAGTTCGAGCCGGATCGTTAGTAAATCGAATATTTAACGAGCTCGGACTTGACTCATTAAGCTAACTGAGTCGAGCCTTAACGAGCCGAGCCGAGTCTCGTTAAGGCTCGGTTCGAATAACAGCACTATTCTTGATATATTAATCTTGTAAACTCTAAAAAAAATCATATTGTTTATTGAGTTTGTTGATATTGGAATTGGAACGAACCTAAAGTAACTTAATTTCATTATATAATTAGGGTTAGTCTTACATGCATCTCAATCCAATTAGGTCAAAGTCAAAACTTTAAGATTGTGTTTGGATAGAGAGATTTGATATGAGAAGGTATTTCAAATGAAAGGATTTAAAAATAGATGGATTTCAAATGACATGGTTTTAGGGAGAATTTAAAATCCTCTCAATTTTAATTAAAAATTGTGTGGTAAAAAATTCAAGTATTTGAAATCCACTCATTTACTTTTTAATCCAAACAAATGAAGTGATTTTGGATGGTGGATTTGAAATCTATAGATCAAATCCCTCCATCCAAATGGAGCCTAAGTCCATTTAGGCAAAAAGTCAATAAGGTAATTTGAAAAAAATCGCGGATCATAAGTCCGGATCCGGGTTGCCCTAAAAATTCGTCGGTCGCAAACAACTGGTTTACTACATGACCAAGATATTGTTACTACAAGGTCAACGTATTAACACTACAAGGTCAAAAGTTTAATACTATATGTCTAAAAATATTCTGGCAAATTCAGTAATTAACCAAAAAAACTAAGTGTCCAGAATATTTTTAGACATGTAGTAATACACTTTTGATCCTGTAGTGATAAATTTTGGTCTTTTAGTAACATAGTTTTAGTCATGTAGTAGCAGAATATTTGACTTAAAAAACATTATAATAATTTCACTCAAAAAAACAAAAAGTGTCCAGAATATTTTTGAAAGTGTAGTAATACATTTTTTGCCTTGTAGTGACAAAATTTTGGTCATTTAATAATATAGTTTTTATCATGTAGTAAAATAATATTTGAAAACAATTTTTTTTTATTTAAGATTGACCTAAAATTTTGACTTAAATTGATCAATATTACATACATGCAATAGTGCATATAAATTTTTGTGATATTAATAATTAAGATTCAGCCCACCTATGTTGATGTGGGTGATTGTATGAAAAAACAAGATCTATAGCTTTAAAATTCAATTAACAAACTGATATTAGAGTGAACTTAATTCGCCTACCATTTAATTAAAAATATATTTATGACCAAATTATTTAAATTTTCATTCAAGTTCAATTCGAAAAGTCAAAAAACTTAAAAACAATAAAAATATAAAATATTAACTTCTACATTTTGTTCCAATAAGGTCAAGTCCATCTTTATTGGCAGCCATTTGATAGAGATCACAACAAAAAGATTAAAAAAAAATTAAAAATATAATTTCAAACGACCCGATTGATCGGTCAATTCTCCCACACCTTATCAATTCATGACATGTGACATTATCTAAGTGTTACTTTTACACGTTTTAAATACTACTTCCTCTTTTCCATGTTTCATTTTCTTTTGGATATTTTAATTAAAAAATATAATAAAATAAAAGATGTAGTACAAACAGATGTCATGGTGAAAGAGAAAATAATAGATGAATTATGATAAAATAATAATCTCTCTGTCCTTGAATAGGTAAAGTCTAGTATGCACTTGAGTGCATGTTGTGCACCCTAGTCCATGTGCACTTTTCAGTTTACTGACTTACACTATTTTGGTAAATGGTGTTGCACTTTTCAATTATTACTAAAAATATTATTATACAGTTTAATAATTGAAAAGTGCAACACCATTACCAAAAAGTGTAAGTCAGTAAACTGAAAAGTGCAACATGGACTAGGGTGCACAACATGCACTCGAGTCTCACTACAAAAAATGCGCGGTTTACCGACGGAATTGTGGTCGGTAGGCGTGGTTTCCGACGGAACTACCGACAGAATAATTCAGTCGGTTCTAGGCTCGTCGGCCCGGTTTACCGACGGAATTTTTTTTTCCGTCGGTAGTCCCGACGGAATAAATCAGTCGAGTCTGCCGACGGATCTCATTCCGTCGGTAGGCCAAATGACCCGTTTTGAAACCGGGTCTGATTTCTGTCGGCAATTCCGTCGGACGTCCGTCGGTAGTACCGACGGACTTGCTGACGGAAATTTATTTTAGAATTTTTTTTTTACAAAAATATATCCGTCGGCTTCTATCGGGAATTCCGTCGGTACTTTCCGACGGATCTGCCGACGGAACTCGATTTTATATTTTTTTAATTCGGAATTATATTCCGTCGGTGCCCGTCGGTGGTTCCGTCGGTAGTACCGACAGAATTATCCGTCGGCAGTAAGGTAACCCAAAAATCCGTCGGTGCCCGTCGGTGGTTCCGTCGGTAGTACCGACAGAATTATCCGTCGGCAGTAAGGTAACCCAAAAAAAATTACTGGGGCGGATCGGACCCGACCCGACCCGCTATTTGTTATTAAGGCCACCATTTATTCTGGCCTTGCTAGGAATCGAACCCGGTGTGTGGGCGCCTAGAGAGGGGCGTCTACCACTCGGACAGGTGTGTTACTTGTTCGTAATTGTAATATTAATTGTATATGTACTCATTTTCGGCCTTTTTTTTTTTTTAAATTCATAAAATTAATTTCTTTCATATATATCAAATAATTAAATTTGAAATCTATAATTTATATTTTTATAATTTATATATTTTAAAATACTAAAATATTCATATTTTAACTAAAATACTAATATTTTTTTAGTAAAAAATTCATTTTTTTGCTAATTATTTTTTAAAAAATTTCAAAAAATTAATGTCATTCACATAAATTAAATAATTAAATTTGTAATCTATAATTTATATATTTTTAAATACTAAAATATTCATTTTTTTTACTAAAATATTCATTTTTTTGCTAATTATATTTTAAAAAATTTCAAAAAATTAATTTTTTTCACAATTTTTAGTTGTAACTTAATGATAAATATTTTTAAATTGTACATCTAATAAAATAATTAGCTTACATTATATAATTTATTATTCATCTTCTTCTTCTTCATCTTCTTCATCTACATTTTGATTATTTGTCTCATCTTCCTCCTCTTCATCATCCTCCTCCTCCTCCTCCTTTTCCTCTTCATTTTCATCATCTTCCTCATTTTCATTATCGTTTTCAATTTCGATCAATTGTGAATTTCCACCCGTCAAGTCTACGTGGATATTCAAATCTCCCGAAAAGACTTCAGTTCTAGCCTCTATTTGTTCCGTTTGAAACGGAGAATCATCTTCATCACTCCTGTCCTTTGTAGGGACTTCTACCATTGATCTTGCCTTTATTTGCAAACAACGTGCCATTCAATTTTACTACGTGATCGTACTGGATACTTGAGATACTTGATGGGCAAATACAAATGGATCATTCCCGATATAGCTCCTTTTCGGATTAACATCGACGAGTTTGTACTCCGGATGAATCCTTGTTCCTGAAGGGCCTGAATCAAACCAATGACACTTGAACAACACTACAGTCTTTGTTGGATATCCCGGATATTCTACTTCAACGACTTCGTGCAACACCCCATAGTAGTCACTTGCATCTGCATTGTAGTTTGCACTGCTAACGCAAACACCACTGTTGGTAGTCGCTTTTCTTGATGCATACTCAGATGTATGAAATCTGTAGCCCTTCACAATATAGCCGTTGTAAGTCTTTACACGACGTAGTTGTCCTTTGCTGAGATCCTTTAAGAATCGATTCCCAAAATCGTTTGACCGTCCCTATACAGTTCAAATAATTAACATTAATTATGAATCATATTTATTTACGTAAAATTTAAGGAAATGGTACTCACACAATGTTGGAACCATCGGGCAAAATCACGTTGAAGACGAGCATCTATATCTGTATCTGAGATGTTTTGTTCTGTTCGTCTTAGTTCTTGAGTATACATCCTAATTCACAACATCCAATCACAATTAATATTAAATTACATAAATGAAGTAATGATAAAAATATGAAATACTTACTCAATGTAAGGCTGAACTTCATCACAATTCAATAACACATACGTTTGTGCTATTTCTGCCTCTCTGTTCGACTCCCACTCTCATTCAGTGAATTTTCCTATTGGTCGTCCCTTAAACTTGAATGTAGACAACATTCCATCAACCTCTTCACCGATATTGTCTGTATCTCTACCACCGTAGTTACGTGGTTCACTTCTCAACCGAGTGTTGACATGGTCTTCAAAATAATAAGAACAAAACATGCCAACCTCTTCATTCAAATATGCATTAACAATCGATGCTTCCACATTTGCCTTTTGTTTAGCATTGCGTTTCAAGTTGTGGAGATATCTGATTTATAATAAAAAACATATATTTTAATTCAGTGAACATGCATGTGGTATATATAAAAAATGAAAAATGTAAGAGTTTACCTTTCAAATGGGTACATCCACCTGTACTTCACTGGACCACAAATTCTGGCTTCATACGCTAAATGAACGGGTAAGTGTTCCATGGAGTTGAAGAAGCTAGGTGGAAAAATTTGTTCCAACTTACACAAAATCACTGGAATGTCATGCTCCAAACGAATCATATCATCGATCTTGATCGTTGAAGATGTTAAATCTCTAAAAAAAAGACTTAATTCAGTGATAGCCCTCCACACATTGAGAGGAACAACGTCTCGGAACGCAATCGGTATCAAGCGCTGCATAAAAACATGACAATCGTGACTCTTCATCCCTGAAACCTTACCCCTGTTTATGTCTGCGCATCGACTCAAGTTTAACACGTAGTTGTCTGGAAAATTCAACTCGTGAATCCAACGACACAGTTGTTGTTTCTGTAGCTTATCCAGTGTGTATCAAGCCTTCGGATATCTACCTGTACTGGGATCCATTTTCAACTCTTCGCGACGACAATAAATGTTCAACTCTTCCCGGGACTTTGGAGTATCTTCCGTCTTGCCTTCTGTGTTCATCATTGTGTGGAACACATTATCAAACACATTCTTCTCAATGTGCATCACGTCCAAATTGTGTCGGATCAATAGTGAACTCCAGTATGGCAAATCCCAAAAAATACTCTTTCTATTTCATCCACCTGGGATTCGACCGTTGTGTTCAGCTGCATTTTCCTCAGTAGATTTTTTCAAACCCGTCCACTGAATCTCATGTAACAACGTTTGTCCTGTACGGTAACATTATACTAGAAGAAATTAATAAAACATATACGTATAACATTATACTAGATCAAATAATTGTATAATTAAAATACTGTTTCGAAGGGGCGGTCGATTGTGTGTAACTGTTCTGTTCTTAAAGAAGTTGTTCTTATTCCTTCTAAATGGATGATCTTGAGGTAAGAACTTTCGGTGATTATCGAACCATGTAACTTTCCTACTCTTCTCAAGACTGAAAGCTTCAGAAAATCCATACAATACGGACATGCTTGAAACCCAGTCGTTTTCCACCCAGACAACATAGAATATGCAGGAAAGTCGCTAATGGTCCACAATACAGTAGCACGCATCGTGAAATTCTGTTTTCTGAACACATCATACGTTTGGACACCACTTTCCCATAAAAAGATCAAGTCTTTTATAAGAGGCTGGAGATAAACGTCAAGTTTATCCTTTGGATTCGACGGACCTGGCACCAATACAGTTAGAAACATTGTTTGAGGTTTCAAGCACATCCATGGAGGAAGATTATACGGAGTCAGAATCACCGGCCACAACGAATACTGCTTTCCAAAGCTCCCAAACGGTGCAAAACCATCAGTACACAAACCTAGCCTCACATTCCTCGGTTCAGAAGAAAAATTGGGATACACGTTGTCAAGGTGTTTCCAGGCCTCCGAGTCCGCCGGATGTCGCATCTCCCTAGACTCGGTCGAAGACGAATCTGTTGCATGCCACGTCATGTGTTGTGCTGTGGCAGTAGATTGATACAATCTCATTAAACGGGGAATGATTGGAAGATAATACATCTTCTTGTGTGCCACTTTCTTCTTCGACGACTTCGATTGACCAGCGGGCCCCTTCCGACGTGGCTCTTTGTAACGAGGATGACCACACATCTTACACATGTTCAGATTGTTATCTTCATCACCCCAATATAACATGCAACCGTTTACACAACAATCTATCTTCTCGACCGGCAATCCCATATTTTTCATCATTTGCTTGCTTTGATGATACGTTGTAGGAACCTTATTCTCAGGAGGGCAGATCTCACTGCATAATTGTGTCATTTGCTCATATGTCCTGTTAGAAAGCTTGTTCTCGGTCTTGATAGCCATAAGTCGGGCATTAAATGACAGTTCAGAGTGAGAATCACAACCCGGATACAAATCTTGATTGCATAATTTGAGCATTTCATAAAACCGAAATGCTTCATCCGTCGGCTGCTCTTCTACATTTGAAAAACCGGCTTCCATTATCATTGTTTGATACATATTGGGTTCTCCCTCCCCAAACTGTTATTCCCCACCAAACTGTTGTTCCCCACCAAATTGTTGTTCATTACTCGTGCCGGCTTGATTACCATATATTTGTCTTTCATAGATACCAGCAGTGTAATAGTATAAAACTTGATCAAAGTTATAAGGCCAACGTCCTTCGCCGTGAAATGTCCAGTTATAATAATTAACAGTGAAACCATTCTTCAGAACATGTACCAAAACCTCATCAATCGACTTAAATATTTTATTCTGACATTTTTTGGCATTACACGGACACTTGATACAATCCCCATGCATGTAATGTGGGTGGAGCTTTGCAAATTCAACAAATGACACAAGTTCATTGTAAAATTCACTATTCACATTTCCTAAAATGAACCTAGGAGTTTCATACATCCATCGACGATCCGGCAATTCCATCTGTTAAACATTTAACATAAAATTCTTACAAACATATAAAAAAATGCACAACTAATTAAACTACACAACTAAACTACAAATATATAAAATGCACAACTAATTAAACTATAACCATATAAAATGCACAACTAAACCAGAAAATTTAACCAAGTAAAAAAGAAAAACGTACCGAAATTTGCTTGCTCTCATACAATTTCCACAATTTTTTTCGACTGAGTGAGAGAAAGGGGAAGAAACTTTCTGTAAATATTACGCGCTACCGACGGATTTTGAAATTCCGTCGGTGCGTACATTTTGAATCTACCGACGGATTATGAAATTCCGTCGGTAGAGTGCCGCCCAAAATTCCGTCGGTAGAGTACTTGGCCGACGGAATTTCCGTCGGCAGACTTTTCCGACGGAATATTTATTTCCGTCGACAGACTTTATTTCCGACGGAATATTTATTTCCGTCGGTAATATTGGCGGGATAAAATAAAAATCGAAAAAATAAAATAAAAAATACTTTACTTTATACCAAAATCTAACGAAAAATTATGTATTATGTATAAATTAAAAACAATAACATAAATAAACAATCCATTGACAAACATCGATCAACCGAAATAAATATGTCCAACGGAAAATTAAATAGTTTGACAGAAAAAGTAAATAGTTCGACAGAAAATTAAATAGTTCGACAGAAAAATAAATAGTTCAAACATCAACCATTATACTCAAAAAACTCATCATCACCACCACCAATGAAATCCAAGCCGTCGTCTGCCTCTGCATCTGGAGCATTGAAAGGGGGAACTGAACCAACCGGAGCATCGAAATGCGGAGGGGGAACTGGACCAACCGGAGCATCGAAAGGCGGAGGGGGAACGCTCATCGCCTGTTCAAAGCATGTATTTATTTGTTCAGAAGACATCCCCAACGATCGACCCATAGTATCAGTTAGCTGTCGGAAGTAGTGGTTCATCATGTGTACTACGTTCGGGTCCGGAACAGCAGTGGAGGATACAGAGGCCTGTGATGCACGCTGGGACGAACTGGACGACGCAGCTGTCACTGAGCGGCTCATCCGGCCAAGGCCAAGGACCCGTCCTCGATCAGCCGGGGCAACGTCCAGGTAAATCCGGTTAAGATCAGGCGGAGCGCTGGGCCCGGCTTCAGCAGAAGCCTATGTCGTCTCCTCTTCAATCCTCCGGTTCACATCCAACTACATAATTACAAAAAAATTAAATTAATACATCGTTCAATACATTTAATTAATTAAATATTAAAAAAAATCACAATTTAATTAAACTTACGTGAAGCTGGGTAGTGCGTCCATATGTGGACGTCTGCGAATCTGGATCAAACGGATGAAGAACGTTCAACCGATCCACGTGTGTGGGTTCACGCCCAAGTTCCCGCTCCTATTTCGTACCAAATGAGCATATAAAAATTATTTTATATAATATAATTATATAAATAATTGAAGTAAATTTAGTGAACACTTACTAGAGCAATTGAGTGCTCATAAGCGGATCGGGCCCCCCCCCCCCCCGATGCCTTGACATCCCACCTCCCCCATCACTTATACGGTTGGCTCGAGCAGTTGCACACTTCTTCATGTACTCCGGGCTACTCCAATACGTGGTCAACGTGTTCCACACGTTGACTCCATTTTCGTCCTCCCCCAACGTCTGCACCACGCCACGTTTACGCCAAGCATTCCTCCAGGTGTACATTATCTCATTATACCTAGACTGACATGAAGATAGCCAGTAACGGTGGATATCGTTGTCCGAAAAAAACTCCATCTGCCAATAAGCATGTTTCTGCACATATTCGATCAGCATATTTATCAAATAATATATATAATAAATTGTTTATTAATATTTAATTGAATGCACTCAAATACCTGGAATTCCTCCCAGTATTCATCCTTTTTCGTCTGCGGCACCTTCAGCCAAGAGTAAGCATTCGCAACAATCTTGCACTTAGTAATCACCACAGTGCAAATCTTCGATATCTCATTACCAGGAAGTAAGCTGTGACATTATATATTAAGAAACAAACACATTATAAATTAAAAAACCTACAAAAATTGATGCTATTAAATATTGTTAAACCTTAAAATTATTTAATTAATTACTTACTGTACACCCTCAATCCATATTTTCAGTCTGTGTTCTCGGGCCCGCGTGGGATGTCCACGAGCTGCCGACGACTGAGATGACAGTGGCGAATGCTGTGGAACGGATGCCGACGACGTCAACGTAGCAGGCTCAACAGGCCTAAGTGAGCCTCTCCTACGTCGAGATCCTGAGGCCCCACTAGCATCTTGACTCATCTATTTTAATAAATAAAATTTAAAAGTATAATAAATTAATCAATAATTAATATAGTAATGAAATCAATAATTTTCTATTTTAATTAATAACATTTTAGTAATTTAAGTCAATAATTTCCTAATTTAATCAATAACAAAATCACGTTACTAATGAAATCAATAATTTACCAAACTAATTAATAATGACTTAATTTAAACAATAACAATAATTACTATATTTACAACACCTCTACTTATAAGAATAATTACTAATTTAATCAACAATAATAACCTAGTTTAATTATAAGAATAATTACTAATTTAATCAACAATAATAACCTAGTCTAATTATCAAAACGAACTAACAAAACTACATTATATATTTGAACTAACATACATTAATTAATTACAATTAACCAATAAAAAACATATAATCCACGTACTAACATATATTTGAATGAATTATACATATATATTCATCAACTACGTACATGAAATTTTATAATAATTAACATGCAATTTATAATACAATAACTTAATTAAAATTAATTAAGAAAAAACGTACCGTTTACATTGAAGAAAATTGGAGTAGATAATCGTAATGCCCTTTGTCGATCAATCCACGCACCACGCACAAGAAAATCCAATCCACGAGGACAGAACAGGACACGAACAGGGAGAGGGGGACGAAAGCCAAAAAAAATTTTCCCTTATGGGGAAGAACTGCCTCTCCTTCGGCAGTTCTTATAAAAAAAATTGTGGCTACCGACGGATATTTCCGTCGGTAGCACGCGAATATTAATTAGTCAGTCAAAGCGGTGCGGCTACCGACGGATATTTCCGTCGGTAGCACGCGAATATTAATGTGTCAGTCAAAGCGGGTCGGCTACCGACGGATATTTCCGTCGGTAGTCGAAATTTGAACGACCGACGGAAAAAATCTGTCGGCAAGCAAGGCTAAACGACACCGTTTGGCTGCGGAACTAAATTCCGTCGGGAAGTCCGTCGGCCGGTCCCGACGGATCTTGGATTCCGTCGGGAGTCAGTCGATTCGAGAATTCCGTCGGCGATCCGTCGGGCCGGCCGACAGAATGGATTCCGTCGGTAGCCTTCCGTCGGCAAACTCCGCGTTTTTTGTAGTGTCTATAGCAGACCAACCCCCTTGAATAAGTTTTCCACTTCTTTTGAGTGTTTAGATTAAGGAATATGATAAAATAATAGATATAATACAAATGATGCGATGGTGAGAGAAAAAAGATTAGTATGAGATGAAAATAATACATAAAGTATATGTAATGTGATTTGTAGAGAGAAAATAATTTGCCAAAAAATGGAATGAGAAATTTATTGTGGATAGGGTTGGCAACGGGGCGGGTATGGAACGGGTATGGCCTGTCCCAGGACCCGCCCCGCCAAATTATTTTGGACCCGTTACCCGCCCTGTCCATCCTCAAAACCCGCTGAAACCCGTCCCGCCCCGTGAACCTGGCAGGTAAACCCGCCCCGCCCCGCACTCATTTTTTTTTTTAACTTATAATGTAAATCCTCTAAAATTTAAAAGCCATACAAATAAAGTATTAAATCTGCATCAATTTAAAAGCCAACAACCGTACTTAATTTTTAAAAGCCAACAACAACAGCAATTTAAAAGCAAACATCTAACACTTAAAATTTGCAGAAATTGAATATATCCATAGAATTTTTAAAAAAAAAAAAAAAATTAATGTAAACAAGTTTTAAAATAATCAATGGAGATTGGGGCCGCCATCAATACAGTACTCCAATCTAATTTAGTTAGATTATCTAATCAATTTATTCTAACTTAGATGCCTTACCAGTTACCGTGGTCAAACTTATCTCCCCCTGTCTTTGTATCTTTTGCATAGACTAAACAGCCAAATACACGCAACATGTCATAATTTGGTTTCTTTCCCAATAGGATTTCGTGTGGGGTTCTATTTTGAAGAATTTTCGAGGGTAATTTATTTATGATGTGAACAGCAGTCAACACACATTCTCCCCAAAAATCAATAGGTAATTCAGCTTGAAAACGAAGTGCTCTTGCAATTTCAAGGATGTGCCTATGTTTACGTTCAGCAACCCCGTTTTGCTGTGGCGTGTAAACGCAAGAAGTTTCCAACAAGATACCATTATCAAAGTAGTAATTCTTCATATCAGTAGATTGGAATTCATTTCCATTATCCGTTCTAACTCTCTTAATTGTTTTACCAAATTGAGTCTTTATCATGTTGCAAAACATTTGCAAATATTGACTCACTTCTGATTTGTATCTCATCAAATATATCCACACACCCCTACTATAATCATCAACAATAGTCAAGAAATAATGAGCTCCAGAAAATGACGGAGTCTTATAACCACCCCAAATATCACAGTGAATCAATTCAAAACAAGCAATCGTCTGTATAGAACTTAACGGAAAAATATTTCTAGTCTGTTTTGCTCTCAAGCAAGAATCACAGTGCTCATCTAAAACTTTAGTAAAAGGAAGGATGTTGTCGAATTTTACTTTGGAGTGGCCCAATCGTCTATGCCAAATTTCTGGACTTGTTGCAACTGACAAAGCCTTTCTACTTACGCCAGCAGGTTCCAGAAGGTATAGACCATCGCATCGCTTACCCGTCCCAATCAGATTCCTCGAGGCTAAGTCCTGCATAACACAAAAATCCGGAAAGAAAATCAGTGCACAATTGTAGTCTTTGGTTAGTCGACTAACAGACAATAAATTGCACTTAAAATCCGGAACGTGCAAGACATGATTAATGCTTAATCCATTAGGCAGATTAGCATTTCCAACACTTTGAACAGGAATATGGTCGCCATTGGGAATCTTGACCGGGGCCTCAGCACTTGTATTGACGCGAGTAATGATACTCTCGTCATAGGTGATGTGTTCAGTGGCTCCCGAATCGATCACCCATGGCTGTACAAAATCGATCTTACCGGCCATATTGACGGAAGGGCCAGTTTTCCTATCACCATTCCTGTAGTTAAGAAATTCCAGCAACTGTGTCATTTGCTCTTGCGTTAATCCTTGTATCTGACTAGAGGCATTCACATGAGATGAGCTACTGTCCACGTGCGCCACTTTATGAGACTCCTTTTGCTTTTCTTCCGTCTTTCTGTCATCGACCTGCTTTCCTTTCCCTTTCCTTGAAGCATCTGGATAGCCAATAATCTTGTAGCAACTCTCAATACTATGGTATAACCGTCCACAATGTGAGCACTTTGGTATCTCACGTTTATTATCATGTCGGTCTTTGCTGCCTTGTTGTCGTTGTGCTTGAAAGGCAGCAGCCTCCACAGTTGGCTTTCGAGCAGCGGTAATTAACCTCTGCTGCTCATCTTCTGCTACAAGGTGATAAGCCGCCCCAAGGCTCGGAATCGGGTTTGTGCTTAAGATTTGTGTCTTAACAGTGTTGAAGGCATCGTCTAGTCCCATAAGAAATTCATAGAGCCTCTCCTTTTCTTGTATTGCCACAAATTGTTTTGATACATCACATACGCACTTGCCACAATTACATTTAGGAATTGAAGATACTGATCCGATTTCATCCCATATCCCTTTTAGTTTTGTGTAGTATGCCGAGACCGACATCTTGTCTTGCCTGGTAAGAGTGAGAGCCCTCTTCAACTCATAGGCTCGTGGCGCACTTACCTTGCCAAATCTCTCTTTAAGATCGTCCCAGACGTCCTTTGCAGTCTTGGCGTGTTTTACACTACTTCGAATCTCCTTCTCCATGCCCGTGGCAAGCCATCCTTTAACCATGGCATTGCATCGTCTCCACAATGCTATCTCTTGTGGGTCGCCGCCCTCGGGGATAGGGATCGTGCCATCGACAAAACCTATCTTGTTCTTTGCAAAAAGGAAATTACTCATCTCTTCCACCCAATCCCCATAATTACTGTCGCGGAGAACCTCACTAACGCACAGTTGCCCGGGATTGTCGGAGGGATGGATGTAATATGGTGACATGCCATCGACACTGAAAGCGGCATCTTTACCCTTGCTGCTTTCGCTGTCCTTCGACATATGGAAGACGCTAGGAATGATCAGAGGTTATTTAATGAAAGAAAATATTGCGGAAGCTTTCTCAGAATTTTGCCTGCTCTGGTGCCATGATAAAACACATTGAAAACCAAGGAATGTGGCTGCTGAAAACTGTAATTGTCTATATTGATACTTTGATTTACGACCCTGTACACATATATATACTATTGGCAAAAAGAAGCCCTACTCTAATAAGGCCTAAATTAAAGGTACAAAGGCCCAAAGAAAAGGATATGCAGCAAAAAAGGAAAATATACAGCAGAATATCTTGACAAATCTCATATATCTCATCAGAGTCGTATTGGACATGATGCGTGGGTGTGGTTCCTGTTACTGGAATTAAATTTTCCATACCCGGCGGGTATTTGTTGACCGGGCATTTACCCACCCCGGAACCCGTTTGACCGGGTATTTACCCGCCCCGCGCGGGTCGGTTTCATGCGGGTTCGGGTTTTTACCCGTCCCATTGCCCACCCTAATTGTGGAACATCTAAAAAAAGGAAATTGGAAAACTTATAGTGGAACAAAAAAGAGTAGGAAAATTCTCAAATGCACCATGTGCACCAAAACAAGTTTGGTGCACATGCTTTTGTCCTTATCCTCCCCCACTCTAACTTATTATCCCTTTTTCTCTGGTTATAATTCCATTTTTTTTCTATTTATTAATTAATTTATAATCCATTACTTTATTAATTAATTAATTTACCATTATTAATTAATTACAGTTTTCATTTTTATCGACCAATATTTACAATTATTAATTAATTTACAATTCTCATCACTTAATTAATTAATTTACAATTCTCATAAGCATGAGGTGTTCAAATCCTTTCAAACTTTTTTTTTTCGTTTTTTTTTTCTTATTTTTTTCGTTACTCATTTCCACTTTTCAATAATAATAGTCGTTACTTTTCATTAATAAAATTTCCACTTTTCACTAATAACAGTTACCACTATTCAATAACAAAATTTCCACTTTTCAATAATAATAATTATCACTTTTCAGTAACAAAATTACCACTTTTCACTAATAATAGTTACCACTTTTTAGTAACAAAATTTCCACTTTTCAATAATAATAATTACCATTTTTCAGTAACAAAATTTCCACTTTTCAATAATAAGAATTAACTTTTCAGTTAAAATATCTACCACTTTTCAATAATAAAAATTACATTTTTCAGTTAAAATATCTACCACTTTTCAGTAACAAAATTTCCACTTTTCAATAATAAGAATTACACTTTTCAGTTAAAATATCTATCACTTTTCAATAATAAAAATTACATTTTTAAGTTAAAATATCTACCACTTTTCAATAATAAGAATTACACTTTTCAGTTCAAATATCTACCACTTTTTAATAATTAGAATTACACTTTTCAGTTAAAATATCTACCACTTTCAATAATAAAAACTACATTTTTTAGTTAAAATATCTACCACTTTTCAATAAGAATAATTACATTTTTCAATAATAAGAATAACATTTTTTAAATTTTAATAATAATTTTAACGGTACAATTTATAATTAAATATACCCGTTTTAATTAATTAAATTAACAATGATAGCAATAAGCAAAATAAAAATGAAAATTATAGAATAATTAATAATTGTAAATTAATTAATTAATTAATTAAGTGATGAGAATTGTAAGTTAATTAATAATTGTAAATATTGGTCGATAAAAATGAGAACTGTAATTAATTAATAATGGTAAATTAATTAATTAATAAAGTAATGAAAAGTGGTAGATTTTGTTATTGAAAAATGTAATTATTATTATTGAAAAGTGGTAGATATTTTAACTGAAAAATGTAGTTTTTATTATTGAAAGTGGTAGATATTTTAACTGAAAAGTGTAATTCTTATTATTGAAAAGTGATAGATATTTTAACTGAAAAGTGTAATTCTTATTATTGAAAAGTGGTAACTATTATTATTGAAAAGTGGAAATTTTGTTACTGAAAAGTGGTAAATATTATAAGTGAAAAGTGGTAATTTTTAATATTGAAGAGTGGTAACTATTAGTAGTGAAAAGTGTTATTTTATAATATTGAAAAGTGGTACCTATTATAAGTGAAAAGTGGTAATTAATTTTTAATATTGAAGAGTGGTAATTATTAGTAGTGAAAAATGTTATTTTATAATATTGAAAAGTGGTAACTATTATTATTGAAGAGTGATACTTATTATAAGTGAAAAGTGGTAACTAGTATTTGTGAAAAAAATTGTACCTTTTTAAAATAAAGAGAGGCCATAGGTTTCGAACCTACAACCTCACACCAAGATTAAACTGATGCAACCGTCCTGCCATAGGATATTTTGTTTGAAATTTCCGCTTTTTTAATTAATAACAATTGCTTTGTCAGCATAGTGTGTACGTGCACACTGTGCACAAGAGACCAACTCAAAAGAGTATATAAAGAATAAGTGATGTGATTGAAAGGAAAAAAATATGTAAAAAATGGAATGAAAAATTTATAGTTAAACTTTTACAAAAGAAAAGTGAAAAAATTTATAGTGGTCAGGGAGTATTAATTATAGATAATAATATATAAAGTAATTAATAAATAATGAAAATTTTTAATTATTTTGGACTGGTTGGGGTCACTAAAAAAAGCAAAAAAAAATATGAAGTTGAATGGAATAGTAGGTTGTGTATATGGATAAATGAATTTGTTGTTAAAAGGTTGGGTGAAATCGAGTTATTGATAAACATAGGTTGAGTGAAATTGCACGGTACAAAAGGCGTGTCAAACGTTTTTCCATTTTTTTTTTAAAGTTAAGCTTCTTATTAATTAGCAGCTGCAAGTAATAAGGGGAACACCGTCCACAAAGTGGAAGTTCGATTCAATCATGATGGTTAGTAATAGACTTAACAGTTCGAGCGAGTTGATGAACTTTAACATTGACATTCCGATAAATAATGAGGGTGATTTGAGAGATTTTTCTTGTTTGGTAAACAAACCCCCAAATCCTTCAAATACGTGATTTCACAATTGGAGGTACTTATAGCATCCAATAACCTCTTTAATTTCCCTCTCTTATAGGGTATCATCAAGAGTGAGAGAGACCATTATACACTAAGAAGATTTCATCGAATTATGACCATCGTGACAAAAGTTTCAAATTAATTCATCCAGACACATTTGAAGAATAAAATTGACATTTACAAGCTATTTGGAGCTCTCTCAGTATCTGCACAAAGTAATTTGGTCAAGAATCCTATTTTTTGTTAAAAATATTTGATGGTGAGCAGATAAAGAAACTTACTTCATTATAAAGTCACATAACATCTCAAATAGAGCTGTCAAAATGGATTTTGACCCGCCCGTCGACCCGTTTTGACAACCCTAATCTCAAACTACATTGTTGCCCTCTCCAATCTTTCATCTTGTACCTCTTTTGACAAGGACTTGAGTAGACTAGATAAATCTCCAAGTAAAATTTGGAAAATTTATGGATGAATGAAAGACCATCCTTATTTATAGGGAAGAAAATGAACATTTTCATTTTTTATGTTGACACGTGGTGCATTTCAATTGGTTGATATCGATTTGATTGACTGAATTTAAAAATTAGTTTGATTTAATTAATTCTATTTATTTCCTTCCATCTTCGCTAGACACGTTCAACCGTCGAAAACAGACTGTTATGATTAAAAAACGGTTGTTTTGGTTTTGTAAAATCAGTAACTGAAACCGAACCGACAAATCGCCGGTTACGGTTACCTCTTTTTAAAAAAAATACTTTACTAGAATTTAATACAAATTATATAACTTAAATTTATACCTAAAAAATAAAAAGAATCGTGTATTAATTTTTTTATTTTTTTAA
The DNA here is from genome assembly GCA_963675135.1 of Galeopsis tetrahit. Classification (NCBI taxonomy): domain Eukaryota; kingdom Viridiplantae; phylum Streptophyta; class Magnoliopsida; order Lamiales; family Lamiaceae; genus Galeopsis; species Galeopsis tetrahit. The sequence goes on along the minus strand of OY776125.1, from coordinate 18,686,813 downwards.
AAAAAGGAAAAACCGGGAAACGGGCGATTTTCAAAATTCGAAACTGAACCGTCATTTTTCGATAACGGTTCGGATTTTAAACCGTAATCGGCGAATAAAAACCGGCCGGTTCGGCAGTTCAGCATTTACGGTTTGAACATGTCTAATCTCGGCTTTTAATGTGTTTTTCACCCCGTTTTCTAGTATGTCTAAGTTACCCATTTAAGATTGGATCCCAAATTCCGAATTCAACAACTTTCACCCTTACCATAAAGAATAGTGGAAGAAGTACTTTGCCAAATTATTGTTAGATGGTAGGTTGAGAGACATTCTCATTTTTATATTTGGAGACTGCCTTTTCTCTAAATTTTATATCATTTGAAGTTTTGAAGCCATTATTGTGATGAAAAAAATGATTAATTTAAATTATGAGATACATGCTGAGAAAGTGAGATATTTATGCATCATATAAAATCTTGCACTCCTATAATCTACTACTCCATTTAAGAAACAATATCATTCACATTAATTAATTACCACAACTAATTGAGGTTATTCAAAATATGTAAATTAGTACTGATGACGGCCGTACACCAAATAACTAAAGTCAAATTTTGGATATTCATAACTTTAAATTGCAGATTAACGATGAATATTAAATTATTATCCTAATCTTATACATCAACAATCCACGTATTTATCTAAATCCTTTGCCGTTTGATACGACTTTGCCAACCATTAATTAAGAAACCACCGAGTCTAAAATAGTCGAGTAGGTATAATCTGGTACTTCACATCTCCTACCAACTAACATCTGGAATTATATGTCAAGTTCCAAGTAACATATTTAAAAATATTTAATTTCATGTGTGTAAGAAAATTGATAACACTGCAGAAATATTCATAGAGATACAATTGAATAAATCTGTTTATTAAAATACTTATTCCCCACTTGTAATTAGTTTCCTTACAATGCTTTATTCTTAAGGCAATGTTTGTTTTGAGTTTATAGTAGGTTTTAGAAAAAAATGGAATTTAGAAAAATTTAAATCCTAATTAATTATAGGTGTTTGTTTGTTTTACTATTTTAAGTCGAGTATGAATTAACAATTTAACATAATCTCAAATCAATGGGTAAAAGTTGAATTATAATTTCAATTATTTATCCAAGTATCACTCCAAAAAAACATTAGATTTATAGGTATGGTAGTGGTGATTTTTAAATCTGATTGAATTCTAAAATCGTGTTTTTGTAACTCAAAACCAACATTCATGCTTATTAGTGTTAATCTGAGTTTGTTATAAGTTCCTTAAACCAAATTCGTATAACTTTTTCTCTAGTCCTATGATACACACTCATCATATAAATATTCATTGATTATTGTACTGATTTTCCATAACTACCGTTAATATGGTTGATTGATTTAGCCGGTGGATTTATAAGACCATTGAACGAAAATTCAGTTGGCGCTGAATAGTTGCTGCTATTGCTAATAAACCTGATTTATTATTTAATACCAATAGCCGGTAGTAGGTACCGTACAGTCATTTTTGACCTGTTATTACCCCTTTTTTTTTAAACTTATATTATCATCATTATAATAATCCTTGCATATCAAGATGAACACACCTTTTTTTATTTTTTTTACATTGATATGTAGTTCCATTTGCTATATTATTTGTCCACCAAATGTAGTTTCATACAATTTATGAAAAATATCACTCTTCAACGGTTTAACCATTACTTAATTACTTAATTTGTCATCAACTTTATTCATAATGGACCCTACAATACCCAATAACACTCTTACTTTATCTACATTTTTCTTAAAACTTGTGTCCCACCTCTAATGAGACTCACTCTTACTTTATCTACATTTTTCTTAAAACTTGTGTCCCACCTCTAATGAGACTACATTTAATGGATGAAGGGAGTAGATTGTATTTTCAAATAAAGGAGGAGTATTTTGATTAATTTTATTGTACTCCATCGGTTGTAGATTAGTTTTCCCACTTTCTTTATTTATCTGACATTAGTTTTCACCATTTAAAAAGGTAATTTCTAATAGTTCTTATCCAAAATATCATTATCTATTTTAATTTTTTTTTTTAATTTTTATGTTCAGATAAAAATAGATATGAAATGAGTAAGTTTTTGGAGGGAATAGTCAGTTACCAGGAAGAAGTCAATTTTTGGTACCAGGCTTATCGTGTGCATTCATGACACGCACACATCACACGCATAAAAGTACAACACGCACAGCACATGTTCATGTGTGTATTTTGTGTATATATTTCCCCCAAACACGAAAAGGAGATCAATAATTTTGAATCGAATTTCTGAATGGAGAAAGCAGCCGCAGCAGCCACTAAGCCGAAGAACAAGTTTCTGAAGCTAATACCAAAGGCGGCTCAAGCCGTAGCCATTTCTTTCCAAAACATCCCCTTCAGCCCGCGCCGGAGTACCGCCGGCCCTCTCAAATCACACCACACAAAGGGATTTTCCGGCCCCCTCGGGCCCTTAATTCCGGCCGGAGCCCGACGCAAATCCAAGAATTTCGATACCCAAGAACCTACTTCACCCAAAGTTTCGTGCATAGGCCAAGTCAAACACAAGAACAAAATTCCGAAGAATAAGAATAAGAATAAGAAACCCGTTCCTCTGCCTAAAGAATTCAAGCCCGTTTCTTCTCCGCGGCCCGAGAAGAGTAAAAAGAAGAAGCCCTCTGGAATGGACAGATTTTTTGGAAGAAAAGCCGATGCGCCGATCGATAGAGCCGCCGGGCCGGCTGAAAACACGCCGTGTCTGAGCCAGATGAGGAAATTCGCCAGCAGCCGCGAAACGTTCGCCAATTTTGATTGGACGACGGCTCAAATCGCGCCGGAGGAAGATCGGGGATTTTATTCCGATGGAGAGAGAGGGTACAGTGACGACGAGGATGACGTCAGCATCCCGTTTTCGGCGCCGATATTGATGGCCGGAGGCGGCGGCGGCGGATTGGATTTGGAGCCGAGAAAGGAGATCAATCTGTGGAAAAGGAGGACCACGATTCCGCCGACGCCTCTACAGTTGAATATCGACGGAGAAGATTAACGAGAAAAAGTAATATTTTTTCAGGTTTTTTTTTTGTCCTATATGATTTTATTATTGTCACGTATATTTTTTTTGGATTTTTGTGAATTTGTTGAAAAATAATTTGCTGTAAATGAGATATAGAGTTAGTCAATTATACACGCATAAGGAAAATATTATTATATTGTAGGATCGATTTTTTTTTTCTCTTTTTTAATTAGTTTCTCGTTTTTTGATGAAGATTTTTATTTATAGTACAAGAAATGCCTTTAGTGCATAAGTTAATTTAATTTATTGAAGTGATTTATATATATATATATATATATATATATATATATTTAGTTCTTCAGTTAAATTTTTTCGAAATTGAGATGCTGATATTTTCTTGTACTCCTATATATTCCCTTCGTTCCACTATAAGTTTCCCACTTTCCTTTTTTTTTTTGGATGTTCCACTGCTAGTTTCCTAACTATTCCATTTTTGGTAAATTATTTTCTCTCTCCCAATCAAATCACTTACACTTTATCTATTATTTTATCATACTCCATCTCATACCAATCTATTATTTTCTCTCTCACCATTACATATATAAAGAGATGCTGATATTTTCAGGTTAGTGGTTGGGAAATTTATTTCTGTAGTTGTGACCTCAATTTCCTTTGTAAATTAAAAAAAGTTCTGTTCAAGCCTGTCAATTTATTACTACCTTCAAGCACGGACTATTTGTTTTGTATAATATAAACTTCAAAATTTTAAATTTGAACGATTCATTTCTTGTTGACTGAAATTTAACAATTTTTTAAGGAATCGAAGTGTAGCAAAATATTAAATTGTTTCTCTTCAAACTCTTCAATTTGATATATGACTCATCCTTCAATTCATCCAAAATTGATTGGGTAAGTACTATATTATAATCATATTCATTTTCGAATCAAGACCAATTTTGAAATTTTCCAGACAAATCGAGAGAAAAGTCGTATATCAAAATAATGGGTTTGAAGTAATGAACAATTTGATATATGGTCTAACATTTGATTCATCGAAAAAAAGTCGATTTTTAGTCGTTGAAAAGTTAAGATTTATAAATCATTCATACTTTTTTTAGAGTTGTATTACATTGAACAAATATTTGGAGTCATCAAATTGATATACTAGAAGAGGAGCAAGTTAAATTTTACTACATTTTTAACAACTTTTTAAACCCAAGTTACGAAAAAACGGTAGCGGTAACTTGAAAGTATAAATTACCACCCCCTAACCTTAGATTAATTTTCGCTACCCCTTAATCTTGCAGACAAAATTTTGTAATTTTCCCTCGATATTTTATTATTATCGAATTTTGTGGATTGGGAATGATACTTATCACAAGAAACATGTGAAGAAACGAATGAATTCTTGCTTGATGTTTCCTCCAGCAATCAAAATCACTTTTGGAATTAATCAAAAAATACAATGCAAAATTTCAACATCATCATAATTACTACAGGATATGGTTGGTTATATATGCTATTCGTGGGTTGGTTTAATCAAATTTCAATCATCACGATCCCCCCCCCCCCCCCCCCCTTTTATTAGGTAAAAATCTAATTTTTTTTCCCACAAAATGGAGTCTCGCCAAACGAATTATATGGCCCTAGTCTTTCTCCCGCGAAAGCCTCCGTTCAATTTTATAATTATCTCCCCCATTCAACTGCCATTTGTTTACTTAATATGGGTTCACACAAAAACCTATTTTATATCTACAATATTCATTTTATCCACATTATTCTCATTTCCAAATAACTATACAGGTAAACTATCAAATATCGATAAACCTCGTGCTTAAACTAAATGAGAATTGTAAATTTGAACGAAGGAAACATACATTTGTTAAATTTGTCGCCTATGTAAGACAAAATTCTTGCAACATAAAAATTCTCTACTCTTCCAACAAATCAAGTCACGATGATGGCGCCAATCAAAATTAAGATCAAGAGTGTTCAGTTGGAGCCTTGATGGCACAAGAAAATGAGTCGGGGAAGGAAAGTTCTTTGTATTACTTGAGCTCCAAATGAATTGAAGTACTCTCCGATTGAGAAGCTGTGTTTAGCTCTTATATTCGTGATTCAGAAATTAAAGCATTATTTCCAGGCCCATACCATCCATCTTGTATCGAGAGCAAACCCGTTGAAGTATATTATGTCTAGGCCAGTTCTCTCGGATCGACTCGCAAGATGGTATCTCCAGTTGCAACAATTCGAGATCATTTACGTCTCTTAAAAGGCTGTCAAAGGATAAATTTTGGCCGATTTCTTAGCCGATCATCCAATGCCTGCAGAATTGAAGTTATGTGACGACCTTCCAGACTCGGGCGTGCCAAATTTGTTAACCAATAAATTTAAACACTCGCAAATATGCATAAAAGAATGTGATAAAAATAATGTAAACATATTTTTATTAAAAATTTGGGTTACAACTCTCGTTGATCTCTTGATTCCTCTCTCACTAAACATATGTGATACCGGAGTCTCAGCGACGTATTCCGGATTTTGAATTTGACCTACAATTTGGTAGTACGGAGTTGATGAAGTCGTTTGTGACTTATTCCACCAGACTCGATCTGACTTACAATTTGGTTGTAGGGAATTGATGGAGTCGTGTGTGACTTATTCCATAAAAAACTACTGAAATTCTATTTTCAATATCTTATTTATAAGAGATAAATGACCTAGAAAAGAGGAGCTAAATATAACGCCAAATTTTGGAGATATTATTTTATATTCTTATCTCCAAAATTAGAATTTACATAATATTTGACACTTTCAAATATGATAAAATTAAGGTGTCTACGAATGCCCCATTGAGATCTGTTGTAGAGATATATGTCGAATGCAACTTGATCTTGAAATCTTGATGTAGAACTCAAACGGTGATTTGACATGCCCCAACGGTGAATTTGACATGCCCCGTGAAATTTTGCATAAATGATACCTTGGAGAGTGGAGATGAAGAGCGAAAATCGTCCCACCGGACGTGCCAAATTTGTTAACCAATAAATTTAAAACACCTGCAAATATACATGTAAAAGGAGATAAAAATAAGTGAAAGAATTCTGTCTCATCTAAAAGTCCGAACTTGTAGAGAGTTGTGGAATTAATTCTTGTAACACTTCCCCTCACTCGTGGGCCGGATTAACACCTCTTACCCTTTTTTGGGGAGGAGGCCCATCGAGTGGACAATTTAAATGGGTGGAGTGCTTTCAACAGGAATCGAACCCAGGTCGTTTTGCCCGGTTTGCTCTGATACCATGAAAGAATTCCGTCTCATCTAAAAGTCCGAACTTGTAGAGAGTTGGGGAATTAATTCTTGTAACAATAAGGTAAACATATTTTTATTAAGAAATTGGATTACAACTCTCGTTGATCTCTTGATTCCTCTCTCTCTCTCTCTCTCTCTCTCTATAACATATGTGATACCGGCTATAACATATGTGATACCGGGGTCTCAACGACGTGTTTCGGATTTTGATTGGACCTACAATTTAGTAGTAGGGAGTTGATGGAGTCGTGTATGACTTCCAGACTCGATTTGACCTACAATTTAGTGGTAGGGAGTTGATGGAGTCGTGACTGAGTTATTCCATCTTCTGACTCTACAATTCTATTTTCACTATCCTATTTATAAGAGGTGAACGACTTAAAGAGTAAGAAAAACATATTCAAAAATCCTAAAAATAAGGAAATAGAAAATCCCTCAATGTTGGAGATATTATTTTATATTCTTATCTCCAAAACTAGATTTATATAATATTAGACACGTTCAAAATTTAATAAAATTTCAGTGTTTACAAAGTAGCGATCAATTTTTATGCCCGTACACTAAAATTGTAAGAAACATTTACTTGAGATTTTTAGGCAAGTTGTCTGGTGTTAATATTATTGCCCATGAAGAATATTGTGTCTACGATAACCCAGGAGACTGAAATCGTCCATGTCAATACCTAACCTAACATTCCTCATTTTAGAATAAAAATCCAGGAATGTATTGTTAAGGTGTTTTCGAGATAAGGAGTACACGGGATGACGCGCAACACTAGTAACATCATATCTTTAATAGTTGCATTAGATTGGTACAACCTCTGTAATCAGGGATTGATCGGCAGAGGGGTGGGGAGAAGTTGTTTCTGTGTTTTAAGAGGGAATCTGTAACGATTGAAGAAATTTAACGAGGGCAATAAAATCAAAATCCGTCTATTTTTTTAATACAAAACGTCGTTAGCAATTCGCTTGTTAATGGCGATGGTTAAATAAATCCTCATCTTTCAAATTTTTGCTCGCCCATTTCCGGCCAAGCCCTTGCCATTAACGAGTACAAATAAGTCCAAAATTGTTGGGATTTAACCCAAGTGTTGTTTTGGCCATTGGGCCTACACACAAGGGCCCAAGTTATTGTTGCCCTAATTCTATTCTTGGCAGCCTTTCCATTTATATTGAGTCACCCTCTCTATTGTCAAAGAGTTGAGACGCGTGATGTAAACGTGAGATTGGAGAGTGGAGAACAGTAAGGGTGAAGTTCTACTCATCTTTGTGTTTGGTTATCTCCACTATATCCCAATACAATCCCGACACGTGTCTAAGCTCGTTCGTATAACCCGAGAAATGAGTGGCGGTCGGCGGCACCGAGCGGGGAGCGGTTGCTCACGGTGGCGGCAAACCCACGAAGATGGTGGCCACGATCTTGACGGCGCTGCACCAGCGGAGTCGATACTCGCGGATCGAGAGCGACACGCGACACTGATCACAGAGGGGCGCACGGTGGCGCTGCTGTCGGCTGCAAGCGACGACGGAGGATGCTCCTAGGGTTCCGCCCACAAAGATGGTGGACGGTGTTTTGGCGTTGGACCAAATAGGTGGAGATGTAATGGACCAAGGGGTACATGGGCATTTGCCCAACTAAATAAATCTCAACATTCTCCACCTTTTTGGCCATCCCCCACTAAAATCCACAATCCACAAACAATTTTGTCATCATCGCCCAACCCACTTCCACGTACCTGCAAAAGACAACACACAAATAAACACACCAAGTTTGTCTACGTACGTAGAAGTTAGTCCACAAAGAAAACACAAATAGTGATCCACCTCAATTGGAGCAATCGCATAGATTCACAAAGACAAGCTCCACCTCATTGGGAGCATTCACAAAGATTCACACAAAGGCACAAAGACATGATATCATAACGTATACATAGCTCACAAAGACAAAATCACTCCACCTTACTAGGAATGACCTCCAAATACAAATAAACATGCAACTAGATGAATATGGGGTAGTGGGAAAACATGAAACCACAATGTATGAAGTCATACATAACACACATACATATAAACATATACTCATAATTCCCACAAAACCCACAAGTATAATCATGCAACCATTCCCCCACCTTCCCACTGGCCCATCATCTACTCATGCATCACAAAGAAATCACAGAGCAACACAAAGACACAAAGCACAAAGAACAAATAGCACAAAGGGACATAATCACCAAGAAAAAATATCCACAAAACAATTAATAAAAAATTGCACAAAGAAACCTCACAAAGATCATATCACATAGAACAAGCGGAAGAAATAACATTTTCCGATACGCAAAGACGTTAATAAAATCACAAAAAGACAAGACTCACAAAGATATACTAAAATCTACAGCACACAAACTCAATCACATAATACCCTATGTAAGAATTCAAATCGCAAAACCACCACGAATGCAACACAAATTAATTATACTCAATTAACTCGAATTAAAAGCATACGCATAAATCCACTGCATAATCATCAGAAATAGTTAAAACAATTAATTTAAATTAAAGCTGCAGCAACCAATTACAGTAGCACAAAATAAAATTTAAAATAATTGAAATAACTCAAATAAACAATCCCTTACCTTCTCACCTACTGTGTCGCAGAAATAGAAAATAGGAAATGAAACTTTACCTTCTCACCTATCTCTTACCGGTAACGGCGGCGACACAAATCTGCAAATGGGCAGTGGTAGGCGGCAAATCTGGGAATGTTGGGATTTGGCCCAAATGTTGTTTTGGCCATTGGGCCTACACACAAGGGCCAAACTTATTGTTGCCCTAATTCTATTCTTGGCAGCCTTCCCATTTATATTGAGTCACCCTCTCTATTGTAAACGAGATGAGACGCGTGATGTAAACGTGAGATTGGAGAGTGGAGAACAATAAGGGTGAAGTGCTACTCATCTTTGTGTTTGGTTATCTCCACTATATCCCAATACAGTCCCGACACGTGTCTGAGCCCGTTCGTATAACCCGAGAAACAAGTGGCGGTCGGCGGCACCGAAACCCAATAGTGGTATCAGAGCCTGGTTTCGTTGTCGACCGCCCTGCCACCGTTTATCTCGCCGGAGTTGTTCACCGGATCGTCTTCCGCCGCCGTCCGCCATCTTTGTGGGCGGAACCCTAGGAACATCCTCTGTCGCCGATAGCAGCGTCGTCGCGCGCCCCCTTTATGATCAGCGCCGCGTGTCGCTCCAGATTCACGAGCGTTGCCTCTGATCGAGCAGCGCCGTCCAGAATGTGGCCACCATCTTCGATGCTCCGCCGCCACCGTGAGCACCGCTCCCCGTTCGTCACCAGTCGCGCCATTGTGAGGAGATTTCCTCTGTGCTGCCGCTTAGTGCGCGTCCAGATTGGCCGCCTACCGCTGCTCGTATGCAGATCGTGCCGCCGCCGCTCGACACCTGTAGCTGCTGTTGTCGTCGCCGCCATAGGTAAGGATAGGTAAGTTGAGAGGAAAGGTAACTTCCTTTCATTTCCGCCGATAGGTAAAAACTAGATTTTGTCATTTGTGCTTTTCTGGTGTCATCTCTGCCGTAGGTCATAGGGTTAATTGTTTTTAATTTATTTATTGATTGTGGGCTCAATTGCTTTAATTTTTAATTGATTTAGGCTGAAATTATATTTTGCTATGTGTTATCTGTTTCTCCATTTTCTGCTAGTGAGTTGTCTGGAATTGGTTGGCTTTTGCTAATTAATTAGTGTTTAATCTGTTTTATTTATCTAGCAATATTTGGTTAGAAATTGTGGTCTAAAATTTTATTCCAGACTAATCTTGGTTATTTGTCTTGATGGAAAAAGACAAGAGTATAATTATTTATGTGGCACTCGCTCTTGATGTGGTGATTTGAGATTCTTACCTAGGGTCTCGCTCTGGTATGACAGTTAAACTCATTCTTTTACTGCGTTTGCAGTGTAGCCCCTGGTCGGGGATTATGTGATTGAGTTTGTGTGCTGTAGATTTTAGGATATCTTTGTGAGTCTTGTTTCTTTGTGATTTTATTAACATCTTTGCGTAAAATGTTATTGCTTCCGCTTGTTTTCTGTGATATGTTCTTTGTGGTTGATTATAATTTTGCTTAGTGTCTTCATGTAGTTGTCTTTGTGAGGTTTCTTTGTGCACTTTTTATTAATTGTCTTGGTGGTTAATTGCTTGGTGCATGTTGTTTGCTTCATGCAATCTCTTTGTGTTGCTCTATGATTTCTTTGTGATGCATGAGTAGATGATGGGCCAGTGGGAAAGTGGGGGAATTGTTGCATGATTATACTTGTGGGTTTTGTGGGAATTATGAGTATATGTTTATATGTATGTGTGTTATGCATGACTTCATACATTGTGGCTTTATGTTTTTCCCTGTACCCCATTTTATCTAATTGCATGTTTATTTGTTTCTTTGTGTTTGGAGATCATTTCTAGTAAGGTGGAGTGGTTTTGTCTTTGTGAGCTATGTATACGTTATGATATCATGTCTTTGTGCCTTTGTGTGAATCTTTGTGAATGCTCCAAGTGAGGTGGAGCTTGTCTTTGTGTTTTTCTTTGTGAGTCTTTGTGATTGCTCCAAGTGAGGTGGAGCAATATGTGTTTTTCTTTGTGGACTAACTTTTACGTACGTGGACAAACTTGGTGTATTTCTTTGTGTGTTGTCGTGTTTCTTTGTATGTTGTCTTTTGCAGGTACGTGGAAGTGGGTTGGGCGATGATGACAAAATTGTTTGTGGATTGTGGATTGTAGTTGGGGATGGCAAAAAAGGTGGAGAATGTTGGGATTTGGCCCAAGTGTTGTTTTGGCCATTGGGCCTACACACAAGGGCCCAACTTATTGTTGCCCTAATTATATTTTTGGCAGACTTCCCATTTATATTGAGTCACCCTCTCTATTGTAAACGAGATGAGACGCGTGATGTAAACGTGAGATTGGAGAGTGGAGAACAGTAAGGGTGAAGTGCTACCCATCTTTGTGTTTGGTTATCTCCACTATATCCCAATACAATCCCGACACGTGTCTGAGCCCGTTCGTATAACCCGAGAAACGAGTGGCGGCCGGCGCCACCGAAACCCAACAGTCAAATAATACCCTATGTAAGAATTCAAATCGCCAAAACAAATTAAACACTAATTAATTCTAATTAATTAGAAAAAGCCAACCAATTCCAGGCAACTCACTAGTAGAAAATGGACAAACAAATAGCACATAGTAAAATATAATTTCAGGCTAAATCAATTAAAAATTAAAGCAATTGAGCCCACAATCAACAAATAAATTAAAAACAATTAACCCTATGACCTACGACAGTGATGACAGCAGAAAAGCACAAATGACAAAATCTAAGCTTTTACCTGTCGGCGGAAATGAAAGGAAGTTACCTTTCCTCTCAACTTACCTATCCTTACCTATGGCGGCGACGACAACAGCAGCTACATGCGTCGAGCGGCGGCGGCACGATCTGCATACGAGCAGCGGTAGGCGGCCAATCTGGACACGCACTAAGCGACAACATAGATGTATTGTGGATTTTAGTTGGGGATGGGAACAAAGGCGGAGAATGTTGGGATTTAGCCCAAGTGTTGTTTTGGCCATTGGGCCTACACACAAGGGCCCAAGTTATTGTTGCCCTAATTCTATTCTTGACAGCCTTCCCATTTATATTGAGTCACCCTCTCTATTGTCAAGGTGTTGAGACACGTGATGTAAACGTGAGATTGGAGAGTGGAGAACAGTAAGGGTGAAGTGCTACCCATCTTTGTGTCTGGTTATCTCCACTATATCCCAATACAATCCCGACACGTGTCTGAGCCCGTTCGTATAACCCGAGAAACGAGTGGCGGCCGACGGCACCGAAACCCAAGTGTTGTTTTGGCCATTGGGCCAACACACAAGGGCCCAAGTTATTGTTGCCCTAATTCTATTCTTTGCAGCCTTCCCATTTATATTGAGTCATCCTCTCTATTGTCAAGGAGTTGATACGCGTGATGTAAACGTGAGATTGGAGAGTGGAGAACGGTAAGGGTGATGTGCTACCCATCTTTGTGTTTGGTTATCTCCACTATATCCCAATACAATCCCGACACGTATATGAGCTCGTTCGTATAACTCGAGAAACGAGTGGCGGCCGGCGGCACCGAAACCCAACAAAAACATTAGAGAGTACAAATAAGCCCTCACCATTTTGTATTATTTTTTTTAGTCCTCGCCATTGACAAGAGTTTTTTTTGCCCCTCGCCATTGTTCACTATTATTTTCCTTTTTGACACGTGTATTCTTATAATTGTATGTCATCACGTAATTATGTGAATAATCAATAAGTGAGTGAATTTAATCTCAAGAAATTTTCTAAAACTAAACTACAAATTTAAACTAAAGAAAATAATTAACAAATTAAATATAAAGTACTTTTATATTTTTTTCTTTTTAATCGTGCGGCTTAGACTTTTAATTGCAATGGGATTGCTTTGAATGGGGGCCATGTGGCTGACTTAGGCCTGTCTTTGGGCTTCAACAACGGGTCTAAATTGAGCTGGTGGCCTGGAAAGTAAAATGGCCCCAAGTAAACTCAAGAATTACTGGTTTTTTTTGGGTACGCTATTTGCACCTCCAGCTTGGTTAAGCACACTCTCCCGATTGATGGCTTGATGCACTTCCCCCTCCCCAACCAAAAAAATTGATTAAAAATACGTTCAACAACAATTCAATAGTCCTTAATAAATTCATACAACAATTACAAAATTAGCATCTTCAAGTCCAAGTCATCATCTTCAAAACTATTTGCTTGAGTTGGAGGTCGAAAGTGACTGCGACGACTGCAATTAGGATCAGGAGTAAAGGTTGAAAGGGGAATGTAGATTGCAGCATGGGGAGTGTCCTTAACCAGGCTGGAGGTGCAAATAGCTGGACCCTTTTTTTTTTCATTGATGCGCTGCTTAGTTGGACCGTTGATGGGCTGATTTGATGCAGCTACTGGACTGCCATATTGTTGAAATAATTGGGCTCGTTTGCAGTTTTGACTCATCTCACCTCGTTTTTGTTCCATCTCAATTTATTTCTTAATTTTTTATTTTTTTTTGAAAAGAGCAAAAATATTTTTGAGGGTTATAGGGAATACCCAAAAAAAAAAAAAAAAACAAAGATACACATCTATGCCCATCAACAAATACATTGAGTTGTTCCCTTATCCAATCATATCCAGAAATATAACATAGTTTTGCCTTGAGACCATCTCCAATGGATCTCTTAATATGAAGTTTTACTCCCTTCAATCGTACTCTATTTTGAAGTTTTGAAATAGAGTTTTGAATAGTAAACTATATATATGAAGTTTAATATTCAAAACTTTATATTTTATATCTATTATTTATTTGTTAAATATAATTACAATTTCAGGGGAACGCCATTAATCTAATATTGTCAAAGATAGAAGTAGTCCCATTCCAAACGGCCCATATTGTACAGTGTACAATGCCAAATTAGCATCCACGGTTGTTTCCATTTGTCCTTTGCCAATTCACCATGATACTTGAAATGGTCCAACCTAGCTGTATAGCATCACATTGGGTACTAATCCAAACAAACTCTTCCAGATCCTAACTGAATTCTGACAAAAGAAAAACTACTGTTTGCATTTTCCTAATTGACTTCATTAAATATGAGACATGTGTTTTTGCTTTTAAAAATATCCATTTTATCTAAAACTAATAATAACAAAAGACTATTTTTCTCAATCCAAGCATACATAATTAAGTTCATTTTAGTATAAATAATGCACATATTTAAATTTCACAATAAAATAACGTCATTTTCAAACAATTACGAGCAATTAAATTAATACACCAATCAATTCAGAATTAGGAGTGATGTATAATTTATTAGGGATATTGTGTATTAGAGAGAGATTAGGGTTAACTATTTCCTTATATATCTTGATTCATATTATTTTTTTAATCTAAAGTCCATGTTTATAGTTTACCTAAAACCACAATCTATATATACTCATTGTTAATAAAATATCTTTCCATTCATCTCAACATGATTTTGACTTGACTACTTGCTGTGTATTACTCAACAAATCTTTAAAGTGTCGTACCACGTATTAAAAAAAAAAAAATTGTACAACTCTTTAAAACCATATTGTGTGGTGCACAAGTACTGCACAATAGAGTAGCATGAACGATACCGCGATGTTAGGTGCGTCGTAGCCCCCTCATGTAAATACTTACCACAGATGTGTCGATTGTTTCTTTCAAATTTGAGGAATCCATTCACCTGAAGCGAAAGGAATTGCATGATCATATTGAGTAATTTTGTTATATATATGAACATAGCTGATCAGTTGGTTTTGGTTGGTAGGATGGGTCCGTGTGTTGGGTAATCGTTTTGATATGTTTTAATAGTTTTTTGTTTTTGTTTTTATGACGTGATATGACAATGCATGTGATATGGTTTTCTTAGTAGTGTTGGCTTGCCATGTCGATAAATGGAATTATGGAACGTAAGGATTAATGAACTAAGCAAAAAATATTGAACGAGGTTAATCAGGGATGGATCCAGAACTCGATGTTGGGGTAAAAAAAAATTAATGATCCAAAATATATATTTTTATTGCATTATGTCGTATAGGATGAATAATATTCGAATTATTGAACCATGAATCTTTTATTTATTTATTTTATTTAATGTGATGTAAAATTAAAAAAAAAATGTTAAATTAAACTATTATATAACTTATACTTCCTCATCAATCCTTTTTTTTAAGAGGTTAAGTTATTTATTTATATATATACTCCTTCAATGAGTTAATTGCAAATCTATTTCAAATATATTAAAGTAATACAAATGTGATTATTCTTTTATCAATTTTAAAATAAACATTCTTACAAAATAATTACTTTTAATTTATAAATATCAAATGTACAATAAATAATTTATTTTGAGACCATTTTTACAATAAACTCACCACTAAAATAATTTATATATACCTCAATCTTTAAAAAGTGAGAACCAACCACATAAGTTACAACCATACTCAAATGAAGTTTGAACTATTTAATTCGTATTTACAAACACACATTTCCTATTTAGGCTACTATTATACTCGTTAATTTTTTTTAATTATATAATAAAATAATAAATCAATCACAAAAAATATTAAGTACGTACCACTATTTAATTTTAAGTAAAAAATATTTCACACTTTTCAGTTATATTCAATTACATTTTTCAGTTATGGCTAATTTTTTTAAGTAAAAATGTATTAAACTTTTAAGCGAAATGTTTTATTCAGTAACAAGTGCTACACAATATTACTAAAAAGTGTAAGTCACTATAATTAAAAAGTACTAACACAATATTTTCTAAAGGGTTGGTCTGCTATGGACTCGAGTGCATGTTGTGCACCCTAGTCCATGTTGCACTTTTCATTTTACTAACTTACACTTTTTGGTAAATGGTGTTGCACTTTTCAATTATTACTAAAAATATTATTATACAGTTTAATAATTAAAAAGTGCAACACCATTTACCAAAAAATGTAAGTCAGTAAACTGAAAAGTGCACATGAACTAGGGTGCACAACATGCACTCGAATGCATACTAGACTTTACTTTTTCTAAAAAGTGTAAGTGCACCTATAAATTATAAACTCAAGTGCATACAAGATCCACTCCTTTTAATTAGGAAGTTATTAATTACCTTTAATTAGATTAGATAAGTTAGGTTAATGGTTAGTCTTTAAATATTAAATTTGGGAGTTAGATTAGGAGGGAGAAAATGTAAGTTATATATGAGACCCAAGTCACCCAACGTTAGGGGTGGGAATGAGCTAGGCCTAGGTAGGCTTTACGAAAAAAAGCCTGGCCTGTTAAATATTTTTTAGGCCCGAGCCTGGCCCATGGCCTGTTATAGGCTTTTTTTTAAGGCTTGGTCTGGCCTTTTTAATAAATAGGCCTGGCCCGAAAGCCTTTTAAAGGCCTCTTTAGTTCTATTAGTGCATTTTTTAAAAAAATCCTTTAACACTTGTATTTCATCAAATCGTAAAAAAACTACGAATTGTATTGTTTAATGCTTACTAGTTAGAAATTATATATATTAGACACTCTCATTTAATTAAGATATTTTCTATATTTAAGTATAAGTATTAGGTATTTATTATATTTTTATATTATATATATATATATTTATATATTAAATTAATTAAATAGGCCAGCTGTTGGGTTTGAAAGGCCTACGAAAAAGCTCAAGTCCGGCCTATTTAACTAAATAGACTTTCAAAAAAGCTTGAGCCCGGCTTGTTTAATAAACAAGCCAAGCCGAGCCGAGCTTTAATAGGCCGAGCCGTAGGCCCCTGTCGGGTAGCCTGGCCCATTCCCACCCCTACCCAACGTCTCTCCCTCCCCATTATCTCCGAGTAAGTTACATAATTCATCACCTCTCTTCTTTCTACACTTTTAGGAAAAAGAGAATATTAATTAAGTTTTCAATCTAGTAATAGATTATTAAAGATTTGATTTTAAATAATATGAGATTAACTATTTTTCTTCCTTTTCACTTTTTATTACTCCCTCTATTTTTTATTAAGTGTCATTTTAACATTCTTAAAATATTAAATTATGGACCATTTTAACCTTCATTAATGATAAATAATTTTATTACTAAATTTTTGTTTAGTAATGAATGTGATCAATAATGTAGGTGGTATTCATATATACAATAATTATGAGTTTTCCATAATTTATGTTGTACTATATTTATAAGGGTACAATTGTCAAAATTAAAAAAAAAATGTAGAATGACACTTATTTTAAAAATATTTAAAAAGGCAAAGTGACACTTAATTAAAAATGGAGGGAGTATTTATATATTCGTTGTGTTTTGATTATATTTGTTTGACGAGTTATTTAGATTAATATATAATTTAATCAATTGGTGAAAATGATATATGTAAATTAATTAGAACGTTAAATTGTTCTAATCCTTGTGACAAAGAGCATAAATTGCATAATTGATTATAACCAGGTTTTCAATTATTGCAATAAAATCTAGTTTAAATGAATATACATGTGTGTTTGTTGGTTAGAATTGAGTCTTTATAACTTAAATGTTGTTGGTAAATAAATTTAACGATCTTATCATCAAGAATTGTTACCGACAAGAGAAATAATTAGAGATCGTATCTTAATCATCAAAACGGTAAAAAAAGACTGATTGTTAATTAGGTCTTATCAATAACTATAACCAATTTGACGTTAGAGTAAAACCCCTATTTTTACATATCGATGATCGATTTTGTATGAACCACTTCTGAAGATGATGTGGCTGAATATTTTAATTTATTGAATCTCTTCAAAGCTAAGAAATAAAAAATTCTATGTTTGGGGTTGAGGATTGAGATGGGAAGTTACAAAATCTATGTTTGTATTGATGATGGAAAGAAAAATCTATATACCTTTCATTCTCATCAGTGTCGCGACATCCTGATCTATCTATTTTTTAACTATAGGAGTAATAAATAAAATAGTGGTATCAATAATAATGTAGAAACTTATAAGTTTCATCTATATATCGTGTCTTTAAATTTGTTGTCTACATATATATAGTAAAATTGTATAAGTCGGTATGACTAATATTTGTACATACATATCACAATTCACAATTAAACATCACACTAAAAATAAATAAAGAAATAAAAAATCTCAAAAGTGGCCCCATCGACTTCGATTTTGTTTAAATAGTGAATCCTGCAGAACAGTGAGAACAGAACAACTACTTCTTCTTCGTCTCTCTCTGTTAAAGTTGCAGTGCAATGTCAGGGGTGTTTGGGCTGAGCCACCTGTTCATGACAGTTTTTCTGTATTTCTTCGCCAATGCCATGGTGGTTCCGGCGATCACTGACGTCACGATGGCGGCGGTTTGTCCTGGAAAAGAAGAATGCTCATTGGCAATATATCTCACCGGAGCTCAACAAGCGGTAATTCATTCCTATGCTAATTCCTTTTATTTATTTATGTTCTCTAAAAATACTGATTCATTTAAATTATCTTTTCCACATTTCTAACTAGGTAAATTAAAAATTAAAGTGTATTTTCTAAAGTTAAAATGTGAGTAGTAAAATTGGGAGAAAAAAAAAAAGAAAAGGCTAAAGCATCATTTAATTGTAAAAAATAAATAAAATTGGACCAAACAAAAAAGGAAAGTGAGAATAATGAGAGTATGATGCTAAACCTCATTTATTTGTGAATGAAGATAGTATGAATGTGTAATTCCGGATTATGTATGTGTGAGTGTAACAATGTCCCTCCAATCCTTGATTTATGCTCTTCTTTCTATCCTATCCCCTCCGTTCATAAATAAAAGGGCGTTTTAGTTTTATACTATGTTTTTACATAGTTAAACGGAGTAATATTTTAAACCCCCCCCCCCCCCCCCCCCCTACATATTCTTTCAATTTCACATTTAATTTATTTTTAGAAAATACTTATAATTTTAAATTTATCTTTGTTAGTTAATCACTTTTCATTAATTAATAAATTAAAAATATTTTTTTATGAAAAGCTATAATTATGTATTGTTGTAAAAGACTATTCATTATTTATTTAGGGAGTAATTATTTCAATATATTTCTTAAAAGAGTTTATTAAAAAAAAAATTACGATCTTTTCCCATAAATCGCTAATTAATTCACTATCCCCATCATCATATTGTCGTTTTTGTTTAGATATATAAGGGATAATTGGTTCACGTGGCTTTGAGAATTTTTCTTATCCCCATCTATTGTCGTTTTTATTACGTACAAAAACAAGGGAAATTAATACGTTACCCTCTTTGCGGAGTTGATAAAAATATGCTCCACTATAAAATCTTCTTGATTTTTTTGTTTTAAAAAAAAAAATAAAAATCAGAGAAACAGAGAAGCTTTTTTTTTTTTTTTAAATTATTGGAAAGAAATTACACAAATTTTATCTTCAAATATATAATGGAAGAATTGATTTAATATAAACATATCTATACGGATTCTAAAGTCAACTACATCATTCTAAAAAAATCTTTCAAATAATGACAATGAATTTATATTATCCAAAATATGCCTTTTTTTATTCTATATAGTGAAATATATAGTAAACCACTTTTTTTAAAGATTTTATATTTCAAACAATTTTAAAAAATTGACATGTGTTGATATTGATGAGAAACCAACACGTTTGGTGCATAATTGTTTTTAGTGACAAACAACATTTTCTTTTTTGATAATGTAGTTTTGCAACTTATTTTCATTTCAATCACATCTTTTTCCACTATTTTTATTGCAATCTTTATTGGACCATATTCTTCTAATGAAAATAAAAGGAAATTGACTAAGATAGAAAATATAGTTACAAATTCAAATGATCACAAAAAAAAGGATAAATTAAAATAGAAAAGTATAAGGTACAAAATGAAATAGTAATTAAAAAAAAATAAAAAAAATACTCCGTATAAATAAAGGTTTTCCCATCCCTCTCGTGGTCCTTCCCGCAAAGTAAAAATTGGCAGAAACAAGTGCTTACGAGTTACGAAGTTGCTTTTCAATCCAATCCATGCCCACTTTCTCTCAGTTTCTACCATTCATTCAATCTTTAATTATTTTCAATTAAAGCTATTTTTTCAAAATAAAGTGCATTATTTTCTTTCAGACAAATATCTACATCTATATATAAATTAAGTTATCCTAAATTTTACGCTTTTCAAAGTTTTGGTAGAGAATATATATATATCAATCAAAACAAATAATAACACATATTATAGAAAGATAAACAATATTGGAAATATGATTTCTTGATTAGATACAAATGAGATTTACAAGGGGTATTTATACAAGAGAGAATTAGGTCTAACCTAACTCTAATGGGCTTTATAAGAGAGCCCATAGGAAACTAAGATGGGCCTATACAATAAATAAGAATGAGAGTGTATTTACTAATATAGGTCCAATATGCCCCCTCAAGATGGAGTACCGTAGGATAGTCCAATCTTGGTCATAAGAAGCTGAAGGCGAGCACTGGAGAGAGGCTTGGTGAGGGCATCGGCAAGCTGGTCGGCAGTGGAGACATGCGAGATGCGGAGCCGAGCAGTTTTGACGAGGTCACGAACAAAGTGGAAGTCAATGGCAATGTGTTTCATTCGTGAGTGAAACACAGGGTTTGAGCATAAGTAGGTAGCCCCAATGTTGTCACAGTAGATAACTGGCACCGGAGAGTCAGGGAAGTGTAGTTCTTTAAGTAAGGATGTTAGCCATTGTACTTCAGAGGCCGCTGCGGCAATGGCTCTGTATTCGGCCTCAGTGGATGAGCGAGCAACAGACTTCTGCTTTTTGGACGACCATGAGATAGGATTGGCCCCCAAAAAGACGACATATGCACTTGTGGAAGTGCGATCATCACAGTCGCCTGCCCATTCAGCATCCGTGAAGCAGTGGAGCGAGGAGGATGAGGATGGGGTAATGTTGATTCCAACATCCCTTGTACCATTGAGGTAGCGGAGCAGACGCTTGACGGCATTCCAGTGCGTGATGGTGGGTGCATGCATGAACTGAGATAGCTTATGGACGGCAAAGGCGATGTCAGGTCTGGTGAGCTGGAGATACTGAAGGCTGCCGAGCACTTGACGATACTGAGTGGCGTCAGTGGGAGAGGTGCCATCCGAGAGAGTAAGGCGAGCAGAGGTGGATAATGGAGTTTGGACTGGTTTAGAGTCGATCATGTTGTATCGGGCGAGCAGATCAGTGACGTATTTGCGTTGGGAGAGCAGGCATGACGTTGTGGAGCGAAGAACTTCAACCCCCAAGAAATAGGATAGAGGACCAAGGTCCTTGACTGAAAATTTTGTACTGAGGTCGGCAGCCACCCGGGCGAGCATGGGCGAGGAGTTGCCCGTCAGTATGAGGTCGTCAACATAAACAAGGAAGTAGGCGACCACCCCATTGTTGTTGTAGACGAACAAAGATTCATCAGAGTGAGTAGGGATGAATCCAATTTCTTCGAGAAAAGTGCGAAGAGCATAGTACCATGTGCGAGGAGCCTGCTTTAGTCCATAGATGGATTTGCGAAGCTGACAGACATAGGTGGGAAAAGTCTTGTCCTTGAAGCCCGGAGGTTGAGCCATGAAGACAGTGTCTGAGAGCTTTCCATGGAGAAAAGCGTTGTTGACATCGAATTGGCGAAGGGGCCAGTTGTTAGTAACCGCAATGCTGAGGACTGTTCGCACAGTGGCGGGCTTGACAACGGGACTGAATGTTTCAGTGAAGTCAACACCTGGTCGTTGATGAAAGCCTTTAGCGACCAGACGAGCCTTGTATTTATCCAAGGTGCCATCAGGTTTTCGCTTAATACGAAACACCCACTTGGAGCCGACCACATTCTGAGATGTAGTGGGAGGGACTAAGTCCCAAGTGCCATTCTGAAGGAGGGCATCAAATTCAGCCGACATGGCTGCTCGCCAATGTTCGTTCTTGAGTGCCTGAGAGACACAGCTTGGTTCAATGTCAGAAGCAACAGTGGAAGTAAGTCCATACCTTGGATTAGGTTTGAACACGTGATTCTGAGCCCGAGTAACCATGCGGGGTACAGAAGGTCGTGGGGGAGCATTGGTCGGCACAGGGATGTCAGGTGTGGGTGTGGCGAGCTGAGGTGCAGTTGTGTTCGGCTGGGGTGTGTTCGGCACTGGGTCAGGGGCGAGGACAGGTGTGATAGAGTTGGGTAGTGTAGGTGCTAGAAGAATGGGCGAGGAGTTTGAATCAGAGGAGGTGGGTGGCGAGGAGATGGAGGTCGCCAAGGGAGATGGATGAGGAGGGGGGGTGGAAAAGGGGAACGTATGCTCAACGAATTGAACATGCCGCGAGGTGTAGATTCTGTTTGAGGAGCGATCAAGGCAAAGGTAGGCGCTTTGCGTGGGCGAGTATCCAATAAAGATACATGGAGTGGAGCGGGGATCAAGTTTGTGATTTGTGTAAGGGCGAAGTAAGGGATAGCAGAGACAGCCAAATATGCGGAGTTTGGCTAGATTGGGTGGGCGAGAAGTGAGCTTTTCATAAGAAGATAACATGTTGAGGTTAACTTTAGGAAGACGATTTATGATATAGGCTGCCGAGCAGACAGCATAGGGCCAATAGATAAGGGGCATGGAAGCATGGTGAAGAAGGGCAAGAGCTGTGTCGACCACGTGGCGATGGCGACGTTCAGATAAGCCATTATGTTCAGGGGTATGAGGCGGGGTGGTAAGGTGGGCGATGCCATGAGATTGAAGAAAGGGGCGAAGAGCAATGAACTCTCCCCCATTGTCAGAGTAAAAGGTTTTGATCGTGTTTTGGAAGTTGTTTTCAACAAGGGCTTTGAATGTGATAAAAGTGGAAAGAACATCTGATTTCCTTTTTAGGGGGTACACCCAAACATATTTGCTAAAGTGATCAACGAATAACACATAGTATTTTAGATTGTCAGGAGATAGAATAGGTGACGACCAAACATCAGAAAAGATAACATCAAGTGGTTTAGTAGATATAATGCTTGAATCATAAAATGGAAGTTTGTGACTCTTGATACATGAGCATGAGTTACAATTGAAGTGTTTGGAAGGTGCACTGGATAGGCTAAGTGTAGAGAGAGTGTGAGCAAGTATTTTTGTTGATGGGTGGCCAAGGCGGGCATGCCAGGTGGTCGTCGTGAGGTGTTGAGTGGTGAAGGCTTGTGGAGGGGTGATGGACATTTGTGCCGGCCAGACATATAAATTATTGATACGACTCCCAACGAGGAGAATGCTCCCCGAGTGACCATCCTGTACCTGAAAGGAAGAGCGATCAAAAACAATGTTAACATTATTATCACGACAGAGACTGGACACTGAAATCAAGTTTTTCGAGATGTGTGGGACGACCAGGACATTCGAAAAACTGAGAGACTTAAGTTGAGGAAAGTGCATAGAGCCAGTGTGCGATATGCGTAAACCTTTACCATCACCAATTTCTACATTGTCAGACCCAGCGAAGGGCGAGTGAAGGGAGAGGTTGGCGAGGTCGTTGGTGATGTGATGAGAAGCTCCAGAGTCAAGGATCCAGTGCTCGGCAGGATGTGCCGAGGAGGCTGAGTGAGCCGAGTAGGTCGGGCGAGCAGCTGTCCGATTCAGACGGGAAGGTGGTGGGAACTGCCTATGCGGGCGGCGAGGACCCGTGGAGGAGGCAGGAGGCGAGGGTGAAGAGGGAATTTCAGGGCAGGTGCGAGCAGTGTGGCCCGGTGCGCGACAGTATTGGCAGGTGCCAAGATAGGGTCTTGGCGAGGATTGGCGAGGGCGAGTATCAAAAGTTTTAGCCCTCGTGTCTGGTCGCGAGGAGCGATGATGACGTGTATCAGCAGTAAGTGCAGATGCAGGCATTACGGCTGAGGATGGTCGCGAGGCAATTTGAACCTCGGCGCTGAGGAGCTTGTCGCAGAGCTCAACAAAGGTGATGGGCTGTTCGCGAGCTTGGATGGCATTGGCTATGTCATTGTAAGATTCGTCAAGGCCAGTGAGGACTTGGAGAGTGACGTCCTCGGCATCAGAGGAAATGCCGAGGAGAGCAAGCTCGTCGACTACAGAGCGAACTTCCATGAGGAAGTCGGAGACCGGGCGAGCACCTTTGGACAGGGAGCGAAACTTGGTTTTGAGGGCAAGAATGCGACCTCGCGAGGGCTTTCCATACATGCTCTCAAGCATTTTCCAGGCTTCGCAAGAGGTTTTTGACGAAGCAACAAAGGGTATTAGATCCGGGGACATAGATCCGACCATGGCTGAGAGAATGAGGTTGTCCTGACACACCCACAGGTCGTGTGCAGGATTGGGAACGGTGACGGTGGTGTTGGTGGTGCCGTCGGCGGCTGGGGACGTGGACGAGGGGCATGGATGTGTGCCCAAGACATAGCCTAGGAGATTGTGTCCAGTGAGGAGAAGGCGAAGTTGGAAGGACCAAGCACCATAGTTGGTGGAGGTGAGCTTCAGGGACATATTTGCGAGTCCTTTGAAGGTGATCGGCGCCGGCGATGGAGGAGGGGCGGCCATTGGTTGAGTGGAGCAGCTGAGAGATGGGAGGTGCAGCAAAGAAGAAGGCGTCGTAAGACGGATGGCGACGGCGGCACGTCGGAAATGAAGGCGGCGGCGGCGCTTCTGAGGCGAAGGCGGCGGCGGCAAAATGTGTAGTGGCGGCGGCGGCTAGGGTTTGTAGCGGCGGCGGCGACTATGGTTTGGATCAGGCGTGAGCCAAATGACTCGATGATACCATATAGAAAGATAAACAATATTGGAAATATGATTTCTTGATTAGATACAAATGAGATTTACAAGGGGTATTTATACAAGAGAGAATTAGGTCTAACCTAACCCTAATGGGCTTTATAAGAGAGCCCATAGGAAACTAAGATGGACCTATACAATAAATAAGAATGAGAGTGTATTTACTAATATAGGTCCAATACATATATATTCTAATAATTTTGATTAATACTCCAAATGATAACACCAACAAGTATATATGAGTTTATTTGGATAACATAGTCTTTATTAATTCGAAAATTTTCGTACTTTTCATCAATTATCATTGATCCATCTAAAATGTAGAGACGAGCGTACGCATTAATAAAATGTTTACGTGCTGCAATGATTTAAAATACAGTATGGTTTATTGAAATTTTATGGTGATCGAACACGAATTGATCACTATTAGTATATATATGTCATTGTTATAAAATAACATATAAGATTAATGTTGGTTTAATTTCAGATAATCGGATTGGGATCCGTTGTGATAGTACCTATGATAGGGACGTTGTCGGACACTTACGGTAGAAAAGCCATGCTAACCTTCCCCATCATTTTTTCAATCTTTCCTCTAGGTACGTTTGTACTTTTATTTTTAACTCAATTTATTAATAATTATCGATTTGATTATTTCAATTTCTCAACCAATTGTATCTTGACATAAACTTATATAAAACGATCGAAATGCACTAGTTTGATAAATTTTCATAATATATTTAAAATTTGAGTATTACAAAAACTTCAAAAAAATATACCGAATGTTTGTGATCATTTTCTTGCGTTTCTAGCTTCCAAAATTAATTTGGGTTAATTTTTTTAACTAAATAAAATAAATACAAAAATTAGTGCGATTATTAATATCATTTCTCAATTGACGTTTGGTAACTCTGATAGAAAGTTGACAAGGGTATTTATGTGCGTCCACAGCAATACTAGGTTACAGCAGGAAAAAATATTACTTCTATGCATACTACGTGCTCCAAACTCTGTTTTCCATGACCGTGGAAGGAAGTGTTGCGGTTCTTGCTTTTGCTTATGTGGTACGTGTTGATAATTCCTTTCTTACCCTCGCCGATCATCAATATTTACATACAAATATGGGTGGGAATTAGCCGTTGAAAATTAAGTCCGAAAATCTAAATTAATGGTTTATATTTGTAGGCAGATAATGTGGAGGAGAGAAAACGAGGTTCATTATTTGGAATAATGGCAGGACTTGCATCTTCTTCCGTCGTCCTGGGGAACCTCTCTTCTCGC
This sequence comes from Galeopsis tetrahit, assembly GCA_963675135.1. NCBI lineage: Eukaryota > Viridiplantae > Streptophyta > Magnoliopsida > Lamiales > Lamiaceae > Galeopsis > Galeopsis tetrahit. The sequence goes on along the minus strand of OY776125.1, from coordinate 18,660,849 downwards.
TTCCTTTCCACTTCTACTACATTTAAAGTACTACTCAACTACCTTCTCTCCATCTCTATCAACTTTTAATATACTTTAATATGTATAAATATTTTATGTATGTGGATTTCATAAATAATATCCATCACCTAGTAATGATTATCAATTTTTTATATTTTATATTTTCGCAGACTGCTTGTGTTGTGTCTGTTACTGCATCGTTGTACATGAGCGTATTTCTTCCAGAGTCGTCAATCATGAAAAATCGCATTTCTACGAATATCACAGCTGAAGCTGATTGTCTCCTACAAACGGAAAAGGCACAATCAAAAAAATGGAAGCTTTTCAACACTTTGCCTTCATTGGATGACTCTATTTGCTTGTTAAGGACTAGGTTAGCCACCCATACTCATCATCTTTTATTTATTTAATTTGGCAAAGTCTTACGTAAATTAGTTTCACTGTGAATCTGATTTACTTTTTAGTTATATTTTAAACGGTTAATGGATATTCCATTATATACTAATAGAAAGTTTTTTTTTACACTCGACTGCTAAATATTTAATTGTATTATTTATAATATATATATATATATATATATATATATATTGAGTTAGTGCAAAAATTAGTTTGTGGATTGGGTTGACTAATTTTACTATTTTTATTTTTCATTACTTGCAGCCGTGTATTTTCAAAAGCTGCAATAATTGCATTCTTGAGCACTGTTGCAAACGCTGGAGTCGGCACTTCTATGCTGGTACGTTCCATGGTCATGATCAAGAGTAATATCAAATTAACAATTAATTAATGTTTAAATGGCTTTAATTTTAATTATTTTGGTCATCTTGTAGTATTACTTGAAGGCTCAATTTCACTTCAACAAAGATCAATTTGCTGATCTCATCATAATTGCTGGAATTGCAGCATCGATATCACAGGTTTATTATATATATTTTTTTCTTTTCATTTTTTTTCCTTTTCAAAATTGCACATATTTATTTATAGTTCTAATTCACCTTTGTATTTTGGGATTTGTTCAGCTGATCCTCATGCCCATATTAACCCCTCTTTTAGGAGAAGTCAACATGCTTTCTGTAGGCCTATTTTCTAGCTGTGCTTATGTAAGATATATCCTATGTCACAATTTAATTTCATCAAATACGTGTGTTTGCATATATACTTATATCGAATCAGATGGAATCATATGTTTCATTATTTAGATATAATGCACATACTCATTAAAATTTAAACATGTGAAACATATGATTCCATCTGACCATGTATTATATGATTTTACTAAAATTTTAATTAACTCATTTCCACAGTCGGTGCTTCTCAGCCTTGCTTGGTCACCTTGGGTAAGTATTCGTCTTCCTTAGGCCATCTCCAACCACAAACTTCCAAATGAAGATCTCTAAACTTCAAAATACACTTTTTCACACTCTATTTTAAAAACATTCTCCAACCATGAAACTCTATATCTTACTTTATTTATTATTTTAATCACTTTCAATATATTACAATCATTAAATAATATATTTATCTTCGTATTTAAATTAATTTATACAATTAAATATTCAATTAGTAAATTAAATATTATTAATTTTATCAAAATCATAAAATGTAAATAAATTTGTAGTTTTCCAACATTCCGCCGTACTAGTGTATCATTTTTTATTATGTGTATTTGTATTTCTTTTCAGTTTGTGTTCACTTATTTTAATATGTCGGTGTTATAGCTAGGTAATGCATGTATGTCCATTTTAATATGTAATTGATATTTAATATATAATATATGTTTTATTGTATTTTACGTTATTTTTTTTGTAGGTAATAATAATACACAAAAAAAAATTAATTACACAATTAAAATTAAATTATAAATTAGTATAACAATAGAATTGTAATTATATTTAATAAATTATTAATATAGAATTGTAGTAATACATAATTGTAAATATTAATAAAATAATAGTTATAAAATATGGAGTTTTGAATAGTAAACTCCCTATATAGAGTTTACTATTCAAAACTCTTTCAAATCTTCAAAATAGAGTACGGTTGGAGGGAGCAAAACTTCATAAATGGAGTTTAACTCCATTTATGAAGCACCGTTGGAGATGGTCTTAACAAAGATTTTCACCGTAAAATTTTAGACCTGCCCCTAAATGCAGTTAACATATTTTTGAACCATTTTTTAATTTATGCGTGTCATATTTTTTGTGAACTTTGATAGAGCTAACCTAGCACATACAGTATCTTTCAAGCGAAAATACAGGGGACTTAAATTAATTAAAAACATTGTTATATAAATAAAGAATTAGGACAATGTAGAGGGGATCCTTAAGACTGATTTAAAATTTTTTTTCGAGGGAGACTAATTTTTTTATATTATAATGTCATAAATAAAAATATATAATTATACAATTTCCATACATCACATCACTACTCTTTTAACTCTTATCAAATTTGCAGGTTCCTTATGCAGCTTCAATGATGTATCTAGTATCGATTTTTACGGATCCATGTGTATGTACAAATATACTTCTTAAGTATAATCACCAAATTAATAATTCCTTAATTTTATCCAATTGTAATCTCATGACACTGCTTATACCATGCATACAGATAAGAAGCATTGCATCCAAGCAAACACGCCCAAGTGATCAGGTACATATATTGTTGTCTGTAATTTTTTCGATTTGGAGTGCGATTCCGTTGCATCGAAATATCACGTATAAATGAGCGACGATCGTATGTTAACAGGGAAAGTCTCAAGGGTGCATTACGGGCGTATGTTCATTAGCCAACATTATTTCACCTCTTGCTTTTACCCCTTTAACAGGTATATATAACTTAAATTGTTATTTATATATGTTGAGAATTTAGTCCCCGAATTTTTACAAATTCTCAACCAGGTTCATTAATTAATTTTCAGAAATTAATATATTCAATCTGATAAATATTTCCTTTTGTCCCTCAGCTTTGTTTCTATCAGATAATGCACCATTTTACTTCCCGGGGTTCAGCATTCTGTGCTCTAGCTTTTTTGCAGTAAGTATCTTATAAAATAATCATTTTTTTAATAATTATTCCTTTACTACACTCAAATTAGTTTTAAAAAAGGGTAAACACTTTTTTAATCTCTCAAGTTGTAGTATTACTTTTAATTTTTCTCCTCAATTTTTTTTTAACTTTGAAATTAGTCTTCACAGGTTTTTAGTCCTTTTACCAATAAACATATGTTATTTTTAGCTTTTAATAAAAATTGAACACTTATAATCTTCTTTGTCGCTATAATTTTTTTTGCACTATCAAAGCCTAACATATCATTGTTCCCATATCAGATGAATGAACTCTGTTTGTTGGTAAAAAATGACTAAAAAACCCTTAAAAAATATAGAAGAGAACCAATGATAGTAACTAATTTAGTAATATATTTTTTTTTGACAAGGTGATTTAATAATATTTGTTAATTAATTGTACAGATGATAGCTCTCGCACAGAGCCTTGCGTTAAGGCAGTTGCCTCCACCTCCACTCGAAAATTGCAGCAGCCATATAGAGCCTTTATGTTGATTGTTTTATTTAGTACACATGGTATATAAACAATTGTAAAATATATGATAAAATATTAAATTGTAAAGGGGATACAAATATACAATAACATATTTGTTGGTTATTATTTGATGCTCAATTTGGGCGATTTCGCATGAGTAAATTAGTTAAGAAGTCCCTAACTATGTTATGATTTTTTAAATTTGCATGTAAGAAAGTAATTTGTTTTGATTTAACTCCGAATCACATGGAAAATATGAGCAAATATAATTTTAAATCCAAGTACAACAAACTCCAAGTAGTTGGCTTAGAAGTGTGCTCCTACCTAGATCTTAGGTTCGAATGTGGAGAACCCACAAATAGACTGAGTATATATTTCTATGGGGCCATGTCAAATTACAACTATTAAAGAGTCAATTCTGAACCTATGCGTGATTTTAACAATATTTCGAGTGTTATTTTATTAGATTGATCCATTCTCTTACAAAATGACGTGCCACTTTAATCCTTTATTACATTTTAATTTTATAAAAAAAAAAACCTTTTGTATTGAGTATATATTTTTTATTATATGATATATATATTATTAAATTATTTATTAATTTAAGGTATTTAAATTATTTATTATTTTAAGCTTCATATTAAAAATGCATTTTATAGTTTTATACACATATTATTTATATATATATTTATTATGTAATATAACAATATTATTTTTCACTCTGATTTTTTTTATTACGCAATGTTTAATGTTGTGTGAATATCCCAAATAATACACAGGGGCTCATCTATATCTATATATATTTGTGTGTGAATTTCACTTGTATTAACTGTTATTTATCACACTTTATCTTATTCTAATATATTACTTTTTTTCCGTCAATCACATCACTTGTACTAAATCTATCATTTTATCATATTCCTTAATCAAAATACACATAAAAAAAGGTGAAAATTTATAACGTGACAGATAAACTTGTTCACGTATATATTTTACAACCCTAAAATACACAACCGCAAGTATACAATGTATATCGTAGTGTGGTAAGTACAAGATTAATCCCACAAGGAGGGGAAGTGTAAAAGTGACGTTTGTTGATCGAATTCTAAATAGACGTACGTGATCGAAAATTAAGTGTTTGATTACCCCTAATTGCCTAATGCCTACCAAATTGTCACAAGTAAACAATAACAGAGTAATAAGAAAAATCGATCAAGTATGCTCATGCAAATCACGAAAATACAAGTAAAATGGATTAAACTCGATTAAGAGAAAGTAGGTTCCAAGGCATATGTCACACTAAGGGGTCAATTTATGATTAAAAGCCTATTTAAGTGGTGTTGTGTTTATTCCTATAGGTTTGATCACTAAATAATGAATTAAAAGTTCTTTCGATCCAATTAATTCAAAAGAAATATTTGTACATGCATCTCCACCAAGCATGCATCATACATCCCAAAAAAGGCTCCTAAGATCATCTAATACCCTCCCAATAGTTGATCCTCTTTCGAGCTCACAATAAATTGGGTGGAATGCTTAAGTACGATTAATGAAAAATATTTCTCAATCCAATTTCAATTAATAATAAATAAAACACATTATCATGGCCATTGACAACATGTCTTGCAATGAAAATTAAGCATTCAAATCAGTGTTTTTAAAACTGGATCGGACCGGCCGGTTCGACCAGTTCGACCGTGAACCGGACTTGGATCCGATCCAAAATTGATTAAATAACCGTTTTACATGTTCGACCGGATCAAATCGACTGAAAACCGGAAAACCGCCAGAAAACCGGGAAACTTGGTAATTTCCGGTCTTACCGGTTTAGTTTTTTTTTAATATTTAATTATTTTAATTAGTATATACCAATTACGAACGCCACCTTCTTCTTTCTTCCCCAATTCTCTGCAGTGTGAACATACCTTCTTGCCTTTAGTTGTCGAAGACGAAGTCGCAACCACAACGGTGGATCAACCACAGCGCGACGACACGGTATTGTTCTATCAAATACTTTCTCTTCTCTAGCTCTGTTACGACCGCTTCTATCGCTCAAGTTGCAGATAGGAGTGTTCAAAAAAGACCGGACTGGAAAAAATAGCGGAACCGGACCGACCGTTAGATTCCGGTCCGATCTCCGGTCCGGACCGGTTTGGACCGGAATTTTTTTTTTAATTTTTTTTTATATATTTTTACTAATGCACTCTCAATTATTTTTCAAAACCAAATAATTGGTGAAAATGTGTTGAGATCTATTACATTTTTTGCAAATATATAATTTAACAAACATATTTAATTTATTTTTAGGGTCAAAATATCATTAATAATAATGTAAATAAAATTCACATTGGCGTAATCAAGATCAAACAATTTAATTTTCATACACAAACTCATCAATCTTGTTTTTGGTTCCATAAACTTAATTTTTTTTTTAAAATAATAATAAAAAAAAAGGTCCAACCGGTCCTAATCCGGACCGGATTAATTACGGTCCGGTCTAGGGTCCGCCCTTTAGCACACATTCCGGTCCCGATCCAAACTGGTCCCGGTCCGATCCGGTTTTGGACCGGTGCACACCCCTAGTTGCAGATTACATATGAAAATTGATAAATGTTGCTGAGGCGTACAATTGATAAACTTCAAGAAAACCCTAAACCAAAGTTAAAAGATAGGTCACTTACTCAAATAAAAACAAAACAATGGGAGCCCAATTATTATATTAGCAAAATGACCCAATTATTATATTAATTAAAAAAATTAATTAATGGTCTAATTAAATAAAAGATAGAATAATATAAAATTATAAATAATTAATTAGTAATCATTTTAACGGTTGAACCGCCGGTTAGACCGGTCCAACCGGTTGAATCGTGAACCGGTGGCCAGTTCGGTTCGATCGCCGATTCGGTTATGAAAACACTGATTCAAATATATATAGACAACACAAACACCAAATAAACAAGAAATCAATTCATAAACACCATCCAAAGTGTTAACATAGCCCTAAAACCAAAAGTGTTCTAGCCAAACATAATCATAATCTAACTTTTACAAAATGAAATGACAAAAGTAAATAAAAAGTAAAGGAAAGAGAAAGCTTAGTCTAGAAGATGATGGAGACTAGAATTTCTAAGCTTTTGGCCAAAGTCTTGCTCCAAAATGTGAAGAAATGAAGAAATAGATGTTACATACGTTCAAGTGTGTGTTTGTGTGTGGGTTTTTGCTCCCAAATTGAGTCTAAAAATGACAAAAGTTTGAAAATAGGGTATATATAGTCTTGGGGTAGGATTTGGGAGTGTGTGTTGCAAGTAGGTCCTTGAAAAATGGAGAAAATACACTAAAATCATCGAAAACAGGGTGACTCGGCCGAGTTGGCGAGCTCGGTCGAGTCAGGACAACTTTTATCGGTTGCAGGCCAGCCTCGGGCTCGGTCGTGCTGGATTCTTACCCTGCCCCTTGGTGACTCAGCCGTGCTGGCCTAACCTCTTCTCTGTATGGGCTCAGTCGTGCCCTCTTGTTGGCCCCAATCTCTGTATCGACGTCCGACTCCTCGGACCTAGGGCTAGGTCTGTGCTGTCTTTTTGCCTTGGATTGTCCGGGACGTGTCATGCTGGCTCATTGTTTTGTGTGTAACTCTTGCTCCCGAACTCTGATCAACTCGATTCTTTTTTCCATTCCGCTCCATTTTTCGAAACAAATCCAATGGTGCAATCCGCTCTTCAGTTAAGTGAGATATGTGATTCGCGTGGAATTTGCATAATTTTAGTGCACACTTTGAGCTCAATTTTTTCACAATTTCATGATTTTGTTGATCAATTTGGATAAATTCACTTGATTTGGAGAAAGGTGGTGTTTTATGCATTTTGTAGAAAAAATGAATATTTTGAAGGCAAAAACACCCACCTAATTTTTAGTGGAGCGAACAAAGAAAGAAATTAAGATCGAAAGTAAAACGAGTAGGGAATAAATTATTTGGGTCAACAATTAAATTTGTTGGCCCATTTAATTAAAAGTGGGCTACGTGTTTAACAAAGAAGCCCATTTATTAAATTGGGGCATGAGCAATTAATGATCCCATTTGAGGAACAAAGAGGATAGAGAGAGAGAGAATCGCAGAGAGAGAAGTTGGCCAAAGTGTTGAAGAGGGAGATAACAAATTAAGAATAAAGTGACTTGGACAAAAATGGAGTTCGCGAGTGCAGGCCACGCGGGGGATTTCACGTAGTTACAGGTGCGATTCTAGGTGCGATTCTAGGTGCGATTCCCGATTGAAACAGATTAGAATGTTCTTTTAGGTTTTCTTGTACTCTGAGCCCTAATCCTTCACGCTTTACCACAATCATTACGATTGTGAATTGTTTATTGGATCTTTCTGATTGCTTTGGCGTAGTAGAATTAAATTGGTCGGATTCTACTCTTCCCCAAATTGTGATTACGTATTTCGCGTGTCCAAATCCATTTTCTTAGCCGTTCATTTCATTCTCCGATACACCGATTCATCTTCCATTGTAGAGGTATGATGGAGGCTAGGTCTAGATGGGGGCTATGTTGCAGCAAGCTTCCAGCATTGGTCAGATATGGGCTGAGAACGGGTATTTATAGAGCTTCTTCCAAAGCTTTGATCACATCTCATCTTTCTTCTCCATCTTGCTTCTTATACGAAAAAATGGCGGACAATCTCAGGAGTCCTTTTCGGAGAGTCTCTCTTTCAGAAACGGAGGATACCCCAGTGGTAGTTGGTGATCATGAACTGATCCTCCTCCGCTTTGCTCTTCTGGGGAGATTTACTGTCAGAAAGCCCATTAGCATAAAAGAATTGCTGGTCACCATGAGAAAGATTTGGAGGTCCGAAAGCAATGTCAATGCAGTTCATCTTGGAGAGGGCTACTTCCTTTTTGATTTTGAAGATGTGTTCGACTGGAGCAAAGCTTTCCATCGTCAACCATGGATAGTTAACGGTCCTATGCTGATTTTGTCGAAGGTTCGGGGAGATGAACAACCTAGGGATCTGGTGATTAACATGATTCCAATGTGGATTCAGGTTCATGGGCTACCTTTGTATTCCATGACGAGGCAGATTGCTTACAAACTGGGGGAAAGGCTAGGAGATGTGATTGAAATGGATTGTCCCAATGGAGAGACTGCTTGGGGTCGTTGCCTCAGAATCAGAGTACTCATGAATCTTAGTAAGCCACTTTTCCGTACTTCTCATATAACTGTCAGGGGGGAAACTATCACTCTTCCACTTCATTATGAAAAATTGGGGGAGTTCTGCTATTTCTGTGGTTCACTTACTCATGTGGACAAAGAATGTCCAGAGAGATATTATGAGAATGGGCATCAACACTCTAACAGCAAACGATTTCCATTGTGGCTGAGGGTAGAAGGAATGAGGGGTCTGGACCCTAAACTGTATGAGTTTTTGAAGAGGGAAAATAATATGGCAACTCCTGGAAAGGTTAACTCAGATAATGGCAATGCTGGCGCTTCTTCTTCAAACCCTCCTAAAAGAGCCACTTCATTTATGGGCATGGAGCTGGCCCCAGTTGTGTGGAGAGGTAACTCTAACAGATTTTCTGATGAAGACAGGTTTTTTGCTGACTCGGCACTGCAGGATGAGGACATTCTTCTCATGGATAATGACAATGCTAGGGCTCTATTAAAGGAATCTCAGGCTTCTCACTTTGAAGAGGAGGCGTTCAATGTTAACAGGATTTATGGACCTCCCCGTGGGATTCAAATCAGGGAAGGAATGGGTGCTGGCAAAGGTACTATGAGCAGATTGGAGAATGGAGACAGTAGCGGAAAGTTAAAGGGACCTATGTATCCTGAGAAGGGTAAGGGCAAAGAGATTATGGGCTCGTCAAAAGGATTGAAGAAGAGGGGGCGTCCCGTTGAGGTTAGTGACAAGGATGGTATTATGCAGGCTGTGAATGAGGAAGTCTTTCCGGAAGAAGAGATAGGTCGGAAGAGGCACAAAAGTGATGATGATGGAGCAAGCTCAAGTATGGTGGAGAAGGGTGAATCCCATCTCCGCCGGTCTGAATGAGATTCTTGGTTTGGAATGCTCGTGGTTTGAGGGGATCACAAGCATTCCAGAAAATTAGGCGAGTTATTGCCATAAATAAACCCTCTTTGATGTTTGTTATGGAAACTAAGGTGTCCTCTAGATTAGTTCAGAATTGGAATTCTACTTTTTGTTTCAAATATTGTATTGTAGTGGACGCCGTAGGCAGGCATGGAGGCCTAATCTTATTTGCTACTCATGAAATGGATATTAAGTTGCAGTCCTATTCACTTGGGCATATTGATGTTTGCATTAAATCGAATGATAGAGTTTGGTTTTTCACTGGTTTCCAAGGAAACCCTAACAGTAACTTAAGGCATTTTTCTCATGAATTACTGGGCAAGATTAAGAATTCACATGGAAATATTAAAGAATGGGTGATAGGGGGGATTTTAATGAGATTCTTAATTCTTATGAGAAAAAGGGTGGTATTTTCAACTGGAGAACAAGAAAATGTATGGATAAATTCAGAAACTGTTTATTAGACTTGGAATTGGTGGATTTGGGATACAAGGGTCCTGTTTTCACTTGGAATAACAAGAGAAAAGGGGATCATAATATTATGGAAAGACTTGATCGATATGTTGCTAGCATTGAATGGAAGAATTTGTTCAAAAACTTTGAAGTGCAAAACCTACACTGGTGGGGTTCGGATCATCGAGTTATCAGTTTAGAGTGTAATTTAAACATAGTTCGATGGCAGAAATGTGGTAAAAAAATGTTTCGCTTTGAAAATGCCTGGATGGTGGATTCACTATGCATTGACACTATCAAAAATGCTTGGAAAGGCCATAACTTGGGAGTTCCCCTTTTCAGTCTTCTTGAGAAATGTGCATCTGATCTCTCAGTATGGGCAAAGCATAACTTTGGAGTTATTGACAGGAGGACGAAGGACTTGGTTAAAAAAATCTCTAACATTGAAGCTAAGAACTTGACACAAGAGAATCTAGAGGAACTGGAATTTTTGGAGAGAAATCTTGAAACTCTTTTATCTCAGCAAGAGGAGTATTGGCACCAAAGAGCCCGAACTAATTGGATGTTAAGTGGGGATAGAAACACAACATATTTCCATAGACGTGCATCGGAAAGATTTAAGAAGAACACCATCAAAGGTTTTATGGATGTGGAAGGCACTTGGATTACATCCAAATCAGGAATTGAAAAGGAGCTTAAAGTGTACTTTGGAAAAATATTCTCTACTTCTAATCCATCTTTAGCAGAAATCCGATCATTCTCATCATGTTCTCAGGTACAAGTTTCACATCAGATGAACTCTTTTCTTGATAATGATTACTCTAGGCAGGAGATCAAATTGGCAGCTTTCAATCTTAATCCTAATAAAGCCCCAGGCCCGGACGGCTTTAATTCGAGATTTTTTCAAGAAAATTGGGACATTGTGGGAGAGTCGGTTTTGGATGCTGCACAAAATATCCTCAACAATAATGGTGAATTATCGAATTGGAATAACACTCTAATTTCTTTGATTCCAAAGATTAATGATCCTACTGCGCCAGAACATTTCAGGCCTATAAGCCTGAGTAATGTGTTCTACAGGATCATTGCTAAATCAATTGCCAATAGGCTTGCAGTGCTCATGCCTGAGATTATTGATGAAAATCAGAGTGCATTCATTAAGGATAGACAAATATTTGACAATATTCTTATTAGCTATGAATGTATGCACTGGCTGAGAAGTAACAGAAGCTTAGCAGGATATGCGACGCTTAAACTCGACATGAGTAAAGCATATGATCGGATTGAATGGTCTTTCTTGAACGAGCATATGAGAAATCTTGGTTTTTCTGATAAATTTATTACAATGATATTGAAGTGCATTTCGTCAGTTTCATATTCTTTCAAGGTTAATGATTCAATTGTGGATGGATTTAAACCGACAAGGGGATTGAGACAAGGGGATCCCCTTTCCCCTTTTTTGTTTCTGTTGTGTGCTCAAGCATTGTCTTCTCACATTAATCATTTGGCTAAGCTGGGCCTCATTGAAGGTGTCAGGATTGCTCGTTCGGCTCCTATGATCTCTCATCTCCTATTTGCAGATGATAGCATTGTATTTTTTAAAGCAAAACCTGAATATGCATATCAATTGTCTCAAGCATTATGGAAGTATGAAAAAGCTTCTGGCCAAGTTATCAATTTTGACAAATCTTCTATTGTGTTTAGCCCATCAACTACAGATCATGTTAAGGCTCAGGTAATCAACATTCTCAAAGTCAATCCTTCACAGGGACATTCGATTTATCTAGGCCTTCCAACTTTTTCTCTGAGGGGTAAGAGACTTCAATTTTCATATTTATTGGATAGGCTTAAACACAAAGTGGATAATTGGAAAAAAAAAAATTTCTCAGAGGGGGGAAAAGAAGTTTTGATCAAGGCAGTGCTTCAAGCTATACCCACCTATGCCATGTCTTGTTTCAAGATTCCAATTCAATTGTGTGGGGATATGGAAAAAATCATTGCAAACTTTTGGTGGGGAAACGATCAGGGTCATAACAAACTTCATTGGATTCGATGGGATAATATGTGTAAATCAAAGGAAGAGGGGGGCATGGGATTTAGAAAAATGCATCTATTTAACCAAGCCCTACTAGCTAAACAAGTTTGGAGATTGATGACTAAACCGGAATCGTTGATTGCAAAGATGTTCAAGGCTAGATACTTTAAACATGGTGATATCCTTGATGCTCAAATAGGGAGCAACCCTTCCTACGTTTGGAGATCACTTGTATCCAGTTTTCTTGTCATTTTGAGAGGCACTCGTTGGACTATTGGCAATGGAAGACAGGTCTCTTTATTCAAACACGCGTGGGTGCAAGGTCTAGACAAAGGATTGGTCTACTCTAGGATAGCTTCAGGCCATAATATTTCATATTTTCTGGACGAGGAAAGATTTTGGAGGGAGGATGTTCTACGCATTGCTTTCTTGCCATTTGAAGTTGAAGCTATTCTTAATACTCCGGTTGGCAGACACGACGAGGAAGATCAAAGGTTCTGGAAATTCGACGCAAAAGGGAACTATTCTGTCAAATCAGGGTACTGGGAGGCTTTTAACATGAGCAGGTTCAGCTCGGATTGCACTGGCCATTCAAATGAGGATTCCAAGAAAACATGGTGGAAATTTTTGTGGAATCTCAATTTGCCTCCAAAAATCCGAATCTTTGTTTGGAAGATTTATATGGACATTGTCGCTACGGAAGGTAATATTGCAAATCACCATGTTCCTATTGATCCTATCTGCGGATTGTGTGGTTCTTATTACCCGAATACTCTTCATTCCATATTTTTCTGTCAAGAAATTAAGAGTGTATGGAAACAAGCGAATTACTGGGAAGTTGTTAAGCAAGGTAAATGCCTGATCACTCTTGATTTTATTCATTATCTCATGGGGTCTGTGGACTTGTGTGAATTGGAAAAGATATTTATGATTGCTTGGGGAATTTGGAAGGAAAGATGCAGTATTATTCATAACAAACACGGCCGGAGACCTAAGATTAAGAATCATATTGGAACCCAGCTTGTGGAATATTTAAGATCATATCAGGATATCAGGCGGAGGGGTTCCGAGGAAGGTAAAAAGGACAACGTTATGAATGATGATGAGAATATCCAGAGGGTTGATTGGCATATGATTGTAGAGGTGGATGGGGCATTTAATCAACAATTGCATCAGTTTGGAATTGGAGGAGTCTTTTATTGCGAAGATGGCACTTGGGCTAAATCGTTTTCTAAGAAAATTCCTCCTCAGAGAAGTCCTCTGGGATCAGAGCTTATGGCTATTGAAATGGCGCTAAGCTTGGCAAATCAAGATAGGATTAGCAGAATATTGATTAAGACGGATTCTATGCAAGCAATCAATCTTTGCGGGAAAGAGAATCAAAATTCATATAGAGGCCCCGAAAATGGAATTATCCGAAGAATTATAGAGCTTAAAAATAAATTTGTTGTGTGCAAATTTATATATCTACCTCGGAATGATAACAAGAGGGCCCACAGATTGGCGCATGACGCCTTCAGTACTACCGATTCTTACGACAGAGTTGGAGATACGTGATGAGGAAACCTAGCTTTTTTCTTGCTCTTATTGTTGTATGGTTTTCTCCATTTGGTTCCAAAAAAAAAAAAAAAAACAAATTAATCGTGGGCCCCATTTCTTTAGTAGCAGTGACGACCTATTTCTTCCACATTCGTAGTGGCTCCTTCTTCAAACGGGGTGGCGACGACGACGACTTCAAACGGGGCAGCGATGGCGGCCACCTAGGGTGGGAGGAAGAAGGTGAGGTGGGTGTACTGTGTGAAAATGTGACAAAATAGGGAGAGAGAATTTAATAAGAGTTTAAAATGGAAGGAGTATTTTAGATCTTTTCACGTGGGTGTCCTCATCTCAGGGTTTGTGTATTTAGTTAGTTGGTGTCCTCAATAACCTAGTGTGTGAATAACTGTGGCCATAGCCCAAAACCCACAAAAAAATTACATGAGCAAAGTAGTGGGCCCAATAAGTAATGGGGAATGGAAGTTATTCCATTAGGGAATAGTTATACACACATACAAAGTTATTGAGGACACCCACCGACTAAACACACACACCGCGGGATGAGGACATCCACGTGGAAAACCCCAAAGTACCCTCCTTCTTCTTCTTAATCCTAATTTTCCTTTTCTTTTGGTACACCCACTCTAACAGTCGCCGAAACTCTTCTGTCAGTCAATCAGCCGATTCACGGCCGCGCCACCACACCGTTGCCTAGCTCCACCTCCCTTCCTCCCACTCTTAGGCGGTCGCCGCCCACCTCCTCATCCCTCTAAGCGGCCGCCGTCGTGACCCCCTCCGTTTGAAGCCGTTGTCGTCGCCGCTTTTACTGAAGAGAAGGCCAAGCAATGGGGCCGCCGTCGCGACCCCCTGCTTCGCCATTCGCTCGGGCGCCGTCGTCGCGACCCTCTCCCTCACCCTTCGCACGGGCATCGCTGTTGAGACCCCCTCCCTCGCCCTTTGCACAGACGTCACTATCGCGACCCCCTCCTCCGCCATTCGCCTTCGCGTTCGCAACCTCCTCCTTACGATAAGTTTAGGGTTTAGGAAAAATAGGATTGAAGATTTCTGAAATTGTTTAGGGTTTTTTTACTTCCTACAGCTACAAAAATAATTTTTTTTTTTGAATTTTTTGTGGTTTTCCGAATTTTTTTGCCGAAATTAATTACTTTTTTCGAATTTTTGTATTTGTTCGAAAATTTTTGCCGAATTCAGTTACTTTTGTTCGAAAATTTTCTTATATCCGATTTTTTTTCTCGAACATGTAATCTATTTTCCATCTTTTTTTTCGAACATTTAATATGTGTTCAATGTTTTTTTCAAACATTTAATCTGTTTTCAATTTTTTTTTCGAACATTGTTTTTTTTTTTGTTTTTTAATAATTTTTTTTAATTGAAAGATGGTGGTTGTTTTGATGGTGATGGTAGAAATGAGATGATTCTGGCGTGAAATGAAATTAGTGGTGTACTCATCTACTTTTTTTTTTAAAATCACATGAAAGGTATATGAGACATTTTACATGTCCTTTCGGATGAAAAGAATTGTTCCGTCAATAGGTATGTGTGTGTATAACCGTTCCCATTCCATTAACATCGTTTAATTACAACGCTACACGGAAGTAAACAATAAAAAATGAACCATCACACAAAAAAAAACACTTATCACAACATGAATGGTTGGGTGTAGTAATCTTATAGTCCAATTTTGTTACATATAAAAAAAGAGGTGAATTAAGTAATGCCAACAGTGACACGAGTAAGTTTCAAGCAATGAGTGTTGAAACCGAAAATTACTAGACAAACAAATTTGGACAGCATAACACATAGGTTGCCTAGGATAGTTGATTTTTTAGTACATTTTAAGATTAGAAGACATGAATGGTTGGGTGTAGTAATCTTATATAGTGGAGTATTTTTTTTCAATATTAAGGTTTATATAGTAGTTTCATGGGTTGGTCTGCTATGAACTTGAGTGCATGTTGTACACCCTAGTCCATGTTGCACTTTTCAATTTTACTGACTTACACTTCTTGGTAAATGGTGTTGCACTTTTCAATTATTAAACTGTATAATAATATTTTTAGTAATAATTGAAAAGTGCAACACCATTTAATAAAAAGTGTAAATCGACTAGGGTGCACAACATGCACTCGAGTGCATACTAGACTTTACCTAGTTTCATTCATGTATCATAAATTAATATATTTAATTAGTTACAATATATTGGTAGATATATAAATATATTACATTAGACTATGGGAAAACAAAACAAAAATTTAATGATCTATCTATAATAACTTTCATTTTTAGGTCTAATTTAATATTTTATTCGTGATTGGAAAATAAATATTTCAATTTATATATGAAAGTGTACATATTAAATGGTAAAGTCTAGTATACACTCGAGTGCATGCTGTGCACCCTAGTTTATGTGCACTTTTCAGTTTACTGACTTACACTTTTTGATATATGGTGTTGCATTTTTCAATTATTACTAAAAATAGTATTGTACAGTTTAATAATTGAAAAGTGTAAGTCAGTAAACTGAAAAGTGCGATAAAGTGGGATAGCTCAAGTGGTTAGAGCACCACTACCTAGGCCTTAGGTCCTGGGTTCGAGTCATGAGGAGGGGAAAAAAAAGGATGGGTATTTAACTTCCATAAAAAAAAAAGAAAAAAAAGTCTAATATGCACTCGAGTGCATGCTGTGCACCCTAGTCCATGTTGCACTTAAAAAGTGCAACATGGACTAGGGTGCACAACATGCACTCGAGTCCATAGCAGACCAACCCTAAATTTATATGAAAAAAAATTATTTTTACATATAAAGTTTGAATGAACAATTTTTTTTTAATTATATATAAAATTTAATTGTGTACAAAGATAATAAGTATCATAAGATACATAAATGGTATAGAGCGTAGACACTATTTATGTGCGGCATTAAATTCTTTTTTGTTTATATTTAATTTGAATTTAATATCATATTAATATTTTATTTTGTCCCTAACAAAATAATAAAATGGAAAAATATCATTTTTGGTCACTGAACGAATTCATTTCCCTTTATTTTATAATAGTTGAGATTGAGAGATCGAGAGATTAAGGGAATTTAGGCACTAGGCAAATTTTTTTTTTTTAATTATTCCTCGCAGAATCCCTCGGCATCTGACAAAATTATTTAATGGCCATTTAACATCGTCCACTCTAGCTCTAGCTAAACACGCTTGTAAGCCAACCAGAACCAACGGCTCTAAAGAAAGGGAAAGGCACAAGAGCCCAAAGCCTTCCGCCTGGACCAACATGGAAAGGGTGGGCCCAGATAATTTAACAACCAAAGGCCCAATCAAATTTGAGTTACCAAGACCAGCAAATGATTTGTACATTTTTGTTGGTTATAAAGCATTCATGAAGCTTTTAATTTTTCGATGTGGGATCTACATAGTATTTCACATAATGAATTTGAAATAATAAAAAATTCCAGCTCCATGCCAACTATATGTAGCAATGTAGAGTCGAACCTGCAACCTTGTGTGTGTATGCTACTTGTATACCAATTTGGCTAGAAGCAGTATTTGTTATATTTTAAATACAATTAAGATATATTACACACTTTTAGATTTTTCTTTTTAAATTTATTTAATTAATTAATTTAAAAATTGTCAACCCATAATTATGTTTAATTTTTTTTAACACACAAATATGCATACTAATTATATTTGTTAAATTGGTTACGACCCAATTGCCAATTGAACAAGTTGTACACATACAACATAATTAAAATTACATACCACAAAAAAAATATATATATAACATTCTCAACTTCAATTAAAAATACATCACACAATAATTTCATTTTGATATTTTAATTAATTTCTTTAATTAAGTATTAATTGTTTTTAGTTCAATGTGATGATTAGGAGTGTTAGGCGCACATTCAACAGAAAACGAGTGTATTGATCGATTCTTAATTATTTCACTAAGTTAATTAGAGGCTGATTTAGTTATTTAATTTTTGAAAATTAAATTTGAATGTATATAATTATAAATTAGCAGTAAAGAGTTGAGAGTATATAATTATCAGAAAATAATAATTTTGTCAATGAAAGTTTTTTTGCCGAGGGTTTTCACGAGGGTCCGCAAGCCCTCGGCAATTTTAAATGGTATGTCAAGTTGCCGAGGGACTTTCCCTCGCTGTTTTTCAAGGGCTAAAATGCTCTCTATTTCCCTAGGCATTTACCGAGTGATTTCCTTTGCCCTTGCTAATTAGCGAGGGTTATCTCTTCTCTTGTAATATCCCTCAGCATTATATTCCCTCACTAAATCCCTTGCTATTTAGCGAGGGATTTAAACCCCTCAGTAGAATCCCTCGCAATTTCACCCATTTTTTGTAGTGTTGTGACAAATTCGGTAGGCAATTTAGGGTAATTCAACATTCAAAATTTCGATCATTGTTTATTTAGAACTCGATCAACAAACGCCACTTTTACACTCTCCCTCCCCGTGGGATCGACTCGTACTTACCTCACTACGATTTACACCGTATACTTGCGGTCGTTTATTATAGTGTTGTAAAATACGCGAACAATATGGTATGTGTTTTGCTCTCGAAATCCTCATTTTTCCTACAAAATGATAAAAACACTACATTTCTCTCAATTTGACCAAAGTGTCCATAATTGATCAATAAAATAATGAAATCATGAGCAATATGAGCTTCAAATGTGCACTAAAATCATGCAAATTCCACCCGAATCAAGGGAGTATATAATATTGAAGCATGTGTAAAAATGTCACTTACATGTATAGTATTGTATTGGTATTGTAGACGTGTACGACCGATATGCAACCACGTGTCAAATTGGCACGTGAAGATTTTTGTATGACAGTGTAGGTATATAAGGATCGTATATATATACGAGCACGTGTCGAAGTGCCACGTGCATATTATTGTATATATGTAGTGTTGTCAAACGAACTGATTGCTCGTGAGCTCGACTCGATAAAACTCAAACTCGTTAGATACTCGATTTACTAACGAGACGACTCGATAACTAATTTTTTTATTTTAATTCCATTAGGCTCGTTAACGAGTTGAGTTCGGCTCGATAAGAGCTCTAATCAAGATCGAACTTTAAGTACTTGATTCACGTATTATGCAACACCAAAATACATGACCGCAAGTATACAACGTATATTGTAGCGTGATAAGTACGAGGTCGATCCCACGAGGAGGTGTAGTTTAAAAGTGGAGTTTGTCGATTGAATTTTAAATAGACGGCGGTCGATAAGTTTTAAGTGTGAAATTACTCCTAATTATCTACTCAAAGTGTCACAAATAGACAATTAAAAGAGTAAGAAAGAAATCGATCAACAAATGCTCATGCAAATAACAAAACGAGAGAAATACGGTTAAACCTCGAAGACGGAAAGGGAGGTTCCAAGGCATATGTCACACTAAGGGGTCAATTTATGATCAAAAGCCTATTTAAGTGGTGTTGTGTTGATTACTATAGGGTTGATCACGAAATAATGAATTAAAAGTTATTTCAATCCAATTAATCCAAGAGAAATGTCACACAAACTAGTATCTTTATCTAGCATGCATAATAAACCTCAAAAAGGGTCATAAGATCATCTAATACCCTCCTAATAATTGATTCTCTCTCGAGCTCACAATAATATGGGGTCGAATGCTTAAATACGATTAATGAAAAAGATCTCTCAATCCAATTTCAATTAATAATAAATCAAACACATTATCATGGCCATTGACAACATGTCTTGCAATGAAAGTTAAGCATTCAAATAGAAATAGCAACACAACCACCAAATAAACAAGAAATTAATTCATAAACATTATCCAAAGTATAAACATAGCCCTAGAACCAAAAGTGTTCTAGTTAATCAACAACATAATCCAATTAACAAAATAACAAAATAAAAATATAGAGAAATAGAAATCTTAGTCTAAAGTATGGTGTGGAATGAAATTCCAAAGCTAATGATGCCTCCCTTGCTTGAATCGATGAAGAATTGAAGAAGTTATGGCCAAATCACCTCCAAGTGTGTGTTTGTATGTGTGGAATTTTAGGAATTGGGGGAAGGTACCATTGGTTTTAAGAATGAGGGCTTATATAGTGTTGGGGTAGGGTTTGGGTGCAAGAATTGCAAGTTGGTCCCTAAAAATGGCGAAAATGCACAAAAAATGGAGTAGCACGGCCGTGCACGGAGCT
Organism: Galeopsis tetrahit; assembly: GCA_963675135.1. Classification (NCBI taxonomy): domain Eukaryota; kingdom Viridiplantae; phylum Streptophyta; class Magnoliopsida; order Lamiales; family Lamiaceae; genus Galeopsis; species Galeopsis tetrahit. Next base: position 18,640,968 of record OY776125.1, on the reverse strand, counting down.
CGGCCGTGCAATGTGAAGTGGCCGCCCAGGTGCTCGGCCGAGCAAGGGCCTCGGCCGTGCCGTGGCATGGCCTCATTTTTTCTGTATCGGGGATGACATGCCCGAGCATCAAGCTCGACTGTGGCGCTCAAGTGAGGTGCTGGGGGCAGCTCGGCCGTGCTCGCTCGGCCCTCCAAGTTGCTGCATCGATCGTGGCCATCTCGGGCGCTCGTCTCAGCCGCGGCCTATGATTTTGGCTTTGAGGACAGCTCGGTCGAAGCATGAGCTCGGCCGTGCTCTAGGTCGACTTCAAACTTTCTTGTCTTGTGCATATCTTTTGCCTCGGGTGCCCGATCGACTCGATTCTTTTTGTTATTCCACTCCGTTTTTCGAGACGAATCCAATGGTGCACTCCTCGTTTTGATCCAGTGAAGTATGTTAGGTGTTTTGCTCCAAATTCCATCGTTTTTCCTACAAAATTGACAAAACACAACTTTTCCCTCATTTTGGCTCAAATCATCATATTCAATCCATAAATCAATGAAATCAACATCAAAACGAGCTTCACATGTGCATCTAAAGTGTGTAAATTCCACCCGAATCAGTACTCGACTCGGCTTGAATAACAGGTCAAATTGTATGGCATTGTAGGTATGTACAATCAATGTATGATCACGTGTCAAATTAAACATCACGTGCCAAATTAAACATCACGTGGAAATTGTTGTATGACATAGTACACGTGTATGGCGATAATTGGTAGGCCGAGTCGGTGGTCAGTCTATAAAAGTCGCAGTCCTATTAGAGAATTTTATAATGTGTTGAAGTATTATATCATCGTTGTATTTCATTGTTCTCCTTATGTATCTTCTCTTTTTGTTTATCCTATATCTGATTCGTCTCCCATTTCTCCATCTTCCTCCCACACGTTGTTGACTAAAACATTTGTATCCACCACATCGAAATTTATTCGTCGCGCCCTCTTCCGCTCTATTGTGCCTATTTCTATGCTTCTCTGATATTCTATGTTCTCAAAGAAAGGTATTTAATACGTTGTTGTAATTCCTCTTTCACTTTGACTCAATTTTTTCCTGCTACTATGCTTTAGATCTGATAATATTTTTTTTTTAAAAGTTTTTTTAATTCCGTTTATTTCGAATTAAGAATTTACAGATTCTGAATTTATAAGTTTGTTTACCCCTATTTCTAGATTTTTGGCATGGGCCACCACCTCCCATCGAATGCTTCCGATGCCTTTGCATTCGTTTATCATCAGGTATGTTGATTATATGTTGATTTTATTAGTTCATAAATATTTTACAAACTTAGTCATGAAATTTTCAAAATTTGTCCACATTTTATTAATCGGTATGCATCGTTTCAATAAAAGTTTAATATTGATATAACATATTATTTGTTTGTTCATTTATCTTGCGATTGAGATTGCAGATCTCAAACTCATTGAATCAACATGTTTAATATATCGATCGATAAGGAATACAAAAATTTAAAAAGTCTCAATTTGCATTTAATTTTTAGGTTATATTTTGAATTCGAAATTAGAATTAATTATTTTTTGCTCAATTCACTTTTTGGTTTAATTGTTTTTTCTAAATTCAAGTTTTGGTGAAAAATTCAAAGCTTACCAAATCTGGTTATGATTACATATTTCTAATTTGCCAATTATTATAAAGGGAAATTTGCTTACCAAATTGTTAATTACTTTAAAATGTCTCAATTTAGGTTCATTTTTATAAAATTGAATGTCTAATTTAATTTATTTTTGCTCAATTCAAAATCAGACTCTAAAAATATTTTCTCTCGTACAAAGTGGCAATTTTTTTTTAGAGATATATGTCGTTTTCTAATGACGTGTTGTTTAAATTAAAATTAAAAAATTGCTAATGGATCTCAAATGCAGATTTTTCTAAGCTGAACACTTAAATTGAAATTTAATTTAAAAATTGAGCATTTTTATGAAAAATTTCCTATATTGTCGGCTTATAAATATGATGTGGGTAATATGATTTTTAATTCCACCCAAATTACTTAATTACTTTATAAATGGTCAACATATAATTATTCACCGTCCAAAATTTATGTAGAACTATAATCTCACACAAAATTTATCCTAATTGCAAGAATATCTATGAAATGTTTATGAATTAACAATTTTATAGTAGTACTTTTTTTTTTTTTTTTTTTTAAAGTTAATAATTTTTTTGACTGTGTATTTAAGGTGACGTTCCATATATGGCTAGAAGAATTCGAAATCATTATTTTCTGCAAATAATAGGAATGTTGAATGATTATATATTTAAAATGATGAAATGGTTTAGTAACAATAATTATATGTCAAATCCAATACATAGTAGGTAATGGATTTTATGGTCAGTAAATTTGACGTATAATAATTGGAAAATAAGAAATAAGTAACTAATACCTGATTATATATACCATATTAATTATTGACAAATTGCATTTAATACATTCGTATGAATTTTTTTATCTAGTAATGCATTTTCTCCTATAAATAACATTTCTTCTAGGGGTTTGTTCACTCAACCTCCCTCGTTTAATTTTCAATTTATTTTCTCACTCGTTTTATATATTTCACAATGAATTCCTCAGATGGAACCAATCCCAATGAAAACAACCCTAACCTTCCCCCTTCAAATGGTAAACAGAAGGGGAAAGGTCGTAAAAAGCTAGCCATGGAGAAGATAGAAAACGAGGCTAATCGTCAAGTCACGTTTTCAAAACGACGCACTGGCCTTTTGAAAAAGGCCAGCGAACTCAGCACTCTATGCGGTGCTGAGAGTGCCGTAGTGGTCTTCTCTCCAAGCGAAAAGGCCTACTCATATGGTCACCCTAACATAGAAACCATTGAGAATAGGTTTCTAAACACCAACGTAGGGCCCATACCACCGCATCTCGAAGGAGGCAACTACCGACTCAACCAGGAGCTCATACGAAAGGAAGGGCTCCTAGAGCGTGAGAGACAACATAAGAGGGAACTCAACCAAACGATGTTCCAACCGGACATCAACGAGCTAGACTACGAGCAACTCAACCAACTACAAGAATCAGTGTTGGAATTTAAATCTCGGCTTCAAGATGCTACAAGTTCGGAGGGTCGTACAAACGTTCCCGGGCTAAACCTTGAACAGGGTGGCCCAAGTACTATTGGATGTGAAGTCCAGTATCCTTTTGGTGCAAGTGGTTCATCTCATGGTGTAGGGGGTTCATGCAACGCCAATTCCAATGTCTTGATCCCTTATAATTATAACAATCCAAGTGGTGAGGCCCTATTTGAGGATTCAGAGGCATCAACCTCAGATATAGAGACAGAGGATGAAACATAGTTTCAAACAAGAATTAAGACACAACAATGACCATGAAAGACATTTTTAGATTTGTATACCCTTTACCATTTTTTGTTATTTTTTATTAATAAAAAATAATTGTTCACCCTAGTATATCAGAATTTAATGTTTTTATGTTTATTATGAATGTAATCAAAATATAAAGTGGCGATGGATCCAAAATTTTAAATTTGTGTATAATAAGTATTATTTAGTTTTTAAAGTCATTCAAACCAGTATACTATATATTATTAATATTCAAATAAAATATTTAAAAAATTATATTATAAATTAGTGTATTCATTTTTTAGCAAAATATAATAATTAATGAGAATTATTAGATTTGAATACATGAGTTATAAAATGAAATATACAATACAAACTATTTTAAAAAATAATACTACAACATTTAAAATGAACAACTTTAACGATGATAAAGAAAATCAAACTAAATTTCAGATTTATTTAAAATAGTTTTAGATTTAAATACATGATTTTTAAAATAAGTCAGTTTAACGTTTTATACAATATAAATTATCTTGATAATAATAATTCATGATTTATAAAATAAACAACTTAGTAGTATAGGAAATAAAATAGGGGTTGTATTAAATCTAAAAAAAAAGATATAAAAAAATAAAGAATATATTATGTGACACAAAAAGAAGTATAATATGTTTGCAAAGATTCTTTTCATTGGGGAGTAGAGATGCGAATGAGTCAAGCTATTCAACAAGGCCTATGATTCGATCTATTAAAGCTCAGTTTGGCTAGTTTCGTTTAAAAGTTGATCAGATTCAAGCTTTTTGTGAAACCTGTTTAATTAAATAGGAAGGACTCGAGCATTTTTTTTAGGCCTTTTAAATTTAAAAGACTAACTTATTTAACTTTATTTATATAAAAATATAATGTATGTGATAATTAAAGTAAGAAAGTTTAGTAACATTAACTACTCAATTATTATATTTTCCTTTTGTAATAGTTGAAAAAAGACATTTGAATTTTTTTTTTTTTTTGGAACATTTGATAAATTTGTTACTCCCTCCGTCCGTCTATAAGCTTCCCATTTTACCATTTTGGTCCGTTCGTCTATAAGCTTCCCATACCCTTTTTGGTAAGTACTTTTTCTTACACATCACTTTATATCTTACTTTTTCTCTCTATCTCTCTCATCTTTTAATCACATCATTTGTACTATATCTATTATTTAATCACTTTTCTTAATCTATGTGCCAAAAAGTAACGAGAAGCTTATAGGCGGACGGAGGGAGTATTACTTTTATTTCTTCATTTTGAGATTTAAAGAATCAATTTTATGATTTGATGATAATAAAATTTTATAGATTTTTTCTTAAATGCACTAATTGAACTAAAAATGCCCTAAAAAAAACTTTTAGGTTAGACTTATTTATTAAAAAATCTGACAAATTTTTTAAAAAAGTTTATGACAAGTCATGAGTCAGACTTGTCCTAAAATTATGTCACAAATTAGACTTTTTTTTTTTTGTAAAATCTATATAAGGTGTTTTTGCAAATTCTATAAACAGCTTGAAAACACTTCTCAAAAGTAAAAGTTGTGAGAGAACAACTTTAAAAAAAGTGATTTTGAAAGTAGTTGGTAAAGTTTGAAAACACCCATATAGGACTGGCCCATTCCGACCACCCGGAAGTGTCCGTGAACCACTATATTAGGTCAAGCAATGGGCCTTGACTTGTATGTGTAAACACAAATTCGTGAATTAAATATAAAAACGCGAAAATGGTAAACGATTTTATTTAATTTTGGATTAAAACCGAGTATTTGTGGGTTACAATCTCTAATTTCTCCTCTGATTCTCTCTTCTTGAATTTCACTTGGATTTCTTGAGCTTTTGGAGCTGGATCCGCAGCCGAATCCTTTCCGATCTTGTATTTGGGGCTTTTATAACGTTAATCCAAAGGTTTAGCACCGTATTTTGGATTAACCGCCGAATTTAGGGACTTTTTGGATGAACGTCGTTGAAGATCGTTCTTGAATTTGGGACTTTGTAACGTTAATCCAAAGGCTTGATGCCGTATTTTGGATTAAACGTTGATTTTCGGGACTTTTTCGGGACTTTTCCGTTGAAGATCCACGAAGAACTTTGAAGAAACGTCGAATCGAAGAGGCTTAGCACCTTGATCTCCACTCGAACACTGTTTCTTGCTGCTTTTCCCCAAGAACGCCTTGAAGAAACGCCGAATCGAAGAGGCTTGGCACCTTGATCTCCACTCGAACACTGTTTCTTGCCGCTTTGCACGAAGAACGCCTTTGAAGATCCTCCCCTTGCTGAAGAACACTCTAAAATCTCTGCAGAGAATTTTAGAGCCTTGAATGCTTCTGATTTCTTGATGATGAAAATGAATGAAATGAGGCCTCTATTTATAGGTGTAGGCCTGGAGATTTTTGTGCAAGTAGTTAGGATTTCGAATTTTGAATTACTTGGGCTCAATTTGATTTGGGCTAAGAATACCCTATTTGGGCTCAATTTGATTTGGGCTCAATTTGGTTTGTTGGACTTTGGAGGCCCATCTTCATTTATGGGACTTTAGAGGCCCGTCTTACTTTATTGGACTTTAGAGGTCCGTCTTTATTTATCGGACTTTTAGATACCCATCTTTATTTATTGGGCTTCGAAGATCCATTTTAACTCATTGATCTTTCAAGGCCCAATTAATTGGAGGGAACAATTAAATATTAATTAATTATATCTTTATTTTAGGAATTAAATTTATTCCAATAAATAAATAATAATTTTAATTAATGTTTAACCCGTAATTTCCACGCGTCGCAATTTAATTCGTAATTGAATTTTCCTCGTCTACAAATTGCCCCCTCGTATTTCATCCACAAGTACATTTGTCTTTGAAGTGGATGAATTGCGAAATTATTTCAATATTTTCCCCATACCTAAATTTTGTATTATTGGATTTTATGAATTGTCACAATTAATAAAATTTATCTCATGGGCTCAAATAGTGTAGTCTTTTGGGCCAAAATGAACAAACAAGTTCATGAGTGTATGTAGTATTTCAAAGCCCAATTCTTCCTTCTTACAATTAGTCTAGTCCAAGAAGAAGGCCCAATTGTATTTGAATATCTTTCATCCGTAAATCACAAAATATATGTCACCAAATCTTTGAAATATGATTTTCCAAGAATTGTGGAGATTTAGTTGAGATACACCAAAATATGTGCTTGTTGATCCTTATCTTTTCACCTTTTCAAGCCTATATAAAGGATGCCCTCCTTCAATCATTACTTCACAATTTCATTTTCAATCATTACTTCACAATTTCAACAAAGAAGTGAAGAATTTATCATTGAGTTCACGAGGTAACATATCTCTTCATTTTATTTTATTTCTAAACGTATATGCATGTATATAGCACATATTAATTTTCTCAAGAACTATTTGATTCGGGTGGAATTTACGCGTTTTAGGGGCACATGTGAAGCATATTTTGATGTGGATTTCATTGATTTATGCATTGATTATGATTGTTTGAGCCAAAATGAGAGAAAGGTTGTGTTTTGTCGATTTTATAGGTAATACGATGGAATTTGGAGCAAAACACCAACCATACTTTACTGGATCAGGAAGAGGAGTGCACCATTGGATTCGTCTCGAAAAATGGAGTGGAATGAAAAAAAAGAATCGAGTCAATCGGAGGTCGGAAGCTCGAGATACGAAGAGACGAAAAAACATGCCCGGGTAGAATCAACCCGGGCGGGTCAAAACGACCCGGGCAAGGCTGAATTTGGTGAAGGTTCGAATTTGGCCCGGGTGAAACCCACCCGGCCGGGTGGTTTCGACCCGGGCAAGGCCCAAACTTTGTTTACTTCGTATTTTGGCCGGGTGGCATGCCCGGGTGACCTCATTCTCGGGGGTTTTTGGCCATTTTCTCCATTTTTGAGGGACCAACTTGCAATTTTGGCACCCAAACCCTTCCCCAACACTATATAAGACCTCATTCTTGAAACCCAAGACACTCTCCCCCAATTCCACACATAGTTACACATACTTGGAGGTGTTTTGGCCATAACTTCTTCATCTCTTCATCAAATCAAGGAAGAAAGGATGCAATAGCTCCCAAATTCCATTCCCTACCACATTCTAGACTAAGCTTTCTCTTTCTTTCCCTTTTTATTTAGTTATTTCATTTGGAAGTTGTGATTTGATTATGTATTTGAGTAGCTAAACAACTTTGTGGTTCTAAGGCATTGTAAGACTTGGATTGATGTTTATGAGTAATTTCTTGCTTTAATTGGTGTTTATCTCGTATTTGCATATTCAATTATTCATTGTAAAGCATGTTGTTAGTGGCCATAATGATTTGCTTGATTTATTGTTAATTGGGGTAGTATCGGGAGATCTATTCTATTTAATCGTATGCGAATATGCAACCCGGTATTATTATGATCTCGGGAGAGGATTAATTATCGGAGAGGGAATCAAATGATCTTAGGAGCTATTTTAGATGGTGTAATGTTTGTGATGTAGACATACGAGCTTATATTACATTGCGTCTTTGGATTAGTTTGTATCGGGAGATCGATTAATTCTTCTTGTGTGATCACCTTATATGGGATAACCTTAATAGCCATTTAAACTAGATAACTCTTATAAACGGACGTCTAAGAACTACAATTGCCTTGGAACCCACCTTTTCTCTTTGAGTTACATTCGTTTTACGTTCATTTTACTTGTTTGCTTGGTATTTGATCGATTTCGTCTTTGCTCTTTATTACTTATTTGTGACACTTGTTAGGTAATATTAGAGTAATTCACACCACTCAAATTATCGATCACGTCTATTTAGAATTCGACTAGCAAACTACTACTTTTACGCTTAACCTCCTTGTGGGATCGACCTCGTGCTTATCACGCTACGATAGACGCCGTACACTTGCGGTTGTTTATTTAGTGTTGCATAACACGTGAATCAAGTTTATGGCGCCGTTGCCGGGGAGGTTTTTATAGCTCTAGAGTGTAGGCTAGAAGAGTTTTAGTTTAGACATTTTATTTGCTTTCTTTATTTGCAAAAATTCAAAAAATATTTGTTTGTTTTACCTTGATTTCACTTGTGATTCTTACTTCGTTTGAACTTTTGTCTAGACATGGCATATGATCACCCGATCTAGGAGGAATCAACAAGAAGTGCTACCTCTAGACCCGGAAATTGAAGCTAGTTGTCGAAGACAAAACGCCGAAAGAAGACGGATTGAATTGGAAGCTATGAATAGAAGAGAGAATCCAATAGTGGAAGAAGAAAGGAATCAAGAGGATGTTGGAGGCATCGTAGAGCCTAACGGGAATGGTGGTAATCGACCACAAGGAGGCATAAGAGACAACCTCAACCGGAGGATGGAAGGGAATGTAAACGTGGAAGGAGATGGAGAGCAACGAGAGGACAATGGGAATCAAAGAGTCTTGAGAGATCACTTCCGTCCCGTCCCAAGACCATACGGAGGAGCGGGTAGGGAACCCATTGACGCTCATAACTTTGAGCTCAAGCCGGCACTAATCATGATGGTTCAAAACAACCAATTTGGAGGGTTGTCAAAGGAGGATCCTAACCTCCATTTATCTCAATTCCTAGAGATAAGTGGAACGGTTAAGATCAATCGTGTCCCTCAAGATTACATCCGTCTCCAATTGTTCCCATTCTCACTCCGTGATCGTGCTAAGCAATGGTACATGTCCCTTGATCTAAGGACAATCGAAAATTGGGCCGATCTTGTGGATGCTTTTCTCATGAAGTACTTTCCACCAAGCAAGACCATCAAGATAAGAGGGGAAATTTCCTCTTTCATGCAAGACGATGATGAGTCGTTAGCCGAGGCTTGGGAGCGTTTTAAAGACTTGATAAGAAGTTGCCCTCAACATGGTTTCTCAAGAGACCAATTGATTTGCTACTTCTATAATGGGATGGACCATCGAACGAGAGGAATGGTGGATGCCTCGGCCGGTGGAGGTTCTTTGCTTGGAAAGACGACGGATGAAGGCTATGTGCTTCTAGAGGAGATGGCAAAGAATGGACACCAATGGCCATCCGAAAGAAGGCAAGGCCGGAAAGTTGCTTCCACTAAGGAGTTGGATGATTTGGCTACTCTATCCAACAAGATGGATAAGTTGACTTCGATGATGGCGGCCAAGTCACTAATGGGACCTAGTGATGAACAATATGAAGAGGCCCATTATATGAACAATCAAAGGGACCGTCAATTCCGAGAAAGAGGTTGGAATGAAAGGCAAAATCCTCCTAACCCGAATCAATACCATCCCGGATTGAGGCAACATGAGAATTTCTCCTATGCCAACACAAGAAATGCCATCATCCCACCTCCAAATTTTAATGTTAGAGATGGAGCTATTGTGGAGCCTTCACCAAAGCCATCAATGGAGGATATGTTTTGTACTTTTATGGGAGAAACCACAAAATTCATGAGAGAGACTAGAGAGAATGCAAACATAACTCGGCAAAGATTTGATGAGCAAGGAGAAATGATCAAGAATATGGCAAACAACATGAAAGCCATGGAAAAGCAAGTGAGCCAACTCTCTAATGTCATCGGTAGTCAACACACTCCGGGGCAATTTCCTTCAAACACGGAGCTCAACCCCAAGGAGCATTGCAAAGCTATTAAGCTAAGAAGTGGGACGAGCTATGATGGGCCAAAGATGCCACAAGAGGAGGAAATGGTAATGGCACCCGATTGTGTCGACAAAGAAGATGTACAAGAGAAAGAGAGGCAAGAGGAGATAGTGAGGGAAGAAGAGAAAGTAGAGGAGAAGAAGAGTGAGGAGGCAATCCCTCCTCAAGACAAAGGCAAGAATGTGGTACCTCTCCCATACCCCCAAAGGTTGAAGAAGAAGGGCTTGGATAACAAATTTGCTAAGTTTGTGGAGATGTTCAAGAAGATCCACATCAACATCCCCTTTGCCGAAGCTTTAGAACAAATGCCCCACTACTCTAAGTTCTTGAAAGAAATCATGTCCAACAAGAGAAAGATGGTGGAATATGAGACGGTACATTTGACCGAAGAATGTAGCTCAATCATTCAAGCAAAGCTACCTCAAAAGCTTAGAGACCCCGGATCCTTCACCCTACCATGTGTTATTGGAGACGGAGGTACATTTAGAGCTTTGTGTGATTTGGGAGCTAGTATCAACCTTATGCCATTATCCATATTTAAAACTCTTGGTTTGGGAAAGCTTACACCAACCACAATGAGTCTTGTATTGGCGGATAGATCCATGACATACCCTTTGGGTATAGTAGAGGATGTGTTGGTTAAGGTGGATAAGTTCATTTTCCCGGTGGATTTTGTGGTGTTGGATATGGAGGAAGATAAGTACATTCCACTCATCTTGGGAAGGCCATTCTTGGCAACCGGTGGAGCTATCATTAATGTGAGGAAGGGGGAGTTGGAGCTTCAAGTGAACAATGAGAAGGTGTTGTTCAACATCTACAAGGCCATCAAGTTTAGAGATGATGAGGATGAGGTCTTTGAGTGCAACATGATCAATGATGTGCAAGCTTGTGTGGATATGCATATGGAAAAGAGCAACTCAAAGGATCCACTTGATTTTTGCATAAGAGAATCTCTTAACTCACTCTCTTCTATTCCCTTTGATTTCAATTTTGATGAGCTTAATGATATAGAATTGTTTGAATATATGTCTTCTCTTGATGTTTTGAAGGAACTTCCAATCAAAAAGGAGGAGAAATTCATGGAGATACGACAAGAAGCCAAGTTTGGGGGGGTTTTACTTGAAGAGTGTCAAAGATTTCCCAACGAAAATCTTGACACTTGGCCCTCTTGTTACACATTGGAGGTACCAAAGGAGGAAGCTAAGGAGAAACCAAAAGCTCAAGAGAAGGGGAGGAAGCTTGACTTGAAACCACTTCCGGAGCACTTGAGATATGCTTATCTTGAACAAGGTGAACTCTTTCCGGTTATAGTTTCTTCACACTTGCATGAGCTTGAGCTAGAAAAATTGCTTAGGGTGCTTAGAACATATAAATCGGCTATTGGTTGGGATATTTCGGATTTGAAGGGTATACCGGCTCATATTTGCATGCATAAAATTAGACTAGATGAGTCTATTAAGCCTAAGGCCCAAGGTCAAAGAAGATTGAACCCCATAATGCAAGATGTAGTGAGAAAAGAAGTGTTGAAGTGGTTAGATAATGACATAATTTTTCCCATAAGTGATAGTGAGTGGGTGAGCCCAACACAAGTGGTACCTAAGAAGGGGGGTATGACCATTGTTACAACCAATACCTTAGAGGTAATTGCTTCTAGGATACCCGTGGGATGGAGAGTGTGCATTGATTATCGTATGTTGAATAGTGCCACTAGGAAAGATCACTTCCCTTTGCCTTTTATTGATCAAATGTTGGATAGGATGGCGGGATACGAGTATTATTGCTTTCTCGATGGTTATTCGGGATACAATCAAATTTTGATTGATCCCAAAGACCAAGAGAAATCAACTTTTACTTGCCCTTATGGTACTTTTGCTTTTAGGAGAATGCCATTTGGATTGTGCAATGCTCCCGCCACCTTCCAACGATGCATGATGGCTATTTTTCATGGTATGATTGAAAACATAATGGAGGTATTCATGGATGATTTTTCCGTGTTTGGTTATTGCTTTGATACATGTCTACGTAACCTCTCTTGTGTTTTACAAAGATGTATAGATACCAACTTGGTGCTTAATTGGGAGAAATGCCACTTCATGGTGAAGGAAGGGATTGTGCTTGGGCACAAGGTTTCGGCAAAAGGGCTTGAGGTGGATAGAGCGAAGATAGTGGCTATTGAGATGCTACCCCCACCAACCAATGAGAAGGCGGTTAGGAGTTTTCTTGGGCATGCCGGGTTTTATAGAAGATTTATTAAGGATTTTTCAAAGATAGCCAAGCCCATGTGTGCATTGTTGGAGAAGGGAGCTACCTTCATATTTAGTGAAGAATGTGTGAAGTCATTTGAAATCTTGAAAGAGGCCTTGATCAAAGCTCCCGTATTGGTGATACCCGATTGGAGCCAACCATTTGAGATCATGTGTGATGCTAGCGATTATGCCATTGGAGTGGCCTTGGGCCAAAAGAGAGACAAGCTCTTTCGAGTGATCTACTATGCAAGCAAAACATTGAATCCGGCTCAAAGGAACTACACCACAACGGAAAAGGAGATGCTAGCCGTGGTGTATAGTTTCGACAAGTTTAGAGCCTATTTGGTTGGAGCCAAAACTATTGTATACACGGATCACACGGCTTTGAAGTATTTGATTGAGAAGAAGGAGGCTAAACCGAGGTTGATACGATGGGTGCTCCTTTTGCAAGAATTTGATGTGGAGATAAGGGATAGGAAAGGATGTGAAAATGTGGTGGCGGATCATCTCTCAAGACTTGAGAATGTGGAAGAAAAAGACGTTCAAGTCCCTATCAAGGAGTGGTTTCCCGATGAACAACTCCTTGCCATCAAGGAAACATGTCCATGGTTCGCCGACTTTGTGAACTACATAGCCACCGGAACACCACCACCAAACCTCTCATTCCATCAAAAGAAGAAGTTTTATCATGATGTTAAGTTCTATGTTTGGGAGGATCCATTTCTTTATAGATGGTGTTCGGATATGGTCATGAGAAGGTGCTTAGGGGAAGATGAGTGGGAGAAAGTGATTGAAGAGTGCCATTCATCTCCTTATGGAGGTCATTTTGGAGCAAATAGGACGGCTCACAAGGTTCTTCAAAGTGGTTTCTATTGGCCATCCATTTTTAAGGATTGTGTAGCTTTTGTGAAGAAGTGTGACAAGTGCCAAAGGATGGGAAATATCTCAAAGAGGCATGAGATGCCTATGAAGAATGTAATTGAGGTGGAGCTTTTTGATGTATGGGGGATTGATTTTATGGGACCATTCCCCACTTCTCATGGATTTTCTTACATCCTATTGGCCATTGATTATGTCTCTAGGTGGATTGAGGCCATTCCAACCACTACAAATGATGCCAAGGTGGTCCTTAACTTTTTGAGGAAGAATATTTTTACTCGTTTTGGTACTCCAAGAGCACTAGTGAGTGATGGTGGTTCACACTTTTGCAACCGATGGCTTGACCAACTTTTGACAAAGTATGGAGTAAAGCATAGGGTGACCACACCATATCACCCTCAAGCTAATGGGCAAACGGAGCTTGCTAATCGAGAGGTGAAGCAAATCTTGGAGAAAACCGTAGGGTTAAAAAGGAAGGATTGGGCTATCAAGTTGGATGATGCTCTTTGGGCATATCGAACCGCTTACAAGACACCCTTGGGCACATCTCCGTACCAACTTGTGTATGGTAAATCTTGCCATCTACCCGTGGAAGTGGAGTTGAGAACTCGTTGGGCTATTAACGAGTTGAATCTTGATCTTAAGGCATCCGGAGAAAGAAGGAAGATGATGCTTAATGAGCTTGATGAGTTTAGGAATGGAGCCTTTGAGAATTCCAAGATTCACAAAGAGAGAGCTAAGAGATTTCATGACAAGATGATTGAAAAGAGGGAGTTCCAAGTGGGAGAACAAGTCTTATTGTTCAACTCAAGGTTGAAGTTATTTCCGGGTAAGTTGAAGTCAAAGTGGTCGGGGCCATTTGTGATAAAGAATGTAACACCCATGGGAAATGTAGAGATTTGTGATAAAGATGGAAGAACCTTTGTGGTTAATGGTCAAAGAGTGAAGCATTACTTTGGAAATGAGCAAATTCGAAGAGTGGAAACACTTCACTTGATTGAGGCTTGAAAGTGGAGAAACCCGTCCGGCATAGGACGTTAAAAATAGCGCTTCTTGGGAGGCAACCCAAGGTTTTATTGCTTTCTTGTTTTTTATTGCTTTAGTAGTGTTGATAGCTTGGTTTATTTTGTAGGTATGGATGATCTTGAAGAATAGAGAAGAAAGCAAAACCAACTTTGGAGAGAGGAAGCAAGTGTTGCAATGATGATCTTTGAAGAAGCATTGGATGTGCAAGGAGGGAGGTAACAACTTGTAGCCCCAAACTTAGAATTTATACATAGTAAAATTCTAAGTTTGGGGGAGTTATTTTTCTTTTATTTTTTTATTTTTTTTTTACTAGTTGTTACCCTTGCACCGGTTCGTCATTCTACTTGTGTCACATTTTGCACCGGCGCACACTTGGCTTTCACATGCTTATATTGTTTAAGTTGGTTTTGATCATATGTTGGGTAGTGGACATTTGGTGAAATGTGAGCATGAATAGTCATTGGAATCCATTGTTGAGTAGTTGTGATGATGTTTATTTGCTTTGAATGTAAGCATTATTGATGTTGGATATAGTATCATGATTGTGTTCATATTTGTGATCTTTGATAGCATGGATGCATGATGTGTTGTTGTTTGGAAACATTTGATGAATGTGGGAGTCCTATTGAATAAACCGGTGAGAATTGAGCCTTAAATCGAGCATGTAATACGGTTTAGTTCATTTGAGAGTGGACTAGGTTATTGCTAGTGATCCTAGAACTTGCCTAAGTTCTTGTTTGAAAGCATGATTGTGTGAGATGATGTGATGTGATATAGGCCATCTTGTTCTTAAAGAGTCACTTAGCCAAAATTTCCCAAAACCGAAGTAATTGTCCGTAGTTAGCCCCTTGAGCTTAATTCCTCATTTTCTTGGCAAACTACAATGTTAACCACTTAGCCTTTTTGAGCCTTTGATTCCTATATCTAGTGGAGGATAAAAGACAAAGTGGAAAACATGTGCTTGAATGAATACTTTTGGTGAAAAGGAGAAGTTGGAAAAGTTGAAAGAAGAAAAAGAGATAGATGAAAAGAAAATCAAGGAAAAGAGGGACAAAGAGCCCCAAAAGCTTGAAAAGAAAAAGGGTTCAAAAGATGAGGTGATGAATGCTTGAAAAAGAAAGGAAAAAGAAAAGTGAGGATGAAGTTTGTAAGCTTTGAAAGTGAAAGCACAAATTGTATAAAAACAAGTTTTGTCCTCCACTAGAAGAGTCACAATTCCCAAATTCATCCTACCTTGTCCAAAGAGCCAATGTTACATCCTTGATTAAGTCCTATTGATCACATTGTTGAGCATTTGAGTGTGTGTAGAAAGTAGAAGTTGGGCAAGCATATGGTGATTGCATAGCATAGCTTGGTTGATGAGTGCATTAATATCCCTAATTTGTTTGTGTGTTTGAGAGAAACACTTCATCATGTGAGTAGAGGACTTGAGCATTTGGATTATGTTTCCCATCACAATGTGTTGTGTACTTGTGCATTCTTTGATCTATGAATGTGGATTGCAACATTGAGCCTATGACTTTCATTGAGAAATGCACTTTGAGAAAGAGATATCATTACATCTTACTTTACATGTGTGAATTACATTGAATATTCCATTGTGATCATTCCACCCTCATTGCTTTAAGTGCTTAGTTGTTTGAGGACAAACAACATTTTAAGTTTGGGGGAGTTTGATTCGGGTGGAATTTACGCGTTTTAGGGGCACATGTGAAGCATATTTTGATGTGGATTTCATTGATTTATGCATTGATTATGATTGTTTGAGCCAAAATGAGAGAAAGGTTGTGTTTTGTCGATTTTATAGGTAATACGATGGAATTTGGAGCAAAACACCAACCATACTTTACTGGATCAGGAAGAGGAGTGCACCATTGGATTCGTCTCGAAAAATGGAGTGGAATTAAAAAAAGAATCGAGTCAATCGGAGGTCGGAAGCTCGAGATACGAAGAGACGAAAAAACATGCCCGGGTAGAATCAACCCGGGCGGGTCAAAACGACCCGGGCGGGTCAAAACGACCCGGGCAAGGCTGAATTTGGTGAAGGTTCGAATTTGGCCCGGGTGAAACCCACCCGGCCGGGTGGTTTCGACCCGGGCAAGGCCCAAACTTTGTTTACTTCGTATTTTGGCCGGGTGGCATGCCCGGGTGGGAGCCACCCGGCCGGGTGACCTCATTCTCGGGGGTTTTTGGCCATTTTCTCCATTTTTGAGGGACCAACTTGCAATTTTGGCACCCAAACCCTTCCCCAACACTATATAAGACCTCATTCTTGAAACCCAAGACACTCTCCCCCAATTCCACACATAGTTACACATACTTGGAGGTGTTTTGGCCATAACTTCTTCATCTCTTCATCAAATCAAGGAAGAAAGGATGCAATAGCTCCCAAATTCCATTCCCTACCACATTCTAGACTAAGCTTTCTCTTTCTTTCCCTTTTTATTTAGTTATTTCATTTGGAAGTTGTGATTTGATTATGTATTTGAGTAGCTAAACAACTTTGTGGTTCTAAGGCATTGTAAGACTTGGATTGATGTTTATGAGTAATTTCTTGCTTTAATTGGTGTTTATCTCGTATTTGCATATTCAATTATTCATTGTAAAGCATGTTGTTAGTGGCCATAATGATTTGCTTGATTTATTGTTAATTGGGGTAGTATCGGGAGATCTATTCTATTTAATCGTATGCGAATATGCAACCCGGTATTATTATGATCTCGGGAGAGGATTAATTATCGGAGAGGGAATCAAATGATCTTAGGAGCTATTTTAGATGGTGTAATGTTTGTGATGTAGACATACGAGCTTATATTACATTGCGTCTTTGGATTAGTTTGTATCGGGAGATCGATTAATTCTTCTTGTGTGATCACCTTATATGGGATAACCTTAATAGCCATTTAAACTAGATAACTCTTATAAACGGACGTCTAAGAACTACAATTGCCTTGGAACCCACCTTTTCTCTTTGAGTTACATTCGTTTTACGTTCATTTTACTTGTTTGCTTGGTATTTGATCGATTTCGTCTTTGCTCTTTATTACTTATTTGTGACACTTGTTAGGTAATATTAGAGTAATTCACACCACTCAAATTATCGATCACGTCTATTTAGAATTCGACTAGCAAACTACTACTTTTACGCTTAACCTCCTTGTGGGATCGACCTCGTGCTTATCACGCTACGATAGACGCCGTACACTTGCGGTTGTTTATTTAGTGTTGCATAACACGTGAATCACTATTCTCTTGTTTCTATATGCATGTATACGTTTGTCAACAACCATTTTCTTGTTTCTTGTGAAATTATATCATCCAACCATTCTCTTGTTTCTTGTGAAATTATATTATCTAGAGTAGCAATAGGACCTTTTGTATTTACTGTGTATTAGTTTGTCAACAACCATTCTTCCCTTTTTTTTCTTGTTTTGCACTGCATACATATATACCAAGAAAAATTCCAAGGCAGTAGTGAATCTTAAATTCACAGAATTCGAATGAGAATCGTGGGTGTCCCGTGGGTCTTTTTTTTTACTCAATCGAATATGTGAATTTTAATGATTTGAAAGAATTTTTTTAGCCCAAAGTCACTTTTTTTTTTCAATAGCCCATTCTTAATCAAATTAACCAAATTCGAAAGGGAGAGTGGGTTTTCGGTCGTCGGTATATTACTCTTTTGAATTTGGTTAGTTTGAAAGAGTGGGATTTTGAGATTACTTGTTTTGGGCGTCTGTGGGAGGCTTCCGATGGCGATGGTGTTGCTGCTTGATTTCCGGTCGTGGCGATGTTGCGACTCTCGGTGACGGCAACTGACTTTGGGGCGGCGCGGCGCGGGCTTCAGGCGGTGCGCGAACAAGCGTCACGGTACTGTCGGCGAATGACTTTAGGCGGGTCGCGGTCGGTGGAAAGCTTCAGGCGACGGAAGTTTGATTTCCGGTTGCAGCGGCGTCGTGACCGGACCTAGGCGAGGGCGGTTGATGACCGGCTTCGGGGCGCGGCGGCTAGAACCAAGCGAGGCGGCGGCTGTACTCTGTTTCCGGGCGCGGTACGGTGTCGGCCATTGCAGTGGCGACTGGAGTTCAGGTGGAGCGTGGCGGCGGCTTTGGAGACGCGGCGGAAGGAGGCGCTGCTCGATTTCCGGTCGCGGCGGTGTTGCGACTCACGGCGACTGGCCATGGAAGCTGGTTGGAGATGGCGTGGAGCTGATGTTGTGTGAGTGAGCATGGTTGATGACGGGCTTCAGGCGGCGGGCTTCCGGCGACTGAACTCAGGCGAGGCGCGAACAGGCGGTGTGGCGTCGCGACTTCAGGCGAGGCGCGGCGGAGGGACAGAGCGGCGGGCGAACAGGCGTCATGGCGGCACAGCGACGGACTGTAGCGGCTTTAGGCGGTGCGACGTCGGCTTCAGGCGACTGGACTGTGGCGGCCGCTTGGTTTCCGGCGACGGCGGGCGACGTTCCAGCACCGGCGGTAGTGCTCGGTTTCCGGCGGAGGTTCGCCGGTGATGAGGCAGCCGACGGGAGATACCAAATAATTTGGGGATTTTTACACTTTCTGCCTTTTTGCCTTTTTAAGTGAAGAATAGGGCATCATAGAGTTTGGGCTTGATTCATTGTCATAGAGTTTGGGCTTGATTCATTAAGAAAATTGGTCCAATAAAGTGTCCCATTTATTTAATTAATTCAAAACAGGCCCAATGTATGAAAAGGAATAGTGGGCTCTCTGGGTAAAATTAATTAAAACAGGCCCAACTCCTTATTTGTTAAATTAATTTAGGATAAATGGGTTTTCTAGATTTAATTAATTGTCGTCTTTTTACGATAAATTTCCTAATAATTTTATTCTTCTCTTCCCAGGTTTTTCAAAAAAAATGGTTCACTTCAAAAATACCGCTACTTCTTCCGGAGCTCGTCATTTGGTGATCCTTAATGACAAACGCCAACCTTTAGAGAAAGGGACCCATCTACGTGTAGAAATGCCCCTTATTGGTAACTCTGCACAACCTTGGCCCTTAGTGAATGCTGGACTTCACTTGGATAATTGGTCGCATGAGATATCTTTGAACAAATCAACGAAAGCATGGGTTCTTGACAACACTTCCCATTGCAATGAGATTGAAGAGGATGTAAGTCATCTACCAACCTTGGGGAGGCGTATAGTTATGGGCAAGGACAATTGGAGAGGAGCTATAGAGTTTTCTGGAGAATTCAGTTATCACAAAGGATATTGGGAGTGGACTGAAGACGTTTTGAGCCGATGTGAACATACCCTCAGGGACGCCAGGATTTATTATGCTGTCTTTGCCTCCCTTTTCACTTACGACTTTAATTCTGAAATTATCAAAGCTTTCTGTGAGGCATGGTGTCCATCTACAAATACGTTGCTCACTACCTTTGGAGAGATGTCCATCTCATTATGGGACGTGCATGAGCTAACGAATCTTCCTCTAGATGGTTGTCTATACGACGAGGTGACACCTGACGCACCCGAACTTTTCGACGAGACTGGGGATTTATGCCTTCCAAAGAGTTGCAAGTACTTACTCCACGCTTACCACATACTTCGTGGGGGCGTTTCTAGGGGTGGCGTATCGATTGATCAATGGGTGGCGTTTCAAGGAAAACTGGAAAGTATCGTCAACCTCCCACACGGAGTGAGAAAAGGAGAAGTTGTCGTCCTAAGTCGACTCATAATCCTCTTGGGAGTCTTGGAGTCCATAAGCCATGGTCCGATGCAGAAGTTACTTTGTTCAAAACACTCAAGATTGAACCGGCCCAACAAGAAGAGACATATCTTGCTGCTCATTTAGCTTGTTGGCTTTGCATATTTACCCTTCCTAATGGTGAAGTGAATATGATACGTCCTGCTACTTTCAAAATGGCTAGTTTGATGGCTGTGGGTAAGACAGTTAATCTTGTTGTACCGGTCTTGGCTAATATTTACAGAGGTTTGAATCGGATTTCGCTGCCCCCCGAACCGTCCCGAGCCCGATCTGCCTTTCCGGTTCATTTTGTGTACGTTTGGTTAGCCCGATATTTTAGGACTCATTACCCTGCTGTTCATGATCACCGTGCCCCTATAATGGTAAAGTATTCTGGAGAGAATGGTGCTAAGTACCATAACCCTGCGGAGGCTCGTAAACGGATTCATAGAGGAGAGTCTGCCGAATGGACATGCAATATGTTAAATCGGAAGCAACTTATCTCTTATGTTGATACCGGAACTGGTCAACGGGCTAACTGGAGTTACTTTGTCGCTATTCGATCCAATTACCTTACTTGGAGGCAAGGCAATCGTTTTATTGTTGAACCCTACAGTCCGCACCGATTTAGCCGTCAGTTTGGCTTTTACCAAGAAGTTCCGGGAGAGTTGATTTTTGATCTTCGTGAAACCCCATTGGATAATGGGACGCATTATTGGCAGTCTTGTACTTTGCGTGGGTCTCGTGCTAAAGTGTGTTTACCGATTCCCCCCGTAAATGCTAAGTCGTATTCTTCGCCAGATTACAAGAAGTGGTGGGCCCAAGCCCACGGTACTTACTTAGAAAATCATGTCGACGACTTGATCAACTCGAAGCATGACGATATCTTGGAAGAAGATGTGCTAGTTATTGATAGTCATGATCCTTGTGGAGAGCCTGATGAAGATACTTCTCGAAAGCCGGCTGATCCTCCCTTGATTCCTGAAGTTGCGCAAGTGGTTGAGACTAACAAGAGAAAGAGTGTTTCTCAGTGCTCGGAAGAGAGTCAAGGTAACAACGATGATCGCCATTGGAAACGGGCCAAGAAGGTTACCAAAGCTTTAGTACCTTTGGAGGAATCGGTTAAAGACTCCTTGAAGAAAGAGGTTTTCGTCACTCACTCTTCTCTTACTTTCCATTTTTATACCACTACTTTACTAATTATGTTCACATGTCTACTTTTTCAGGCGATGGTTGACATCTTTGGTAGTAATTATGGATCAGATGAGGAAGAGGCCTCGTCTTCAGTGAAGATTTTGAAAGCTTCTTCCCCTATCAACGTTGGGAAGCAGTGTACTCAAGCAGTTTCAGTATTTCAATGTGATAAGTTCTTTTTTGATCGTGAACGAGACTTTGTTTCGTCTACATGGAAAGCTCTTCAAACAAGAATCATGGAAACCCCTATTAACTTCTTATCTTCTATGAAGGAGGAAGTGTTCATTGCATTCACGAGGTTACAGACTTATGCCCAAACTGAACTCCCGACTATAGAGGCGTCTTTGATATCTTTGTTTGAGAGAGCCGATGCTCATGATACGATGAGGTCTAAATCTTCCGATGGATGTCCTAAGGAGGCTCTTAATCAACGGTTGACTGAAATTAAGCATGCCCTTCACGAGGTTGAGGAGAAACGTGCTGAAAATCTTTCTCAAGTCGAGGCTATCCAAACAAAGCTTCAAAAAGTCAAGGATAAGGTGCGACGCTTGAAGGAGTTGAAGAAGGAGAAGAAAGTATTGACCCAGTCTTTGGAGGAAAAAGAAACATTAGTTCAAGTTTTGATACCGAGATCCTAAATTTTCAAGACGAAATCTCCACTATCAACAATACGCCCCCAATAGAAGATGTTGTAATTGAAGGCTTGAAGAAGACGAAGACCGAGCTAGAGGAGGCTTTAGAAGAGTTTAAGGGTTTAGGCCTCTTTATTTAGTTGCTTTATGACCTTTATGTTTTTCCTTGTTTTATCTGTTGTTTTTCATGGATATTTTGCTTCGCACACTCCATGTATCTATTCCATTTTTGCTTTGGCACTTTGATTAAAATTTTCTTTTCTTCGTCTATATCTCACATGTTCATATTCTTCAATACTTGCTTTTGTATATTCATCGAGATAAATGAATTGGCCCTTTTTGGAGAATAAAGATTCTCTATTAAAAGAAAACCCTAAAGCCATAAGTTCACATGTCGAACCAGAGGCCGGAGCGCCGTTAAAACCTTGCCTTGGAAAACCCTCCTTAGGGACAAAACCTGGGTCAAGGGAAAAGGTACACCCCTCTACAAAATTGAAGTACAAAATCAGAAATACAAGGCAAAATAAGGTTTGGGCATTGCCCCCTTCACTTTCTTCCTTCTTTGTTTTCTTCATGCTTCATATGTTCGTCACTTTTGTGTTCATCGATCCGACTTTAACTTATGACTGTACTTAGAAATATACTAAGTTGCCTACGTACCTCTTTAAAGAGGATCAAGTCATAACGTAGTTCAAGCAAAATATGATTTATATTTGGGGGGGGGAGGACCGTTCACAGTTTATACTCATGCGGGCCAGGAGTGACTATTCTTTAACTACTGTAGACAAAGTAGGGATTTAAGTATTTAACCACTTAAAATGCCTTTAGTGGAGTAAGTTAACAGTTTAACCACATGTATTTACCTTTGGTGGTTGTCGTACACAGTTTATACTCGTGCGGACCAGGAGTAATAAGTAGTTTAGTCTCGTACATCATGGAGTGACAAGCAGTTTAGGCTCATGCGTTTATGGAGCATTCTTGTTTTCTTTACGCGTAGTAGCGTTTCAAAAACTTCCCGTTTATAGGACCAACGTTCACGCCATCTTCAGAAATCAGCTTGTAGGCGTCGTTTGTGTAAACTTCTTTAACAACATATGGGCCGTCCCACTTAGGCAAGAATTTATTTCCAACACGGTGAGTTACTACGATAGGCCTTCTTACAGCAAGAACCAAATCACCAACTTGAAAAGAACGTATCCTGACTTTCTTGTTAAACGTTCTGGAAAGGCGGGCTTGATAGCATTCGAGCCTTTGTTGTGCTTCCAATCTTTTCTCATCTAGTGCTTCCAACTCTTCAAGGCGCAAACGTGCATTCTCTTCTTCCGTCAGCCCTTCTTGTATCGCCATCCTTAGAGATGGAATCAGCTTCTCAAGGGGAACAACTGCTTCAACACCATACACCAACGAATAGGGAGTAGCTTGTGTAGGCGTTCTGTAAGTAGTTCGATATGCCCATAGAGCTTCATTCATCTTTTCATGCCAATCTCGCTTTGACTTGGAGACTACTTTCTTCAAGAGGTTGCACAAAGTCTTGTTGAAAGCTTCAGCGAGTCCATTAGCAGCTGCGTTGTACATAGAAGATTTCCTTTGTTTGAAGTCAAACTTGTCACAAATTTTGTCGATGTGACTGTTACTGAATGATCTTCCATTATCGGTGATGATGTACCGAGGGACCCCGTATCTAAAAATGATATTGACTCGAATAAAATCAGCAACATTTTCTTTCTTCACTTCTCTCAAAGGTATGGCTTCCGCCCATTTAGAGAAGTAATCGGTTGCAGCTAGGATGTACAGATGACCGCCTGATGACTTCGTTAGTGGTCCCACCACATCTAGACCCCAAGCATCGAATGGCCACGAGGCAACGGTTGGGTGCAACAGTTCTGGGGGTTGATGGATAAGGTTGGCATGAAACTGACAAGCTTGACATTTTCGTGCGTAATCCATACAGTCTTTCACCATTGTTGGCCAGTAATACCCCATCCTCTTCACTCGAAAGTGTAACTTTGGCCCTGACTGATGAGCGCCACAAATTCCGGCATGCGCTTCTTCCATTGCGTGGGCGGCTTCACCATTACTGAGACACCTTAAGAAGACCCCATCAAATGATCGTCTATAAAGCACACTCTTGTAGTATATGAATCGAGGGGCTCGACGTCTGATATCCACTCTTCGCTTCAGATCACTTGGCAACTTATCGTATTTCAAGTAGTCGACAAATGGCTGTCGCCAATCTTCTTCTTCAATTTCGAATACCTCAATAACATGACTTTCACCTTCTTTATCACCGTCATCCTCAAATATAGGGGGCACAACCCAACTTTTACATATTGGGATACGGGCTTTACTTTCGGGCAATGCTATTGCTGAAGCAAGTTTTGCTAAAGCATCAACTTGTTTGTTGTCTTTCCTTGGAACATGCTCAATTTCCACGTCTCCGAGATAATTCATGAGTCGGCGAGCGTACTTATGATAAGGAAGCAACTCCGGTTTCCTAACCTCGTATGATCCAAGCATCTGGTTCACTATCAACTTTGAATCTCCATACACCCTGAGATGTAGTTGCTTAATATCGACTGCCATTTCCAACCCAAGTATGAGTGCTTGGTACTCAGCAACATTGTTTGAGCAATTCTCTATTAAAGTGAAAGAATAGGGCAATACTTCTCCATCAGATGTTACAAACACAACTCCAGCACCAGCTCCTTCTTTATGGGCGGATCCATCAAAATACATCTTCCATGGAGGGGTTATTTCAACATTTAGGACATCTTCGTCTGGGAGGTCGTCACATAACTCCCATTCTGCAGGCATTGGATGATCGGCTAAGAAATCGGCCAGAATTTGTCCCTTGACAGCCTTTTGAGGGACGTAAATGATCTCAAATTGTTGCAACTGGAGATACCATCTTGCGAGTCGATCCGAGAGAACTGGCCTAGACATAACATACTTCAACGGGTTTGCTCTCGATACAAGATGGATGGTATGGGCTTGGAAATAATGTTTTAACTTCTGGATCACGAATATAAGAGCCAGACACAACTTCTCAATTGGAGAGTACTTCAATTCATTTGGAGTCATCATTCTACTCAGGTAGCACAAAGAATTTTCCTTTCCCGACT
This sequence comes from Galeopsis tetrahit, assembly GCA_963675135.1. Taxonomy (NCBI): domain Eukaryota; kingdom Viridiplantae; phylum Streptophyta; class Magnoliopsida; order Lamiales; family Lamiaceae; genus Galeopsis; species Galeopsis tetrahit. The sequence goes on along the minus strand of OY776125.1, from coordinate 18,616,144 downwards.
CATTTTCTTGCGCCAGCAAGGCTCCAACTGAACGCTCTTGAGCAGCGATGTAAAGAATCAACGGACGCCCGGGCACCGGGGCGATCAATACTGGTGGCTTCATCAAATATGAATTGATGCTTTTGAAAGCATTACTGCAAGATTCATCCCATTCAAATGGTGTATCTTTCTTCATGAGACGACTAAATGGTTGACATCGTCCGGCTAAGTTTGAAATGAATCTTCTGAGGTATGCCAACTTTCCATGTAGGCTTTTAAGCTCGTGAATGTTTCGAGGTTCCGGAATCTTTAAGATTGCATCAATCTTTGCTTGCTCGATTTCAATCCCTCGCTGGCGAACCACAAATCCAAGAAACTTTCCTGATTTGACCCCGAATGCACACTTCAAAGGATTCATCCTAAGCTGGTATCGCCTCAAGCGTTCAAAAACCACCCTCAGGTCTTGGAGGTGATCATTCCTCCTCTTTGATTTCACGACTAAGTCATCAACATAACATTCAACATTCTTGTGAAGCATGTCGTCGAAAATCCTTTGCATGGCTCTTTGGTATGTTGCGCCTGCATTCTTCAAACCAAATGGCATCACTTTGTAGCAGTATATTCCTTTCGGGGTTCGAAAAGCAGTGAGCTCTTCGTCTTTTGGCAACATACGAATTTGATTGTAACCTGACGACCCATCCATGAAACTTAGAGCTTCATGACCCGTTGTTGCATCGATCATAAGTTCGGGAATAGGTAACGGAAAATCATCTTTGGGACATGCAACATTCAAATCCCGAAAGTCAACACACACACGAATCTGTCCGTTCTTCTTTCTCACCGGGACAATGCTCGAGATCCATGTAGGATACTTTACTTCTCGGATGAAACCTATTTCAATAAGCTTGTTCACCTCAACTTCAATTAACGGAACAAGATCTGGTCGGAATCGGCGTTGAGTCTGCTTGACCGGTCGAACTCCCTTCTTTATTGAGAGATGGTGTACTGCTACTTTCGGGTCCAGTCCCGACATCTCTTTATACGACCATGCGAATACATCTCTGAACTCACGTAGTAGTTCAATGTAAGTTTCTTCCTCATCATCGGACAATAAAGCCCTCACATAGATTGGTCGCGGGTCGTTAACATCGCCCAAGTTAATTTCTTTCAACTCATCAATAGTTGTCTTGACACCCTCTTCGAGTTCTGGAGGAGCATCCTCTGCATCCACTTCCTCCACTTGAACATCTTCGCATTCGGTGATGTAATTCACAGTTGCGATGTCTTCATTGTATTCATTTGTTTTCGTAAGGTCCATGCGTGATCTTATTCGACCATCTCTTCCTCTAACTTGGATGGTTTGCATAGTGTTGATAACATCAAAGACGTACCCTTCTCTGATCATTCGAGTGATCCTTCTTTGTGCCCTTTCCATATCTTGTGGCACTTGCTGCTGAATGTTGTAGGTACTGACAAAATTGGAAGAAGCTACACTCTCTGTATCATCTTCTTTGTCGCTATACTCGAGAACAATGGTTTGCCTTCTGGCTTTGGATACACCCCCATATGCTATTGTCAACATATGCTGCCTCTTCATGCGGGATTGCTTTGAGCTCCGAACTCTGGAAACACCCAACTTTTGATGATGGGTTTGTGGCCCGAGTCTATCAAAGACTGAGGGACGTTTCATCTTCTTACTCTTCTTGCTAGCAGACTTCCCAAGTCTCTCAAAGACCGAAAGTCGTCTTACCTTCTTACCATCTTCATCGAACGCATCATTTGTCGATGAGTATTCTTCTTCAGAAATGTGGTTGGCATTGGCTCTTTTAATTGCAATGCGAACCGGATTCTTTGTGGTATAACCAAGTCCCATTTTGGTACTCTTTACGGCATAGCCGCTCTTTCTCAACATTTTCTGGGTGTCATTAAGTCCATGTTCTGACTGACTAACAACCTTCCCCAATGCACAGTTTTCCCGTGTATCATACCTGGCTTTGACTAAGAGCTTGTAAGCTTTAGGACCGTAAAACTTTGTAACATCATGTCCCATTACCTCTCCATGTTCCACCTTAGGTCCTTGAGTAGGACGAACAAACCCCTTAATTGGCTGTGAAGATGGCTTCTTTCCATCCAGTTTAGTTAACGGCAATGTTAACTCCTCCAATGCCTCAACAATAGAGGGAACTGATTTGTTCTCTTTGAGGCGAGATGTTGATGCCTCCTTGCAGTCCTTCCGTGTTGGACCTTCCTCGTTCTTTGGTTCTTTCGCACCTCGAAAGAAGTATTTGGCATCAGCAAAGTACGACTCTGCCTCTGTGAAAGGTTTATCATCTCCGACCACTGTTTTCACAACCCCTTGACTAAAGTATTTGAAGCATTGATGTAGGGTAGAAGGAACCACGCCATTTTCGTGCAGCCACGGGCGCCCTAGAAGCATTTTATATGAAGTCCTGGCATCTATGACGTGGAGAGTTACAGTCGATGTCATCCCACCAATTAGCAAATCCAACACTATGGTGCCAAGGGCCCTCTGTCCTTCCTGATTAAACCCGTGTATCATCAGCCGACTGCCTGCGAGTTCATCCATATGTATCTCCATCTTTTTCATCACTCGTAAGGGTAAAATGTTTACCCCGGAACCTCCGTCAATCAATATCCGATTCACTTTCTGCTCTCGAGTATGGCCAACTACGAATAGTGGCCTGTTATGGGATTCTGAACCAAGCATTAAGTCTTGATCTGTAAAAGCTATCGTTGAAAAACAACCATTAACTTTGTCATCGAGACCATCGTTGGTCTGAGGTCGTTCATCATCTTCCTCGCTGGTCATATGGCAAGAGAGGTCTCTACATGCGCTGTTGTTCTCAACTGTGACAGCATTTGCCGTTGTCTCACTATCCTCTAGCAAGATCTCTCCTTCCTTGGCTAGCTGCATAACTTTCTCCTTGAATATGAAACAGTCTTGGGTTGGATGCCCTACCAACCGATGGTATTTGCAATACTTTGGGTCATCCGTTCGCCCAGCTTCTTCCGGTCGTTTCATTTCTGGTAATTCGATGAGGTCATTCTTGATCAGGTCATCGAACATTCCGGGGATGTCAGAGTCTAGGAATGGATACTGTTTTTGTTGTAATTCCCTCAGACTTGTTCTCCTTTGCCCCCATTCTTGGGCGATGCCTTTTCCTTTACTCCCCGTATCAGTTTCACCCTTTCTGAATTTGACAGTAGTAGCGGTCACTGCCATGGATTCTTTATTTGAATCTTTAGTGAAAGGTTTGCCCCCTTTCTTAACTTCCTGTTTGTCTTTGAACTTCCAAGGCTCCTGAGTTGGCGGCCCTCCAGCTCTAGTTGTAGACATACTCAGCTCCATGTCGTGAGCTTTAGTCGCCAAATCTTCGAACGACCTTGGCCGAATCGCTTGTAGGATATATCGAAGACCCCACTGCATTCCTTGAATACACATCTCGATTGTCAAAGCTTCGGTCAATCTATCCTTACAATTCAAACTTAAATTCCTCCACCGGTTTATGTAATTTATCACCGATTCCTCCTTTGATTGACGAGTGTTCGTCAATTCAATCATGCTCACCGTTCTACGAGTGCTGTAAAACCGGTTGAGAAATTCCTGCTCCATCTGTTCCCAACTATCAATCGAGCTAGCTTCCAAATCGGTATACCAATCAAATGCGTTGCCCTTTAAAGAGCGTACAAATTGCTTTACCAAGTGATCCCCGTAAGTGCCGGCATTGTTGCAAGTCTCTACGAAGTGAGCAATATGCTGTTTTGGATTACCCTTTCCATCGAACTGCTGCAACTTTGGAGGTTGATAACCAGCTGGCATCTTCAAACTGTCAATCCTCTTCGTGTAAGGCTTGCTGTAGGTGAATGAGGACTTGGGATTTTCCTCCAACTTATCTTTGATTGCCCCAAGTATGATTTCTTTCAATCGGTCAACGGGCACCAAACCATCGGGAGAAACTTGTAAATCTTTAAGAGTTTGGTCAACTTCCATTGGCTGGCGTTCACCAGACGTCTCAGCATCATGCCCTTCGACTTGCTTTCCTTTGTCTGTATTGCTCATCAATTTAGAAATCCGAGCATCTTGTTCGTGGACATGTTTCGTGAGTCCTTCTATGGCTCGAGTTAAGCTTGACAATTGCTCCTCAATAGTCGTAGTGTCTGTTGCCATTGCTGAGGCTGTGCTTGAATCTGATGAGCTTGTTGTGGAACGAGTAGGGGAACATGCTGGATCGTTCTCCTCATTCACAGTGTTGGGTGGTGGACCCTCTGCAGTAGCCTCCTCTGAAGAAGACGATGACTTCGAGCTTCTTGACATACTCCTCGTGACTACGTTCACGTCTTCAAAGTCAAGACCAGCTGATCCAGATGCAACGCCTCTCTTGATCTTAATCTTGATTGGCGCCATCGTCGTGACTTGATTTGCTTGAAGAGTAGAGATGAGAGGTAGAGATTGTCCCACTGGGCGTGCCAATTTGTAAACACAAATTCGTGAATTAAATATAAAAACGCGAAAATGGTAAACGATTTTATTTAATTTCGGATTAAAACCGAGTATTTGTGGGTTACAATCTCTAATTTCTCCTCTGATTCTCTCTTCTTGAATTTCACTTGGATTTCTTGAGCTTTTGGAGCTGGATCCGCAGCCGAATCCTTTCTGATCTTGTATTTGGGGCTTTTATAACGTTAATCCAAATGTTTAGCACCGTATTTTGGATTAACCGCCGAATTTAGGGACTTTTTGGATGAACGTCGTTGAAGATCGTTCTTGAATTTGGGACTTTGTAACGTTAATCCAAAGGCTTGATGCCGTATTTTGGATTAAACGTTGATTTTCGGGACTTTTCGGGACTTTACCGTTGAAGATCCACGAAGAACTTTGAAGAAACGTCGAATCGAAGAGGCTTAGCACTTTGATCTCCACTCGAACACTGTTTCTTGCTGCTTTTCCCCAAGAACGCCTTGAAGAAACGCCGAATCGAAGAGGCTTGACACCTTGATCTCCACTCGAACACTGTTTCTTGCCGCTTTGCACGAAGAACGCCTTTGAAGATCCTCCCCTTGCTGAAGAACACTCTAAAATCTCTGCAGAGAATTTTAGAGCCTTGAATGCTTCTGATTTCTTGATGATGAAAATGAATGAAATGAGGCCTCTATTTATAGGTGTAGGCCTGGAGATTTTTGTGCAAGTAGTTAGGATTTCGAATTTTGAATTACTTGGGCTCAATTTGATTTGGGCTAAGAATACCCTATTTGGGCTCAATTTGATTTGGGCTTAATTTGATTTGGGTTCAATTTGGTTTGTTGGACTTTGGAGGCCCATCTTCATTTATGGGACTTTAGAGGCCCGTCTTGCTTTATTGGACTTTAGAGGTCCGTCTTTATTTATCGGACTTTTAGATACCCATCTTTATTTATTGGGCTTCGAAGATCCATTTTAACTCATTGATCTTTCAAGGCCCAATTAATTGGAGGGAACAATTAAATATTAATTAATTATATCTTTATTTTAGGAATTAAATTTATTCCAATAAATAAATAATAATTTTAATTAATGTTTAACCCGTAATTTCCACGCGTCGCAATTTAATTCGTAATTGAATTTTTCTCGTCTACAGTATGTTTGGGCTTTTAACATTTCCTTTGGGTCAAGAAAAAATGGACGTCCTTTCCTTCATATATAGTTGCCTAGTATCTCTCCCACTCTCTCCTATTCTTAATATAAGTTGTTTTGACCTTTCATTTTATTTACAAATTATATGTTGTTTTACATTTTTCAATGCAAATTAATTGTATTTCTTTTAAATTTAACTTTAAAATTATTAAATATTTACATAAATATGTTCTTTTTTATGAGATATACAATCATTAATTAAGGGGATAACATGAGAAATAATTTATTTTCTTAATATGTGTGAATGAGCTTAAGATTACATATATTTTGAATAGGAGGGAGTACTGTTTACATAGGCCACGGTTATATACACACAGACCTATTGAGGACATTCATGGCCTCATTGGCTAAACACACACATCGTGAGATGAGGACACCCACGTGGAAAACCCCAAAATACTCCTTCTTCCATAAAATTCAACACCCACAATATTTTTTTCAAAAACTCTAAAAATTTCAACTCCCCCTCCCTTTCCTCCCACGAGCGGCGCCGCCCCTCCCTCCCCAGCTGCGCCGGCTTCCCCTCCCCTTTGCGCCGGCCTCCTGTACCCTGTAAAAAAAATGTCTAAAGTGGCTGTTTGCAACTCTCGCCGCAGCTTCCCTCAGGCCTCGCTGCCGCCGTCTCTCCAAGCCATCGTCGGTCGTTCGTACCCAACTCCAGTTGCGTCCGTTCGCAGCCCTCCCCGTCGAGCCGCGTCAGCCCTTCCCCGTCGCGCCACGTCCACCTCCTCCCTCCCCATTTTTGCCCAACGCTGTCGTCGCCCACCTCCTACCTCCCCCTCCCTGTTCTGTCCCTTCGCCCAGCCGCCGCGCATGCTACCGCCGGTAAGTTTAGGTGTTAGAAAAAATAACCGATTTCTTGAAATTAGGGTTTTTAATTTTTTTTCAAATTTTTGGTGTTTGTCCAAATTTTTTTGCCAAATTCACTTACTTTTTTCGAATTTTTGTATTTGTTCGAAAGTTTTTGCCGAAATCAATTACTTTGTTTGGAATTTTTTTTTTCGAAATTGCTATGTTTGTCCGAAAGTTTTTGCCAAACTAATTTATTTTGTGATTTTGCATAAAATTAGTGAGTTAGAATGATTTTTTTTTGTTATTTTACTTTAATTTTGTCGAGAAATATAATGGGATGGGATTTGTACAGATTTCAGATCCAAAGATTTCTGTTTCTTGTTGTTTTATTTTTTTAGAATTTAGACGTTACGGTGGTTGTGGGGGAAGATTTTTGGGGGCGGTGGTAGTGGTAGTGGGAGAAGATTTTTGGGGTGGTGTTGCCATATTGGTGGTGGGAAAGATTTTATCGAGAAATACAACAGGGTGTGTACTCATCCTTAGTTTTATTTTTAAAAATTTATACGAGAAGTATTTGAAACATTTCACATGCCCTTTAGAATGAAAACAATGTTCGATGGATATCCTCAATAGTTATGTGTGTGCGTATAACCGTGGCCTTTTACATACATAATCTCTAGCTAGTTTTATCAAAAAGCTTCTGCTAACAGTTTGAATTTATATAGTACTCCCTCCGTCTCGAAATAACTTTCATATGTAGGTGGATACGTAAATTAAAAAAGTGTAATAATGAGTGGAGTATTAATGCATAATTTTATAAAACTTTATGTATAAAGTAAAAAATGAGTTGACTTTTGTGTATGTGTGGAGAAAAGTAATGACAATTGTGTAAAATTGAAGATATTGTGAGGGTGTAGTTTATAAAAGGTTTTACATTTTAAGAGTGTGAAAGTTATTGTGAGACGTCCCGAAAAAAAATGTGTGAAAGTTATTGTGGGTCGGATGGAGTATAAATTAACATGAAAGCCATTGCAAGCCATTAAATTGGAAAAACACAAAAGTACATCGAATTAATTTGGTTTAATTGCAAATTATATCACCACTTTTTATTCATTTGTAATCTAATTTAAATTATATTTGATTTAGGTATGAATGAGTTTGCCAAAAAGTCTAATTTACAACAATATGTAAAATTAATAATTTATTTATAATTATAAAAAAATTAAATTAAAGTACAAATATATAAGAGGTGGTGATTTAATTTGCAATTAACCCAATTAACTTTTACAAAATAGTCCCTTAAGGCAAAAAAAAAAAAAAAAAAAAAACATATAAAATCCTAGACTTATCAAATCTCCCCACACTAGAATAATTAACACACTCTTCTACTACTATGGGCATGTTTGCTTCATGAATTGGGATAAGATGGGTTTAGATGTGGTGGGTTGGCTAGATAAATCCAAGGGGGAGACTAGGTTGTCTAAACTCATGGAATCTAGTTTATAAAAACCGGATCGAATTATAAACCCGGATCAAGATGTTTAAAGTTATAAAAAACCAAACATGGGAGAAGATAAGTTTACCTATCAAATCCATGACTAAATCCCCCTAAACCCATGAAGCAAATATGCCTATATGATCCTAGCCATTGGATTTTTGAGCCCGAACTCATAAATCTCTAACAACAAAAAAATCTTATCAATCTCTAACTACTACTGTTAATATAACCCCCTAAAAAAATTCAAACTCTCATCAAGTACTCTTTTTTATTTTTTTAAGTTTATATCTTAGTGGTATTTTTTTTTTACAACTTTATTCCTTTATCCAACTTTTCTATTAACTACAATTCATATCAGTGTAAATTAAGAGAAAAAGTAGAATTATCTAAAGATGTGTTGGGATAGAGATGTCATTAATATTTATTTCCTTATATATATATGCATAATTATATTATATTAATGGTTAGGTCTCCTATGAAATTGAGTTTATAGATATTGCTCATTTTAGTTATATAAACATGTACTTTTCAATAATATTGTGTTGCACTTTTTAGTTATAATGATTTATATTTTTCATTAAATAGCTGTGTTGCACTTTTCAATTATAGTGACTTACACTTTTTAATAAAAAATGTGTTGCACTTTTCAGTAATATTGTGTTGCATTTTTTTCAATACACTTTTTCGAATTTTTTTCTTTCAAAAATTAAAATATCAAAGAAAAAAAGTTGACTTGGTCAACTACTACTAGAACTTGGCTAATATTAATAAATACAAAATTCAATTATAATTTGAAAATTCAGAAACTTTGTTTTAAAACATGCATCAAGTCCATTTCAGTTGGTTGTTCTAAGAATCAAGATCTCTCTCTCTCTTGCAATGTCAGAGGTGTTTGGGCTGAGGCACCTGTTCATGACAGTTTTCCTGAATTGCTTCGCCAATGCCATGGTGGTTCCGGTGATCACCGACGTCACAATGGCCGCGCTTTGTCCCGGAAAAGATGAATGCTCATTGCCTATATATCTCGCCGGAGCTCAACAGGCGGTTCGTAATCTGTTCTAATAACGAAGTGAAATAAAATATGGATAAGCTAGTGATTTCATTCCAATTATCTATATACACATTGACATTAATTAATTATATAGGAGTATGTTATTTCATTCCAATTATCTGTATATGTTATTGGCCCTTTTTATTGTCTCATCCTATATCCATTTACCCAAATTAGTTTTTTCATTCATTACCATGACAATAGACAGCTCTATCCTTTTTTATTAATTAATCACAATCTTATTATTCGTTAAAGTAAATTATTGTATACAAATAATAGACTCCTATATCCATGGATATATTAAGATTAAATTAAAATTGTGCTTCAATTGCATCAATGCATTATACTATTAGGTGTACAGAAGTATGGTTCATTGCCCCTAACCTGTAGTGAAATGGATGGGTCTGGGCGGGTATCACTCTCCCCCGTGCCCCGGATCCCTGGCCCGTTTTTAATATTAATTTTGTATGTATATTATACATATAATTAAATGCAATATATTTTTATACTTAGCATGTTTATGTAATATAATTAACAATAATTAAACTTTATATACTATAATATTTTGCATGTTTATCAACCTCTTTATGATGAGGAAATAAATTTATAAACATGTTTTTCAATACAAATTTAAATTTAATGTCATATCTTAAAAAAATATATATTGTATTTATTATGTTTACATAAAAGATTATTTAAAATTTATAATGGGTCATCCCGACCCTACCCGTTCGTGAAACTACAAAACTTGGATATTATTTGTTGTAAATTTTGCATATATATAGTTTGTATGATAGTAATAAATAATAAATGTTGGGTTAATTTAATTTTTGCAGATAATTGGGTTGGGATCAGTTGTGGTGATGCCTATGATAGGGACGTTGTCGGACACTTATGGTAGAAAAGCCATGCTTACTCTCCCAATTATTCTTTCAATCTTTCCTCTAGGTACATACATACGTTTCTATTTAATAATTATTTCAACTTGTGAAATAAAAAACATAAATTAATTGAGAGAGTTATTTATGTGTACATGCAGCAATACTAGGTTACAGCAGGACAAAAAATTACTTGTATGCATACTATGTTATCAAAACTATAATTGGCGTCACCACTGAAGGAAGTGTTCAGTTTCTTGCTTTTGCATATGTGGTACGTATTAGAAAGTTCGGAATTTTAGATGAGACGAAATTCTTTCAGTACGTCGTCTATCCTCTGTACGTCTCATTACAATAAGAGAAAAAATGTGTTGTTGTAGGCAGATAACGTTGAAGAGAGAAAACGAGGTTCAGTATTTGGAATAATGGCAGGACTTGCATCTTCTTCCTTCCTCTTCGCGAACCTCTCTTCTCGTCTCCTCTCCACTTCTTCAGCCACTTTTCAAGTACTACTACTTCATTTCTTTTTTCTTAATTAATTGCCACATTTTCAATCTGTTTTATACATACATTTTCATATATAGGTTGCTGTTGTTGTGTCCATTATTGCATTGTTGTACATGATGGTGTTCCTTGGAGAGTCAAACAACAATTGTGCAAATAGCACAGAAGCAGCTGATTGTCTCCTAGACAACAAGCCTAAACCCAAAAAATTGAAGCTTTTCAAGACTTTGCCTTCATTGGAAGATACTATTTGCATATTACGGACCAGGTTAAATTTGGACTCTCGGTCTCATGTGTAATAAATGACATCATAAATCATAGTATAATTGTGTTTTTTATTCATATATATACTTGCAGCCCAGCATTTTCAAAAGTTGCAATAATTGCATTCTTGAGCACTGTCTCAGACCTTGGACTCAGTGCTTCTCTGATGGTACGTTCTCATCTCTGTTTGTGCTACTACTACAATTTAGTATAATGTGAAGAGTAATTTTGATTAATTTAATTTGGTGATGATGATGTAGTATTACTTGAAGGCTCGATTTCACTTCAAGAAAGATGAATTCGCTGATCTCATGATCATTTCTGGAATTGCAGGATCGGTATCACAGGTATAATTCCAGTATTTAATTTTCAAAATTTTGCACATTTTAATAATTCCAAGTTTTGGGATTTGTTGGATCAGCTGGTCCTGATGCCCATATTAACTCCTATTTTGGGAGAAGAGAATATGCTTTCTATTGGTCTATTTTTCACTTGTGCTCAGGTAATCATCACAATTAATTACTATAGTGTAACATATGGAATCATTTTTTTATATTTTTTTTGATTATTTAGATGCATTAACTGGTGTATATTTAAGTGCAGACGATACTTCTCAGCTTTGCTTGGTCATCTTGGGTAAGTTCTTCATCTAAATGTGGATTGATAGCTGCTGAATAATTTCAAACATCAAATTTTAATTAAGAGCACCTCATACCTAGCACCACCACACTTGATTTGAATTTGGTGCAGTACTACACCGTCATGTGCAATTAAAAAGAATGATCATAGAAATGTGTAATTTTTTTTTAAATTTAAAAATATTTAGAGAAATATATTCAGGATTAAATATTAAGCTGGGGTATTACTAGTATTTTCTTTAAACTCTAATTTTGTTTTTTCATTATGGAACATTTTTTGAGAAGTTGTAAGGTGTAACTATCAAATTTGCAGGTACCTTATGCGTCTGCAGTGATCTGCATTGCAGCTATTTTTACGCAGCCGTGTGTACGTATTTCTTATCTTTAATTTCTCGATCCTTAATTGTATCGAATCATTCTTCAACCTTTTAAACTCTAATTGCTTATATTATGCAGCTAAGAATCATTGCATCCAAGCAAACAAGCCCTAGTGAGCAGGTATTATTGTTGTCTCTGTTATTATTATTGTCATTGGCTATACGAACATGCAATGATGGATATATTATATAAGTGCAGGGAAAGGCTCTAGGGTGCATTACGGGCGTTTGTTCATTTGCCAACATTGTCTCACCTCTTGCCTTCACCCCTTTAACAGGTCACCTAAATCGGACATGGATCACCGAGGGTCTTATGTAGGATGCGATCCATTGGATCACACGCGCGCGTGCACACACCCGTGATCCAATGGATCACCCCTGCCCAGGACCCTCAGTACATTTATATATTTCTGCTAAAGATTTTTTCAATCTGATAAAAATCCCTTTTTGTCCGTCTGTCCCTCCCTCCCTCCTCAGCTTTGTTTTTATCAGAAAAGGCACCATTTGATTTCCCTGGCTTCAGCCTTCTTTGCTCTAGCTTTATTGCTGTAAGTACCTTCAATAATCCCTTTTCCTTTGCTACTCAAATACTAGTATCTAATACTCTCTCAGTAGTGATTATTTGTACACTTTCCTTAACGGATATCCCAACATTATTTGCACAATCTAATAAAAAAGAAAATAACTCACATGATTTTTACCAATATTACCCCTTCTTTATTTTACTTGGGCCCACAACTTAACTCAATTTATAACTTTAATCAAATCTCCACCCACTTTAGTCAATGAATTACTAATAATACCCCTTATTTATTCTACTATACACATCACTATATTCAATTTTTTTAATTTCCGTACCGATCAAACCATGCACAAAATCGTGGGACGGAGGGAGTATAATACTTGTACTCTTTTATATTGTACAGATGATAGCTCTGGCACAGAGCATTGCATTAAAGCAGTTGTCACCACCTACAGTCCAAAATTGCAGCACTATCAACAACAACCCCCGTATACACACTTTAGTTTGAATCTCGAAATTAAAATTGCAGCATTACATAAACAACTAGAGCCAAATATATTTAAATTGCAGCACGAAATATGAGGTCTCCTGGAAATAAACAGACAAGTTTCAGCCTAAGTTAGAACAAGTTATTTATGTATGTGTTCACTTAGGATCCATATTCTAATTTGATGTTTGATCTTGTGTAGTGTACTGAGTACACATTAGTGACATTACATCGCGTGTTTATTGGTAATTTCATTCATTCCATGTGATAATATATTTAAAATAATCATGTTGATGTACAAAGAGGAGTATTTTTACTACTATACACGGAAAGAATAAATTAAATCTAATAACTTATGCTACAAGAAAGAATCCCATGACTTAATGCTAAACGATAATTATTTCTTCAACAAGAGACTTAATGTGAACGTTCATATAAGACCTAATCTATTTTTATTTTTTTAATTAGCGCAGACATCAATTAAAACTAGAATAAAATTATGTATGAATTGATTTTTTATATTTGAAGGTTTCGAATTAAGACATTAAAAAAATATATACTCATAAATCTCAAATCTACATCATCATTGTTTGAAAAAAGGCTTAAACGTGAAACTCAAAAGTGACAAAAGCAGAAAAATATAAAAAGTTGTCAAACAAATTGAAAAGTTCACAAACAACACCAAAAAGTGTATTTAATTGCTTGAATTGAATTCGGACGCAAAAAAACTCCCAACAAATCAACATAAGATTGTCAAGTGATCTCACTTTTCTAAAAAGTGCAGTGTTACTCGTGCCACCGTGACTAATAATGCAAAATTAAGAAGAATTGATGCAAATATGAAATCACATTGTCAATAAATGATTTGAATTTGTTGGTTAATTAAAAGAAATGGTCTTTAAAAAATAGTACTCCGTATTTGATAGTAATTTATGAGATGGCAAAAGAAGATAAATGGAAACAGAATACTCCCTCCGTCCCACATGAATTTGCACACTTTCCATATATGGATGTCCCATACCAATTTGCACACTCCATAAAAGGAAATATCTTCACAACCCTCACCCTTGAAATATACTCATATTTACCCATATGTCATTACATCCGAAAAACATAGTGCAATACCCATATGTCATTACTTTTTTACACTCAATCTACTTTTTACTTTACTTTATTCATAAAAATTTACAAAACTACCCCTCAAAATATCAATCATTACACTTTTTCTTACACATTTCTTAAAATGTGTGCCGGTCAAAGGGTGCAAATTCCTCCGGAACAGAGGGAGTATGAATATTACAATCAATGTCACATCAGACACACCTAAAACTAAAAGTCAGCCAACTCACCGATGTTGCGGCCTCAAGTAAGCTGAAATCAAATCCATAAATTTATCAATTTTAAAGAAATAAAACACCTCACGTCACCACAAGTGCTTTAATTTGCACGTTTCTGTTTGCCAACTATACCTGTACAAATTAAGAAGCAAGAATATTATATTAATCTTTAAGCATCATCAGCTTTTGCCTACATTTTCAGACTTGGACATATATTTCAAAATTTGCATGCTCCCACCTGTAATGTTTCAAAGTGCCTAAAAATAGGTCAATTCACAATTTATTTTCGTATTTCATCGAGCATTTCACAATTCACATTACAATACTTTTTAGCTTATTAATAATTTTTTGTCAATAAATCACATAATGAAAAATAAAATGTAACAATAAAATTACTACATTGATATATCATACCCTAAAAAAATGGGTACTGTAAGTTAAAATTTTAAAATTCAATTTGTCTGGTTAGCTAGTTATTGTACAAAATGAAATTTATCAAATACTACTATCCCGTCAAAAAAAGAAATTTATCAAATAGTACTAGACTTTCTCCATTTTATTTTGTTTATTTTTTAACAAATTTTTATATGCAATTGAGTGTATATCTTCTTATTTTTTTGTTATTTTATATAAAATCTAGGAACACATTTTTATTTTACAATTTTAGCTTTCAATTAAAAAGGAAAATAAAATAAAAATATCAACTTACATCTATTATTTAAAGAGAAATGCGAAAATTAGTTGCAACTATTAACATTATAAAATGTTTTTTCTTATAAAAATAAAGCCAAAAATTAATAAACTGAATTAAATAAAATACAATGTGAAAATAGATGTACGTACCATTAATTTCATTAGATCTCTATTTATAATAATATTTTAATTTTGCATTATCATAATTCATAACATGTCCATGTATACACAAGTGGCACTGGTGACGTGTCGAATTTGGGCATTAAATTATATTCTAAATAATTCTGAAAAAATGTGGTTGTGACACGTTGAGATCGCCGCCCAGGTACGTGTCTTTCTTCTGAAACAATCTTTTAATATTCCTATAAATCAACATGATCACATTAAACGAAAATTTAAATTTATAACTATTTTAAAATGACTATGACTCAATTTCTTAAGACTCCTATAAATCAATACGATCACATTAATGTAAAATTTTCATATAAATACTAAATTTTAGGTTGATTCTCAATTTTTCATATGTTTATATTTGAGGTCATTTGTATTTTTTTTCTCATACAAAGCATAACAAAAAGATCATTTTTCCTTAAACCATACAAGAAAAAAATTGAAGTGTAGTTTGTTTCTTATAAGTATGACTTGAATGGAAAAAATAATTATTCCAAACCTCGATTTTTTAAAAAATAATTCCAACTTAATTTTTTTCTTAAATGAAATCATGTTTAGATTTTGGCTCTGTCATTGATTATAGTGCTAATAGTGAGAGTACATTTCGGGAAATTTATATCAAGTAGATTCATACCTGTAAGATAATACTCCCTTCCCTCCGTTCTAGAATTTTATGGACACTTTTCTTAATGTTGTCCCAATATTTTTCACACTCCAAAAAAAAGGTTGGTCTAGTATGCACTCGAGTGCATGTTGTGCACCCTAGTTCATGTTGCACTTTTCAGTTTTACTAACTTACACTTTTTGGTAAATGGTGTTGCACTTTTCAATTATTAAACTGTATAATAATATTTTTAGTATAATAATTGAAAAGTGCAACACCATTTACCAAAAAGTGTAAGTCAATCAAATTGAAAAGTGCAACATGGACTAGGGTGCACAACATGCACTCGAGTGCATACTAGACTTTATGCCAAAAAAAAGGAAACAACTCACATCATTTTTATCAATAATACATCTCATTTATTTTACCTTTGCTTTCCTTTAGTCAAATCTTCTCCACTTTAATCAATAAATTATCAATAATACTCATTCTTTATTTTACCTTACACATCACTTTATTCAATTTTCTTAATTTTCGTACTGGTCAAAGTGTCATAAAATTCTGGGGACGGAGGGAGTAATAATTATATTTTTAACTGTATTAGTTAATTTCATTAAATATTATTAGCGGATCAATATTGGTTACTAAATAGCATTAGTTGAACAACATATACATATATTAATAATGGAAGATTTGTTAAGAGATTTACATTAATTTAAATAAAAAATATATATACTAAGTTAGAAAAAGTCACACTAATTTGAAGAATTGGGCGTAATATAAACTAGTGCAAATTTAGATAGGAATAAACTTGAATTAATAATATTCAAATAAACATGTTTCCCACTTGTCATCTTTGTAACGACGACAGCTCCTATAAATTCTCTGTAAACCAATTCGCCATAAAAAAACTTTGTCAATTTTATGCACACCGCCATAACACAATATTCCCGTTTCATCTTTTCCATTTCCCACGCCGCGGCGGAACAGCCACCACCACCTCTGCCGCAGCCCGCCGCATCAAATGGACGGCGGCGATTCGGAAAAAGATACTATATATCTCCATGGAGACCTTGAGCTCAAAATCATCGAAGCTCGATATCTCCCCAATATGGACTTAGTCTCCGAGCGGCTCCGCCGTTGCTTCACCGCATTCGATGTCTGTCGGAAGCCTTTTGCTCCCACCAACCGCCACGATCACCGTATTCGCCGCAAAATCATTACCAGTGATCCCTATGTCATTGTTTGCCTCGCCGGAGCCCGGGTCGCCCGAACCCGGGTAATTTCCAATTCGCAGAATCCGGTTTGGGATGAGCATCTCAAGATCCCTTTAGCTCACCCTGTTTATCAGGTTCGTTAATTACCATTAATACTTGTTTAATTATATTTCAAATTCGTCGGATAAATCAGAATCAGTTATTAATTTGTTACTATTTTGAATGTGTAGTTGGAAAATTGTTAGGTTAAGTTAACTCTGCTTTTATATTTCTCTTGAAATTGCTCTGAATTCATTTTAATGTTTCACTTTAATTATCTATGCTCTTGCTATGTAGTCATTAATCTGCTGTTTATACATTTCAATTGAATTTTTTTGTTACATAAATTAGATTTCTGCGTTTCCCAGATCAAATGTGTAGTCATTGATCTACTGTTATTACACTAGTATCAATCTTTTCAATTGAAGATTTTTGTTACAATAAATCGGAATGCAACAGGTTGAATTCGAAGTGAAAGACAATGACAAATTTGGAGCTGAATTGATTGGTATAGCGACCGTTCCAGCTAAGAGAATTGCTTCAGGGGAGCTTATTGATGAATGGTTTCCAATAATAGGACCAAATGGAAAGACCCCGAAACCCGACTCTGCAATTAGATTGGAAATATCATCTCCTTGCCACCAAAATCCCCTTTACCAAAAAGGCATTTTCGAAGAATACGGAGTGAAGGATAGCTATTTTCGATGGAGGCATGGTGGGAAGGTGACGCTTTATCAAGATGCACATGTGATTGATGGCATGTTGCCTGAAATCAAGTTGGATGAGGGGAAAAAATTTGAGCACGGAAAGTGTTGGGAGGACATATGTCATGCTATATTGGAGGCCCATCATTTGGTGTATATTGTGGGTTGGTCGATTTTTCATAAGGTAAAATTAGTGAGGGAGCCTACGAGACCTTTACCTAATGGTGGAGATTTGACTTTGGGGGACTTGCTTAAATACAAATCTCAAGAAGGGGTGAGAGTGTTGTTGTTGGTTTGGGATGATAAGACTTCCCACAACAAGTTCTTCATTCAAACGGTAAGGGATTCGATTTTCATTTGTTAAATTAGATTCCTTGGTGGTAGGAGTTGCGTTTCTGATTATCATATTACATACGGTTTGATGTGTGATTTGAATGATTTACTTAAGTAGCAACTAGAGTACAATGATGACATCTGATAATTCTGGTACTATAGTGGGATCTTCCTGCATAAATTGATCATCCATGAGCGAGTGTGGAAGAATACAATGTAAAAGAAATCAGGGGTTTTCGAAATTGGTGATCAGATAGTTGTTTTTTCCCAACGTTTGTGATTCTTTGTCACGGAGTAAAATATACTTCAGGGGATTGCTGAGTTTCATCTACACACACACACATATGGTTTTAATATGGAACCCGACACTGAGTTTCTTATGGAGCCTAACATTAGCACAAACTACTTGTACCATGCTACAATATACAAAGTGTTTTATGCTGGTGGTGGGCTCCATAAGAAATCTGACGTCGGGCTTCATATCATTACTCTATATATAATCGACTATAGGTTTTAGGTATCCATTATAATGCTGGCCTATGTTAATGCAGGAAGGAGTGATGCAAACTCATGACGAAGAAACTAAGAAGTTTTTCAAGCACTCCTCTGTCACGTGTGTGCTGTCCCCTCGTTATGCAAGCAGTAAGCTTAGCATTTTCAAGCAACAGGCATGCTTTGTTCTATGTAATCAATTCTGCTTTTATTAATGGCTTTACAATTTGAATTATTGTATACACTATGTTGGATAAATCAACTAGTAGACAACCCTAGAAGTCCATTATTTTCCTTCTAATTTGATATTCGTAGAAACTAGACAATGATCTATTGCTGCTTCTTGTGCTCTGTTCAGGTTGTTGGAACTCTTTATACCCACCATCAGAAATGTGTTATTGTGGATACTCAAGGCCCGGGCAATAACCGAAAGATAACAACATTCATTGGTGGTCTTGACCTTTGTGATGGACGTTATGATACACCCGAGCATCGATTATTTCGTGATCTCAACACTATCTTTAAGGATGATTATCATAATCCAACATTTCTTGTAAGCTACTTCTCCATTTGAATTCTCGCACTAGTCTTTTACCAGAGTATGTCCTTAATAATCTTGTACATAATGCAATAAAATCTTAACTTCAATTTTAGGAATTTAGACAGTTCTTAAATGTATCACTAATGCATCTCATTGCTGAAAATGAGTAAAGACTGGCATTTTTATCTATACTTTACTACACTTGTGGGGAAAATAGTTATTTTTAGTCTAGTAAGTTATCCATATTTTGGTTTCAATTTTTGATATCTTATGGTCCAACCGGCTATATGACAGAGTCTGATTTGTTCACGTGACAAAGTCTGATTGGTTAACAGAATGCTTTACCTTTTACAACAGGTCACTGGACCAAAATGAATTAAAAGCTACGGGACTTTTCAATTCTTGAAAGTCTATAATACTAAAATCAAAATAAGATTAACTTACAAGACTAAAATAACTATTTTCCCTCACTTTTATTAGGATTTGCAATAAAATTGACGATAAACATGTTAGTGTTCAAATTATGTTCCATATTCCACCTTGCTATAAATTTTTCATAAAAAAGATTCATATTCATATTCTTAAATAGCCAGGAAAGAAGGCTCCACGACAGCCATGGCATGATTTACATTGCAAAATTGAAGGGCCAGCTGCTTATGATGTGCTCATCAACTTTGAGCAAAGGTGGCGAAAAGCCACTAAGTGGTCTGAACTAGGAAGGCGGTTCAAAAGAATATCGCGTTGGCATGATGATGCACTACTTAAGGTTGATCGTATTTCATGGATACATAGTCCCTCCATAACTGTTCCAAATGACGATCCTTCATTGTGGGTATCCAACGAAGATGATCCTGAGAACTGGCATGTTCAGGTTACATATAAAAAATCCTTTCTATCATAAATTAGGTTGGCCAAAATTTGATATTGATGAGATATTTTGATGTCACAGGTTTTTCGATCTATAGATTCTGGATCACTTAAAGGATTTCCCACTAAAAATGTCCATGCTGCTACAGAACAAGTATATCTCAAACTGCAGCTTTCTTTTCTTCAAGTTACCATGAACTTAGCTCAGTATTTGTTCAATACACCCACTGTACAGCTGCATATGATGGTACAAGGTGCTGAAAATGTTGTACCTATGAGTGTATTGAGCAAAAATCTGGGTGTGAATAGCCGCACCCCTTAGCTTATTGCTATATTTCTATTATACAAACATATATGTTTTTGAAACTTGTCTTTATTGCAGAATCTTGTATGTGCGAAGAATTTGGTGATAGATAAGAGCATTCAAACGGCTTATATACAGGCAATCAGATCTGCTCAACACTTCATATACATTGAGAATCAATATTTTGTTGGGTCGTCTTTCGCTTGGCCCAGCTACCAAGGCGCAGGTATTTGCTTATTAAGATTTGGCATAGCCTTATTATGTAAACCAGTTTCAACATATAATGGATTTGTATTTCGTGTGTATTTTTAAACAATACTCCCTTCATCCAATTATAAGTTTTCCATCTTTCTATTTTGGGCGTCCCACCAAAAGCTTTTCATTTCATTATTTGTACATGTGTGGCCCCACATACTCAAATCACATGAACATTTTTATCTGTATCCAATCAGATCAACTTTACTATATCTCATTTTATATTTTAGTATTCCTTAAACTCCGTGTAATCTGACCATGGGAAGCTTTAGGTGGGACGGAGGGAGTTTTAGTTATTTCATAAACACATAATTAGTTTGTCAATGCTAGTTTCATTCAAAAAATATTAGTTGTAAATACTATAAAATGATAGCTGTAAACCAATTGTAGTAAAACTGTTTTACATAAGATCAACTCTAAGAATTAATATACCTAATTATTAATACCCTTACCTTGGGTAACCAATATTCACTAGGTCTACTTTTCTTGTGATTATTTTACACAACGGTGTTTTTTTTTTTAATTAGGTGCTGACAATTTAATCCCTATTGAACTGGCATTAAAAATTGCCAGTAAAATAAGGGCGAAGGAGAAGTTCACCGTTTATGTTGTCATCCCCATGTGGCCAGAGGGAATTCCTAATTCTGCCTCAGTACAGGAAATACTTTATTGGCAGGTAATATAGCAGACTAAACTGAGAAGTCATTACCAATTTACATGCTTTCATCATTTTTTATTATTATTAAAGATTAGTAAATCATGTTAGAACTTAGAAGGTTGATCTATTTGCTTCCTTTTTTAGAAATGCTTAATTCAGGATATTTCTTGTCCATTTTCAGGATAACTAATCTAGGAGTTATGAATGTTCGACGTCTTACGTGCTCTTATTCGTGTTCGATATTTTTAATTTAGGTGCTCCTTACACTTGATTGTTTGTTTTCTAGGGGCAATCCATGCAACTAATGTATGAAATAATTGCAAAAGAAATCAAGGCTGCTCAACTTAAGAATGCACATCCAACTGACTATCTGAACTTTTACTGTCTTGGCAATCGAGAGGCATGTCCTGAAGAGGAATCAGATGGCAATGGCCTTTTGTCCAATGGAAATACAGTAAGTGTTCCTCACTCTGATGTATTCCGTTTTCTTAATTTCTTTTTCATGCTTAATCTGTTTCTTCTTGCTTCAATAAAATTACCCAACATTTAAAAAGCTGCTGGAATTTTGATACTGAAGCATGCTGTCATTTCAATCATTTATCGTTCAATTTATTTGTCGAATAGCCTTAAATTCAAACTGAACTACTGGCAGGACTCAAAAAAATTTGGACGATTTATGATATATGTACATGCCAAGGGAATGATAGTGGACGATGAGTATGTGATACTTGGTTCTGCCAACATTAATCAACGATCTATGGCTGGTTCGAGAGATACAGAGATTGCCATGGGTGCATATCAGCCCCATTACACCTGGAATTACAAAAAGGGACATCCTCATGGCCAGGTTCGTATTAAAAGAAAAACACCAAAACAAAAACTGCCTCCCACCCTCAATAATGAAATATTTTACAAAATTCACTCAAATTCATCGAAGAGCTCAGCTGCTGATACTCGGGTATGCTCAATACAGCCACATTACACCTATACGTGATGGTGCGTGGTGTTAAAAATGTTATATATATGGCCGTATTGTGCAGAAATCTGAGTGTGAGTAGTAGCACCCTTTATCGAAACTGAAAGTAAATATATCTAAACAAAGTATTATGTAAATAGTATTAGTTATTTTATTAAAATATATTAGTTGTTTCATTCAATAGTGTTAGTTTTTATTCTATATAGTTATAGTTGTGGATCAATTACAGGTATATGGATACAGAATGTCACTTTGGGCAGAGCACCTAGGCAGCATTGAGAAATGCTTCAAGGATCCGAATAATTTGGATTGCGTAAAGTATGTGAATAGAGTTGCTGAAGATAATTGGAAGCGTTACACGGCTGATGAATTCACTTTGTTAAAAGGGCACATCCTTAAGTATCCAGTGGAAATTTGCTCTGACGGAAAGGTAAAAGCCTTGCCCGGACATGAAAGCTTCCCGGATGTTGGTGGAAAGGTGCTTGGAGCGCCTTGCAGCCTCCCTGATGCATTGACAACTTAGCCGTACGTATTCTACATTTTCATTTTCATAGTTTGTGTATACGTACATCTTCACATATAGAGCAGAGAATGCATATGTGTAATGTTAGAATAATCATCGGGAACTACATGCTTTACGAGCTGTTAGGTGTTTGCTCATCTCATGCCTCTTGAATTTAGAGGTGTAAAGCTCGCCTTTTGGAAGGGCGGGCTAAACCCCGCAAAAGCTCGCCTTTTGGAAGGGCCGGGCAGTCCGCCGATTTGGCGGGCTACAAAATCTCCAATCCAACCCACTTATTGACTTGCCCGTGGGTTTTATATGTTTTCAAATAGAAATATATATTTTATAGGGGCAAATCATAAAATTAAATGAAATCAAACAATTTATCTGGATGACTATAACTTTTTTTTTTTTGGAACAATAACTTTACAATATTAAAACTGTCTTCTTTACCTAGACCATCAACTTAGAGGCATGTTACAATTAGGACTTGGGTGATTGAAAATTAGGCTTATCGAAACATTAAGGGTATTGCAAAAATCAACTTTGTTTGATTGATAGATAAATGCAATCATTTCAGTTTTCACTAATATATTGTGAATTTCTCAGGGATTTCGTAATTTTAAATGATTTGTCTTTAAAAAAAATTCCGAGTAGCAAAACTTGGTTACCATACAAAGTAAGCATTTAAAAATGGGAGCTGATTAATAAAAGTGTTGATTGAATTAATACACAGAAATCATCATCATCTCATACATATCTATTATAACAATGTTGATTGATACAAAAATGAGATGATTGCTTCATCTATTTAACGGTAACTTTCCCAACCATACCGGCTCCTGCGTGAGGAGCACAGTAGAAAGAGTAAGTCCCCGGTGTAGACAATGTCACCTCATATGTCTCTCCTTTAGCATTTAGAAGATCCTCCTCCGACATCGAAATCTTCGACACGTCCACGCCCGCCGGAACCTCGTCCTCGTCGAACACCACGTTGTGTGGGAATCCCGCATTGTTCTTGAACACGATTTTCTCTCCGGACGCTATCTCGAACGTTTGCGGCTGGAAAACGAGCCCCCCGTCGTCACTTCCGAGTGTGATGTCAATCGCCAGCGCACTGCTGGCGATGATGGCGGTTGCAGCTGTGGCTGCGACCGCCACACCAAAGTCCTTCAACGAGGCCTTGATGGCGAGTTTTGGGAGGGCGACTCTAGCGGCGACGGTCTTGGAGGCGGAGACACCGGCCTTGAGGCCGGTGAAGGATGGAACTGCGACAGCGGCGGAGGTGACGGTTGCCATTGTAATTTGTGATTGGGATTGGAACTGAGTTTTAAGGATTAAAATGTTGAATCAAGAAAAGGGAGGGGAGCAAAGCGGGATTTAATATGTGGGGGGTGAGATTTTGTGGTTTAGTGTGTGTGATGTGTGGTTGTTGATGAGATGAGGAATGCATGGAGAAATGAGGTTTATCTTGTAGGAGAGATATGATTGGTTGGTTTGGATACTATGGTTGACGTGGATTGGTTGGTTGGATATTTATTCAATCAAACTAGAGGATAAGTATATGGTGTGGAAAAAAGACATTTATTTTTTTTGACAGATAAAAAAGACATTATTAGATATTGCACTAGATAGCCATGTTTCTCTACCATAATTTTTTTGGGGGCAAGAATGGGAGTTTTTTTTCTTCAGGATTTTAGGTTAAACCAATTATGTACAACTTAGTCTATCTATAAAAAAAAAAAAAGAAGGATAATTCACTTGTAACTGCTAAGTATGAGATGAGAGTGACTCATGTGCTATGACCTAATTTGAAAATTTACAAATATACCCCCTTCGAGTTCGAGCCTAGCGGGTAACTCGTGAGCTCAACTCGGCTCGATAAGTGATCGATTTTTATACAACACGTGCTCGACTTGTTTAACTACGTACTACTAACACATTTTATGCACGCCCTAGTAGTAATGACTAATAATTACTCCTCTTATAGTGTAAATGAGGATATTAAAATAGAAAATACTAGTTTGAGCAAGAACAACTGAAAAAAAATCATTGAAGAAAAAATAGAAACGGAAAAAAAGTAGGGGTGGGAAATTGTGAAAGAACGGAAGAAATTTATAGGGAGAGATTCAATAGTGTTTTCAAGTACAAAAAAAGATATGCAGTACAGCAAAAATACAACATTTAGCACAAGGGTAGTACAATTCGAACAAGTACAGCAACGTGATATTTTTGTGAAATGGAGTACAAATTTAACGAAATTACTCAAGAATTTTTTATCTAAATCCTGTGCAAGAAATATCTTGATGTCATGAATTATACGATAGAGTCAATTGTGTGAGACGGTTACATGTATAAGACACACCTCACTTCTTTTTAAAACATGATTCAGACAGAGGCATAAACTCACGTGTCTTATGTATGGGATCGTTTCATATGAAACTTCGTCGGATCCATATTACCTTCCTCTCTGTTGAATGACTGTCGATTCCCTTTAAAGAAAAATCATATAACCATCAAGAAATTCTATGGAATACTAATACTCAAACCCACCCTAGTCCATGAAAATGGGTGATGAATCCATAACAATAATTTGGATTATGTCTTTCACAATTAGAATATCTTGTGAGTTTGTTGACATCTCTCTAATTGTAAAATAAATGTGACATATCTAAATTAAATATATCTTACTCATTCGGAACTTACCTATTAACCATGTGTGACTTTATCTTTCTGTCAACAGAGTTTCTCTAGTAACAACATTGAAATGAAATTATTTATTTCTAAACTTGATCTCCTTACAAGAATCTTTGCTTTATTTGTCTGCTGTGTATTCACCCATCGTCAAAATACTCACATTTCTATCTACAACCACTAAAATACATGCAATTCCTATATAAACTTTACATCAATATATAAAAGTAATCTATCTATATATTATGTGCACAACATTTGTCACCCTTTATAAGAGCGGCAAAATGTTATCTTCGTCATCATCGTTATCCCCATCTTCATCCAAGTCGAAAAAGTTGAAGCTCATATTTTCGATGGGGTTCGGATTGAAGCTCGAATTCACGTAGCACTTCATCTCATGGAACAGATTCAGATTGTCCACCAGCTTATGGAATATATTGCACCCACAACACAACCAAATGTACATTTCAAATACTACACAATTAACAATTCACTTGCCCTATTGCAACACAATAATCAAATTAGCACAAATTAACATGCATCTCTTCCAAAGTAGAGTGTTAAAGCGTCGTGTCCAAATTATGTTACATCTCACGTATTTAAAAAATGCTGATACCTGAACGAAGATGGTGCCATCGGTAAATGCATGCGGATTGATCGCCCGTGTGGTGCGCTGTCCACAGACGTTGCACGTGAATGCCACGCGCATTCGGCGTCGTGGAGATTTAGTAAAGAGTGACCATGGGAATGTGGATACTTGCTCCGTACCCGAATCAGCTGCCGGGCCTTCCATACCCGACCCGGTTGTCCATCCCCTCACGTTCGCCGCACTTAGAACCAGGCCCATCGCTGCATCCTGCCAAAACAGAGTACGCAGAAAATTAATCAAATGGAAGCAAACTGTTCGACGAAATGACTGAACCAATATTCTTGATTTCAATTTCAAATTCGATCAGCGATTGTAAATTGAAAGAGGCAAGGATTTTGGATACTCTGAAGTCGAAGACAGAGGCAACAAATTAACATTTACGATGAATTAATCTAATTGAAGCAAACTGTTCGACGAAATGACTGAACCAATATTCTTGATTTCAATTTCAAATTCGATTAGCGATTGAAAATTGAGAGAAGCAAGGATTTTGGATACTCTGAAGTCGAAGACAGAGGCAGCAAATTAACATTTACGATGAATTAATCTAATTGAAGCAACCTGTCCGACGAAATGACTGAACCAAGATTCGTGATTTTAAATTCAGTTTCGATTGAAAATAGAGAGAGAGCAAATGATCCTGGGAAAGGGTACGATTTCTGAATAGTGCAGAGTCGGAAGAGATAGCTTCGACATCGGAATCGCTGTTACCATTGTTGCTATTACGGTCATCTGTAAAACAGAAAGCAAAAGGGGACTAGAATTTTCGAGTAATGAAAAAGAATTAAGCCGGGAAAAAAGAGCTGACTTTTGGGGGAAGTGGAGAAGCGGAGGAGCCGCCGGGAAGAAGGGCCACGGGGTTTATTCGGGGAGAATATAGGCAACGTAACGGCGGCTGCGGTGGCCAGAACCTCCATTTCCGATGATTATTATGTTTCTATGATTTTTTATTTTTTCAAAACTGAGAGTCTTTTTCGAAAAGGAAGATTGGAAATTTGGAATTGGGTTATTTAGTATGCGTGAACGATCACCGACTTTGCAGAAGATTGTAGATTTTCAGAAGAAATATTTTTCTTGTAATAATAGATTTGATTTTCCAATTTGATCACTCACTTTCACTCCGTATTAAAATTGATCAATTGAATTTCGTTTTTACTATCCCACTGAGTCATATCTTTTGTTCAACTAACATATTAGCAAAACTTTAGAGGGTTGAAAATGTAATTATAAGATGTTATGAACATATGTTAAATTTTTAATACACTCAATTGATTAACATGATAATTGCTTATAATTTATATGTTTAATTTGATAAGATTGCATGCTATTTTCATCCAATTTTTGGTTAATTTTGACTTAATAGAGAAAAGTGGTGTTTTGCTATTTTTTTTTTAGGAAAAATGAGAATTTTGAAAGAAAAACAGCGTACATACCTAGGAATTTATAAACTAAGAAGATTACATCATTGGAAGCACCTCGAAAAAATGGTCAAAATTTAAAAATAAATTGAGTCAATTAAAGTCCGGAAGCTCAATTTATGCAAGAAAAAAGAAAGAGGAGGAGGGAAAATTGCACCAAGCTAACTCAGCCGAGTGCAGTCTGAATCAGAGGGAAAAAAAAAAAAAAACAATTCGCCGGGTCAACGCGAAAATCACCACATGTCATTTTTGACCTAGAGACGAGTGTCATAACATGTGTGGAAAATATAAAATCCTTTTTTCAAAGGAGGGTTGGGGGACGATATAAATTTACATTATGAAACTATTCCTCAGACTATTAGAATTCACTTCACGGCTGAAAATGACACGAAAAATGTACTCCAGCATATATGACATAAATATGTCGAAGAAGAGGCTGAATGTGATCTCAAACATCGTCGGATGTGTTGTGGGCAGCTGATGAGAATGAAGATCGTGGGCTCAAAATTACGTACAGTCGAGAGCCGGGTTGAAGGGCGGCCCAATAAATTTAGCAGGCCATGATGAAGTCGAAGCCCATAATAAATTATGCATTAGTTTAGAATATATTTTAATTAGTTAAGATATTATTGAATATTAATTATAAGATATTATTAAATAGTTAGTTTGTTAGTATATATGCATATTTTGTGGAGATATTGAATCTCTATAAATTGAGATGAAACTACTGTGTAAAGGGGAAAAAGAAAATAATAGAATTAATTTTGCAAAATAGTTTGCAGCCCTGTTTCTTGCTAGCCTGATCTAGGGATTACGAATTTATTCGTATTTCGTATAGTGGTTCTCATCAAATTGGTGCTCTCATTGAGAGTATTCGAGAATCACGATCGTCATGGTAGGAACTCATCAGAAACGTATTGAGTTACTAGAGACGAGATTTCATCAAATTGAAACAAGATTCAAAAGTATCGATGTCAAGATGAAACAAATGATGTCAAAATTGTTACGCAAAAAATCATCAAGAATTGGATCAAGAATCAAGTCAAGTTCGTCATCTGAAGAACACCGCACCTTCGGTACAAGCTCTGACGAAGGGGTGAACTCGACGCCCAGGGAGGATGGGGGAAGAAAAATTAGAACAAATTGTGGTTATGATGAACCACCAATATTTTTCGATGAATATTTTGATGAAATTTGTGGTTATGATGTACCACCAATCTTCGATGAATATTTTGATGAAAACTGTGGTTATGATGTACCACCAATTTTCGATGAGTTTGTTGAAGTTGATGATGAAGATGGAATTAACTGCAATAGGCAAGAAATAACAATTTTTGAAAAAAGAACCAAGTTCGCAAGATCTCAAGAGAAGAAAGTTCTGATTATGGGAAAGACGGTTCTAGATTGTTGGGGAATTTAACATGGATTTACATGCAACACAAAAACTTCAAATTTGACGAAGAATATTGCCGAAAAACACTTTTGATTGAATCTGATAAGACCAAACAGGTTTTCTTGATCAACGTCGGTGGATCGGACTCCGATAATTCTGAATTCATCCTTGAGGACAAGGATGTTCGTGAAGGAGATGGATGGGAATGATGAGAATGAGGATCGTGGGCTCAAAATTACGTACAGTCGAGAGCCGGGTTGAAGGGCGGCCCAATAAATTTAGCAGGCCAAGGTGAAGTGAAGTCGAGGCCCATAATAAATTATGCATTAGTTTAGAATATATTTTGATTAGTTAAGATATTATTGAATACTCCCCCATCCGCCTATAAGCTTCACGTTACTTTTTGACATAAAGATTAAGAAAAGTGATTAAATAATAGATATACTAGAAGTGATGTGATTGAGAGAGGAGAGAGATAGAGAGAAAATGTAAGATATAAAGTGAAGTGTAAAAAAAAATACTTATAAAAAAAGGTATGGGAAGCTTATAGGCGGACAGACAAAAATGGTAAAATGGGAAACTTATAGGCGGACGGAGGGAGTATTAATTATAAGATTATTATTAAATAGTTAATTTGTTAGGATATATGCATATTTTGTGAAGATATTGAATCTCTATAAATTGAGATGAAACTACTATGTAGGAAAAAGAAAAGAATAAAATTAATTTTGCAAAATAGTTTGCAGCCCCATTTCTTGCTAGCTTGAGCTATGGATTACAGATTTATTCGTTGAATCTCTATAAATCGAGATGAAATGTGTAAAGGGGAAAAAGAAAAGAATAGAATTAATTTTGCAAAATAGTTTACAGCCCCGTTTCTTGCTAGCCTGAGCTAGGGATTACAAATTTAATCGTATTTCGTATCGTGGTTCTCATCAGCAGCTTACCATTCTCATACAGAGGGAGTTCGAATTGGGTGTATGTAGTGCAGAAAATAAAAAATAGTCTGAATATTGGAAGGCCTCAATATCTCGATAGAGGGAAAGATTAACATTGTTCAATGCGGTCATGTCCTGGATACATGTGTACTATTTATTTGCATATCGTGTTTCTAAAAGAACTTTAAAAGAGATTATGTATACTCAACAAAACCTTTTTTTTTTTGGAAAGGAGTGAGAATTTGAGAAACTAGCTTGAGTAAAATGGAATCAAGTCTGCAAAACAAAACACAAAGGGGATCATGGGGTGATGGGTGTGGGACGGTTCAATGAAGTGCTACTTTAAAAATGGATATGGAGGTTTTTTAATGAGAAGGGGAAGTTATGGACAAGGGTGATTGAATCAAAATTCGAGGTGACCGAGTTGGGGGATATTTTATTCACGTGTCAGTTGTCATATCAAGTGTGGATGGATATTTTCAACTGAGACGTACGTTGCTACATGAAAAACCTTCTAGCATGAATTTGATGTTATTTAGCAGATTACTTTGGTAAAAGAGAGGCAAGGAGATAGAGAAATGTTATTTATATGGACTATCTGGAAGGAAAGAAATGGGAAAAAAAAAGAATTAGAAACGAAGAAGTTTCTTGAAGCAGACTTACCGATGAGTAGAAGATGTAGGAATTTAAGGAATGGATCTACAACCCTAGACTAATTGAATACAACTATACAAGAACCTTCATTCATGCAAGTCTCTACTATTTTTACTTTCTTCCTCTAACTGTGACATGTTATGGGTATAACACCATGTTTATCCATGTCCGACGTCAAATATAAAATTCATTTCTCACTTTTTATAAGGGTTGATTAATACACTCCCTCCATATTAGTAGATACACTCTTGTTTTAGTGTCTTTACTTAGCCTAATTAGTAGTTAGTTGGTTAGTTAGTTAGATTAGCAGTTATTAGTTTGTTTTGGTATTTAAGGGCCTTAACTCTTCTTTATCCAGATTGAGTTAATGGATCATTCTGTAAACATTCTTCATTCATCTGTAAAACATTCTTCCAGCTTTTATCAAAAGATTGAATTCGATTCTTTGATTCAATATGGTATCAGTATCGCGTGGAAATTGAAACACCATTCGATCCTGTGCCTGTTCTTCGTTTCTATCGATTCTCAAATCGATTTTTTTTTCTTGCGTTTCATTTCTTCCCCCTTTTCTTGAGGGATTTTTCATTCTCGGATTTTACTCCGCCGTTTCTCGATTTTTTGTTGAATTGTTCTGCTCGATTCACCCTGCTGCTATGGCGCCCACCGTCACCGACCCCGATTCCCTTGATCCGGCCAAAAACCCCTTCTCTCCATTGGCCCTCCATCAGAACGATAATCCAGCGGTTTCCATCGTTCTCGAACCTCTCAACGGCACCAATTACGTTTCTTGGAGCCATGCCCTTAAGAGGAGTCTCAGTGTGAAGAATAAAGCACGATTGATCGATGGCTCTCTAACTATCCCTTCTGAGGACGAGGACCCATCCACTCATGCCGCCTGGGTTAGAGCCAATGATTTGGTTTTGGTATGGATTCTGAACTCCATTTCTCCTGATATTAAAAGAACTTTAGAATATTTCTCTCTTGCTAAAGATGTATGGGATGAATTGGTTATTCGCTATGCCCTTTCAGATGGAACTAGGGTCTATCATTTAGAAAAGTCTTTAAGTACGATATCTCAGGGCTCTCAATCTCTTGTTAGTTACTACAACCAATTTAAGGCTCTTTGGGATGAATACTTAAGTTTTAGGCCGGTTCTTAAATGTTCTTGTGGGGCTATGGATGGGTGCACTTGTGATCTCCCTAAATTGATGACCAAAACCCAAGAGCAGGATGCTGTTATGAAATTTCTAGTAGGGCTTCATGATTCTTATAGCACCATTAGGAGCCAATTTTTGCTTCAATCCCCTTTTCCTGCCCTATCCAAGGTTTATGGTCTTTTACTTCAAGAGGAATCCCAAAGAACTCTAAACAATGCCCCTGACTCCACTCCTTCTGATTCTGTTTCCATGTTAGCCAAGAATTCCAAATTTTATAAAGATAAAAGAAAACCTATTAAGTGTAGCCATTACAATGGCACTGGTCACACCATTGATAGGTGCTTTCAAATAATTTGTTTTCCTCCTGGTTGGAGAGGCCCTAGAGGTCCTCCCATTAAGGAGTCCAACACTGCCAATACCTCCATTAGACCCCCTCTACAGAAGGATCATCCTATGGACTCCAACCCCCTCTGTACTCAGGCACTTTTTGACAAATTTTTGAGTTTCTCTAAGTTGCAGAATTTGAATGACACAAAGGACATACCCCATTCTGCAGCAGGGGCTTCCACTGCTCATATTGAGGAGGTTCCCACCACCACAGATCCAGGTATGTTCCCTTTGCTTCCACATTTTACATCCAATTCATGCCTCAATTCTATTAGAATTACTACTTGGATCCTAGATACTGGTGCTACTGACCACATGGTATTTGATATGTCATTATTTACCACTCCTCCATCTGTAGCTAATGTTATGATATCTTTACCTAATAATGCTATCTCTACAGCTACACATATGGGTAACATCACCATAAATGAACACCTCACCTTATATAATGTGTTATTTGTTCCTGATTTCACATTCAATTTGCTTTCCATTAGCCATTTAACTAGATATTCCAATTGCACTGTCAACTTTTTGTCTTCTCACTGTGAATTACAGGACAGTTCAACCAAGAAGGTGATTGGTTCTGCTGAACAGATTAGGGGCCTATATCTTTTACAAACTGCTCACCCCTCTAGCAATTCTGTTTCTTGTAGTACTTTGAATAATAATTCCTGTAATTTTGATTTGTGGCATAGGAGGTTAGGACATATATCTAGCAAGTGTATGTTACAAATTCCCAACTTAAATGTAAAATCTACTGGCATGCACAACAATTGATTTATCTGTCCTTTGGCTAAACAAAAGAGAAGGCCTTTTCCTCTAAGCACTTATGTTTCCCCTAGTATATATCATTTAATCCATTGTGATGTTTGGGGTCCATTCTCTGAAATTTCTATTACTGGACATAGGTTCTTTCTCACCATTGTTGATGATTATAGTAGATGCACTTGGATCTATCTTTTAAAGGCCAAAAGTGATGTTAAAATCTCCTTGCAAAACTTTTACAATATGGTTCTCACTCAATTTGGAGTTAAAATAAAAATTTTAAGGAGTGATAATGGAACTGAGTTCATTTTATCTGAATTTTATCATACTTTGGGCATCATACATCAAACTACTTGTGTTGAAACACCACAACAAAATGGCATTGTTGAGAGAAAGCACCAACATTTATTACAAGTTGCTAGAGCTCTACTCTTTCAATCTTCTCTTCCTTTAAAATTTTGGGGTGAATGCATTAGAACTGCTGCCTTTACCATTAATAGGATCCCCTCTTCTGTTCTTAAACAGAAAACCCCTTTTAAAATGCTATATGGGAAACCACCTGATTACTCTATCTTCAAAACTTTTGGTTACTTATGTTTTGCCAACACTTTGCTCTCACATAGACACAAGTTTGACCCAAGGTCCACCAAATGTGTTTTCATTGGTTATCCCTTTGGCACTAAGGGATACAAACTTCTAGAAATATCTACTGGTAAAATTTTGGTATCTAGGAATGTGAAATTTTTTGAAAATGTGTTTCCTTTCAAAACTGCTTTCACACCTGTTCCACACACAGTTTCTGCACCAACCTCTATTGATGATGACATTTTTGTTGATGATGATTTTCCTCTTAATGATACTCCTCATATCCCTGATACTGTTATTCACACAGAGGCCATTGAGAACACTTCTGATATTCATACTAAACATGATAATGTCATTCAACCTGCTCCTAACATGCTTTCTACAAGACCTTCTAGAGCAAAATCACAACCTGCATACCTACAAGTATATGAAACTGATTTGCCTGTTTCTGTTGATCATTCTAGATTAAATTTTTCTTCTGTTGGTATTCAATACCCCATACAAGACTATTTGTCTACTGATAGGTTATCCACCACCCACATACTTTTTGTAGCCTCCATCTCCCAAATTCAAGAACCTAAAACATATAAACAGGCTATCCTTAATCAGAATTGGATTCTTGCTATGAATAAAGAGATTGATGCTTTAGAACAGACAAATACTTGGACTCTTGTGGATTTCCCTGTAGGCAAGAAATGTATAGGTTGTAGATGGGTTTATAAGGTCAAATACAATTCTGATGGCTCTATAGAAAGGTATAAAGCTAGATTAGTTGCTAAAGGCTACACCCAACAAGAGGGTATAGATTATTTTGACACATTTTCCCCTGTTGCTAAAATCACTACTGTTAGAATTTTGTTGGCTACTGCTGTTGCTAAAGATTGGCATATATACCAATTAGATATTAATAATGCCTTTTTGCATGGTGATCTAGATGAAGAAATTTATATGTTTCCTCCTCCTGGTTATTGTTCTAACAATGATAAAAGGGTATGTTAATTGAATAAGAGTTTGTATGGTTTAAAACAAGCCTCTAAACAGTGGTTTACCAAATTGACTACCTCTTTAACTTGCTTGGGTTTTACTCAATCAAGGGCTGATACTTCTTTGTTTACTAAACATGATGGTGTTGATTTTACTGTTGTGCTTTGCTATGTTGATGACTTGATAGTATCTGGTTCTAACCTCACCATTATCAACAATGTCAAAACTTATTTGAATGATAAATTCACTATTAAAGATCTTGGTATTTTGAAGTATATTTTAGGGATAGAAGTTGCTAGAAATGGTAATGGTTTAACCCTGTGCCAAAGAAAGTATACATTGGATTTATTGCATGACTCAGGTTATTTGGGCAGCAAGCCATGTTCCACTCCTATGGATTCTAAATTGAGTTTTGATGTCAATTCTCCTCTTCTTACTAATCCTAGTCATTATAGAAAACTTGTGGGCAAACTTCTTTACTTAACTGTAACCAGGCCTGATATCTCTTATGCCATTCACACCTTAAGTCAATATATGCAATCTCCTACTATGGCACACCTAACTGCTGTTCATAGGGTCTTGAGATTTCTTAAAAGCAACCCTGGTACTGGTGTGTTTTATCCTAAACATATAACATTCAAAATACATGCTTTCTCTGATTGTGATTGGGCTAGATGTCCTTTGACAAGGAGGAGTATCACTGGTTTTAGCATTTATCTTGGTTCTTCACTAATATCTTGGAAATCCAAGAAACAAACTACTGTTAGCAGGTCTTCTGCAGAGGCTGAGTATAGAGCATTAGCCTCAACTGCTTGTGAAATACAATGGATTCATTACATCTTGGCTGACTTGGGGGTTCAACATTCACAGCCATCCATCATGTACACTGACAGCAAAAGTGCCTTCTCCATTGCCCATAACCCATGTCTTCATCAGAGAACGAAGCATATCTCATTGGATTATCACTTCACCAGAGAGAAGATTCAAGCTGGTTTGTTCACTCTTATTCACATACCAACAGAGGACAACTTGGCTGATATCCTTACTAAGCCACTGCCTCCTTCTGGCTTTAGTACACACAAATCCAAAATGGACTTGTTAGATATTCATTCCCATTTTGAGGGGGTATAAGGGTTGATTAATACACTCCCTCCATATTAGTAGATACACTCTTGTTTTAGTGTCTTTACTTAGCCTAATTAGTAGTTAGTTGGTTAGTTAGATTAGTAGTTATTAGTTTGTTTTGGTATTTAAGGGCCTTAACTCTTCTTTTTCCAGGTTGAGTTAATGGATCATTCTGTAAACATTCTTCATTCATCTGTAAAACATTCTTCCAGCTTTTATCAAAAGATGAATACGATTCTTTGATTCAATACTTTTCTACGTACACATTTTACACCACAACCCAAACTCATTTTTTTTCACACTCATTTAGAAAACATATATTGTTATTTAATATTAAAAATTTATAACTATAATAAAAATTATCATACACTTAAAAAAAATTACAACATTCAATAATAAAATTAAAATTACAAAAATAGAAATACAACTGAAAATAAATAAATCGAACTACAAATAAATGCCTAACTACAACAAAGCAAAAGATGCATGTTAGAAGAAAAAAAAGATAATTAACACAATTTAGAAGAGAAAAAAAATTAGAAGAAGAGAAAAGGGAGTGTATGAAATTGTGATCCAAAATATATCAAGACTGGTCTCTATTTATAAAAAAATTAATTTTATGAATTTTAATTTTTTTAAGTAGATAAGTGAAAATTGAAATTTATCTAAATAAAATATAACGATGAGTAAAACTGGACAAGTGACATACTTAAATTTTTCGAGATAAAAAAATACTCCATAATATTTTAATTGGAGTATTTTAATTGTTGTTGGTTGTTGTACAACCACAGTCACTCCATAATAATTGAATTTTCCTTTTTTTTTTTTTAATTGTATATTGACGCCCTGTGCATCCAAGGATGGATAAACATAGCCTAAGTAACCCAAAGCACCTCTCAACTCTGTACAATGTTTCTCAACTCTGTACAATGTTTCTCAACTCTATACAATGTTTTTGGGTAAATTGAAAACATGTATAAAATAAAGAAATAAGAAATAAGTTTACGGGATTATGTTTTTTGTAAAATTGTGATGGTTTGGGAGAAATTTATGAAACGAGTTTTTATTTTTTGACCCGTTAAAAGTGTGAAAGTAATAATAGTGGGATTACTGGAAATATTTTACATGAATTCTTTATCTTTTTCCACTTAATATTATGCTCATTTCATATACGAGCGGGGGAAGAGGTGGGCCTAATTGGAAAAGATTGGGCCTAGTGTACAATTTGACGGCCCATGCAGATTTTTTAAAGTTTTACTCCTATTTCAAATGTTTGATTAAAATGGTACCTCCATTTTATTTTTTTAAACAACAAATTTATGAATGACGAGTGTGGAACGGTATTACAGCGGGTCCTTTTACAAATTAACAATAAGTATAAAATTTTTTTTAAAAGTTTTAAAAATTCATACACAAATTATATTTAGTTTCATCATGTAACGTATAACTACATTTTTTTTTTTTTTTTTTATTTTGACTTTTAAAAAAGACGTTATGCCGTTTTCAAAAAAAAAAAAAGGTTATGCCAGTATGTCATAAATTTTCAGATGAGATTCCAATAGATTAATACTGTTCAAAGGAGAGAGAAAGAGTGCAGGGTTTTGTTGGTATATAAATTAAAATATTTTTGTCTTTAATGGTTATGGACATTTATTGCCAATAACCCTTCTATCAACCCCACAAAATTAAATTTGCAGTATGTATGTAGAGCGTAGTAGTATTTTGGAGTTTTATTGATAAAAATTCATGTCGACGTAGTATGAAATCTGCCTCCCAACATATATATATCTGACATCATAATATATAATAATTTCTCACTTTCACACCCACCTTTTCATTTTAACTACTGTTTCTAGAGAAATAAATTGTTCAAAAATATTAGTAATTCTTATTTTTCACCTTTGTTCCTTTATTTTTAAACTAATATTTAAACAAAATTTTAAGTAGGAGAAGTTACTAAAAATAATTTCCAATCAGGATATTAAATTACGTTCACTGTGTAAAAAAATACGGAGTAAAAAATAAAAACAACGGTTAAAATAAAGAAGGTGAGGGAGTGGGGGAAAGGGAAAAAAAAAAGAGTATGCATTTAAATTTTAAAATGTAGCTATGGCATTCTCTTCCTTCATAAATGTTGAGTTAAAGATGAGTCTTTTCTCCTCTCTCAACTCTTGTTCTTTTCGTCTCCTATATATATCTTTCAACCTCCATTATGTATTCTATCACTCTCTCTTCTTTGTTTCTTTATTTTTTGTTGGTATAAATGGAGAGAAAAGCTGAAATAGTCACCATGATGTTGGCTCGACTCACTCAGAAACGATGCCGTTCATACTCTTGCACCATTCATGGTTAGAGATCGTTTTAATTTCTGATTGAGCCGCGCCAATATCTTGGTGCGTTTTTCACGTACGTGTCCCTTGACTCTAGTTTTTTTTTTTTTTTTTCAAGAATCGCAATGTTGGAATTAATTGTAACATTTTTTCTATTAAATCAAACAAAACGTAAACTGATGTTTTGATTACTAGGTTGTTGACTTGTTGGTCTTCGGATGTTTTGTGGTTTCAATTCCTTTGTATAAATGTAAAATTTACAAGTGTTTACTGATACGTTTTATCAATAATGTGTTCCAACTTTATCTGTACATATTGTGATATTATTTCATACATGTGAGTTGCGACATATCAAATGTTTGTAAAATTAAAGAAATTCTTTGTCTCAAATTGATTAAAATTAGACCTATAATACTATTCTCATTGTTTGTTTGTTTTATTTCCTTTTTTTTTCTCTGTGTATATAAATATATATATGATGCAATGATTGACGACTTAGAAAGATAATTCGTTTTCATTACAAAATTTCTCATGCAAAAGTCTTTTGTGGCCATGCTAGTACATCTATTCAACTTAATATTTGTATCTGCAGATTATTCGTATTCAAAGTCCACCCAAATGCAAAATATTGAATTAAGTACTTTTTTTTATGTCCTAACTTTTCGTTTTGTATATATAATTAGTGTATATTATAAGTATGGATACATTAATGAAATGAAGATTGAATTTCAGGGGAATGAGAAATTGTCCATTGGAAAACTCTACAAGAATTAATGGATATATATATATATATATATCCATTTCCTTTATTAATGTTTCCCTTTGGCAATATTGTAAACACAAATTTGTATGAGTTCATAACAAAAATATGTTACGAGCAACGAAGTAAAAAACATATCCCTTGTGTCTCAAATCAATTTTCATTTTTTATTTAATCCGTCCTACATTAACTATCACACTAAAAAAAATCACACGACTCTTATTCTCAAAATTACACTTATTTCGTCAAAAAAAAATTACACTTATTTACTTTATATTTCATTATTTTAATAAAATTGAAAAAACTCAAATATTTTACTTCATAACTTTTTCTTAATTTTCGTGCACAAATTGCTATGAAAATTGATTTGAATGATACTTTCTTCAAGTAATACTTTCGGGTAGTGTTTAATTATATCATCGTAAATAAATTATGACTATTTAATTACTTTCAAAACAATATTTTTTTGGTAAAGTCTAGTATGCACTCGAGTGCATGCTGTGCACTCTAGTCCATGTGCATTTTTCAATTTACCGGCTTACACTTTTTGGTAAATGGTGTTGCACTTTTCAATTATTACTAAAAATATTATTATACAGTTTAATAATTGAAAAGTGCAACACCATTTACCAAAAAGTGTAAGTCAGTAAATTGAAAAGTGCAACATTGACTAGGGTGCACAACATGCACTCGAATCCATAGCAGACCAACCCTATTTTTTTTCGATCGCACAAAACACAGCGCATCACATAGGACGGTTTCACATAAAATTTGTGATAATTAAAATTGGTACATACTACGAATTATACCAAAGTCATGAACCTCGAATTGCATTGAATTGTAGTAATTAAATAATTTCTATATATTGGGTGATGATGAGACTTGTGCTCGCACCAAGAAATATCCCATCTTAGTTTCAATTTATTGCATTTTCTCCATTGTTGGTGAACATTTATTTCACTTTTCAACTATATTTGATTCCCATTTCACCTTTTTAAGCTTATTGTGGTTTGTACATGTAGACAATAAAATAAGAGTTGGTTGAGGAGAGTAAATGTGAGAAGTGGGATAGTTGCTACAACCATAAATATGAAGAGCAAGTTACACTGCAATAATTTATGATGGAAAACCGAATCTCTGCAACAAATAATGTCTTCCCACCAGACAAAGATTCCTATATTAAATCCACTACTTTTTTTTATATATATATTTTTAAATGGACTAATTTGAAAGATCAATTTCTTTTTCGTTTAAATTCACCAGTTTTATCTTATGACTAGGGGTGGTTCGGTATGGTATACCGACAATACTGAACCATACCGTTATCATACCGAAAATTTCGATATTGAAAAAAATCATACAGTTACCGTACCGAAATTTCGGTATACCGTAATCTCGGTATACCGAAATTTTCGGTATGTAAAAATTCATACCGATACCGTACCGTAATTTCGGTATACCGAATTTTCGGTACGATGTATCGATATACCGTACCATATCGGTATACCGATTCATATCGAAAATATTGAACTATCATTTCATATCGAAATATCGGGATATCAATTCATACCGAAAATATTGAAGCATTGTTTATACCAAAATTAATTATTTAAGGTCTATTTTATTTAAGTTTTAATAATTAAAGTTATTTTAATTTAAAAATAATATAAAATTATTATTTTATTAAGGTTTCGATATTTCTGTATATCGATATACCGTTTCATACCGAAATACCGCGGTATGATCATTTTCCATACCGTTACCGTACCGAAAGTTTCAGTATGATATCATACCGTACCGAAAATTTCGGTATATCGAAAATTTCGATAATTTCGATATTTTTCGGTATGAAAAGTTCGGTATACCGAAATTTCGGTATATTTACCCACCCCTACTTATGACGACGGAAATAATATAGAGTTCACCAGTGACACAAATTTTTTTGGACATGTTCGTTTATCAAGGCCCTTCGACTATCTCTATTATTTTTACCACCTTATCAATATATACCAGTGAATTTCTTAATTTATGATATATAGAATTTTTTCTAAAATATTCTAAAAATGTTGAAAATGTTGTTATGGCATGAGATTAATTTTTATCTTGTAGAGAAGATAATTGGAGAAAAGATTAATGGCAATGGAAAAGACATGAGAAAAGAACAAGATTTTATTATTTTATTATGGATAAAATAAAATATTAATATGACATTAAATTCAAATTAAATATAAATATAAATACAAAAGAATTTAATGACGCACATAAATAGTGTGTACGCTATATATCATTTCCGTATCTTATAATACTTATTATCTTTGTACACAATTAAATTTTATATATAATTAAAAAAATTGTTCATTCAAACTTTACACAAAAACTTATATGCAATATTGCATACAT
The DNA here is from genome assembly GCA_963675135.1 of Galeopsis tetrahit. Lineage (NCBI taxonomy): Eukaryota > Viridiplantae > Streptophyta > Magnoliopsida > Lamiales > Lamiaceae > Galeopsis > Galeopsis tetrahit. The sequence goes on along the minus strand of OY776125.1, from coordinate 18,575,529 downwards.
ATATTTAAGTTATTCACACACATGTTCTTTATAAATACATCCACAAGCTTAATTCATACACATTTTTTATAAATACACCCACAAGCTTAATTCACACACACATTTTTTATAAATACACCCACAAGCTTAGTTCACACACACATTTTTTATAAATGCACCCACTGACAGAAATTGAACATGGTCGTCTTCTCCGAGCAGTTTTCAGTCACCTCAGGCCGCGGTCGGACGCTGCAATTTATAATGACCTTAATCCTTAAATATTTTATATTTCTTTAAATATTCTTTAATACTAATTATTATGGGTCAATGTTATTGATTCGGGTGGAATTTACGCGTTTTAGGGGCACATGTGAAGTGTATTTTGATATGGATTTCATTGAATTATGCATGGAATATGATTGTTTAAGCCGAAATGAGAGAAAGGTTGTGTTTTGTTGATTTTGTAGGTAAAACGATGGAATTTGGAGCAAAATACATACCACGAGTGATCGCACCGGAAAGAGGAGTGCACGGTTGGATTCGTCGCGGAAAACGGAGTGGATTAGCCGAAGGAATCAAGTCAATCCGACACCCGAGGCGAAAGTTATGCACGAAACGAGAAAAGGCCGAAATCGAGGTGCAAGGCAACTCGGCCGAGTGACCTTACTCGGCCGAATCTGCGACCTTGGGTGGTACTGCGCACACGGCCGAGTGACCTTACTCGGCCGAATCTGCGAGTTGGAGCTCTACTGCGCACTCGGCCGAGTGACCTTACTCGGCCGAGTAAGGATTTACGTAGCCACTGGATTTGGACATCACTCGGCCGAGTGAGCTTACTCGGCCGAGTAAGGACTGAACAAAATCGCTAACACGTTTCTTTAAGTGTTCCACTCGGCCGAGTGACCTCAACTCGGCCGAGTGACCTCAACTCGGCCGAGTTACCTCATTTTCGGTGCCAAACTTGTATTTTCTCCAATTTTGAGGGATCAACTTGCAAATATGCCATCCAAACCCTTCCCCAAAACTATATAAGTCCCTTTCTTGAATTCCAAGCCATCCCCCCCCCCCCAATCCACACATAGTTACACATACTTGGAGGTGTTTTGGCCATTTCTCTCTCAATTCTTCATCAAATCAAGGAAGAAAGGAGGCATTAGCTTGGGAATTCCATTCCCTACCACATTCTAGACTAAGCTTTCTCTTTCCCTTTCTTTTTATTTAGTTATTTCATTTGGATTTTGTAATTTGAACAACTTTGTGGTTCTAAGGCATTGTAAGACTTAGATTGATGTTTATGAGTAATTTCTTGCTTTAATTGGTGTTTATCTCGTATTTGCATATTCAATTATTCATTGTAAAGCATGTTGTTAGTGGCCATAATGATTTGCTTGATTTATTGTTAATTGGGGTAGTATCGGGAGATCTATTCTATTTAATCGTATGCGAATATGCAACCCGGTATTATTATGATCTCGGGAGAGGATTAATTATCGGAGAGGGAATCAAATGATCTTAGGAGCTATTTTAGATGGTGTAATGTTTGTGATGTAGACATACGAGCTTATATTACATTGCGTCTTTGGATTAATTTGTATCGGGAGATCGATTAGTTCTTTTTGTGTGATCACCTTATACGGGATAACCTTAATGGCCCTTTAAACGAGACAACATTCATAAACGGACGTCTAAGTACTACAATTTCCTTGGAACCCACCTTTCCTTCTTTGCGTTTTTATCTATTTTACCTTCGTTTTCTTGATTTGCATGTTATTTGATCGATTTCGTCATTACTCTTTCGTTGTTTATTTGTGACACATTGTTAGACAATTTTAGGAGTAATTCAACTTTCAAAATTTCGATCACGTCTACTTAGAACTCGACTAGCAAACTACCCTTTTACGCTTAACCTCCTCGTGGGATCGACCTCGTGCTTATCACGCTACGATAGACGTCGTATACTTGCGGTTGTTTATTTAGTGTTGCATAACACGTGAATCAAGTTTATGGCGCCGTTGCCGGGGAGGTTTTTATAAGCTCTAGAGTGTAGGCTAGGAGAGTTTTAGTTTAGACATTTTACTTGCTTTCCTTATTTCTCAAAAATCCAAAAATATTTGTGTGTTTTACTTTGATTCCACTTGCGATTCTTACTTTCTTTTGAACTTTTGTCTAGACATGGCATATGATCACCCGAGCTAGGAGAAGATTTGAAGGTCAATGTTGTGAAAGAGGACCCCCAAGTGGAAGAGCATGAATTGAAGATGGGCAAGAAGGCCAAGTTTGGGGGAGTTTTCTTCAAAAACTCCCCCAAATCAAGAAAAGCTACTTGTGCAAGTTTGGGGATGAATGAGGCATCAACCTCTCATGACATGATTGAAGAGCCGGATGGAGTGGCTTTTGGATGCTTTAATGGTTTCAAAAAGGTTGTATGGACCAAGAAGGTCAAAAACAAGGAGGATGATGGGGTGACTTGATATTCCCCTCAAGGAGAACCGTCCGGCATAGGACGTTAAAAATAGCGCTTCTTGGGAGGCAACCCAAGGTTTTATTGCTTTCTTATTTTTATTGCTTTAGTAGTGTTGATAGCTTAGTTTATTTTGTAGGTATGGATGAAGAATACTATGGATAGCAAGTCTTGGAGAATGAAGAAGAAGCAAAGCCAACTTTGAAGAAGGGAAGCAAGTGTTGCAATGGTGATCTTTGAAGAAACATTGGATGTGCAAGGAGGGAGGTAACAACTTGTAGCCCCAAACTTAGAATTTATACATAGTAAAATTCTAAGTTTGGGGGAGTTATTTTTCTTTTATTTTTTTACTAGTTGTTACCCTTGCACCGGTTCGTCATTCTACTTGTGTTACATTTTGCACCGGCGCACACTCGGCTTTCACATGCTTATATTGTTTAAGTTGGTTTTGATCACATGTTGGGTAGTAGGTCCTTGGTGAAATGTGAGCATGAATAGTCATTGGGATCCATTGTTGAGTAGTTGTAATGATGTCTATTTGCTTTGAATGTATGCATGATTGGTGTTGGAATATAGTATCATGTTGTGTTCATACTTGTGATCTTTGATAGCATGGATATATGATGTGTTGTTTCTTGGGGACATTTGATGAATGTGAGAGTCCTATTGAATAAACCGGTGAGAATTGAGCCTTGAATCGAGCATGTAATTCGGTTTAGTTCATTTGAGAGAGGACTATGTTATTGCTAGTAATCCTAGAACTTGCCTAAGTTCTTGTTTGGAAGCATGATTGTGTGAAACTTTGTGATGTGATATAGGCCATCTTGTTCTAAAAGAGTCACTTAGCCAAAATTTCCCAAAACCGAAGTAATTTTCCGTAGTTAGCCCCTTGAGCTTAATTCCTCATTTTCTTGGCAAACTACAATGTTAACCACTTAGCCTTTTTGAGCCTTTGATACCTACATCTAGTGGAGGATAAAAGACAAAGTGGAAAACATGTGTTTGAATGAATATCTTTGGTGAAAGGAGAAAGTGGAAAAAGTTGAAAGAAAAAGAGAAAGATGAAAAGAAAATCAAGGAAAAGAAAAGAGGGACAAAGAGCCCCAAAAGCTTGAAAAGAAAAAAAGAGTGTTCAATGGTTTTGGTGGTGTAGAAAGTGCTTAAAAGAGTACAAATAAATTGTGGAAGTTAGAGTTTTTGAGTTGCAATCCGCGCAATTGTAACTTTATCTTGAGAAGTTTTTGAGATGTGTCTATACGTCTTTATCTCTCGCTCTCCACTAGTTTATGAGTTACTTCATCCAAATTTACCCCACTTTGTCCAAAGAGCCAATGTTACATCCTTGATTAAGTCCTATTGATCACTTTGTTGAGCATTTGAGTGTGTGTAAAAAGTAGAAGTTGGGCAAGCATATGGTGATTGCATAGCATGACTTGGTTGATGAGTGCATTAATATCCTTAATTTGTTTGTGTGTTTGAGAGAAACACTCCATCATGTGAGTAGAGGACTTGAGCATTTGGATTATGTTTCCCATTCACAATGTGTTGTGTGTTTATGCATTCTTTGATTCACAAGTGTGAATTGCAATAATGAGCCCATGACCTTCATTGAGAAATGCACTTTGAGAAAGAGATATCATTACATCCTACTTTGCATGTGTGAATTACATTGAATATTCCATTGTGATCATTCCACCCTCATTGCTTTAAGTGCTTAGTTGTTTGAGGACAAACAACATTTTAAGTTTGGGGGAGTTTGATTCGGGTGGAATTTACGCGTTTTAGGGGCACATGTGAAGTGTATTTTGATATGGATTTCATTGAATTATGCATGGAATATGATTGTTTAAGCCGAAATGAGAGAAAGGTTGTGTTTTGTTGATTTTGTAGGTAAAACGATGGAATTTGGAGCAAAATACATACCACGAGTGATCGCACCGGAAAGAGGAGTGCACGGTTGGATTCGTCGCGGAAAACGTAGTGGATTAGCCGAAGGAATCAAGTCAATCCGACACCCGAGGTGAAAGTTATGCACGAAACGAGAAAAGGCCAAAATCGAGGTGCAAGGCAACTCGGCCGAGTGACCTTACTCGGCCGAATCTGCGACCTTGGGTGGTACTGCGCACACGGCCGAGTGACCTTACTCGGCCGAATCTGCGAGTTGGAGCTCTACTGCGCACTCGGCCGAGTGACCTTACTCGGCCGAGTAAGGATTTACGTAGCCACTGGATTTGGACATCACTCGGCCGAGTAAGGACTGAACAAAATCGCTAACACGTTTCTTTAAGTGTTCCACTCGGCCGAGTGACCTCAACTCGGTCGAGTTACCTCATTTTCGGTGCCAAACTTGTATTTTCTCCAATTTTGAGGGATCAACTTGCAAATATGCCATCCAAACCCTTCCCCAAAACTATATAAGTCCCTTTCTTGAATTCCAAGCCATCCCCCCCCCCCCCAATCCACACATAGTTACACATACTTGGAGGTGTTTTGGCCATTTCTCTCTCAATTCTTCATCAAATCAAGGAAGAAAGGAGGCATTAGCTTGGGAATTCCATTCCCTACCACATTCTAGACTAAGCTTTCTCTTTCCCTTTCTTTTTATTTAGTTATTTCATTTGGATTTTGTAATTTGAACAACTTTGTGGTTCTAAGGCATTGTAAGACTTAGATTGATGTTTATGAGTAATTTCTTGCTTTAATTGGTGTTTATCTCGTATTTGCATATTCAATTATTCATTGTAAAGCATGTTGTTAGTGGCCATAATGATTTGCTTGATTTATTGTTAATTGGGGTAGTATCGGGAGATCTATTCTATTTAATCGTATGCGAATATGTAACCCGGTATTATTATGATCTCGGGAGAGGATTAATTATCGGAGAGGGAATCAAATGATCTTAGGAGCTATTTTAGATGGTGTAATGTTTGTGATGTAGACATACGAGCTTATATTACATTGCGTCTTTGGATTAATTTGTATCGGGAGATCGATTAGTTCTTTTTGTGTGATCACCTTATACGGGATAACCTTAATGGCCCTTTAAACGAGACAACATTCATAAACGGACGTCTAAGTACTACAATTGCCTTGGAACCCACCTCTCCTTCTTTGCGTTTTTATCTATTTTACCTTCGTTTTCTTGATTTGCATGTTATTTGATCGATTTCGTCATTACTCTTTCGTTGTTTATTTGTGACACATTGTTAGACAATATTAGGAGTAATTCAACTTTCAAAATTTCGATCACGTCTACTTAGAACTCGACTAGCAAACTACCCTTTTACGCTTAACCTCCTCGTGGGATCGACCTCGTGCTTATCACGCTACGATAGACGCCGTATACTTGCGGTTGTTTATTTAGTGTTGCATAACACGTGAATCAGTTATTTTGTATTACGTGCAATAATATATCTTACTACATGCAATAATATATGTTACTATATATTATAATGTGAGTTACTTAATCAATAAAAAAATATAAAAATATAAAGAATCAGTATTACTATATAAAATTGTGTTATTACTACATTTAATAATTTGTTTTACTACATAAAAAATTATATGTTACTACATACTACAGTTTGAATTACTACATTGAATAGACGTTTGTTACTGTATATTTAACTTTATCAAATGATCTAATATTTTTCGCATCATCCTACAATAAAACATTTTGTATTACAACATGATTATTGTGTTTATTACATTCGATAATATATGTTACTACATATTATAATGTGAGTTATTACATCAATAAAAACACTAGAAAAAACGTGTTACTAAATAAAAGAATTTGTATTATTATATAAATAGTTTGTGTTATTACTACATAAAATAATGTGTATTACTACATATTACAATTTGAATTACTACATTTAATATCCCACGTTCCACAATAAAATAAAAGATAAAAAAAATCACAGAAACGAGTAAAATAAACGGATTAAAAATTTCGAATTAAGCTGTCAATGTGTGTATTTATAAAAAATGTGTGTGTGAATTAAGTTTGTTGGTGTATTTGTAAAAAATGTGTGTGTGAATTAAGTTTGTGGGTGTATTTATAAAGAAACTGTGTGTGAATAACTGAAATGCATATATGCAATATTTCATACAAGACTAGCACCAAACTTGGGTTAGTTATTAATAGAGTCATTTTACTATTAGTTTAATACTAGTGTAGAACCCGTGTATTACACGGGATTTTAAATAAATATTTTAATACTCAATATTATATCTTAATTTATTTGCGTAATCTAATTATTTTTTTTTAGCATGATATGTTATTATAATTATATTTAAAAAAATTGGTTGGATATAATTTTAAATTCAACTATTATAATGTAAAAGAGAAACCAATGTAAATGTAATTATATTATACCATTCAAAATAAATTAATAAACAAAAACACATAAATGGAAAGATTGTGTTGTAATTTAATTGAGATTTTGGAACTTTTTTTTAAACAACATTAATAGTTTAGTTAGAATGTTTTGTATTATTACTTAGACAAAATATTTTTAATATATTTTGAATCTAGCTCTACACTTAAAACTCTGAACATAAAGTTGATCATATGTTATGTGATAATACAGGTCTTAAAGAAAATAAATCAACGTTGAAAAAAAGTATATTTTTTATTTTTATTAATGATCATCGCCAAAACACAAACGAACAGAGATCTGCTTTCTCAAGCTTTACTTGTATGATTTGAAAGACTTAATATCAGAATGTAAAATAAAGTAAACTTAAGATAATTGGTAAAATAAATAAATATATATATCCTTCTAAATTAGCACCCGCGTATTACGCGAAAAGTTAATAAAATAAATATTTATATTATAAATAATTAAATAAAGTAAATTTAAAATAATTACAGGAAAAATTTAATTGAGATATAAGATAAAAGTAATTATAAAATAAAATTCAATACACACCAATAAAAATACATTTTAGATTGTATTTTACTCAAAAGTACATTAAATCATTTAAAAATAAACAAAACTAAGAATAAAATGAATACTACAATAAAGTTAAGTAAATAAAATAAAAATTATTTTAATTAGTCAATATTAAAATAATAAAAATTTCAACATTTCATATCAACCGTGTACAACACCTTAAATAAATAATTAATTAGGAAGAAAATTCAATAGTTAATAGGAATATAATGTTTTGAAATAGTTTAGGGAGCATATCTTACTCAACCAATAACTTAATTACACATCATACTTTTTAAAATTAACAACCTCCTTAAATTATGACACATAAGCCAAATTAACCACAAAATAACACATAAGCCAAATTAACCACAAGATGACACATCATCAATTTAAACTCCCTATTAGTATATAAGGGGATTCTATATTATAGGAGAGTAGTGTATTATGTATATATATAACAAATTTGTTAATCTTATAAAATAATATAATTATTTATATAATAAATATGTATAAAATTATATAATAAGTTTTACATAAATATTTTTGAGCTTTATTTTTTAAATACATTAAACTTATAAATTTAAAATAATTACAGGAAAAATTTAATTGAGATATAAGATAAAAGTAATTATAAAATAAAATTCAATACACACCAATAAAAATACATTTTAGATTGTATTTTACTCAAAAGTACATTAAATCATTTAAAAATAAACAAAACTAAGAATAAAATGAATACTACAATAAAGTTAAGTAAATAAAATAAAAATTATTTTAATTAGTCAATATTAATATAATAAAAATTTCAACATTTCATATCAACCATGTACAACACCTTAAATAAATAATTAATTAGGAAGAAAATTCAATAGTTAATAGGAATATAATGTTTTGAAATAGTTTAGGGAGCATATCTTACTCAACCAATAACTTAATTACACATCATACTTTTTAAAATTAACAACCTCCTTAAATTTTGACACACAAGCCAAATTAACCACAAAATGACACATAAACCAAATTAACCACAAGATGACACATCATCAATTTAAACTCCCTATTAGTATATAAGGGGATAATTGAACCTCCAACATATTTTCTTGTCTAATAGAGTCAAATTGAAAAATGTAAGACAATTATATCCTTTCATTAATTTGAAACAATTCGAAATTCTGAATTCAAATTAACAGGTCAACTAAATCCCCTAATTAGATATAAACAGGGGATCTCGAAAATTGCGTAATTTAAGGAGCTTCCAAAAATTTAAAAATTTTCTAAAGAGTAGGTATCCTCATTAATTCGTTTAACTTGCTTGAGCTTTGAGATTTTTGCAGTCTACATTTACTTCCAACGATTGTTTCATCTTTCTCTGCATTTTTCGACGACGAGTTTGACGATTCGCCACATCAGGTAATCCGATCATATATGTGTAAAGGCAAAATATGAATTAAGTACTGCATATATATGTCGTAACATGATTATATGTGTATACTAAAAAATATGAAAGCATACGAGCAGAGAAATTTGAACTAATAATTATTTAATTCAAATAAGGAGCATAAAAAATATATGGAGGGAAATAGTGCATGGTATTGTAATCTATGCACATAGAACTGCATGTCTATATGTGAGTAAAGGCAAAATGTGAAGTAAGTAGTACATATCTATGGCGTACCATGTATTTAACATGCATATGCATTGTGTAGTGCACGCTCTCTTATATGCATTGTGCAATTAACTTGTTTTTTCCATTGAAATCAACTTGTTTTTCCCATTGAAATCAACCTTGCAGAAAACAATATAATCCATTTGAAACCTTGACGATATCGACAACCTGTTCAACGCAAATATATTGAAAAACCGATTAATGGATGCACTAAAATGCGTAATATACATAGGAGAAATTAAATAAAAAATTGAATTTACGATATGAATATTGCTGGTTGAACAAGTACTGCATATATCCGATGAAATCAATGATTGATTTGATGAGATGAACAATAATCGAAAGATAAACAACAAAAGATAAGAATTGGATACGTATTGTGCAGGCGAATCTTGATATAATATCAATATGACCGATCTAATTCTGATCTCAGGCGAATCGGAGAAATAGAATCAGAGATATTGAAATTGAAATGCGAATTTGGGGAAAAAATTACGGTGCATAACAAGAATCTGAGGGAATACTTTTTGAAAATCAAAATTGGAAAGTCGTTGAATTATGGGAAACATAACCTAAATTTTAGAATTTTGACTCTGCAACATTTTTGGAATTTAAAATATGCAGTTAGCTTTTTATTGGCATAAATATATTAAATAATTAGATTAAGGGTATAATGGTATTTTTTGCTTTAATTTGACTCTATTAGAAAATTATACATCTTGATGTTTCTATTAGCTTAATGAGTTCTAATAATGGACTTATTAGACAATAATCTCTCCAAACTTTATATGTAAAAATATTTTTTTTTCATATAAATTTAATATGTACACTTTCATATATAAATTGAAATATTTATTTTCCAATCACAAATAAAATATTAAATTAGACCTAAAAATGAAAGTTATTATAGATAGATCATTAAATTTTTGTTTTGTTTTCCCATAGTCCAATGTAATATATTTATATATCTACCAATACATTGTAACTAATTAAATATATTAATTTATGATACATGAATGAAAGTACTATATAAACCTTAATATTGAAAAAAAATACTCCACTATATAAGATTACTACACCCAACCATTCATGTCTTCTAATCTTAAAATGTACTCAAAAAACAACTATCCTAGGCAACCTATGTGGTTTTTTTTTTTTCGAATCAAGGAAGGCTTAGCTTCCATTATTGCATTGACAAGAAGTGTTAGGGATCCCTACCACAAACGGCGGCGGGTATTCCCATCGATAGAAATTATTGTAAGAGCGAGCCTCTCTAGCTAATAGATGTGCCATCACATTGGCACTTCTCCTAACAAAAGAAATGGAAACATTTGAAAAGTGAGACAACAAAATGCGACAAGCCGCTTTATAGTCTCCAAAAGTAGAATCGTATGTAGTTGAGGCATTAATGGCGTCGACCACCACTTTCGCGTCCCCTTCTAGCACCACATCATCCATATTATATTCTTTTAACCAAGATAAGGCCTCAAAAAAACCCATAGCTTCCCCGTGTCTACACTCAAACAACCCATTCTGATGCTCGTTCTACCCACCATGAACGCAACCTATGTGTTATGCTGTCCAAATTTGTTTGTCTAGTAATTTTCGGTTTCAACACTCTTGCTTGAAACTTACTTGTGTCACTGTTTGCATTACTTAATTCACCACTTTTTTTTATATGTAACAAAATTGGACTATAAGATTACTACACCCAACCATTCATGTTGTCATAAGTGTTTTTTTTTTTGTGATGGTTCATTTTTTATTGTTTACTTCCGTGTAACGTTGTAATTAAACTATGTTAATGGAATGGGAACGGTTATACACACACATACCTATTGACGGAACAATTTTTTTCATCCTAAAGGACATGTAAAATGTCCCATATACCTTTCATGTGATTTTTTTAAAAAAAAGTAGATGAGTACACCACTAATTTCATTGCTTGGCCTTCTCTTCAGTAAAAGTGGCGGCGACAGCGGCTTCAAACGGAGGGGGTCACGACGGCGGCCGCTTGGAGGGATGAGGAGGTGGGCGGCGGCCGCCTAAGAGTAGGAGGAAGGGAGGTGGAGCTAGGCAACGGTGTGGTGGCGCGGCCGTGAATCAGCCGGTTGACTAACAAAAGAGAAGTTAATAAATTTGGGCGACTGTTAGAGTGGGTGTACCAAAAGAAAAGGAAAATTAGGATTAAGAAGAAGGAGGAGGGTACTTTGGGATTTTCCACGTGGATGTCCTCATCCCACGATGTGTGTGTTTAGTCTGTGGGTGTCCTCTATAACTTTGTATGTGTGTATAACTGTTCCCTAATGGAATAACTTCCATTCCCCATTGCTTATTGTGCCCACTACTTTGCTCATGTAATTTTTTGTGGGTTTTGGGATATGGCCACAGTTATTCACACACTGGGTTATTGAGGACACCGACTAACTAAATACACAAACCTTGAGATGAGGACACCCACGTAAAAAAATCTAAAATACTCCTTACATTTTAAACTCTTATAAATTCTCTTTCCCTATTTTGTCACATTTTCACACAGTACACCCACCTAACCTTCTTCCTCCCACCCTAGGCGGCCGCCATCGCTGCCCCGTTTGAAACCGTCGTCGTCGCCACCCTGTTTGAAGAAGGAGCCACTACGAATGTGGAAGAAATAGGTCGTCGCTACTACTGAAGAGAAGGCCAAGCGACGCGGCCGCCATAGTGACCCCCTCCATCGTCGTCGGTCGTTCACACCCGCCTCCATGTGCGACCATTTGCACCCCTCTCCTCCGTCGTTTGCCTCCGCCTTCCGGTAAGTTTAGTGTTTAGGGTTTAAGAAAAATATGATTATAAAATCATTTCATGGATATTTCTGAAAAAATAGGAAAAAAATATTGTTTAGTGTTTTTACCGATCCAAAAAATGTAGGTAAAGTCTAGTATGCACTCGAGTGCATGTTGTGCACCCTAGTCCATGTTGCACTTTTCAGTTTACTGACTTACACTTTTTGGTAAATGGTGTTGCACTTTTCAATTATTACTAAAAATATTATTATACAGTTTAATAATTGAAAAGTGCAACACCATTTACCAAAAAGTGTAAGTTAGTAAACTGAAAAGTGCAACATGGACTAGGGTGCACAGCATGCACTCGAGTCCATAGCAGACCAACCCAAAAATGTATTAGAATTTTGGGTTAGTCTTGTATGAAATATTGCATATATGCATTTCAGTCATTCACACACATGTTCTTTATAAATACACCCACAAGCTTAATTCACACACACATTTTTTTATAAATACACCAACAAACTTAATTCACACACACATTTTTTATAAATACACCCACTGACAGTTTAATTCGAAATTTTTAATCCGTTTATTTTACTCGTTTCTGTGATTTTTTTATCTTTTATTTTATTGTTGAACGCGGGATATTAAATGTAGTAATTCAAATTGTAATATGTATTAATACACATTATTTTATGTAGTAATAACACAAACTATTTATATAATAATACAAATTCTTTTATTTAGTAACACATTTTTTCTAGTGTTTTTATTGATGTAGTAACTCACATTATAATATGTAGTAACATATATTATCGAATGTAGTAAACACAATAATCATGTTGTAATACAAAATGTCTTATTGTAGGATGATGCGAAAAATATTAGATCATTTGATAAAGTTACATATAGTAACAAACGTCTATTCAATATAGTAATTCAAACTGTAGTATGTAGTAACATATAATTTTTTATGTAGTAAAACAAATTATTACATGTAGTAATAACACAATTTTATATAGTAATATTGATTCTTTTATATTTTTATATTTTTTTTATTGATTAAGTAACCCACATTATAATATATAGTAACATATATTATTGCATGTAGTAAGATATATTATTGCACGTAATACAAAATAACATTGACCATAATGATTAGTATTAAAGAATATTTAAAGAAATATAAAATATTTAAGGATTAAGGTCATCATAAATTGCAGCGTCCGACCGCGGCCTGAGATTGATTGAAAACTGCTCGAAGAAGATGACCATGTTCAATTTCTGTCAGTGGGTGCATTTATAAAAAATGTGGATGTGAATTGAGCTGTCAGTGAGTGTATTTATAAAAAATGTGTGTGTAAATTAAGCTTGTGGGTGTATTTATAAAAAATGTGTGTGAATTAAGCTTGTGAGTGTATTTATAAAAAATATGTGTGTGAATAATTGAAATGCATGTATGCAATATTGCATATAAGTTTTTGTGTAGAATTTTTACAAATCCAAAAGTAATTTTTTTTTCGAATTTTTTGTTTTTGTCCGAAATTTTTTGCCGAATCCATTTACTTTGACCGAAATTTTTCCTCGAAATACTGTCTCCGATATTTTTTTCGAACATTTAATCCGTTTTCAATTTTTTTTTCGGACATTAGTTTATCAAAATTATGTCCAATATTTTTTTTATGCAAATCTTACACATTTCTCTATTTTTTTCTAAAATTTTGTGTTTGTTAAGAGATTTTTTTCCTTATTTTTTGTGTTTTTTAAGAGGTTCTTATATTTCAATTATTTTGATTTTCCATAAAAAATGGTGTGATCATTTAGGGGCTGTTTGGTTAGGGATTGTGGTGGATGATGGGATGGGGATGGGGATTTGAAAAATGTGGATGGGGGTAATCCATGAATAGTAATTGAATAAAAATTGTGTTTGGATAGAGATTGAAAAATAGGTGTGGATGAAGAACTTTATGTCAAATCAATAGTGATGTTGTATTATTTTATTATTGTTACTTAGTAGAGTAATTAGTGTAAGGAAGAAAAGTAGGAGAGAGAATAAATGTGTGGAAGAAAAGTAGGAAATAGAATAAATGTATGGAAGAAAAAGTAGGAGAGAGAATGAGTAATTAATATAAAAATATGATGATGTAATGATATAAAAATAGGTATATAGATGTATTATAGGGGTGGATGGGTATTTGAATGGGTATTTGGATGGAGAGGGATGGGATGGGGGATGGCCCATCCAAATCCGGATGGGCCAATCCCTAAACAAACACACCCTTAGTGTTTCTATTGTCGGTGGTTGTTTTGATGGTGATGATGATGGTGATGGTGGAAATAATTCTGCCGTGAACTGGAATGGGTAGGTGTACTCATCTATCGATTTTTTTCAAAATTTCAGTAAAAGTTACTGTATATTTGACATTTCATTTGTTCTTTAGTTGGATTTTTTTAGGGGGTGTCCCTTGTGTGTACAGGGATGGGGTATATACCCCTCCAGCTTTGTTTAATACATTCCCCCTTCATTTTTATTAATTCAATATATATATGAAATATCAATTTTGCCATTTTACTAAATTATGTTAGATACATACACTCCCCTACAATTTAAACACAACCCTAACCTAACCCTAGAATTAGACAGTCGTCACCGCCGCCGCCACCACCACCTCATATAAAATTTAGAAAAAAAAAATCTTACTATTTTTAAAAAAACACTCCGGTCGACACTGGTTTGTCGACCAAAAATACTCCGGTCGACACTGATTTGTCGACCAAAAATACTCCGGTCGACACTGGTTTGTCGACCAAATTTTTGTCGACCAAATTTAGAAAGAAAATTTAAAAAAAAAAATTAAAAATTTCGACCATTATTGATCACCCAAAAACACTCTCGTAGACAATAGATTGTCGACGAGAGTGTTTTTGAGCTACCAATAATGGTCGAAAAATATTAAAAAAAAAAAAGCTAACATGTTCATCTCTAAGCGGGGGCGAGATGAAGCGGCTAAAGGGCCACAGCGGCGAGCGCTTGTGGTGGGCCGCGATCGCCGAGGGCGAGCTGGAGGGCAGCATCACGGCGTGGAGCTGGGGAATAGAAGAATTTAAAAAAAAAAAGAGAAAGAAGATGGGTGGCGGCGGAGGCGAGAAACGAGGGAGGAGGAGAGAGAGGAGGGCGGTGGCGAACGCAGGCGGCGACGGTGGATGGGAAGAAGGAAGAGAAGTGTGGGAGAAAAAGAGAAAATGAGGAAGAAGATGAGAAAAAATAGAGTTAGGGTCATAAGGGGTGTGTATGTATCCATAATATTTTACTAAGGGGTAAAATTGGTATTTCATATATATATTGAATTAATAAAAATAAAAGGGGAGTGTACTATTCAAAGCTGGAGGGGTATATACCCCATCCCGTGTGTATACCCGTGGCCTTGGGCTATTATTTACGCTAATTTCTTATTGGGCTGAAGCCCGCGTAAGCTTCTTATCTGATATTAGCTCACTTGTGGGCCTATTCGTTTAGGTTTTTAGTAAGCTCGTCTTTGTATTTGGAATTGGTGTTTCTGATTTTCTTTCTATTTTTTATAACACCAACCTATTAGACTAAAAACAAAGTTGATAAGATAAAATAAAATAGAAAACAATTTCATCCAAAAATCTAACAACCAAGGCCACCTTATTCAATTGACCCAACTTTTAAATGTGACAGAATTTTATTATGATATTAGAGTCTTAAGTTCATGCTCACAATTGGTAGAAATGAAAATAGATTGAGCCGAATTAACTTCAAAAAATTTTGGACATGATATATAATTGTTAGACCCAAATCTATTATCTGTAATAGGTTTTTTAGTAGCCTCAAAAGTCAAGTTTAACTTTTTAATAAACAAATCAAGCCTAAAAATCTATTTAAAACAATTTCACCTTTAACTTCAAATTTAAAAGTAATTGTATTAATATTGTTATTTTAAGATTTATTTATTTTTCGTAGTCTAACCTATTACCATCCCTACTTGAATGTCATATATTATATATATGGAATGTTTATGTATTACTCCCTCCGTCCATAAAATGTAGTCTCATTTGTCTTATATTCTTTGTGCACCAAATATAGTCTCATACATTTTATGGAAACTATCACCCTTCAACCATTACTTAATTACTCAATTTGCCATCAACTTTATTCACAAATAATCATTTTATTCACAATGGACCCCACAATACCCTATAATACCCTTACTTTATCTACTTTATCTACATTTTTCTTAAAACTCTTAGTCCCTGTTTAACTAACTAAGTCTGGAAACTAAGCGCTTCAACCGATTTCTTCACACTCCATCCCCGTATCTATATTATGCATGGATCCGGTATATCATGGCGAATTCTTCAGAGCTCACCCTCGAGCCCTGGGCGGGTCGGCCGGGTCTTTCCATGTTGTTCTGTTCCCGCCACGAAAAAGACGCGCGGAAGAGGTATGCCCAGCGTGCCGCATCTCTCCTAAACTTCCCCCGATCTTCAGTCCGAGCTGTATGAGGCAGAACTCGTCCCACGTACGGTTCGGAGGCCGAGCCCCACCCCAGCAGTCAGGGTGCGATTTAGGTCAACTAACACAAAGAAGATAGAGTTCACTGTTCACGACTCAAACTGTGGAGAACAAGAAGTCAGTTCGATTCTCGTGGCTGGGGAAGCCCAGACTACGGTCGTGGAGCAAACGGGGCCGTCTGGAAGAGGACCACAGAACGCCTCTTCTGAGGCGCAATAAGTAAACCCCCCTCCCCCAATCGGTGATGGGGATCCCGCGAGTGGGTCCTGAAAGGAAGATGAAAGTCTTTCCCCTTAAGTCAGGAGAGCTATGTTCTTCGATTGCACGAGTCTCATGTCAAAGATAAGAAGTTATCCGTGGTCCTTGTGCCCACCTCCAATGGGACTACATTTGATGGATGGAGGGAGTATGTATTAAGCTTTGCATTTGGAGGATAACACAGATTTCAAGAAATATGATATTTTATGTAAAGTTATTGGTGTAAAAGTATAAGAAAAGTAAAATGATTGAAAGAGAAAATGAAATAAATGAAAAATAAGTGGCAATTGATGTAATTTTGTGTAAAAGTATTGATAGTTGTTAATAAATATGGAGCCCCAACTTTTCAAAAACTTTAAGTGGTACACCCAAAATGACAATATAACAATACGTAAAGTTTAAAGAGTGACGGAGTGATTTTATTGAATTATATATTTATTATATTCATGTATTATTATATATTTATACATTATATCTAGAGATAGTTAAATAGATTATTCAGCTTAAAATCATACGAAAAATTCAAATCCGGCCTTATTAAATAAATGAGCTTTTAAAAATGTTTGTATTGGGCTCATTTACTAAAAGAGTCTGAGCCCAAGTCGAATTTTAGTAGGTCAAGTTGTAGATTATTGTTGGGTAGTCTAACTCATTTCCACCTTTTCGCCTTCAGTTCAAATCACTTGAAAGCAAATTCTACTCACGTTAAACTATCGATAGAGGATGTGTTATTGTATTAGAAAATTAATATAAATGAACTAATTTTTTACTTTTCTACCCTTCGAACTTAGATGGAATTAAATTAAATCAAACCTTATGTACATTATTTTTTTATAATATAACCTTTTTCGAGATTTTTGGATAAATAATGTATAAAGGCTGATTAATACACTCCCTCTACATACACTCCTTGCTTAGTTTTAAAAGCCTAATAAAGGGGTTAGTTAGTTGGTTAGTTATTGATAAGCACTTATTGTAATTAGTATTAGAAGGGATCCTCCCTTTCATTTCAATTAGAAGTTTTTCATCATCAAATTGTAAAACTCTCAAGATTTCTTCAAGAACAATTTCTGGTTCTTTGATTCAATATGGTATCAGAGCTCTTATGGAAATTGAAATACCACTCGATCCTGTTGCCTGTGCTTTGCACCCCTCGATTCTCACATCGATCGTTCATTTTCCCCTTTTCAATTGAAGGTTTCTTCGAATCACTTCCGCCACTTCTCTGATCGGCGTCGCCTTTGTTCTGTTTACTGCTCATCCCTACAGCCATGGCGCCCACCGTCACCGACCCCTCATCCCTTGATCCAGCCAAGAACCCCTTTTCTCCACTGGCCCTTCACCAGAATGACAATCCGGCGGTGTCCATCGTCCTCGAGCCCCTCAACGGCACCAATTACGTTTCTTGGAGCCATGCCCTCAAGAGGAGTCTCAGTGTGAAGAACAAGGCACGATTGATTGACGGATCTCTCACAATTCCATCGGAGGAAGAGGACCCGGCCACACATGTCGCCTGGGTTAGGGCCAATGACTTGGTTCTGGTATGGATTCTCAATTCTATCTCTCCTGATATTAAGAAAACCTTAGAGTATTTTTCTCTTGCTAAAGACGTATGGGATGAATTAGTCGTTCGTTATGCCCTCTCTGATGGAACTAGGGTCTACCATTTAGAAAAATCCTTAAGTACGATTTCTCAGGGCTCTCAGTCTCTTGTTTGTTACTATAACCAATTTAAGGCTCTGTGGGATGAATACTTAAGTTTTAGACCTGTTCTTAAATATTCTTGTGGTGCTATGGATGGGTGCACTTGTGATCTCCCTAAACTTATGACCAAAACCCAAGAACAGGATGTTGTGATGAAGTTTTTAGTAGGCCTTCATGATTCTTATAGCACCATTAGGAGCCAATTCTTACTCCAATCTCCTTTTCCTGCCTTGTCCAAAGTTTATGGATTATTACTTCAAGAAGAATCCCAAAGAACTATAAACACTGTTTCTGATCCTATTCAAACTGATTCTATTGCTACGTTAACCAAGAACTCTAGATTCTATAAGGACAAGAGAAAACCCATTAAGTGTAGCCACTGTGATGGCATTGGGCACACTATTGATAGGTGCTTTCAAATAATTGGTTTTCCCCCTGGATGGAGAGGTCCTAGAGGTCCTCCAAATAAGGAATCCAATAAAGCTTCCAATACTTCTATTATATCCATTTCTCAAAAGGACCATCTCATGGACTCTAACCCTCTTTGCACTCAAGATCTTTTTGACAAATTTTTGAGCTTCTCTAAGATGCAGAATCTCAATGATAAGAAGGACATACATCACCCTGTAGCAGGTGCTTCCACTACTCATACTGAGGAAGCTCCAACCTACAATGATCCAGGTTTGTCCTCTACACTTCCATCTTCTGCTTCTAGCTCATGTTTTAATACTGTCAAACTTTCTACTTGGATCTTAGATACTGGTGCTACTGATCATATGATCTTTGATATGTCTTTGTTCACCACTCCACCCTCTGTAGCTAATATTAAGATATCTTTACCTAATAATGCTATATTTACTGCTACACATATGGGTAATATTACCATAAATGAACATCTCACCTTGTATAATGTGTTGTAGGTTCCTGATTTCACCTTTAATCTGCTGTCCATTAGTCATTTAACTAGATATTCCAACTGCACTGTCAGATTCTTGTCCTTTCACTGTGTATTACAGGACAATTCATCCAAGATGGTGATTGGTTCTGCTGAGCAAATTAGGGGCCTATATCTTTTAAGAACTGCTCACCCCTCTAGCAATTAACTATGTTTCTTGTAGTACTCTCAATACTGATTCTTGTAACTTTGATTTGTGGCATAAGAGGTTAGGACATGTATCTAGCAAGTGTTTGTTACATATTCCCATTCTAAATGTAAAAGCTACTAGCATGCACAACAATTGCTCTATCTGTCCTTTGGCTAAACAAAAGAGAAAACCTTTTCCTTTAAGCACTTCTGTTTCCCCTAGCATTTTTCATTTGATCCATTGTGATGTTTGGGGTCCTTTTTCTGAAACTTCTATTACTGGCCATAGATTCTTCCTTACTATTGTTGATGATTACAGTAGATGCACTTGGATTTACCTTTTAAAAGCAAAAAGTGATGTTAAATTCTCCTTGCAAAATTTTTACAACATGGTTCTCACTCAATTTGGTGTTAAAATAAAAACATTAAGAAGTGATAATGGCACTGAATTCATTCTGTCTGACTTCTACCATAATTTGGGTATAATACATCAAACTTCTTGTGTTGAAACACCACAACAGAATGGCATTGTTGAGAGAAAACACCAACACTTACTACAAGTTGCTAGAGCTCTCCTTTTTCAATCTTCCATACCATTAAAATTCTGGAGTGAATGCATTAAAACTGCTGCTTTTATAATTAATAGGGTACCTTCTTCTGTCCTTAAACAGAAAACCCCCTTTGAAATGTTGTATGGCAAACCACCTGATTATTCCATCTTCAAAACCTTTGGTTGTTTATGTTTTGCTAGTACTTTGGTCTCACACAGGCACAAATTTGATCCAAGGGCCACTAAGTGTGTTTTCATTGGTTATCCCTTTGGTACTAAGGGATACAGACTCTTTGATATTAGAAGGGATTCTCCCTTTCATTTCAATTAGAAGTTTTTCATCATCAAATTGTAAAACTCTCAAGATTTCTTCAAGAACAATTTCTGGTTCTTTTATTCAATATACTGGAAAACTTTAACTTTGCGGTGGCTTACTGATGGAGATAAGATTGCATTTTAATTATTTAGTATTATTTATATTTTATATAGTGTTAGATCTTTGTTTTTTATTTAGGTTTTGATTAATTATTAGTGGGCCGAGCTTTTAGGGCTTACACGCCTAAAACCCTAGTTTATCTATTATAAATATGAGTCTCAAGAACATTGTAAAGGGAGTTGATTTGATTAAAAAAATATTGGGTTTTATCCCTTTTGACGTGTTTTATTTGTGTTCTTCCAGTATTCATTTTGAATAAATGGATTATCACTTTTAATATCGTTTATGTATATTCCGGGTATTCGTAAAATCAACGGATTTACGTGTCTACCGTCCTTCCGCCTGCATCAGTTGGTAATCAGAGCCATAACGATTCCGTGGGGTTTTGACTTGAACGAATTTTTGGTCACTATAGGTTGACTAACTACTTCCCCTCAAGCATAAGGTTTCGTAGTAGTAATGGAAGTATTCGACCAAGTAGTATCGAACTAGGAGGTGGGTTTGTGAAATGATCCCTAGAGTTTTATGTTGTGATAGCTAATGTAACTACGGTTTCGGGTTTTTGGATTTCTAAAATTAAAACTAAATTACTACCAAGATGCTAGAAATTAAATCAACTACCAACCTAGAAACTAACAAGTGATTTATACTACTAAAAGTGAGAAAAACACCAATAAGAGAAATTTGATTTTCTCTGGTCTCAATTGGCCGCCACCATCGATGGAATTTTCAACAGCTACAACCAACGAGACGAACTTGCCGCACTGGAAACGCCAGCGCCACCACCATCTTCAGTTTTGGCAGCCCTTGTCGCCGCCGCCACAGTGCCGCCCCCCGTTCCAGAAACTCATTCCACCAGTTTCACATCTCTACACAACCAACGGATTCAGTCGACGACTTTCATCGACAACGGCCACCACCATCAGACAACACATCCCACCACAAATCCAACCAAATTTCGACGTTATTCTTCCTCTATCACAACTCCAGAACAAGCATTTTAGTGCCAACCGCCGCCAACATTTGCTTATAGTCTCAAGACCTTGGGCAACGTACGAACTGCAGATGTTTTTGACGTCAAATCTCCTGAGGCGTTAATTAATTTTGCTTTCTTTGATGATGATCCCGTAGTGGTTTTTTTTATACTGCTAGAGATAAGATTCATGTAGATTCGAGGACGAATCTTTTCGAAGAGGGACAGAATGATGGAGATAAGATTGTATTTTAATTATTTAGTATTATTTATATTTTATATAGTGTTAGATCTTTGTTTTTTGTTTAGGTTTTGATTAATTATTAGTGGGTCGGGCTTTTAGGGCTTACACGCCTAAAACCCTAGTTTATCTATTATAAATACGAGTCTCAAGAACATTGTAAAGGGAGTTGATTTGAATAGAAAAATATTGGGTTTTATCCCTTTTGACGTGTTTTATTTGTGTTCTTCCAGTATTCATTTTGAATAAATGGATTATCACTTTTAATCTCGTTTACGTATATTCCGGGTATTCGTAGAATCAACGGATTTACGTGTCATTCGTCCTTCCACTTGCATTTTTTGTTTAGGTTTTGATTAATTATTAGTGGGCCGGGCTTTTAGGGCTTACACGCCTAAAACCCTAGTTTATCTATTATAAATACGAGTCTCAAGAACATTGTAAAAGGAGTTGATTTGAATAGAAAAATATTGAGTTTTATCCCTTTTGATGTGTTTTATTTGTGTTCTTCCAGTATTCATTTTGAATAAATGGATTATCACTTTTAATCTCGTTTACGTATATTTCAGGTATTCATAGAATCAACGGATTTACACTTTATCATTAATACATTGTAGTACGCATAGTATAGAGACACTCAAAAGTGAGTGGAATCAAGACTTTTGTTTTTTGAAGGTATTAGTTTGAATTATGCAACTTTTTGAATGTTGTAAAAAGATGAAAACTTAGCAGAGGAGAAGGTTGAAAAGAAGAACATGAAAAAAGTGAAGTTGAAAAGAAGAATAAGAAAAAAGTGATCAGAGTGGGCTATGAGTGTGACCTATCATTCGACACAAAGCCTCCAATTTTTTTTTACTAAACTAAACGTATATTAATTAATGGGCTTAAGGATTTTTTAGTCCAATAAACGTATACTGTATTAGTTAATGGGATTAATCCTATATTATTCCTATATTATTCCCTCCGTCCGTCAATAAGTTTTTCATTTTACCATTTTGGTCCGTTCGCCTATAAGCTTCTTATACCTTTTTTGGTAAGTACTTTTTCTTACACTTCTCTTTATATTTTACTTTTACCCTGTATCTCTCTCCTCTCTCAATCACATCACTTGTATTATATCTATTATTTAATCACTTTTCTTAATTTTTGTGCCAAAAAGTAACGTGAAGCTTATAGGCGGGTGGAGGGAGTACAAAAGAAAAAAAAAAAAGAAAAAAACAAATATGTGTTGACTTGTTTAGTGACCTGATATATATATTGCAGGTAAAATGATTATTTTCGAAATTTGAACATACTTATTGAATCGAAATTAAAATATGTAATCCATTTTGAACTAAATTTGAAATCAGTCAAACTAATTAAACTAAAAATTCTTTAATCCCTTAATTAATTAAGAACACGAATAAAAAAAATATCCATTCACATAATTTGTTCAATTCAACAATGGATATAACAAGACATCCTCACTAAACCACATAATTTGGTTATGTTTGCGGGATGGGTTTAGGGTTGGGTTTGGTGTGTAAACACACTTCCTTCCATCTTTGATAGTATTTGTATTTTATATTCATGTGCGAAAAGTGAACAAATATGAGATGAGTTCATAAATCTAAGGTTTACACATTTCAATCTACCAAACAAACAAGGTCTTGATTATATTTGCAAACACTCAAAAAATAATCTATTTAAAAAAAATATTTTTAAACACATACTGTATTAGTGTTTGCAAACACTCACTAAAAAAGCTTGAAAAAAATCAAATGTATGATATAATTTCCTCTTAATGTATCTATCTATATACAGTGAAAACTACAATTTAGTAGAAATAATTCTTATCTTTGAGTTTGAGTTTACACAACAATATTTCTTGACTCGTTTTGATATACACTTGTGAATCGCAATTTTTTTCTTCAACTAATAGGGCTTTTTTATGATTGTTGTGTTTTCACGATAGATTATGGCTTTTTTATTTTGAGAAAGATGTTGACATGTCATTTTGTAAAGAGATGGTTGTGTTGTGGCATTATTTTTTATGGGTTGACATCCACATATGTGTTTCAGTTCAAAAACATTTCTCACGTGATTTTCACGTGCAAAAATAGCTTGAAATTGGGCCGATGGGACTAATTAGACCTAAAATTGTAAAAAATTACTCTCTCCGTTCGCCTATAAGCTTTCCATTTTACCATTTTAGTCCGTCCGCCTATAAGCTTCCCATACTTTTTTTGGGAAGAATTTTTTCTTACACATCACTTTATATTTTACTTTTTCTCTCTATCTCTCTCCTTCTTCCAATCACATCATTTGTATTATATCTATTATTTAGTCACTTTTCTTAATCTATGTGCCAAAAAGTAACGGGAAGTTTATAAGCGGACGGAGAGAGTACTAAATAAAAAAATTACAGGTCCAATTTTACCAACCTAAAATTATGGTCCTCTTTTTACAACTCCAAAGTTGGAGTCCAAAAAAATAAAATAAGGTATAATTGATGTAATTGAATTGAACTGCAATGGTAAGTTATTCTAATATGGAGAATTTTATTTATTTTTTAAAGCGACAAAATTGCATTAATGAACATTAGAATACCCAAAATGAACATAGCTAACTCATGTACAGGATTGCATAGAATAAAATATTAAATTGGACATTTAGAGATTTATTCAAATCAATTACAGTAAAATTTAATTGATAATTTGATATACGCATACGAGAATGATGAGATTCCATCTTAAAAACGTACTCATGAAATATACATTTACAAGTTAAATTAAGTAAATTAACAATTAATAAGTAATCTTTTTAAATGTTTTATTTAAATAAGTGACAACTGACAAGATTCTAGACTCTAGTCTAGAGCAATAAAATCTGGATTCTTTGTTGTTAATATATATGAAAAGCCGGTAATTGGATTTTGGAGTATTATTTTATTCTGACACAGATCATTGAGTTCGATTTTACAATACAACAGCCAGAAATTTATCCATTCGAATTGATTTATAGGGAGTGTTAATTACTCATATATATATATATATATAATTTTTTTAAATTCATTCTTTGTAGTTATTTATTTAATTTATTTTTTTGTTTGCAAATTTCCTTTAATTGTGTGGTTTAAATTGATATTCGACTAATTACCAGCGAGGATTTTTTTTTTAACCAAATAGAACATGTTATATTTTCTCAGTTGAATGTAGTTTCACATGAACCTGCAGATACACGCACATTGGTAAGTTGTGTCCACCAATATTTTTTGTTTATGATAAGCCCAAAAAAAAAAATTGTAATTAATAAAATACTGGAGTATTTGAAAGAGGAAAACTCTTTATGAGCCAGTATTCTATGCACCGGGTAAAAATTATTAATATCGATCTATTAATATTTTTCAATAAAAATAACTACTAGTAGTACTTATGAAAATGGTGAAATTTTATTCGAAAAGTATGAGAGTGAAGATTGAATGTAAAAGGTGCTTTACAAATTGCATCACGTACATAAAGAACCTTTTTAAATCTCTTTGTTGCACTGATCTTGAAATTTGGAGCTATGGGGTGGGGTGTTGTTTGTAAATTGTAATTGTAATGTGATGTTGATGATGAGAAAGGAGAATTAAGTGTGTGTGTGTGTGATAGAGTAGTGGTGGTGGTGATGATATATAGCAGAGAGAGCAGAGCAGGGCAGGCAGGGTTAGTTTCATCACAAACGAGGAGGAGGGAGCCCATGCAGCTTTAATAATTCCCTCCCTGCATCCAAGTAAATAGTAGTAGTAGTGTATCAATCATCATCATCATTCTTTTCTTGTATCTCTCTGATCAAAGCTTTTCATGAAATTTTAACATAAATGTTAAAAGAAATATAATAAAATCAGTAGATGTATTAAGGGTTGTTTGATTTCTTAGATATGATAGATATATTAGGATGATTTAAAATTTATGTTTAAATTGATGGATTAAATTTTAACATTTAGGGCTCATTTGGTTCGCTAGACAGGATTGATATATTATGACAAAATTTAGTGGGATTGCACTGTTCACAATTTAAAAAGTTGATTTAAAATATGTGTTTGAATTGATGGATTAAATTTTTAAATTTATATGATAATTTATACTCAAGGGGCATGTTTGGTTTACAGGTTGTGATAGATAAGGTAGGATAGGATTAGATGAGATTGCATTATTTTTTGAATTGAGATTTGTGTTTGGATTGATGGATTAAATTATCCCACCTTCTCTTTAGGACTAATAAACACTCAAATAAATGATTAGGAAGAATAATAATTCCGGGCCTATTTTAATCACGGATTTAATTCCTGTAAACCAAACATAGAAATAATTGGAATAAAACAATCTATCCTGTTTAATCAATTAAACCAAACATGCCCAAGTTGTTTGGAGTGTGGAATAAAATAGAAATTTAGTGTCAAATGTCAAAAATACCCTCTAACATTAATTTTTAAATTATTTTCCTTTGAAAAACATATGAAAATAAGGTCAACAATGTAATTTAACATCTCTCCCTCAATGATGACGTTAGTTGAATTACTTAACTTACCCCTTTAGCCTAGATCAATAATCATGCGGAAAAGGGGATAAACCAGGAATACAATCTGGGCCCTCATTGAATCTTGGGCCGAAATCAAACAAACCAAACAATTGATTATGCAGTATAAAAAAATCTATCTCCTCTAATCTAGTGAACCAAACGTGGTCTTATATGATAATTTATAATCATGTTGTTTGGATTGTGGGATAAAATTGAAGTTTAGTGTCAAATGTAAAAAATACATTTCATTTTCTCAATTAAAATGGGATTATTGAACTTAGCCCCTCTTGCTTGACTAAGAATCACATGAGTGTGGAACAAAAACAAAAAACAGACCCGGGCCGACTTTCCAACTCGGGCCATTAACCTGCAAAACAAACATCTTATTAAATGGTTATAAAATAATCTATCTATACTAATTAATCTAACAAACCAAACATACCCTAAAGGTTATGCGATTGAGGAAGAGAAATGCTCATTCAGTCCGTTTATAAATTTTTTATTTTGTTATTTTATTTCATTCGTTTATAAACTTTTCATACCCATTTTGGTAAATACTATCTTTTAATTTTTTATTCTTCTACTTATATTTAGTTCTCTCTATTTCAATCACATCACATGTACTATATTTAGACATGTGCAAAATCAGAACCGCCCGGTTTTCAACCGTCGATTTCGGCTTGAAAAACGAAATGTAACCTTCAGATTCGGTTTCGATTACGAAAATTTAAAATCGAAATGACAGTTTTGCCCCCTTTTTTTAATATTTTTCAATAAATACCTCAATTTCAACTTATTTATTCACACCAAACTCTCTCATCTCTTATGTAGTACTCCCTTCGTCCACCAAAAATATGTCCATACCTTTGGACACATGTTTTTGGATAAAGTAATAGTGTTGTGAGGTAAAATAAATAAAAAGTGATTGTTTCCATAAAAGGAAATGAACATACTTTTGATAGATAAACAAATAAGGAAAGTGAGCAATATACCACGAAGGGAGTAGTTTTTTTTGTTTTTCTAAAAAAATGAGCGAAAAAAAAAATTCAAAACGGTCAAACCGGCGGTTCAAAACTGTAGCCGTAACCGTGGGTTCGATTTTGATTTCTAAAATGATCCAACCATAACCGCTGATTTCTAATCGAAATTTTTGGTTTTAATTAACCATATGAACATGTCTAACTATTTTTTTTTTAAATTTTTTTTTTTAATCAATGATGTACCAAAAGGTAATGAAAAAAATATTATAGGTGGACAAAAGTAAATATAATGAAATGTGAGATAATAATTTAGAAATAAAATAAAATTATTAGAATAAAAAAAAAGAAGCTGGAAAGCTTTGCATCGAAGCCACAAACAAAATTACTTCTTCTTTACCCGCAATTACTTTCCCATCCTTAAAATGAAAATTTTTTTATACTCCACCCTCACAATATCCTCAAACTTACACAAATGTCACTATTTTTTTCTTCTCACATACATAAAGATCAACTCATTTCTTTACTTTATATATAAAAATTTACAAAATTATCACTCAAAATCCCCACTAAATTCATTTTTCTTATTCCACGTCATTTTATGGAGGTATGAGTAGTACCAGTAATAATTAAAAAGCATGGTAGCAGCTGGTAATTGAAGCATCAAATCTTGAGATTTAATGAATTAATCCTACTACTCCTGCAGCGGCGCCTATATATATAAATATAATTACTAGCATATATTGTGCTGTCTTTTAAAGTATACTACCCACCCTACCTTCCATTGTTTACACCTTCTTCTAAACCATGTCTCCAGATCTCTCTCTCTTTTCACATCTTAAATAGAGGTATCCCCCGCCGGCCTTTACAATGGGTAGATATCTCTTAGAACAAGTAATGCATGTATTAGGATTAGAATTCATGGTTGGCTTGTCAAAGGGTTTCTTACAGAGTTTATTGGCATTCTGTCCACCTCCTTTCCTTAATTCATGTTTTAAATATAATGATCTTTAATAAATGAAGGAATTGGAGGTGGGCATACTGTCAAGGGAGCTCTGTTGGCTTCTCTTTGCAAAACCCTCCTGAAATTATATCTCATCTTTTATTTTGAAAGGGCTGTAGCTGCAGGATCTCATCTTAACACAAGTACTGCAGCAGCAGCTTCCACATAATTAAGTAAGGTATGCCTGCCTAGCTAGGGTTCTTCTTCCATCTATCTCTAAACATCGTTAAATATATATATATATATGGATTTCAGACTTTCCTTTAATTGCATCGATCGGCTACCTTTTTCTGTTTGACCTAGAAGATTACTTACTAATTTAACACTCTTTTAGAATATTCATACACACCCAAAACCCAATTGAAGGGACAATTAATTACTAAATCCAGGTTTATTTTAATTTGTAGCCCAAAAAAGCAAATTACCTCTAAATGCTTCCTTCCTTCACATTAATTTTTCCTGGAAGAAATAAAAAGTAAAATTAAACTGCCCTATCATACACAAATTAATACACACCGTGTGATCCTTCATTTTACAATTTAATTCCCAATTAATTAAGCAGCAAGAATATTAGTATTATAATACTACTCCCATCCTATCATTCCTATGTCGTTATTCTCTCGAATTTTTTTAAGGGAATATGAAATATCACACTCATATATTGATATATATTAATTGGTAAACCTTACCACGGATTAATATTACCAGAACCTATATAAATTTAAATATACATATATACTCGAATATTAATTAAGTATCATGAATCTTTTAAAACTGATCGATCTTTTCTTCATCTTCTTGTTCTTGCAGTTGCATCCAATATATATTATATGCTCTCACTTGTTTGGAATTATTAGTATAGTTCATATGAACATACTTGGGTCCATCGTGTTTTTTTTTAAACAAAAAATTTCATGATTTGTATCATATATTGTATGCATAAATTGCAGTGGGGAGAGAGATGAGTGGTAGGGTAAGAATAATATTATTAAAAGTTGGAAAGAAGAAATTCAATGCGTGTGCAGAGGAGACCTCGTTTTTGTATGTAGCCTCATCATTGAATTTCTGACAATTAATTCCCATTTTTTTTCTTTATATTGTCATCTATCTGCAAAATTCACCAACACTAAATCTTCTAATTTTCCGTCCCCATATGTTACAAATATTTATGGGTTTAAATTAGATTGTAAATGGTGCTTTACATTTTTTTATCATTTAATAATATCTACACAATTAATCGATTACGTTTTTGTATTGGAGATAAAATTATTAATCATTGTTTTACGGAAATGAAATTATAAATTTAAATATGTACTAAGAATATATAAAAGGTAATGCATGTACATAATTCCAGGTTTTTCTATTATAATTACACACAGCTCAGACTCACTATCTACTGAACTTACGAAAATAATTAATGATGATACCAATTTTAATCGACTAAAATGTTATATTAATTCACAACCTTCCCATCCAATATTAATTTTAATTAATTGCAACACTTTTGTGTCATTATCACTTTTTTTTTTAGTTGTTTTAATTCGATGCACATACACTTTAAAGTTTTGACATGAGTTTTTTAACCACGAGTTGCCGGCTAGCCAAGTAGAGATTTTATATCTATGCATCATGCACCTTCCTTCATTGAAAAACTTATGTTGAAAATAAATATTACGATTATACTTCCTCCGTCCGCCTATAAGGTTACTTTTTGGCACAAAAATTAAGAAAAGTGATTAAATAATAGATATAGTACAAGTGATGTGATTGAGAGAGGAGAGAGATAGAGAGAAAATGCAAGATATAAAGTGAACTGTAAGAAAAAGTACTTACCAAAAGAGGTATGAGAAGCTTATAGACGGACGGACCAAAATGGTAAAATGAAAAACTTATAGACGGACGGAGGGAGTATTAATCTATATTGAGTCTAAATTTTTTAATTTGTATAGAATTAACCATTTTTTAATATATATATTGTTTTGGGAAATTTTTGTCTTTAATTATATAATTTATGAATTAGAGTTAGTTTCACGTTAAGCAATTTTATGGTACAATTTGTTCACAAGTATCGTTACTATGAACAATGAGATATGATCACCGTTGAATTGGTGAGTGGGGAATGACTTGTATTTATAGGAGTAATTACAGTATAACCTAATTACATGATTTTAGGAAAATATAAATATAACAAATATGTCCTATATACAAGGAATGTTTTGACCATTCCTTAATATCCCCCGTCAAGCGATGCGTGGGATGAGGAAAAACGCAGAGCTTGGATCGAAGGAATTCAAACGTCGGACGAGGAAGGCTCTTCGTGAAGATGTCGGCGAGCTGGAGATGTGTGGGGACGAACTGTGTGAGTAGCTTGCCAGAGGTGACGAGCTCCCGAACAAAGTGACAATCAATGTCGATGTGCTTTGCCCGTTTGTGTGCCACTGGATTTTGGCTGAGGAACAGGGCGTTGTTGTTGTCGGAGAGGAGAACGGGGCGAGCTGGTAACGGAACGCGGAGCTCGCGGAGCAGAGAGGTTAGCCAAACGACCTTGGCAACTGCATTGGCTAAGGCACGATACTCCGATTCACAGCTAGAGCGAGCAACAGTGGGCTGCTTCTTGGCACTCCAGGACACCAGATTTCCACCTAAGAAAATTGAATAACCATAGGTTGATCGACGAGTTTCCGCACAACGAGCTCAATCTGCGTCCGAGTAGGCGACCATAGAGGAGTCTGGTCGTTGAGTGAAGGAAAGGCCAAAGTTGACAGTGTGCTTAACATAGCGAAGAATCCTCTTTACTGCCGAGAAGTGGTCGCTGATCGGCGCCTGGAGAAACTGGCTGACATGATTTACCGAGAAGGATAGATCAGGTCGAGTAATGGTGAGATACTGGAGGGCGCCCACCAAGGAGCGATAAAGAGTTGGATCCGAAAAAGGGTCACCAGTGCTGACCAGGGTTTCGCCCGCGGCCAAGGGAGTGGCAATGGGCTTGGAGTCTTGAAGTTCGGCTCGCTCAAGAATCTAGCGAGCATATTTGGACTGCCCGACGAACAGCCCAGAAGGGGTGTAAGAGATTTCCAAACTCAAAAAGTAATTAAGGCGACCGAGATCTTTGAGTGCGAACTCCTTGTTCGCCCTAGCAATAAAGCGAGCAACAGTGGCGGAGTCATTCCCAGTGACAATGATATCGTCCACATACAAAAGTAGATAGACGACCGAGGAACCCCGAAATAGGTAAAATAGCGAGGAGTCAGACTTGCACGCCTTGAAGCCAATGTCGAGCAGGAAGGAGCTGAACCGCTGAAACCAGGCCAATGGGGCCTGGCGAAGACCATATAGGGCCTTCTTTAGTTTGCAGACATGATCCGGGAGCCAAGGATCGACAAAGCCAGGAGGTTGAGCCATGAAGACTGGTTTCTGGAGATACCCGTTAAGAAAAGCGTTC
The DNA here is from genome assembly GCA_963675135.1 of Galeopsis tetrahit. Lineage (NCBI taxonomy): Eukaryota > Viridiplantae > Streptophyta > Magnoliopsida > Lamiales > Lamiaceae > Galeopsis > Galeopsis tetrahit. The sequence continues at coordinate 18,543,962 of OY776125.1, read as the reverse complement.
TTGACATCCAACTGATGGAGGGGCCAATTGTTTTGAACAAAGAGAGCCAAAATAAGACGAACGGTGGTCGCCTTGACAACCGGACTGAAGGTGTGCGAGAAGTCAGTGCCAGGGATTTGGGTGAAACCCTGAGCGACCAGTCGGGCTTTGTGTCGTTCAATGGAACCATCCGATTTGTACTTTGTTCTAAAGAACCATTTGAAACCAACAATGTTCGCATCCTGAGGGCGAGGAACAAGATCCCAAGTTTTGTTAACTCGCAAAGCATCAATTTCTTCCTGCATGGCGGCCAACCATTTAGCGGACTTGGCTGCAGACTTCGAAACCACGGGGTTCCGATGAGGTAGTGAGGGCACTGAGCAGGGCAGTGGAGGCCAATTTTAATGGGTACTTCGGTTTGAAGATCCCAGATTTAGCTCGCGTGATCATTTGGTGGTTGGACCGTGGTCGCTCCATTGGGGGGTCAGTGGTCGGCAGAGGTTGCTCGGCCGGTGCAGGGGGAGCAGGTGGCTCCGCAGTAGGGACTGGCGGAGGAAGTGGGTCCTCGCCAGGATCAGAGATACATGCCGAGCAGGGCATGGTTGAAGTAGGAGCAATAGACTCAGGAGAGGAGTCATTCGAGGAGCCCAGGTCGGCGTCCAAGAAGGAAGAGACCACTACATTGGTTGGCAGGGGCCGAGCAGAACCTGAAAAAGGAAAGCAACCTTCATCAAATATAGCATGTCGAGTAACAAAGACTTTGGAGGAGTCGGGATCATAACACCGGAAGCCCTTGTGAAGGCTACTGTAACCCAAGAAAATGCATGGTCGGCTGTGAGGAGATAGCTTGTTCGAGGCATAATCGCGTAAGTATGGAAAAACCCGATAACCAAAGGGCTTGAAATTCCCATAGAGAGGTATAGTACCGAACAGAACCTGAAACGGCGATTGACCACCCAAAATGGAGGATGGAAGACGATTAATGAGATGTACTGCAGTAGCAAAGGCATCGAACTAAAATTCACTCGGAGCACGGGCATGGAAAAGCATGGAGAGACCAGTTTCAGTTATATGGCGATGCTTTCGCTTGGCGCCACCATTCTGTTGGGGTGTGTAAGGGCACGACACTCGATGTAATATTCCATGGTCGGTCATGAAGGTGCGAACAATCTTGTTGACGAACTCAGTACCACCATCACTCTGAAAAACTTTTAGAGATGTCGAAAATTGGGTGCATACAAACTTGTGAAATGTGACCAATGTAGCAAAAAACTCAGATTTCGCACGAAGAGGATATATCCATGAGAAACGAGAAAAGTCATCGACGAACACAGCATAATAGCGAAAACCAGAAAGCGCAGTTACGAGGGCGGGACCCCAAAGGTCTCAATGAACTAAATTAAGAGTAGCAGAAGCACGTTTTTCATTAATGTGAAAAGACAAACGTTTACTATTGGCCAACTGGCAAGAGGTGCAAACAGTAGGGTTCGGTAAAACGGAATTAACAGATATATGCCCTAATTTATTTAAATTCTTAATAACATCAAAAGGAACATGTCCCAAACGAGAATGCCATAAATCGAAGGAGGCGCGAGCAGCACCGGGCTTCTTCAAGGCAGCGACCAAAGCTGGGAGTGCCCGTCCAACACGTACAACCCCTGTTCACAACGCCCCTGAGCCACCACCTCCTTGGTAGCCCGATTCTGAACAACAAATGTCTTGTCAGAAAAGCAAACATCAACTGGAAAGTCAGACGTGAGCTTGCTAATAGATAAAAGATTCTTGGTGATATGAGGAACAACAAGAACATCTAGAAGACCAATATCCTTAGAGATTGAATGCAAACCAACATGAGAAATCCGTAGTGAGTGACCATTACCAAGAATAACCTGACCATTATCAGAATATGGAGCCGAATAGTCCAGATGCGAGGTACTGGAAGTCATATAAGCCGAGGCTCCTGAGTCAACATACCAATTCGAGGAGGCCGGCGAGGAGACTGTGCAAGCCGAGTGAAAGGCTTGAGCAAGGTTGGCGGATGGGTCCTCGGACAGGCGGGCGGATGGGCGAGCAGAGAGATGAGGATCTGGTCCGCGAACAAAACGTTGAGGGCATTTGGTGGCATAGTGCTCGCCACGACAAATTTGGCAACGAAGGACGTAGGATTTCCTCCCTCCGCGACCACCAGAGAAGTCGGAGCGACCACCACGAGAGAATCTAGAAGGGCGACCACCAGTATGGTCGCGAGTGTTCGAGCGAGCAGAGGGTTGATCGCGAGCATAAAAGGCAACTGGAGCGGGTTCGGCGAGATCAGGCTTGTTCATGATCTCAAAGGCAATTACCTGATGTAGTAAGTCACGGAAAGTAGGCATAGGTGAGAGGGTCATTCTGGTGTCGGCAAACCCGCTGAATTTGGGGCCAAGACCCCATAGAAACTAGTGGGACATGTCAGATTTGTCCACTGGTTTGCCAATGGCGGCAAGTTTATCGCATAATGCCTTAAAGCGCCGACCGTAGTCGGCAACAGGGAGAGAGTCACGCTTGAGGAGAAGGAGCTCCTCACGAAGTTGGGTAATTCGTGACTGGGAGGAGTGACTGAAAGCATCCTCTAGAGCAAGCCAAGTGTCACGGGCCGTGTCACATTGAACGACCTCGGCCAGGGTTTCTTCAGTAAGAGAGGAGAGGAGAAGGGCAAGTACTTTCTGATCCTTCGATTTTCAGGCAGCGAAGGTCGTGTGAGTGGCGGCAGGGGGGGCGGATGTGCCATCCACAAGGCCATAGAGATCGGCACAAGTAAGCATCGGGACAACCTGCTTCTTCCATAGGAGATAATTGGAAGAAGAGAGTTTCACTGTAACCATATGAATAAGGACATTCATAGGGATAGAAGAGTCTGCCATTGAAGGGAGATGATCGAGGGGGACAAGCTCGATGATAGGTGAAGTGGCGGCGGCGGTAGAGAGGGAGAAAGGTAAATTAGGGTTAGGGTTTAGGATCGTGTTTAGGCTGATACCATGTGAACAATGAGATATGATCACCGTTGAATTGGTGAGTGGAGAATGACTTGTATTTATAGGAGTAATTACAGTATAACCTAATTACATGATTTTAGAAAAAGATAAATAAAACAAATATATCCTATATACAAGGAATGTTTTGACTATTCCTTAATAGTTACTTTGAGCGGTAGGATGTAGACACGGGCGGTTTCTAACCGCCGAACCGCCGAAACCGGCGGTTTGGCTAACCGGCGGTTTCGGTTTTGAAACCGCACCGTAACCGTAATTTCACGGTTCGGTTACGGTTCCCCCAAAGTGGAACTGGCGGTTTCCCGGTTAACCGGCGGTTATTTTATTTTATTTTTTTAATTTTTTTAATATTTTTATATACAAATATTTAAATTTAATACTAAAATTAGATACATATAAATTAAATACTTAACATTTCACTTAAATCTTAACTTAATACACTTAAAAAAAATAACATTTAACATTTAGCCATTTAGGTTTAGGACTTTAGGCTAAACTTAAGTCTTAAACTCTTAATTCTTAAAAAACAAACTCAACAAAGTTACAACTTACAAAATACAACTTACAAGATAAAAATAAACTAAAACACTTCAAAGTTCAAATACTTAATTAGTAAAATTACTAATACTTAATTAGTAGAATCGAGGGGGAAGTCCCAATGGACCCAATGCCTCCGGATGAACTTTTTCAATGTGTGACTTGAAAACTCCGTATCCTCCACCGCGCTTAAATTTATATTTTTTTTGGCAATACTTGCAACAAACTTCACGTGAATTGTCTATTGGATTTGTATCACTCACGTGAAAGTGATTTAGCAAATTGGAGTGAGGAGGGTGAAAGTTTGGTTGAATTCGAGGCGGCGGTTGATTAACTTCTTCTTCATCACGTAACTCACGTTGACCGTTTGTAACTCCGGATGATCCTTGGGTTGCCATTTGAAAGAGAGTCTTGAGACTTGAGAGTTGAGAGAATAAGAGAGAAATAGATAATTGATATAAGTTATAACTTATAAGAGAGTTGAGGTGTGAAAAATGAGAAGAGAAAATGGGGTATTTATAGGTGAAAATTTGGGCATTTTCGGATTTAAAAAAAAAAAAAAAAATTCCGGCCAAACCGGCGGTTAATAATTCAAAAATCTGACCGTTGGCGATTCAACGGTCCAGATCTGTTGACAGTTTGAATCTCAACGGTCCAGATTAAAAGCGTTTTTAAATTTTAAAAAAAAAAATTACAACGGTAATAACCGGCGGTTAACCGCCGGTTTGGCCCGGTTTCCCCAAATTTGAATTTTCTAGCCGTTTGAGATCAACGGTCCAGATCATCTGACCGTTGAATCTCAACGGCTACGATTGATCTGGCAATCGGTTAACCGCCGGTCCGGTTGTAATCGGCGGTTTGGCCGGAATTTTTTTTTTTTTTTTAAATCCGAAAAAATCCCATTTTTCACCTATAAATACCCTATTTTCTCTTCTCATTTTTCACACCTCAAGTCCTCAACTCTCAATCTCATCTCTTATCTCAATTCTCTATTCTCTCTTAATTCTTATTATCTCAAATTCTCAATTCTCTCAACACAAGTCTTCTCAAATTTTCAATTAATCAATTCTTTTCTCTAATTCTCTCAAATCTCAATTTACTAATATGTCTTCTTCAAGATCATCAAGAGGAAATGCTATCGTATCTTCTTCACAACAACCTCGACGAAGACGCGTTCCATTGTTCAACGACGTCGATGAAGAAGATCAACATATGCATAGAATTCTTGGTGACGATATCATCGACCACATGAACGAAATTGCCACCGATGATGATGATGAAGAAGAGGTTGAACGTGGTCCAACTCAAGAAAGTGCAACCGAGTATCCACCACCTTCGGCGCCGTCAACCGAAATTCCACCTCCTACTTCTTCTTCACAAGCTCGAAGTTTTAAATCCGAAATTTTTGCACGTCACTTTCAAAAAGTTCCAACCGGTGAGGTCGATAGATTTATAATTCATTGTAATTATTGTCCAAAGGAGTATAAATTTAAAAAAGGAGGAGGATATGGTACCTTCAAGCTCCACCTGGAAAACCACCATCCGGATAAAATGGGAATTACAACGAGCCAAACGCAAGTACGAGGATTTACCGGGTCCTCCGGAGGAGGAGTTCAAGGTGAGGTAAGTAATCCGACTTCTCTTTTTAAATATGATCAAGCATATTTTAGAAAAATGTTAGCTAAAATGATAAGTGTTCAACATCTTCCTTATAGTTTTGTTGAAAATTTTGCTTTTAATGATTTGGTACAACTTTCACTACAACCAAGCATGAAAAAAATTTCTCGTTCTACGGTTACTCGTGATATTGCTAATATTGTTGGTGAATATAAACTTGCTTTGATCAATACTTTTCGTTCACTTAAGAGTAAAGTTTATATTTGTTCCGATATTTGGAGTGATAATTTTCAAAAACATTCATATATGGGAGTTACTTGTCATTGGATTGATGATTCTTGGACATTAAACAAAAGATTAATTGCTTATAGGGATTTTGATTGTGTGCACTCGGCCGATGCTATTAAAAAGAAAATTGTTGAAATTTTAAAATCTTATGGTTTAATTAACAAAATTTTTTCAATTGGTTTTGATAATGCTAGTGCTAATAATGCTAGTATCGAACAACTTCGCATTGCATGTCAACCGTATGTTGGTGGAAATTTTTTTCATATTAGATGCATGTGTCATATTTTAAATTTATGTGTTCAAGATGGTTTAAATGCTTTGAGAATTTATATTTCTCCTATTAAAGATGCTATTACTTATTTGACGAGGCGTAGTAGTTTGATGAAAAAATGGAAACATTTTTGTAGAAGTAGGAATGTGCATCCAAAAAAATTTTCTCTTGATGTGTCAACAAGGTGGAATTCTACTTATAAGTTGTTAAAAGAGTCGGTTGATTATAAAGAGACTTTATGTGATTTTTTGAGAAAATTTCATTTTACGTCCCGTAACTTAGGCCTAATCCAGAATATATCCTTTAAGTTTTCACATTTTCAATTTACGTCCTAGGTTGTCCAATTTACATCCTTTTCGGTCCAATTTACGTCCTTTCCACAGGAAAATTGGAAATCCGGTCAAATTGTCCAATTTACATCCTTTATGTTTGAAAATTATAAATTAAAAATTAAAAAATTCTGAAAATATCATTAAAAAATCTCATTAAAATCTAAAAATCTCATTAAAAACTTCTATATTGGGTAAAATAAATATAAAAAAACTAAAAAAATTATAAATTCTACATTAAAAAAATCTGAAAATGTGTAAATTTTTTTTTTCTAAAAACTCATAAAAATAAAAAAATCTATAATTTCTACAATTCAAGAAATCTGAAAATGTGTAAATTAAAAAAAAAATCCTAAAAACTCATAAAAATAAAAATATCTATAAATTAAAATTTAAAAAATGTTTAAAATAAAAAATTCCACAATTTTAAAAATATCTTGAAAATAAATTTGAGATGGTTCCAAAATCGATCAAGATGTGGAACTTCCACTCAACCTCGACGGTGACTTGGAAAATCTCGTGGGACCCAAAATTTTTTGGAGTTCGAGCAAAACTTTAATGGTAGACGAGTCTGAATTAAGTCTGATTTTTAATGAAATGTTAATAATTTTTATTATTTTTATTAGATTTTTAGAATTAGTAATTTTTTATCTACACATTTTTAATAAATTAATGAGATTTTTAGAGTTTTTAGAAATTTTAATGAGATTTTGAATTTCTTAATTTTTAAATTACACCTTTTCCATTCTTTGAATTGTAGAATTTTTTATTTTTTGTATTTTCAAAATTTTAGAATTTTTTTATTTTTATTTTACACATTTTATAATTTGTAATGATATTTTCGAAATTTTAGTGATATATTTTGAATTTTATTTTACACATTTTATATTTTTTAATTTTAATGAGATTTTTGGATTTTTAATAATACTTTTATAGATTTTTTATATATTTATTGGGATTTTTAGAAAATTTTAATTATTAAATTTTAATTTTCAAACTTAAAGGATGTAAATTGGACTATTTGGCCGAAACCCCAATTTATTCCTCACATTCCGGTGAGTTTTAAAATTTTCCGGCGGAAAGGACGTAAATTGGACCAAAAAGGACGTAAATTACAAAAGTAAAAACTTAAAGGATATATATTGGATTAGGCCTAAGTTACGGGACGTAAAATGAAATTTTCTCGTGATTTTTTTGAAGAAGAAAAATGTGGTTTTGGTTTACTTCCTGAAGATTGGAATCATTGCATAAACATAATTAAGGTTTTGAAAACTTTTAATAATGCTACTTTTGCTATGTCTAAAGTTTACGAACCTACTTCTCATTTGGCACTTGAACATTGTCTAAAAATTGTCAACGTTTTAGCACGTTACAAAAACGACCCAATATTAAATCTTGCTATTGCTCCTATGTTGGAAAAATGGAAAAAATATTTTGCTATAATTCCCACTATATTTTTAGTTGCTAAAGTTTTTGATCCTAGATATAAGTTAGATGGTGTTAAAGCTATGTTAGCCTTGTATTATAAAAAATTATATCCTATTGCCGAATTTCCGAATGATCAACCGAACACCGATCATTTCATATTTGAAGTTCAACAACTTATATTATCATTAATTAAGGAGTATATGGATACACATGGTTTATCCAACCCTAGTCATAGTTCTTCTTCTAGTTCTAGTGCTAGTTTTAACGTACAAAATAATGATGACGACATGGATGATGATGATGTTGATACTGTAGCTTTCTTTTTCAACGTAATTGTAAAAAATCAAAATTTACTTATACTCAAGAATATGAAAGCTATGAAGCGAATACATCCATGGAAAATATGGAAGGAGACTTTGATATACTAAGTTGTTGGTCGACAGTGACTCAAGTATTTCCGGCAATGTCAATGCTTGCAAGAGAAATTTTAGCGGCTCCCGCCTCAACCGTTGCAGCAAGCATTTAGTGTAGGAGGTTATACTTTGGATGCAACAAGATCCAATATGACCGTTGAAAACGTAGAGAACCAATGTTTACTTGATGATTGGATAAGAGCCGAAAAAAGAGCCCAATCGTTAGAAGAAGATAATGAAGAAGACGAGGAATGGACCTCTACGGGCGGAAGTGAAGAATGAAGAACCTCCTTCAAGTTCAACAACAACGATGTAAGTTGAGGTAAGAGAACTACGTGGACTTTGATTCCAATTTCCGTTGAATTTGGATACGTAGGCAACTTAATTTAAAATTTTTGAACTTAGAATTTCTAAGTTTAATTTTTTAAATTAAGCTCAAGTCCAATTTCTTTTAACCCCTCCCCAAAATTCCAAATTGATTGTAAGTTGTAAGTTGTAATTCTAAAGTTTTTAATTTATATAAGTTTGATTTAGTTTTTATAAGTTGTAACTTGTAAGTTTTCTAATGTAAATTATAATTAATTTATTTTTTTAAGAAATAGGCCTAACCGCCTAAGTTACATTAAATTTATTCTCTTAATATTTAATAAGTTATAAGTTAAAGTTATAAGAATATAAGTTATCGACTTAAAGTTATAATATAATAATTTATAAAAAAAACGATAAACAAAAGTTAAAACGAGTATAATTTTAATTTTAAGTTGTACAAATAATTTTAACTTAAAACGATCGAAAAAAGAGGCGAAAACGAGCTTAAAAAAAAAACTGACCGGCGAACCGCCGGTTCAAAATCCGTAACCGTAACCGGCGGTTCGCGGTTCGGTTACGGTTGCCGAAAACCGTAACCGCCGATTTCTAACCAAAACCGGCGGTTTTCAATCGCTGCCCATGTCTAATGTATACTAGATAGATAGTAGGTAATGGAGTTGGTGAACGAACTTTCCAGCTTTGACCTAAATTAGGTCAAGAATTGAGTATGTCCTTGTATTGTGTGATCGGCTATTACAGGAGACATATTTCAAAACAAACTCAAAGTATGTTGGTAACCCTAGCCTAGTCAAATAAATAAACACTCAACTTTGACTGATCAAGTATACAAAAGTTTATTAAAGATATAGATAAAAAAAATTATTTACGTCCTGTAACTTTTACCTTTTTTTGAAAAACGTCCCAAAATAGTTAAAATTTTAATTTACGTCCCATAACTTTTTCAATTGCTTAATTTACGTTCAATTTTCACTGAAAATCCCCAAATTTATGTAAATAGGACGTAAATTGAGCAAATAAAGAAGTTATGGGACGTAAATTAAATTTTTTATTAAAATGGGACGTTATGCGAAAAAGATAAAAATATTTAACAAATGTGTACAATTCAGTATAAAATTAATATAGTTTATGTTATTAAATCAAATAAAAAAATTAACTTACCTAATTAAATTTAGAATACTAAATAATATTTTAAAATATATGAAAATAAATTTAGAATAATGTCATTTAAATAAGTAAATATAATTAATTAACCTACATAAATTAACTTACCTAATTAATTATTTAAAAACTCAATTAACCTAATTAAAAATATAATTTAAAAAATCAATTAACATACTCAAATAAATATAAATTTTATCTTTAAAATAATAAAAATCCAAAATAATTCTTTTTATTAAAATTGTCAAAAACTCTTATTAAAACATAACAATTATTTTAATATTTTAAATAAATACAAAAATCCACAAATATTTAAAATCCCCAAATAAATAAATAAAATACTCAAATTAATATATATATATATATATATATTCAAAATTCTCACCCCTTACCACGGTAATTGAAAGATGATGATGAATAATATATTTTTTTAACAATTTATTAATTTTATTGTTTTTAATTTTATCATATAATTTTTAATTTGATATTAGTTCGTACAAATATGTGGACCCACTTTGTGTAATACTTAGATAAATTTTTATATTTATTTGATTACTTTAAAATAAATAAATAATTTTATAATACTTATATTGTAATTATAATTTTTTTTTATAATTAGGTAAGTTAATAATTTTTCTATTAATGAATTAGGTAAGTTAATTGGTTTTTATAATAAATGAATTATTTTTTTATATTGAAATAAGTTAATTTATGAATAAATTAATTATTTTTTTATTTGATTTAATAACATAAACTACATTAATTTTATAGTGAATTGTATACATTTGTTTAATATTTTTATCTTTTTCGCATAACGTCCCATTTTAATTAAAAATTTAATTTACGTCTAATAATTTCTTTAATTGCTCAATTTACGTCCCATTTACATAAATTTAGGGATTTCTAGTGAAAATTGGACGTAAATTAAGCAATTGAAAAAGTTATGGGACGTAAATTAAAATTTTAACTATTTTGGGATATTTTTCAAAAAAGCTAAAAGTTAAAGGATGTAAATAATTTTTTTTTCAAACATATATGTAGCTGAGAGAAAATTTTCTTATTGGGAGGAAAATGAACATTTTGTTAAGGGGTGACGTGACAAGTTGATATATAATCAGAAGTGTAGAAGCAATCCTGTTCACAAAAATTAAAGATCACCAAGTAAAGTTAGTCTTTTGTGCAAATGTTTATTGTTCAAATCATATTAAAATAGCTACGCAAATTTGGAAAATCTCATTTCTTATGTGATTCAAATCATGTTTATTGCATGGAAGTGCATAAGTTCTATATATTTAAAAATGTGTAATTTAGAAAAAAACGGAACAAAAGGTAAATCAGTAATCTAGCTGGAAACTTTTATCGGTGGGTTTAATATTTTTTTTTTTTAAGGATCCCAGACCCTGAGGTAAAAATAGCACGGGCGCGGCTAAAGGCACCCGGCGATCCTATGAGTACACCCACGCGATGAGGACACCCACGTAAAAAACTCTAAAATACCCTCCTCCTTCTTCTTCATAACCCTAATTTTTCTCATTTTAGTACACCCACCAAATTTCTTTCCTCTCTCCCTTCCTCCCACCGCCTCCAACCTTCCTCCCACTCTCAGGCGGCCGCAGCCGCGGCCCACCTCCTCACCCCTCCGTTTGAAGAGAAGACCAAGCGACGCGGCCGCCCCTCCTCCAAGCGACGTCGCGCCCCCTCCCCTTCCTCCTTCAAACGCCGCCGCCGCTGGAGGTGTGCGCGCTCGGTGTGTGCAACCCATCTCCTCCTCCGTGCGAAGCGGCCGTCGTCGCCCTCCTCCGTGCGAAGCGGCCGTCGTCGCCCTCCTCCGTGCGAAGCGGCCGTCGTCGCCCTCCTCCGTGCGAAGCGGCCGTCGTCGCCCTCCTCCGTGCGAAGCGGCCGTCGTCGCCCCTCCTCCGTGCGAAGCGGCCGTTGTCGCCTCTCCTTAGTGCGAAGCGGCCGTCGTTCACGTCGCCGGCCAGTGGACGCGGCCTTTGAAGAAGACAAGTAGATCAGTTTTTTGATTTCTTGATTTAGGGTTTTTTTTAAAATTAGGAATTCTAGGAAAATTTTGGTATTTTAGAAGTTTGAGAATTATTTTCGAACCTATTGAATTTGTTTTGGAAAATATTTCGAACAATCCGTGTTTGTTTTGGAAAAAAATTCGAACATCTTGTTCGATCTTTTTTTTCGAATAAATTTGAGTTGTTTTGGAATTTTTTTTCGAATATATTCAGTTTGTTTTGGAAAAAATTTCGAACATATTGGGTTTGTTTTGGAAAAAAATTCGAACATGTATTTTGGAATTTTTTTCGAACATTTGGTGTTTGTTTTGGAATTTTTTTCGAACATTTGGTGTTTGTTTTGGAATTTTTTTCGAACATTTGATGTTTGTTTTGAAATTTTTTTCGAACATTTGATGTTTGTTCTGGAAAAAATTTCGAACATCTTGTTATTTTGGAACATGTTTGTTCTGGAAATTTTTTCGAACATGTTTATTTTTGTTGAAATTTTGAAGTTTTTTTTGTTAAGAATGGTGTTTGTTTTGGTGTTGGTGGAGATAATTATGTGAAATAGAATGGGTGGGTGTACTCATCCTTGTTTTTTTCATAGATTTTACCCTAGGGGTATATGAGACAATTTACATGTTCTGGAAGATTAAAAAAATGCTTGGTGGGTGTACTCATAGGATCGCCGGGTGCCTTTAGCCGCGCCCAAATAGCACGTGTGTATGTATGTAGCCCAATAGGCCCAATAAGAAAACTCTTCATAAAAAAGGACCCAACACGAATTGATGTAGGGTCTGACTATTCACACCTCCATTTATGATGGATGCTCTCCCCCTCTCAATTTAATAGTATAATAATTATGTAAAAAATAAAAAATATCCCTCTCTAAAATGCATCATACTAGATGCAACCCCCTACTGAATGCACCCCTCCTATTGTCATTTCTTTCATCTTTCCTCTAAACCACCATTTCCGATCGTCGCCGATACAATTTTCGTTGACTACCAAACAAAAAAAATTCAGAAATTCTAAAAAATACTTAGAAAATTCGCAATTTTTTTTTAAAAAAATTTTACCAATCAGTGTCGACCATATACGCTCCCCCCGACAACGATTTATTGGCGAAAGTGTATATGGTCGACACAGGTTGGTCGAAAAAAAAATCGACAGCTTAATGTTGAAAATATTTTAAAAAAAAGGTTTCTGCAGATTTTTTTTTTCTATAGAAAACCCTAACAAAAAATGAGGCGGAATCGAGGGAGGGAGACCAGATGCACAAACCTGGGGTGGGGTGGTCGGCATCTTGGACAAGGAGGCGGCTGCGAGGTCTATCGGGAGCAGTGGTTGGGCCGCGACGAGGGACAAAAATACATAAAAAAAAATGGGGGAGAGGGACGGGCCGCGGCGACAGGGGCGGGGCAACGGCGTCGAGTGGATGGGGGAGCGGGCATCCGGACGAGGGCGGGGGTAGGGGAAAATTACAAAAAAAGAATGTTAGGGGAGAGGGAGGGGATGCGACGGCCGAGAGCATTGGCCGCGACGGCGGTAGCGGGGTCGGCGGCGGCGGCTGGTGCGAGTTGTTTTGGGGGAAATGAAATGAGTGATGAAGATGAAGGGGAAATTAAGGTTTGTGTAGGAAATTAGGTTTTGGAGGATGGTGTGGGCAGTAGTAGAAAATTTATGGAGAGAAGGACATTTATGACAATTAAGAGGGAATGCATCAAATTTGGATCGATTTTAGGGGTGCATCAATTGGGGGCGTGCATCCATCGTAAATGGAGGTGTAACTAGTCAAACCCATTAAAGTACAATAGTCATAATCATTCACAAAAAAATCGTTAGCCCACAATCCTCATATGACAATATATAAAACTTCAATAAAGAGGTGGCCTTTTAATCCTCTCATTTCATCTTTTTAATTGTCACTCTAGTAATATCTTTGTAAATTTATCATATTTGTTCCAATAATACCCCTAATAATAATAAGTAGTAATGTCTCCATCCACAAAAGTATGCTTATACTATTTATAATTGTTGGGATATAGACCAATTGTGGTTTTGGTCATTGGACCTACACACAAGGGTCCAACTTATTGTTGCCCTAGTTCTTGGCAGCCTTACCATATATTGAGTCACCCTCTCCATTAACGATAAGACGCGTGATGTAAACGTGAGACTGGAGAGTGAGAGAACAGTAAGGGTGAAGTGTTATCCATCTTTGTGTTTGGTTATCTCCACTATATCCCGATACAATCCCACACGTGTCTGAGCTCGTTCGTGTGACCCCGAGATGAGCGGCAGCCGGCGGCACCGAGGTTTCGCCGTCGGCCGCTTGCTTCTGCCATTTATTGAGTTGCTGTCTTTGTGTCCTTAGATTCGCAACGTCTCCAGAAAGAAACGGTCAGAGCCAGTTCACTGTGTGTTGGCGTCCTTATTCGCGCTCATTTCAGATCGAGCGCCATCGCCGTTGCAGTTGTCTCCGTGACGCCGCCAGTCTACCTCCGTCCGCCATAATCCGAACCAGCGTCCTCCGTACCCTGTAGTAGCGCAATCGTCGTCCGCCGCTGTCCGTCATCTTTGTGGGCGGAATCCTAGCCACTGCCTCTGTGGTTCCCGTGCAGTCTTTGTGACGCCGCCTTCTGCAGCCGACAACAGCGCCGTCGCGTCGCTTGCCTGTTTGTGCGCGTCTTGTTGCACTGCCCCATCCACCAGTTCGCCTCTGCTCCACCGCCTGCCGCGTCGCGCTCCCTGTCGCGCCACCACCTCTGCTCGCGACCAGATGCCACCGCCGTGCAGCCTCCCGTTCCGTCGTTGTGAGTAAGTTTTTTGGGGAAGAGAGAGAGTCGTAGGTTGCAGAGTCTGAGGTAGATGAGAATGTAAGGTTTCTTCCCCTGGTTTCTGTCTCTGTCTCTGCCATCGACAGAGTAGGTGGAGGAGGGTAAGTTATTTGTTTTGTTTCTACAGTATAGCTTTTGGGCTAGTTAATTAATTTAAATTTATTTGAGTTATGGGCCCAATTGTTTATTGGGTTTGACTATATGCACCTTCATTTCAGAGAGATGCACTCCCCCGATTGATGCACCCCCCTAAAATCAGTCTAAAATAGATGCACCCACCCTCAATTGTCTTAATTGCCCTTGTCCCATTAAAAATTCATATTACTACCCACACACCCCCAAAACCTAATTTGAACATCAAAACCTTAATTCCCTTCATCTTCATTTCCTCCCCGATCACACACAGCGGCCGCCGCTACCGTCGGCCACCATTGCCACCACCCCTACGGCCACCGCGAGCCCGCCGTCGCCCCCATCACCACGCCCCCACGGCCACCGCGAGCCCGACGCGCCCCCTTCCTCTCCCCCAAAATTTATGTAAATTTCCCCCCTCCCCGCAACCCCGTCTGGCCGCCCCCTCCCCCTATCCAGCCAACGTCGTTGGCCCCGTCCTCGCCGCGGCGGCCCAGCCACAGCCTTGGGCCGTCGCGGCCCGTCCGCAAGCCCTTTTTTCTGTATTTATCTTCTCCCTTCCCCGTTCGGCGGCCTCCCGCTCGCCGCCGCCTCCTTGTTTGTCTAAGACGTCGGCCACTCCATTCAGGTTTGTTCATTCGTTCTCCCTCTCTCTCTCCCTCTATCTCGATTCCCATTTTTTTAGTTAGGGTTTTTTGCAGAAAAAATCTGCAGAAACCTTTTTTTTTAATCTTCGACAACTTAATGTCGATCAAACACACTCTCGTCGACAAATTGTTGTCGACAAGAGTGTGTTTGGTCGACATTAAGTTGTCGATTTTTTTTCGACCAATCAGTGTCGACCGTATATACCTTCGGCGAAGAATCGTTGTCGACAGGAGTGTATATGGTCGACATTGGTTGGTCGAAATTTATAAAAAAAATATTTATGATTTTTTCAAGTATTTATTGTAATTTCTGAATTTTTTTGACTTGGTGGTCACCGGAAATGGTGTCGGCGATGACCGGAAATGGTATTTTAGGGGGAAAGGTAATGGAATGGTAAGAGGGGGCTGGTAAGGGGGTGCATTTAGTGCCCAACAATTTAATTAAATGGTATTTTCGGTTTTTCACTCTATTATTTTATTAATAAATTAATTGGGGGAGTGCATCTCTCCGAAATGGAGGTGCATATAGTCAAACCCTTGTTTATTACCTGGTGTAGTATAATTTTAACTGGATTATCTGATTAGATTTGTGTGTTGTAGATTTTATAAGATCATTGTGAGTCTTGTCTCTTTGTGATATAATTTATGTTTTTATGTATCGTAAATATTGTTATTGCTTCCGCTTATTCTATGTGATAGTTTCTTTGTGGTTATTTTTCCTTTATGATGACATTTTTTCTTTGTGTTTAGTGTCTTTGTGGTTCTTTGTCTTTGTAAGGTTTTCTTGTGCAATTTTTATTGTTCGCTTTGTGGTTAATCTCTTGATGCATGTAGTTTGATTTCTTGGTGTCTTTGTGGTTATTTTTTTTTTCTTAGTGATTATGTCCCTTTATGCTTTGTGTCTTCGTGTTGCACTGTGATTTTCTTTGTGATGCATGAGTAGATGATGGGCCAGTGGAAAAGTGGGAGAATGGTTGCATGTTTATATGCATGTGTGTTATGCATGACTTCATACATTGTGGTTTCATGTTTTTCCCCTACCCCATATTCATGTAGTTGCATGTTTATTGAGTTTTGTGTCTTGATCTTGTGTGCTTCTTCAATGCATTCTTCTCTTTGTGTGATTATGAATGATTGATTTTTTTTTGTGGTTGGAGATCATTCCTAGTAGGGTGGAGTGATTTCGTCTTTGTGATTTATGTATACTTTATGATATCATGTCTTTGTGCCTTTGTGTTTCTCTTTGTGAATGCTTCGTGTGAGGTGGAGCCTGTCTTTGTGTTTCTCTTTGTGAGTTTTTTTGAATGCTCCAAGTGTGGTGGAGCATTGTCTTTGTGTGTTTTTCTTTGTGGACTAACTTTTACATACGTGGACGAACTTGGTGTGTTTCTTTGTGTGTTGTCTTTTGCAGGTACGTGGAAGTGGGTTGGACGATGATGACTAATTAATTGTTTGTGGGTTGTAGTTGGGGATGACCAAAAAGGTGGAGAATGTTGAGATTTAGCCCAAGTGTGGTTTTGACCATTGGTCCTACACATAAGGACCCAACTTTTTGTTGTCCTAATTCTTGGCAGTCTTTCCATATATTGAGTCATCCTCTCCATTAACGATGAGACGTGTGATGTAAACGTGAGATTGGAGAGTGCGAGAACAGTAAGGGTGAAGTGCTACCCATCTTTGTGTTTGATTATCTCCACTATATCCCAATACAATTCCACACGTGTCTGATCTCGTTCGTGTGACCCCGAGACGAGTGGCGGTCGGTGGCACCGAAACCTAACAATAATAATAAAATGTTTTTGTGAGTAAAATTACGAGACAATTGAAGTAATTAAGGAGTGGCGGGAGGATGAAGATAAACGAAAGATATAGTTATGTACTACACACCTCAATAAATTTCCTTTACACCTCGTCAAATTGTCCAAAATACCCATTTTTTATTTAATCACATCCTACTAAATTCATTTTTCTTAAAAAGTGAATCGATAAAAGTATGCAAATCATCACGGAATACAAAAGTAGCATTTTATTATAAAAATTAATATCTTTTACTATATAAACTAACAATTTTTTTCAGAGCCATGAACGGTCTCACACAAATATTTGTTGCGCGAATTCAGTTTGATCAGATCTGAGAACAGAATAAAACTTTCTGGTTAGTAATAGGAAACTGAACAATAGAGTTCATAGCCTAAATCTATGCATCCTATAAATATTGCCTCGAATATTCAACTTCGGTTATGATAAAGAACGTGTGGACTCGAGACGTGCAAAAAGAAAAAAAAATGATGAAAATTGTTAAGCCATAATGCTAATATTGCAATTAGATCAGTAATAGTAAGAAAGATTTAGGCATTACTCTAATCTACCTCTTTTAAACCCTTAAGTTAAAACTTCCCTACTGTCATTTCATAATGTAACAAAGTACTACTTAATTTCTAAGCCTATATCCAGTGGCTTGCCAGAATTAGCAGGGTGGCTAACAGAACGACGTAGTCTCTCGGGCCGTTTAGTTACTGGAATCGAGTAACGGAACGGAGATCCCGTTAGTGAAGATGAATAAGAGCTTTGGTTGGAGAATGAAGTAGGAGAGTGTTGGTTAAACATATGATCATGAGAAGCCATTGATCGTCTCCGATTGAACATGGATATCGACTCTGCCATTGCACGTTGTTTGGTGGCATCGTCTACGTATAAAAGATCATCAATCCTCGCCATTAAGCTGTAGGCTATGCTTTCCAGCACCCTTGAATAGCTTTCAAGAATTGATTGCCCAACATCCTGCATCAAAAGCAATAGGGCCCATTGGATACTCATACAAAATCAACAACACCATCTGAGACAAGATGGGAACATTTTTTGGGGGCCCATAACTTAGGGGTACTACTTGTAAGACATTATATTTTAATTTTCACACATTTAGGCCAAATTGGTCTGAAACACCACCATTCAGGCTGAACTGTAATGTGCTGCTAACATGTTTGGCCTAAATGTGCAAAAATTAAAATTTATGGTTTTAAATGTGCCAAATTAAAATTTAATGGCTAAATGTGTCAGTTTGTAAATATATTGTCCTTAGTTGTTACTCCCTGTAGTTACGGTCCTAAAAACAATTATTCCAAGACATGACTAATGAATTAGAATGAGAGTGATTAATTTTGAATCCATATAAACTTATCCTCAAGTGCTTCAATCCAAATTTGACCAAATAAGATGTTGTACCTTGTTATACTGAATCTTGTTCATGTCCAGAGCAGTTTGTGGAAGGGCAGGGAAGTGCAATTTCAAGTTCTTTAAGAGGGTATCACCTCGATGTGCAAAGAGTTTACACTTTTCAACATCGGAAACGAGACCCTTCACCGTGTTCCCCCAAAACGAGCCCGTTTTGGCTTTATTGAGTTTCTTCTTCTGATATCTCAGCCTCCAAAAGTGTACGGCACTTTCAATCCTATTTGCTATCTCCAAAGTACTATATTCTGATGAAATATCCAGGTAGTCAAGAAGACTATCAGGGGAGAACTGATCAGCAGTAATATAGCGGTACAGGATGTCGCCTAAACAAGCCTTCTCACTCTGAAACCGAACAAGTTTTTGCACATCAACAACAGTTTGAACATAGGATTGATGCTTGAACACAAACATAAGAAATAAACAATAAGAACAAATTTATTAAATCCCATACCTTGGGTAAGCTTTCCAAATAAACTTGTGGGACTTCCATATCTGAAAGCACACTGCTATTAATCGCCACAGCAGCTTTGAAAATTTGTTGTGTGCACTCTTTGCACTGTTGCAATTGCATTCTCGTCTCTTCAGACAAGCCATTCCCCGGAACCTTTGGGAACGGTAACCACCATTTTTCTTCAAGAGTAATGGAAGGTCTTCTACAAGATGGTGGTGAACTTTGATAAGCTTTAATGTGTTCCCCATCAGCAACAACTATCCCACGATCAACGTAATAAAACTCAGTGTCTTTAAAACTATCTAAGATGCTAATTAGCATTCCATCTAGTTTCTTGAGAGCTGGGAGATTCACATATAAGTCAGATCTTTGTTGAGGCACCATGATCTCAAAGCTCCCACTCCCTGGGAATTCTTGTACTGACGGAACGAGCTCGACTATGGAATCACTCACGCACAAAAGCCACTCCATTTCTCGGTGCCACATTGAACGTTTCTGTGGAGACAATGGCTCCAACTTCCACAGCTCTCCGAAAACAGTAGCTATCAATGATCAAGACAACAATACTGTTAGACACAAAATAAAGTTATGCATCAAGAAAGATGGAATTGAGTTTGTGAAATATATAAGCACCTGCAAGATTAGTAATGGCGTTGGAGATTGCCATAGCTGTACTCACTCCCTTCCCTCCACCAGACATATCCTCTCCAAGCAACAACTTCGCAAATCTTTCCTTCATCAATTCAGCCTCTAAACTCAAGACAATAAACAGAACACAAAGATTAATTAACACTTGTTCTGTGATTCTAGAGAGCAGATCAATTGTTTAATAAGAAATGAAATTCAATTTCTTAACCGAGTTGAAATTTTACAGATAACAAGTCATATGATATGCCACATTTTCTAATGAATTCCTTTGAACTATAAACGCCTCAATTAGAGCTCTTCCTTTCATTTTCCCTCAGAGTCCTCTTTAACTGTCAGAACGTATTTTAGATTAGGGTTTCCGTTTCTTTCATAAGGAGACAATTACAGAATTCTGATCAAAACAAAACCAGCAAATACTGATTATTCAATTCGTCTATTAAATCATTGTACTCCGAATTGATAGCCAGAAACTCACCGGACAATTCAGTTGGCTCAGGTTTATCTCTATCCATCTTCTCCGCCGGGAAGATGACGTGTCTACCCCCGACAACCGGCAACATAATCGGAGGCGGCGGCAAGCACTCTGAATTAGAAGGAAAATCTAGCGGGAACGGGACCGGCGGCACCCGATGGTCGGAAGAAAAAGTGGCAGCGCTGGAAGTCGAACTCTCCGACTCGCTGACGTCAGCACTCAGACTGTAACCGTCGTCGAAACGCCTGGACTCCAAGTCTTCATACTCATCATCCGATTGCGAAACGACACTATTAGCCATCATCAATTCTCTCAGAAAAAACAAAAAAAACGACGAATTCACAGCTTCAGCAACGGCTCAATTCAGGCATGATTGGGATTGAAAAAGCAAGTGTGTTTGTGAATGATTGAGAAGAAGAGGGGAAAAAGGAAAGTGAGAAAACAATAAAGTAAAAGTGAAGTACTGTTATACATATAAAGCTAGAGAGAGAGAGAGAGTATTGAATAACAGTAGGTAGAGAAATCCTGATAAATATAGACACGGTGGCAGTGGGCGGAGCCCCACCGTCACGTGGTGGTGGCCGGCTTACTGATAAATGCGAGCGTTTTTCGCGCGCTCTAACTCTCGAATTTGTTAAAGTAGTTATTGCCATAATAATTATCTCACCATACGCTTTCTAATACTACCAAATTGCAAATATTCAGTCAACTCAAATATCGCCTTACCTCTTTTTTGACTTTTTTTTATTTTAAATTTACAAATCCTTACCTACATCTTATTAATTCTTTGGAAATTTAAATTTATATAGGTAAAGTTTTAAAATTGATAATTTGAAACGAGTGATCTCATTCGATAATATACATGCATGTAAGCAGATAAAATGTTTGGCGAAAGCTAATGAATAAATTTGGTTAATGTTCATTTAGGTATATTTATTTAGTCAAACATATATTAACATCATTGAATACGTTTAACAAACTGACAAATTTGGTTAACTCGTATGTTAAATATTCTTGAACAAGCTCGTCCTAACTCCTAACATAATTATATTATTAACTATTTAATAACTAAAATACTTTGTGTAGTTATCAATTTATCTTATGACATTAAAATTTATGGTGTAAGTTTGAGCAATTTCAAATAAATCTGTTACGTTTTTTCTTTTTCAAATTTATTTTAGGTCAGTGCTTTTTTGTTCAATTTCAATTATTTTCATCCGGCTAAATATTCGATTTCAATCCTTTACAAATTAGATTTTTTTTTTTTTTTGTTTAGTGTGAGGAGTGCGATTTACCGATTTTTTTTTATATTTTTCCCACCAATAATCCAATAAGTACGTTGGGTTTAATTTTTTGAGTATATATTTGGTGAAACAAGTTCACGTAATTTTTATTTATTTGAAATATCACTGTAGACACTAGAATTTTATTAAATTTTGAACGTGTCTAATATTGTAAATTCTAGTTTTGGAGATAAGAATATAAAATAATATCTCCAAAATTTGAGGATTATCTCTTTCCTTATTTTTACGATTTTCGAATATTGTTCGTCTCTTATAAATAAGAGAGTGCAAATAGAATTGTAGCAGTTTCAGATGGAATAAGTCAGTCACGACTCCATCAACTCCCTACTATCCCTACTACTAAACTGTAGGTCAAATTAAAATCCGAAACACGTCGCTGAGACCCCGGTATCACATATGTTTAGAGAGAGGAATCAAGAGATATACATATATATACATATTTGTAGGTGTTTAAATTTATTGGTTTACAAATTGGCACGCCCAGTGGGACAATTTTCTTCATCTCCACTCTCCAAGAATTTCATGGGGCATGCTAAATCACCGTTGGGGGCATGCTAAATCACCTTTTGAGTTCTACATCAAGGATTTCGAGATCAAGTTGGATTCGAAATAGATCTCTACAACAGATCTCGAGAGGTCATTTGTAGACACTGAAATTTTATTAAATTTTGAACGTGTCTAATATTGTAAGTCCTAGTTTTGGATTTCGAGATCAAGTTGGATTCGAAATAGATCTCTACAACAGATCTCGAGAGGTCATTTGTAGACACTGAAATTTTATTAAATTTTGAACGTGTCTAATATTGTAAGTCCTAGTTTTGGAGATATATAAGAATATAAAATAATATCTCCAAAATTTGAGGATTATCTCTTTCCTTATTTTTAGGATTTTAGAATATCATTTTCTTGCTCTCTAAGTTGTTCGTCTCTTATAGATAAGAACTAAATTGTAGGTCAAATTGAGTATGATGGAATAAGTCACAAATGACTCCATCAACTCACTACTACTAAATTGTAGGTCAAATTAAAATTCGGAACACGTCGCTGAGACCCCGGTATCACATATGTTTAGAGAGAGGTATCACATATGTTTAGAGTGAGACCCCGGTATCACATATGTTTAGAGAGAGCCCGGTATCACATATGTTTAGAGAGAGCCCGGTATCACATATGTTTAGAGAGAGGAATCAAGAGATCAACTCCGGTATCACATATGTTTAGAGAGAGGAATCAAGAGATCAACGAGAGTTGTAACCCACATTCTTAATAAAAATAAAAATATGTTTACCTTATTTTTATCACCTTTTATATACATATTTGTAGGTGTTTAAATTTATTGGTTTACAATCACATTTTTAACTTATACTCCCTCCGTCCCACAAAGATAGCCACATATTCCTTTTTTGGATGTCCCAAATTATAGCCACATTTCCTCTTTTACTTTAGTATTAAATGCTTTATTGTCAATTTTACCCCTAATTAATAAGAGTAATTAATGCTTAGCAGATTTTGGAGTATGAAATTTCAAGGGTAAAATTGACATATTAGCTAAATTTGACTGCATTTATTGATTTTTCTTAATCTGTGTGTAAAGTCAAATGTGGCTATCTTTGTGGGACGGAGGGAGTAGTATTTCTCAAATCACTAAATTGTTATATATAGTATATTACTATACTAAATAATATTATTAAAAATTCATTATAAAACTTTCATGACTAAGTTCATAAAGTTTTTGTACAAGTTTTTTGTTTTTTTACCAGCTTTGCAGCGGGAAGAATGGTGACTTTATTCCAATTTCTTAGTAAGGCACATAATTAAGAATAAAAGTTTAATTAATTGTTGGAATGTATTTCTTTGAGTTGAAGTCATTTGGTGTGAGTAATAAAATGTACCCATACATTGTTGGATCTAACCGTGGTTTTAATTTGGTGTTGATGTATGATCCTTTATATTCATCTTTATTTGTCCCTCTATGTTTCTTAGACAAATATAAAATTAATTCATTAATTCATTAATAATATATAGTATAATGTTGGGTCGTCCATGCTCTGTCATTTTTCACAGTCTAACTAGTTCGAGCATGAGATCAGATACATTGCTCTACAAATCAATATTTTTTGCCGTGTTCATATATATATTATTAGGATTTTAGTACCATTTTACTCAGTATTAATTCAATATTTACCTTTAAAATCTTATATCTTAATGTATCTGTATAAATTAGTAAAATAAAGTGCTTTAAATAAAATTTCTATTTGGTTAGATACTCATATACGATTTTGAAGTCATATTAGTCTTATTTAACTTTTTTACGTCATTACTATCATGTTTATTCTTTCAATATATTTGCTCACATCAAAGGTAAGTATAATTTTTAATAATTAATTGTAAGATAAACATTCAATAATCGATTGTTGATTTCCCTTTTTCTATTTAGTTATATCTCATCAGCAACAAGTCAACAACTATTTGCACTTTAAATTTTGAATCACTACCCATAAGCATTTATTTTCAGATTGTCAGTCTTATAAAATGCATTTAATAATTTGGTCAATAATCCCCTGTTAGTAATTTATTATGAAAGTTGAATTATTATCTTTATCATTAAATTGCTTCTAATTTATAATTCAAAATTTATATGCATACCTTTGCATATCATTCTTCTCCTAGGGCTCAAAATTATGCGATCTGCGATCATAATTTCAGAAATTATTTTCTCCATTTGATGAATCAAGCAGCCAATAATAAATTAATATTTTCATCTTGAGTTAATATACAACTATGAGAACTTTAGTATAAATGAATGTCGATCTTAAAAGTATAAAACTATAGCATATTTTAAAAATAGTGATATGATTAAGGTGGTTAATTTGGTCCTTGGGCCAAAACAAAATTATTAACAATTTCGATCGATGTTGAAGTTCCGCAATAAGAAAATTTTAAGAGTAAATGGAGAAATTGGTTTTAAATCAATTTAAATATTAATTAATTATTAATTGGTATGTTTGACACTACTTGTCTTTTGATTAATTATTTGAGGGTCTAAAGTTTATTTTTTAGGAAATTTAATAGCATTGTATTGACATATGATTGTAATGTATTTATAATATATATATAAAGATTGGTAAATGAGAAATTCATACACAAATATACGCGAAGATACACTTTTATGTGTTAAAATATTGGAAAATGTGAGGATAATTAAGTATTAAATATCTCATGTTGCTTAAAGGTTTAATTGAACCCCACTATATTAATTAATGAGTGTTGTAATAATTCAGAATTAAGTGGCTAAGAGAGTAAATCCTGGTCCATACTTTGATTAAGTATAAACCTATAACTATATAAAAATAAGAGTATATATATATATATATTACTTGAGAACAAAATGCACATTAAATTGGATAAACTATTTTGTCATCCAAACACATTTTTCTCGACCTAAAACACTAATGAGATCAGATGAGACCGCTTGTTTCAATTAAAGTATTCCACTTTTTATTTCACTACATAGATGACTGACATGTGTTATATCAACGTTCTAAAATTTTGGGGATAACACACGCTAAAAATTCAGTAGAATAAAATATCAATGGAACAGGTGAATCGAATCGATAAACGCGATATAATAATAATAATAATGAAAAAGGCACCAAACAATAAATAACACTAAATGTATGAGGGATTCACACCAATTTCCTATCGAAGTTGAAATTAGTTTAAGAGGAGAATTCAATTTCTTTAGCCACCATGTCTACTAAAAATTTAAAGTGCCATTTAATATTTTGAATTATTATTTATATTATAGCAGAAGTTTGTTGCAAAGTAATTGTGGGCAGTTCATATTTATTTTGATGCTCATCAACTTTTCTCTACCTCTTTGCATTCGATTTTTTATCACACGATAATTAATTGTAGAATTTTGTGTTGCTAGACTGAAATCAATGTGGTACACCAACACATCAAATAAGGTTTTCTGGATATTCTGTCAAATAACCATATTAAATTTATATAATGTGAACGTTACACTCACAACCATCATTAACTTTAAAATTAATCAATTATATAATTAATGATACTTTATTTAGAAACAATGAAATTTAAAATGAGACAATTTTGAAAGTTGTGGAGCTAAGCGGAAAAGTCAAAAGTTTTGGGAACAAAATGGATGTCATCACTCACATATAAATAAAATTATTAGTTTAAATATAATGCCGATCAATATTACTCCGTATTATTTTTTCTTACTATAAATTTGATTATGACTATTTAGTTAAGATTTCATGGTCAAAATTACCGTGAGTATAGTAAGAGACAACCAATGGGCAATATTCGGTAAAAATCTGGAAGTCATGACCAAGTAAGTGGTGGAAGAGAAAGAGTGGCTAGCCGAGTGGTTCACGGAATGGAACCAGTTGGAACAATCAGAAGGAATCGAAGACATGGGTTCAGATAAGAGGGATCCCAATCGTATGCTGGAATCTATCCTTTTTCCAATGGATTCTAGAAGAGCACGGAATCATCACCGATCTGGACCCCCTGACAGGTAACAGAATCAGATTGGACGTGGCCAGAATCAAGATCAGAACGAGCAGTGTCAAACCCATAGCCTATCAACTATCCATCGAAATGTCCGAGAGAAAGGTGGAAATAAGTATTCAGGAGGAATTGTCGTGCGGTAGCGGGTGGTCCGAGTCACGATCTGCCGGCCCCCTATATGTCTTAGATGAAAACGACATCGACCCTATTGGAGGATACATCTCGGATAGCGATTCGTCCGCTGATGGGTCGGTATCGGAATCCAGAATCAGCGTTACGTCGGCAGCGGAATCCGGTCGGAAGAACGGATCGGAAGGGGAGAAGTCACCTAGTTTTGTGTGTATGGGGTCGCGTGCGGAGAAATCGGGAATCGAAAAAGCAGTTAATAACATTGATGAGTTGGCACCCTCGGAAACAAACAATGTCATAATACGCCAGCAGATAGCTACAAACCCCGTATCGGGCAGCACACAAATTCAATTCCCATGTCGCGAGGGTGTGGTCCCCCCTTACTCCGGAGGTGGTGTAGCTAATGGCGGTAAGGATAAATACACCCCTAACAAAACACATGATGTGTCGCGACCTAGCCAAGAACCAATCATCACCAAAATGGACTTACAATGTCCAGCGGACCTAATGGGCCATGGGCCCAACAACTCGTTCGAAGCCCAAATAACCCAAAACCACGCTGTGTCGAGCAGCCCTATTGCCACCGCCCTAAATTGGGAGGCCCCCACAAACCGAATGTGGAACCTGAGTTCCAACTAGGTCCGAGTAATCCCGTGTCACCAACGATCAATTTATCCCAAATTTGCTACTCACCGGTAGGAATCCGCATAAACCCGCACAGTATTGTCTCAAATCCAGCGAATGCAAGCGTAGCAGCAACCGATCCAAAAGGTGAGAAGGCTAGAGGTACTTTAAAATCCCTAAATTTCGTAATGGGATTCAGGGTAGATCATACGATGAACGAAGGTACAGAAGAAGAAGAAGGAGAAGGCCAATACCCCTACAAAGAAAAAGAAACCGAAGAAAATTCAACGGCGTCGGATTGTGAAACAGAGGCAGGGAACAAAGAGGAACCAGTAGGAAGCAGATTAGGAAAAGGTAAAAAAGCTAGGAGAAAAAGAATGAGGAAATTGCAAAGAAAGAGGGAAGAAAACAGAAAACAACACCAATGGAAGTCTTTTGCCCGGGGCCTAGTTGAATCGGTCTCTAAAGGATTGCCCCCACAAATAATCGCAACAGAAGGAACCGAACAACAACAAGTTCATGATCATCGAAACGACGGAAATCAACCTATTCTTATGGGCCCGGAAGAAATATGGAATCTGGGCAAACAAATTGGGGTCATCAACGGTAAAAACGAGAAAGCAATCCTAGAAAGACTCAATGTGATGCACCAGAAGGAGGAGGAGGAGAAGACAGCAAACCCACAAAATGTTAATCAATGAAGATAATATCCTATAATATCAGAGGGTTGGGAGGAAGACTCAAGAAACAAGAGGTAAGGGATCTAATCACAAAGTTTAATCCCGACGTGATGTGTATCCAGGAAACTAAGTACACTGATCATAATAAATTAAGTATCAACATTGTGTGGGGTGATGGGGAAGTTGAATGGGTAGCAAGAAATGCAGTTGGCAGGTCAGGAGGAATTCTAAGTATCTGGAACAAAGAGAAATTCGAAATGGTGAGCAGCTGGGAAGTGGAAGGAGCAATTGGTATTGATGGTATCTGGATCGAAACAGGGGTCAGACAAGTTGTTGTGAATATATACAGTCCATGTGACCTCAGAGGCAAATGCAATCTTTGGGAATCACTCAGACTAAAAATGATGAACAGCAATACTACAAGTTGGTGCCTAATTGGTGACTTTAACGAGGTCAGGAATCCAAACGAAAGAAAGGGGAGAAATGTTTACGCATCGAGCGCTAGCAGCAACAAATTTGAGGAATTTATAGACGAAACAGGACTTTCAGATATTCCACTCACGGAAAGAAAGTTCACATGGTCCAGGTTAGATGGCAAAGTCTGCAGTCGGATCGATAGAGCCTTAGTGTCGGACGCGTGGAACTCATGCTAGGGCGATAATAAACTCAGGGGCCTCGATAAGAATAGTTCGGACCACTGCCCTATTTTCCTTCACAGATGCATCCAAAATTGGGGGCCCAAACCATTCCGATTTTTTTAACTCCTGGCTCGATCAAGAGGACCTGATCCCGCTCTCAAAGAGTTCACTCCACGGAATAGGCATCAGTGAGGATAATCTCGCGTCCCTCGCAGGAACAATTGGTTGCGCTCCAGGTCCTATCCCCTTCACATACTTAGGCCTCCCAATTGGGGCTAACCATAGAAAAAAAGAGGTCTGGAATCTGTTGATTGTGAGAATTCGTAACAGATTATCGGGTTGGGCAAGAAGGCATTTGTCATTGGGGGGAAGAATCACCCTCCTCAATTCTGCTCTTACGGCTATGCCACTGTATTTTTTATCCTTCTTCAGAGCCCCAAGGTGTGTAATCCAAGTTATCAAAAGAATTCAGAGGAATTTTCTGTGGGGAGGCAACAATAATAACAGGAAGATTGCTTGGGTCAGATGGGAGAAAGTATGTAAGAGTAAAAACAAAGGAGGTCTGGGGGTGAGAGATATAGAAGTATTCAATAAAGCTCTGTTATGCAAATGGATTTGGAGGTGGCCAAAAGAGAAGACAACATTATGGGCACGTATCCTTAACTCCAGATATTCAACAGAAGATAGTCTCGGACGAAGGGGGTCTGCTCCAGCTAGCGAATCCCTGTGGTGGAGGGACCTCCGCAACATAATTGAGGGGCCGGAGGGTGCCCTGTTCTACGGAAACCAGAGATTCAATTTAAGGAACGGTGCGAAGGCTAAATTTTGGATGGATCCATGGGTCGACGATAGGACTATCTTAAAGGATAAATACAGAGCATTGTTCAATATATCGACAAAGAAGGGAGGAAGTGTAAAGGAATTTTTTCTTGACGATGGGGTTACGTGGTCCTTCTGTTGGACAAGGGTGCTCACTGCAAATGAATTTATGGATTTTGCTGATCTTTGGTTGTGTGTTTGCAGGTACAAAACGAACAGTAATAGGGAGGACGAGATGGTGTGGAAGGGCTCAAAGACAGGCATTTTCAACACCAAAAATATGTACGATGTCTTGGCTGAGTTCGCGGATTCAGGCACGGAACATGATACCCAATGGCCAAAAATCTGGTGGAAGTGCATCCCAACTAAAGTGACGGTCTTAATCTGGAAAGTGATCCAAGGCAGAGTAGCAACGGCGGATAACTTAATAAAAAGAGGCGTTAGTTCGGATCTGATCAACAGCACGTGTTCGCGGTGTAGTTGTGCAGCGGAAACGGTAAACCATGCTTTCATCTCATGTACCAAGGCTTTGGCGGTTTGGGGTATGATCCATACATGGATGGAGTGCAATCTGAGTTATTCAAACACAGTGAAGGAGCATATGGAAGAGTTCCAGAGCAAGGGGTCGAAAGCAGCTTCAAGGAAAATCTTAAAACTTATTTGGCAATGTACAATTCGGAAAATTTGGAAAGCACGAAACGACGGGATTTTCAATGATAAAATATGGACCCCGGAAGAGATTACGGAAAATATTAAGTTTAGTAGTTGGAAGTGGCTAAGAGCCTATAAGATAGTAGAATCCTCTTTTCACGATTGGGATATTGCCCCGCGGATGTGTTTTACTGATTAAACGATATTTAGGATCACTATAGTGAATGTATCAAGTATGTAAATGGGTTTGAGCAACCCTTAAACTCAAAAGATATACAAAGTCTCACCTTTATTTTATTTTTAAAAAAATGTTTTGAAACAGACTTAATTTCGTCACAGTAATTTTATAACTACTTTTAGTTATTCATTGGTTAAGGAGTATGACAATATGTATACAGTAAATCACAATTGAAGATTCAAGCTACATTAGACATTTTTCCTTAGTTGTATTAAGAGCTCATTTGGTAGATTTGATGAGATTTCTACGATTAAATCGGATATCTTTACTAATCCAAATTAAATTGTAAATTTTATGTTTTCAATTATTTAAAATGCACATAAGCAAGAGTATTTTTTATGTATTGGACAATTTTCATTTTTATTTTAAACTTGATTCGACATCTATCTTGACTTGACTTACTAAATAAACAGGCTACGCGTGGTTAACTTGGTCTTATTGACCATAAACCCCTTTTGGACATGAAAGTCCAAATCCAAATCAAGTGAGGTACCATGCAAGGCCCACTTAAGTAAGTACACGCAATTCATTTTAGGCACTTCAATTATTTTACGGGTGGGACTATTTACACCTCCATTTCGGTTTAGAACACTCCCCCGATTGATGCACTGATTCACGTATTCTACAACAAAAGAATAAACGACCGCAAGTATACGGTGTCTATCGTAGTGAAGTAAGTACGAGGTCGATCCCACGAGAAGGTATAGCGTAAAAGTGTAGTTTGTTAACGAAATTCTAAATAGACGCGATCGA
This sequence comes from Galeopsis tetrahit, assembly GCA_963675135.1. Classification (NCBI taxonomy): domain Eukaryota; kingdom Viridiplantae; phylum Streptophyta; class Magnoliopsida; order Lamiales; family Lamiaceae; genus Galeopsis; species Galeopsis tetrahit. The sequence continues at coordinate 18,513,781 of OY776125.1, read as the reverse complement.
TAAAGTGAATATAGTGAATTACCCTAAAGTTGCCTATCAAATTGTCACAAATAAGCAATAAAGAGTAATAAAGAATCGATCAACTAGCATGCAATCACGAAAACGAAGTAAAATGGATGAAAACTCAAAGATGAGAAGGTAGGTTCTAAAGCACATGCAATACTAATGTATCCATCTATGATTAACTATCTACTTAAGTGGTGTTCATGCTTTGTCTATAAGATTGATCACATAATAATGGATTAAAAGTTCTCTCGATCCAAGTAATCCAAAGGAGATATCACACAACTTAGTATCTCTACCTAAATTGCACAATAAAACTCAATCAAGCTCCTAAGATCATCACACATCTTCCTAATCATTGTTCATCTTTCAATCTCACAATAAAATTAGGTCAAATGCTTGCAATCAATTAATCAAAGTAGATTTCTCAACCTAATTCAATTAACTAGGATTAACACATCATCATTGTACACTAATGACATGCTTTGCAATGAAAATCAAGCACCCAAATAGAATTAAGCCACACAAACACCAATTAAGTAAAACATTAATTCATAAACTTCAACAAGAGTATTTACAAGGCTCTAGAACCAAAAGTGTTCTAGCCACTAACTAGCTAGCATAGTCAAATTACAAAATCAAATGGAGTAACTAAGTAAAAAGAAAGAGAAATCTTAGTCTAAAATGTGGTAGAAATTTGAATTTCCAAGCTATTGCATCCTTCCTTGCTTGATTTGATGAAGAATTGATGAAGATATGGCCAAAACACCTCCAAGTATGTGTAACTATATGTGGAAATTGAGGAATTGGGGAAGAATGTCTTGGATTTCAAGAAATGGGGCTTATATAGTGTTGGGGTAGGGTTTGGATGCCAAGATTGCAAGTTGGTCCTTAAAAAATGGCCAAAATAGGGAAAAAGCACCGAAAATGGGGGTAGCACGGTCGTGCACGGAGCACGGCCGTGCAAAAGTGGCATTGGGGCGAGCAGGAGCTCGGCCGTGCTGGCGAGTGCATGCGATGGGGAAGCTCGGCCGTGGCTGCTTCTCGACCGAGACGCTGTGGAGCAGGGCAAGCCAGGTGCTCGGCCGAGGCATGAGATCGGCCGTGGCGCGCGGACAAAGCAAGGCTGGGATGCTCGGCCGAGTTGGATGCTCGGCCGTGGCATGTGGCTTTCGTCTAGGCAGCAGCTCGGCCGAAAAGGGTGCTCGGCCGTGCCCTCTCTCGGCCCCAAAATCGCTGTTTCAGGCGAGCTCATCTCGAGAACTCGTCTCGGGCGTGCTCGCTCGGTCGACTTCGGCCCCTTTCTCGTTTCGTGCATAACTTTCGCCTCGGGTGTCCGATTGACTCGATTCTTTTGGCTATTACACTCCGGTTTTTTAAACGAATCCAACCATGCACTCCTCTTCCTGATACAGTAAAATATGGTTGATGTTTTGCTCCAAATTCCATCGTATTTCCTACAAAATCGACAAAACACAACCTTTCTCTCATTTTGGCTTAAACAATCATATTCAATGCATAAATCAATGAAATCCACATCAAAACACGCTTAACATGTGCCTCTAAAACGTGTAAATTCCACCCGAATCATGCACCCCCCCTCAAATTTGTCAAGATGGATGCACCTCTTGCAAAATTGTCTAAGATGCCGGCCTCCCCCACCCCAGGTAAGTGTATCGGCCGTCGCCGCCGCCTGGTAAGTGTATTGCCCCGCCGCCGATGGCCTCCCCCTCCCCTCCCTCTCCAATTTATTTTTTAGGTTTCTGTTTACAGAAACCCAGAAACCTTTTTTTTTTTAATTTTCGACAATGTAAAGTCGATCATGTAACCTCCCGTCGATAACATGTTGTCGACGAGAGTTTTTATGGTCGATTTTACATTGTCGATTTTTTAAATTTTTTTTTTAATTATTTTCGACCTTCTTATGTAGACCATATTCACTCTCGTCGACATTAGGATGTCGACGAGAGTTTATACGGTCGACCTAAGAAGGTCGAATTTTTTTAAGTTTTTTTTAAAATTTGTTTTCTACAAACTTAGGTCGACCATATTCACTCTCGTCGACAAATAGTTGTCGACGAGAGTGAATATGGTCGACACTGGTTTGTCGAAAATTGTAAAAAATAAAAGTTGAAAATTTTCTTAGGTTTCTGAATTTTTTTTGTTCGTGGTGAAATTTCGTTGGTGGTGGTGGTGGTGGCGGTGGCGGCGGCGGCGGGACGGCAGTGGTGGGGATAATTTAGATTTAGGGTTTGAAGTGAAGGAGGGGTGCATTTAGTAGTGTAATATTACTCAAAAGGTATTTTGGAGTTTTTACACTATTATTATATTATTAAATGTATAGGGGGAGTGTTACTGAAATGGAGGTGTAAATAGTCCCACCCTTATTTTACACTCAATTGTGTTGAAATTTTCTATTGTTATAATGTTGGCTTGAGTACTGGTCCTACCGGAGGACCAGAACCCTAGTTGCTAATGGTGCGGGGTGGTTTAAATTTCAAAATTCACTTCAACTTATTATTTTGTGGGTTTTAGTGGGGCCATTCATGGAGGGAACAAAATAGAAAATAGTCAATACAACACACTCCATGATAACGGGCTAGTCCATGGGCTCTTTCATTAAATATTTATTTTTTACATATATTGTTATTATATTTTAAATGCTATATAAACAATTAATATAAAAAAAAAAAATTTACACAAACTTAAAATTCAAGTAATAATGTCCACAAAATAATTTAAATAAATAAAATGTATATATAAACGTTCATCAACATAAATATAAAGTTAGCGTTCAAAAGTTTATCAACATAAAACATAAAATATTAAAATAGTCATTTAAGTTCAAATACACAAACATTTTCTAAATTAAAAATCATCTTCGATCCATATCATCATCAAAGTCCTCTTCATTTCCTTCTCGTTCATCCTCACAATTTTCAACAACATTAAATAAAGATCCATCATTCAACAAAGTTGTCTCAGTACATGGCACAATCATTATCTATATATATAAAACACAATAGTTGAATAGTTGAATATGAAAAATAAACATAAATAAATATGGCTTAAAATGTAATATAACTTATTGGTAGATGCAAAACAATACAACTAATTACGAGTGCAAATCAAAGATTGAAATTTCTCAGGAAGCATATAACTTCTATACTTAGAACGCATATAAAAAATAAAAAAGCTCGCGAGCCAACCCGCCCTGTCTGCGGTCCAATCCACCAAAACTCGCAGCCCGTCGGGCCCGCTCCTAAGCGGATTTTCAAATACTTAGTCCAACCCACTATATTAATAGGCGGGGGCAGGCGAGTCCAACCCATTTTGACAGCTCTACCTACTAATCACGTTTATGTACACAATTTTTGTACTTATTTAAGAATTTTTGGTTTTACTCGGTTCGTTTAATTAACAAGTCAAACTCAATTTTTTTTTTAGAAATCTATTCACTTATATAGATCAGACTTAAGCTTTTTCATAGGTTTTTTAAGTTTAACTGGTCAATTTTATTTTATTTTATTTATATATAAATATATAATATATGAGATGCCTAACAAATTGTGTTATTAAAAAAAGTAAGAAAAAAACATTTGAGTATTATTTTATTTTTTTTACTTTAATTTGATAAGTTTATTACTGCTTTTATTTTTTAATTTTTAAATTTAAAGTTAATTTTTATGACTTGGTGATAATATAGGAGTTGTATGCACTAAATAAGACTAAAAGAAATTTTAAAAAACTTTCATGTCAGATTTATTTGTTTTTTTTTTTTTTTGATAAGGTAGAATTACATAGATAGAAAATAAATTACATTTCATCGCTATCACCTATCCATACAGTAAAGTTCTACCAAAAGACCACATTTTCCAGACTCAATCGTGAGAGAGTGGAAGGATCATCGATCAAGCCGGCATGCCTGGAAGCTCCGCGATCTAAGAAGACAACACACAACCCCTCGTGCTACAAACCTCCCAAATCACAAAAGAACGGACCCAAGGGTTACCAGCTCCAACAGACACAACAAAGTGCCACAATGGGAAAACCCATAAACGGGAAGAAAACCCATCTCATCAGGGAGGGGAGGAAACCAGAACAACAGGGAAAAAGAAAAATACAATAGGCAGAAAATACATAGGAAAAAAAAACAAAACTAAAAACATCAGATCTAAACTAGGAAACAAACTAATAACATGCAGAAAGCATTAAAACGAAAATAAAATGGGATCAAACGGATGACTCACCCAATCGGCCACCGTGGCTCCGACGGGGAGAATCACCCATTGATCCCAACTAAATCCGTGAAAAAGACCCTTCTTCACCCACTAAAAAAACTGAACGGAACAGCGGTACGGCGGCACTAACGGTGCGGCGGCGTTACAAACAGTGCGGCGACGCTACCCGCGGTGAGGCAGAGGCGGCGCGGCGACTTACTCTTACACATAAAGTGGGCAACGGATTACAGTAGATGGTGGTTTTGGGCTATTGAGGATGAAGGAAATAGGCGTTGGTTTTGGGTTATTAAGGATGAAGGAAATAGGCGTTGGTTTTGGGTTATTAAGGATGAAGGAGATAGGCGGTGGGTTTGAGGAGGAAGTTTCTAGAGAGCAGGAGAATTTTTAGAGAGAGTGTGGATAAACTGTGTTTTATTATGGCATGTCAGATTTATTTGTTAAAAATGTTAGTCCAAACTTCTAAAATGACTAATAACACACTATGGATCAGGACCCAAAAATTATATGTCATGCCTAATTTTTTTTTTAAAGCTTGGTCGCCCGGCACTATCCCACCTCTAATCGTAATATCCTAATTAGTAATTACATTGCACAATTCGCTGATTAATTAGTTTTATATTTATTTATATATGAAGGTTAAATTAATGTGAAGGTTGATATTGCTTATAAAACACTATAATTAGAAATGGTTGAATTAAATTATAGTATATCAACGTCATCGATCTAGTATGGTCATTTTCATGCGCCGCTTAATTTATGTAGTAATATCCTAGTCAAGATTCGATACAAGTCAATGCAAAATTTACAAGCAGAATCCAAAAAAAATATGTATGTCTGCACATTCAAACAAAAAACTAAGTTAACGCCATATAATTTTCATTGAAAAAATAAAACCTCAACTAAAAAGAGATACATAGTCTTATCAAATTTACAAGCTAGCAATTAAAACACATAATTTTAGAAACAAATGATTATTTTTTTAAATTAATTCTAGAATTTGATTATCCATAAAATTTTATAATAAGAAGAAATTGAATAAAATGCTTAAAATTTTGAGAAATATACAATTGAAAAGAAAATTAAATCGTAAAAAATAGTACTCCCGTTTACAAGATAGAAGTTACAACTAATAAAATATAAGTTATAACTACTGTAACTAGTATTATTTGAAACTTCCCGCTCTCCAACTGGATTGGTAGTAAACATATATAATAAATTAAATGGAATATACCTATTTTTGAAGGGATGAATAATAATGTCAACATAGTTTCCACAGCATGTGCTCATGGAGTCGCCCTTTTTATATGCTAAACAATTTCATTCATTTTTCACATTATCACAGATACATTTTCACATACAATATTTCTTGAGAGATATGGGGTCGCTTGGTGTCATGGATCAAAGGGTGAAGCTGCATTATCCCAAGCCTCGTCGGGATGAGTCTGTCGTTGATGATTATCATGGCCACTTCATCTCCGATCCTTATCGATGGTACCCAATTTCATTTTACTTCGTTTATTTTTTCGATTTACATCATTTTATTGGCTCGACTAAAACAAGTTAACAAAATTCAATTTTTTCATCTTTTCAACCGTGTAAAAAGGATGAAAGTAAAATTTGGTAAATGTAATGCAAGAAAATTCAAGATCGAAAAAGTTAACAAACTAAAAAAAAATATGATGGAAGTTAAGAGATAAAAAAATAATTACCCTACAATATACTACTCTCTCCAATTCAATTTAGATGTTATTTTGCCTCCCTAAGTCTAACTTGTACATTAGTTCCAAAAAAAAAAAAAAAAGTCTAACTTGTACAAAGACGGTTGATAAAAAAAAAATCAAAGAAAAAACTTTTGATTTGATTGGTTTTCTTTAGTCTTACAACTCAGAATTCTTTGTTGTCAAACCTTTTCAAGAATGTAGTGCATTTTCTAAAATTTTCTTTCCTTTACTAGTATTTTTGAGGATAACGTGGGGTGGGTGCAATTGATGATTGGAAATTACTAATTATGGAAAAGTTTGATTTATAGGCTTGAGAATCCTGATAGTTTGGAGACGAAAGAGTTTGTGGAAAAACAGACCAAACTGACAAATGGTGTGCTAAAAAGCTGCGAAACCCGGGAAAAGCTTCGTGAAAATCTGACAAGAATGTTTGATTTCCCCAAATATGGAGCTCCATTTAGGGCGGGAGACAACTACTTTTATTTCCATAATACTGGTCTACAACCACAAAGCATCTTGTATATTCAGGTTCTATTTTATTCTTCCATTCTTTAAGTTCAACTTTGTATTTAGAAGTGAATCTAAAATACATGCTATGTAACAGTTACAGTTATTGATTTTATTAAATTGAAATTATATATATGGTGTGTTTAGGATAGTGTGGATGGTAAAGGTGAAGTGTTGGTTGATCCAAACACACTAAGTTCAGATGGTAGTTTGGCTCTGCGTGGATTTGCAATTAGTGAAGATGCACACTATTTGGCCTTTGGAATTACTTGTAATGGAAGCGATTGGGTCACCATTAAAGTCATGCACATTCCGGACAGGACCATTCTGCCTCATACTCTTTCATGGGTACACTTCTTTCTCAATTTTGTATTCTGTTGAATCAACGAATCTTAATTCGTCTCATGTTGCGATTCCAATGTGTATTTGCTTATTACAGGTTAAATTTTCTAACATCAGTTGGACGCATGACTGCAAAGGCTTTTTCTACAGCTGTTATCCTGCTCCTCAGTAAGTCATAACAGTCACAAGAGTAGTACTATTATATATTGTAAAAGTGTTAATACTTTTCTTCCTATGAACTAATACTTGTGTTTATATGGTTGTTGTAAAGGGATGATGAAAAGAAGTTGGATGCTGGGAGAGAGACAGATGTGAATCTGCACCATCAATTGTATTACCACTTTTTGGGTACTCATCAGTCCGAAGATATACTATGTTGGAGCGATGTCGATAATCCTAAGCATACACGCTCTGCCTCCGTCACAGACGATGGCAAGGTAATATCGCAATTGCAATTGAGACACGAGACAGTTTGAGCTCTACTCGATATACAAAAGACTTTGTTTAGTTCTGATTTTATTGAAACTAAGAATCTTGTTTGTTCATTTCAGTATGTTCTTCTCTACACGTTTGAGAACTGTAATAGTGCCTGCAAGGTTTATTACTGCAACATCTCACAAGGGCTCGAAAGTTACAGACACGAAAACAAGCTTCTTCCTTTCGTGAAGCTAATCGACACATTTGAAGCTTCCTATAAGTACATTGCAAATGATGATACAATCTTCACATTTCTTACAAACAAAGATGCCCCCAGAAACAAGCTTGTCCGAGTTGACATTCAAGCCCCTGATTGTTGGACTGAAGTCCTTCAACAACATACAGTCGACGTGCTTCAATCCGCAGCGCCTGTCAATGGAAATCGAATTATAGCAAAATATTTAAGTAATGTGAAAAATGTTTTGCAGTTAAGAGACCTGGAAACAGGTGCTCTTGTGCACCATTTGCCACTTGGCATTGGCACGGTGTCGTATATTTCTTCTTGTCGTAAGGACAGCACCGCGTTTATAGAGTTCACGAGCTTCCTGATCCCGGGCATTATATACTCGTGTAATGTGGAAGATGATGAGCCTGATATGAGAATTCTCAGAGAAATTGCTGTCCCTGGCTTTGATAGAACTGCTTTTGATGTCAATCAGGTAAGGGCATAATTGTAATTTCTGGACATTTAACAGGCTACATCAGGTTAGTAACCAATTGATTGAGATGTTTCATGCATTTTCAGGTATTTGTGGCAAGTAAAGATGGGACTAAAATCCCAACATTTATAGTGGCTAAAAAAGGCATTTGCTTGGATGGATCACACCCCTGTTTACTATACGGATATGGAGGATTTAACTCCAGTTTGACTCCGTATTTCGCAGCTAGTCGTACATTGATTGCAAAGCATTTAGGTGTCGTCTTTTGCATTGCAAATATCCGGGGTGGGGGAGAGTACGGAGAGGAATGGCACATAGACGGTACCCTTTCGAGGAAGCAGAATAGCTTCGACGATTTCATATCAGCTGCTGAGTATCTCATCTCTGCTGGTTACACAATGCCAAGCAAGTTGTGCATTGAAGGTGCAAGTAATGGTGGACTTCTTATTGGGGCATGTATTAATCAGGTCTCTTCCATCTAGTTTGCATTTTTAAGTACTAGTATTAGTTGTTTCATTAAAAAATTGTTTTATATAAGACCAAATATTGATTATTTAATTCAAGAATTGGGGGTATTTTTGTTATTGCAGAGACCTGATCTCTTTGGTTGTGCTCTTGCTCATGTTGGTGTTATGGACATGCTCAGATTTCACAAGTTTACCATTGGTGAGGTTTTTTTTTTTACTTTTAATCATTTAAATCGAATTTATGTTTAATTTTAACATGTTTTCACAAGCAGGCCATGCATGGACATCAGACTTTGGGTGCTCAGATAATGAGGAGGAGTTCCATTGGTTAATCAAGTGAGTTTCTTAAGTATTACTTGTTTGCTTTAACAGTATAACGTGTTTCTCCATATGGTATTAAACAATATAGTACTGTATTAATGTAATATGTTGGTGTTTCTCAAGAGCTAGAGCACGTGAAAGCCTCGTTTTCACTTCTTTCGTCCTTTTTTTCCGGGCAGGTACTCGCCGTTGCATAATGTTAGGAGGCCGTTGGATAAACGGGTCAATCAGTATCCAGCCACCATGTTGTTAACAGCAGACCATGACGACCGTGTCGTCCCACTGCACTCACTCAAGTTATTGGCAGTGAGTGTTTCTTCATCAATTCAATTATTTTAGGCTCTATATTTATATGTTTAAAATTTTGTAACATAATTTTTGTTTTGTTGGTTATAGACAATGCAACATGTTCTTTGCACAAGCGTGGAGAGAAGTCGCCAAACAAATCCAATTGTTGGACGTATAGAACGTAAAGCAGGACATGGAGCTGGAATGCCAACCCAGAAAATTGTACGCAATGCACCTATTATACATGTTTAAATAAAGTTACGACCTTAACATCTCAATTAGCACGAGCAGTTTGGGTCCTGCCCCATATACAAACGACGTCATTTTGACCTACTTATAACTCGTGTTTGTATATTAGGCAGGCCCCAAACTGTCAAGTGTCTTTGATGTTAATATGTGATGTATTTATTCCTCTGCATATCCAGGTTCTTGATTATCTTTTTTGGCAAAGTAACTAACTAAAAAAATGGTTTATGTGATCAGATTGATGAAGGTGCAGATAGATATGGGTTCATGGCAAAGATGGTGGGTGCATCCTGGATTGAGTAGAGTGGTTTTAGTGAAATCTTTAGATGATTATAATTAAAAAGATAGAACCATGTATAGAGCTCATTTCCATTCCTCAAATGTATTAATCCTTTGTTTGGTTCTAAAATACACTATCTAGATAGATTTATGGGGCGGTCGCCCTCATTCAGTTTAAAATGCTTTCAATTTATAAAATTTTGTCATCTTATTTCTTTTGACTTAACCCCATAGAATATATCAGGTGTGGTATCTATTATTTATGTTAATTCAAATCCTTATAAGTTGTTTGATCATAATAATATATATGATTGTGTGATGACCTTTTTTATAGTCATTACTATACTCACTATTTTGTTGGGGGAATCAAAACATGGGAAAATAAAGAGTATAAATTCATAACTATCAGTTTTAATTTCAAGTTTCCTGACCAAAATAATAAGTTCTAGGAAATAATCCTAAACAATATAAATATTTGAAACAGAGAGACCTTCACTTAAGCCTGGAAGCAGTCCATCTTCACATCAGTGACATCAAGCTGCAATATTTCTGCTCTGCATCCCAAGATCGAACCAACGCTGAAAAAAAAAATTAAAAAAAAAATGATGACTAATCATTCTTCAAACAGTTAACACCAATATATATTCTGTGAAGAAGATTCACAGAATTTAGATGGAGGGCTTTTGCATCAATAGCTTGAAGTTTCAATATCTATTAAATTTTCTACAGAAAGTATTGCAGATTTACAGTATCCATCTATCTGGTTTTAATGAACTGACTAGGATAACAAGTCTGGGATATCCATGATTATATAAGAAATCTCCTTCATATGCATGAGCATTTTGAATTCTGTACCTGGGATGTGTGCGTCCAAGATCCCCATGAACAAATTCCTTAATGTATGTTCCAGCCTGATTGAACCAAAATAAACACTATCAGCTCTCAACAGACTTCCATAGATTATTAATAATCACACTTTCATAATTAAAATGAAATAGCATGACACCAACAATGAAGTACTAAATAACTCGTACGTTGAATTTCATCAATTGACACCAAAATTATTCAACGGGACTACCATAAATTTTCAAACATGTAAATAGGGTTCTTGATAAAATAAACAGTAGAATTAAGTTAACTGTTACAGAAATGAGCCAAATGGCACAATCGACTTTCAGTAAAAAAAAGATTGAATCAATCACACACTTAATTACTTAAAACAAAAAAATACTAACCTGTGTGCACAAGTGCAACAGGAAATATTGAGGCTTTCCAGCTATCCTCTCTATTCTGGTCCTGAAATATCAGGCAAAAGTAAATAAAACTGGAAAAGGACACGAGATAATTTCACTCTTTAATGGAAAAATTTCCTACCAATGTATGGTTCTTTCACGCTCTAATGGACTTCTGCGGTGAAGAACCCTTATTGGTGTTTTCTGCAGAATTTGCTGGACAAGAAGATAGAACCAGTTATCACACGGACCCAACCAGATCGCAAGATCTATTGGAACTTAAACATTTTGAATTACAATGTTTGCCAAACAACAAGCTCAAACGTTTTGGTCTCTCTTTTTCACACACTATCAAATTTGATCCTGAAAGTACAATTTTACTACATTGGTCCTATTGTTAGTTGACCGTTTGTGAGGTGTTAAATGTAATTATTTAAAAGTTTACTTAAATGAAATTATTTAAAAATTCAAAAAAAATATTATATATTACATTTAGCACCCAAATACTTGATTCCATCAGTCAACGGACGGTGCGAGCAAATGTGTGAGTAAAAAAGTACTTTAAGGACCAATTTTGACAGTGAGTGAAAGAGGGGGACTAAAACAGGAAAAAGGTCAATTTAGGGACTAAAATGATATTATCCCGGGCAACAGAGTATGGTGATAAAAAGTTGGGGGGACAAAGTATTCACCATGTCTTTGAGTGACGTTAGTTTCTGCAAATCCTCATCGTCTACGGGACGAGAAATCCACACGAGTGCAGCATACTCTTTCTGCAAGAATGCATTGCATGTCCAAGTATGATTATTGGTCATCAAATTAGCTACTTCCAATTTATTAATCTAAAAGAAAAGGAGTTACCTGTTTCTCTGCTTCTCCTTCACGCATCAACTCCCAACCCTGACTTCCTAAAAACTTAAGATTCTTTACCCTCACCTGCATATGTAGTATGGTATATTCCATTACACAAACTGAACAAGAAAAAATGCAACAAACCAGATTAAGAGGGGCTTACCAATTTGTTTTCCAGACTATTTATTTTCATTTCCATCTCTTTTATCAACACGTCATTAGGGAATATGCGTGCATTTTGGACCTCAATCAGAAAAGGTCGCCCAGTACCAAGCATCCGAACCTGCAGAAATTAGAGAGAGAGAGAATAAATCAGAGTTGAAATTATTAACAATCAAAAGGTAATTAAAAGGGGGTTAATTACAACAAAAAAAAAAGTCTTTTTACGTTTTTTTTTCAATTAGACAATTACAACATGACTATGCAAAAAAGATTGTATGAAATTGCAAAAAAAATAAAAAAAGAGGTTGTAATTAAAGTGAAACAATAGAAAAAATAGTCATGAATTTAATAAGAAAAGGTCATGAATTTATTTTCGATTTTTTCAAAGATTTTCTGACTGTCGCATCAGCATATGTTGCCAGAAAATAGTCATGCTATAATTGCAATATATGTTGTAATTGAAAACACTTGAAAAGGTCATTATTTTTTTGTGCAATTATCCTACATCAATGTCTTCTCTGCCAGCAGCATGAAACTTGTAACTGTCACCTTGACAGATGGGAAGGATGTTGGTCCCAATTATTTCCTGAAAAACAAGAAAATATTTACCCACAATATGTTAGCATTGTTCCAAATTATTACCAGAGTACTACAAACCACAAATGTGAAGCTTTTTTACCTCAACAGAGGCTTCACCCATTCGCTCATCGTCTATAATCCAGCGTGACTGGCTGACGTTTCTAGAGTACTGCATTAGAAAGAGTAACAGCATTGCGTTGGTTGCCCTTCATATAATAATTGTTATTATTCTTATGAATGGTAAGGGTTGCAGAAAAGATAGAATCCTGAAAAACAGACATGATATACTCCTACTGTAATGCTTCTACTGATGAAAAATGGTAGTATATGAAAATCCATAAAACTGATAGAGAACAAAGTTTAAGAGCACATCAAATCCTTGAATGCTCTGACATAAAAATATTACAGAAGAAATTTTGCCCCCTTGGGTAATGCCTCCACATAAAATTCTTCTTTTTTTTTTAATCTTTATAATAAAGCACATATCTGGAAATACAAGGAAATATCAGATATGCTTTTACATAGGTGATACTAATACCTACTACAACAGATGTAACCATGAACTAATCTGGATGTGTTTATATGCTAATCCAGCAAAACAATAAATATATACTGATAGGAAAGTTCATAATCAAAATGCAAATTTCAAAATTGTAAATTTTCCTGCTCAAAACAGAAAAAGGGAGAGAAACATAATAATTGTCCAAATAGAAACATGATTATGATTCTCATGAGTTCAAATTGCAAAAGGTGTTAAAGCTTATTTGCAAAATCAAAAGTTGACTCGCATCGCTAGCATTACTTGAGGAACATTAGTATTTCATGGATGAGATAATTGCACCTTAAGGTATCTCCCGCCAACATAGATAGAAGTCTTGAAGCATTGAAAAACCAAGGAGCAGCATTGATTGACCTAAAAACAACAAAAGTCCTTGTCAATCATTTTTAACTAGCCTCATCTGCATTTTGAGATTACAATGAGTTTATAATTAATATGATTGTGAAATTTATGCTCCTTGTTTAAGATTGACAAGAATAAATAGAAAAGGAAACCATCACGAGTCAGCATGACATTTACCTTCTCTAATGGGAATGATAGGGAAGCAATCTCATCATCTACTTCAACCTTTTGCAGGTCAGCACACTTCAAGCCATCGGCGTCATCTGTCAATTAAATAGTAACAACTTATATATGAAGCAGTCATATTTTCCAATCAGATGAACGACTTTCCAATTACGTTTTCACAATACTATTGCTTTTATCCTCCAAGTAAAATTGACTAAGATTTTTATATTAATTCAGACCTTTAACTCAATATTCAAGTTCAGATCTTCAGATTATCAAGACTCCAATATTGGAATATAACAAGATTCGTATTAATGCAAAAATGAATTGAAAATTTTACATTGGTATATGATTCTTGAAAAACCAGTTCCAACTAGAAGAACAGAAAATACAAAACAACCGAAGAGAAAAGATAAACGAAAAACTTGCCTATTTTTCTTCTTTTATAGCATCCATTGCTCTCATGAGTGGACTGGTTCTTGTCTGATGCATCAGAAAGTGTGTATATCAAATGAATTCGGAAAGAACTTTCATCAGATTTTACATCCTGCAATACTTCAAATATTAAAACAGAACCATCACTTTCCCATGAAAGAAAGTTTAGTACACTGACAAAATACAAATTGAAATTAAGACCAAATAGAATGTATTAAGAGAAGTGTCAAAAATTACCAACAATTTTTTCAAAGGATTTGTCACAGACAACTTGAGGAAATCTTTCACAGTAATGCTTGTTAAAGATGGAAACTTTTCAGAACTATACTTCTTTGTTATGTACGACCTGAAACAAACAGAATGGTAAGCTAACCACAACTACTATCTCATGGTACTTTTAATAAAATCAGATCAACAAAACTTAGGGGTGCTTGGTATGAGAAAGGGTATGGGAAAGGGATTAAGAATGAAAATTGTGATGAATCAAAGTCATTCCTCACAAAAACTTGAGGTATGGGGATTACTTAATAGTTAGGAATCAAAATATTGTTCATGGAATGAAAGTTGAGTACCAAACGCCTACTTAATTTTCATTCTCATTCCTTTATCTCCATACCCTCCAAACAAGCACCTCCGTATGCTTGATTTGGGTTTTAAGAATTCGGTTTTTTAAAAAACCCAATGCATCCAACCCTATAAATACATATAAACCTTACGAATACTCAATCCTATAAGCATCTATAAACCTTATATAAAAATACATATAAACCAAGTACATTGATTTGACTTAAGTTAAATCATACCTTACTCAAATCCCAAAACAAACACACATCATTACAAATTAGGATTTTGAAATCCACTAGATATTGAAATCGAGATTTCAAAATTCTCAAAATCTTTAATCAAACATACACAAAAGGTTTGTTCATATTCATAATTAGCCGTAATGTGACTGCAATTATAAAAACAAAATAAGACCAAATATTTCCCTTGCCATCATCTCAAAGCATGACCAAATTAAATTCACCAATCTAGATTACTAACCGAAGTGCCTGTTCGTTTTCAACAACAGTTAAGGGCAACGAGACTTCCAGAGAGAAACTATCAAATTGATGGCCCTCTTGCTTCACAACACCTCTTATTTCTGCAGCAAAATCACAAGCATGATTCTTTTTCACCAGCATTCCCTTGTTATCATTATACATGAACTGCAAAATGCCTCTACAGACACTGCAAACTTCCTGGTATTCTACACCAATCAAATCCCTAGTTTCTCCAACACTATTATTAGTTCCATCTCCTTCATGTTCAGCTAATTCACGGAGAATTGCACTCAAAATTGGTGTTTCTATTGAAGGGCGAGAACATGCTTGCTCGTGTAGAGAAAATAGCCTTAATATACAACGTGTGCAAACCTGCAGCAGTAGTGAGAGCAAGAATAATTGCCAACAGTAATCTGTAAACGTAAATTTTTAAGCCAAACTCTAAAATTAGCACTCGAAATATTTTCCAATACATAGAATTTGATTTTCATGAGACGAATTTGAGAGAAAAATAATGATTCAATGAATGTAGAACGGATTGATGATTTTATCTTGATTGATCTAGAAAAAGTAAATAAAGTTTGAGAGAAAACAATCAGTCGCTGATTAATTGAGAGAACAGAACTAACTCCATTTGACAACAAGTCCTTCAGCAGTTCCGGTGGCAGCGAGCGGGCGGCGTCGCGGAAGAGCACCGCGTCACTTTTGTTGGCTGTGGTGGCGGAGCTAACTTGCGCCTCTTCATTGCCGCCGCTAACTGTCACACCACCGTCGGCCATTGGAATTATTTTTTTTACTTTCTTTTGTGAGACGGCGGTGTTCTTTACCCGGAAGACGCTGAACTTTTTTTTCACACTTTTTACTTCAAAGTTTTACGTCTTAAAATCGATTTTCAAAGGCTAAATACAGTCCATATTTTTTTTTAAAAATTCTTAAATTTAATTTATATATTTTCTCTCTTAAATAAATTTGTATATTTTTTATTTTTTTTATCAAATTTAACAAATACTTTTTCTCTCAATCAATTTATACTTTTATTTTTTATAAATATAATTAGTTAATAAAAACACCTTACTTTATAAAATAAAAAATACAGTATTATTTATTTAAAAAATATAATGAGTCTCAACTTGCTTCTAACCTAAGTTGGGGATCCTGCAGGCAATGTAAAACTGATAAGTGTCACCAATTTCTAAGTGATATTTGAGTCCAATTAATTGTATCTATGCAATTGAAACTTCATTTCAATAAATTGATTCAAATGTTAAATCAAAAATTAAATTTAATAAATTAAACAATAAAATCTAAAAAACTATACACTTAATTGAATTTGTTAAACATTAAAATCCAAAAGTAACTGTACACTTAATTGCATTAAAGAATTTATCAAATGAAAAAAGTGAATTTTATCATTTTTTAAAATGATACTTATGACAAGACAATAGGAGTATGTGTTTATGTTTATAATTAAAGGTAAAATGCAAGCCATTCATAATTAAAACTTACTGCTCACAAATTAAATCCATTAGCTCAAAAGACTAAACTTTGTCCAAACCAAACAAAAGCACAAGAAGCCACCAGATTCTACAAAAATTAATCTTACATCAAAGTTTGTCTAAACACGAATGTCTGTATAATTTAGAAGACTGAACAGAATGAACACATTAAAAGTGTTAAAACTCAGTAACTTTGTCAACGTTCTTAGGACATGACCGTCTTCACATTCTGTCTTCTCTCCTCCTTGGAGCACAAGTGATAATTTCATCGACCCTCAGAATCATCTCCGCAGCTTCAGTCGCTGAAAGCAGTACGGCATGCTTCACTTTGAATGCCTCCGATATACCTAGTTCTGCCATATCACCAACCTGCCAAAGAATAATGAAATTGCCAGTTAAGGATTATTAAAATTCCCAACAGTTTCAGCAATTCAAAGATCATCTCCTGCTGATAAAAAAATATAAAGGGAAAATGTTTATTTACTACTCCCTCCGTCCCAGGGAAAGCTCCCCATGAGCTCCAGGTACGGAGGTTAAGAAATATAATATAATAAGTAAATGTATTAGAGGTGATGTGATTGAGAGAGAGAAGAATATAATGAAATGTGAGAGGGAATAGTTTGCCAATAAAGGAATGGACGAAAAAGGAAAGTTTGGTAGTTTTCACTAGGACAGAGGGAGTACTATTTAGTCCAGGTAAGCTTGACCATTTTTGCATTCAGGGCACTCCACTTTTCTAAATTGAATCTTTTAGTCCTTTAAATGGCTAAAGCAGGTTAGTAATCGATTTTGAAAGTTAATATGAGGAAATCCAAAAAATTGGGAAAAAAAATTGTCGTATCAGCTCAAAACCAGCTACAGCAGGTCAAGGGACTAAATGTTTTTGAAAGAATCCAATTTCCAGTATCGGATTGTAAAATTATGTAGCTTTGAGGAAAAAAAGTTTCCTTAAAATAAACAACAGGATGCTTTCAAAAAAAAAAAACAGGATGTTAATTGTTCTCCCACCCAAACACTTATAAAGAAAACAGATGGTTCAACGCTATACGAGGAATGATCATTATTAGAGATTTGAACTCTTCAATAATACAAGTTCACCCGGAATTGAAACTTGTCGCTGTAATGTTTTCAGTTTACAAGTATGTGAATAACAACCCTATTTAGCCACGGGAGGACTTGTCCTTTATCGCCCCTCAAAAACCTCGCTAATTTATCTTTACGGTGCTTCTTTTACCAATTAGATTCTTTTTTTATCCATAGAAAAAAGTAGCTGGGTATATCTATTTCTTCACATTTCAACTTTTATGAATATGAAGTTTAGAGACACAAAACGCAACCTTTCCCCCCACCACAAAAAATATTACTCCGTAAAGAAAAAAGGGTTAATTGCAAAATAAATCACGACGCTTTCACGTTTTTTCAATTACAACATATGTTTTCAAATTTTGCAATTCAATACACGACCTTTCAAATTGTTGCAATTCTATCACAAGACTATTTCTAGCAAGTTCTACTGACGTGGCAGTGAACTTGCAGAATTTTTTTTAAAGTTTATGATTAAATTGAAACAATAACAAAAGGTCGTGAGATCAACAATTTTCTGGTTGCCATGTCAGCATAAGTTGCCAGAAAATAATCACATGATATAATTGCAAAAATTAAAAAGTCTGTGTATCGAATTGCAAAATTTAAAAATATACGAAGTAATTTAAAAAAACGTGAAAAGATCATGACTTTTCATGCAATTAACCCAAGAAAATTATAGAACAAGTTTGCTTCAACAAATTTTTCGAAGGTAGTTTACTCACAGATCCAGAGATGACATCTATCCCTGCATTGCTTCCCTCCTTATGGTGCTCTGCACGAAGTTGAGCAATCAATTCAGCACTATCTAAACCAGCATTGTCTGCTATAGTAGTTGGAATGGCCACAAGTGCTCGTGAAAATGCTTCAATGGCATGAGATTTTTTTCCCGGAGTCTTCCTCGCCAGCTCATCAACAGCCTTGGCCATTACCATCTCAGGCCATCCACCTCCAAGCAAAACCCTACTATCATTTACTGTTTGTGATAGGACGCACAAGGCATCATGCAAAGATCTTTCAGCTTCATCCAGCATATGAGGGCTGTCAATAGTTTAGGAAAAAAATGTCATTTTATACGTCATAACCTGTAAGTGATGGAACTGTTATACAGGAACAGCCTCGAAACTCACTCAGCAAGTTATAATATGTAAATTAGTAACAATACGGTTAGAGAGCTCTGTAGCTATCAAACAGAATTTATACAAAATCAGAATAGATAGCAGAGTTCCCAAATTGTTAGTTCCTAGCAGATAAAATATAAAAATCAACAATCCTTTAAAGCAAACAACTTGACATCACACCCCTCAAAAAACTAGTCACTAGTTCCTAGCAATGCTTTTTTCTCCCCCGAGATGAACAATTGCATAGAAAATTTAATCTTGAGAATGAGAATCAAAACTCAACATGACAGACAGAAGAACAACTTTAATTCAACATATTAAACAAGTGACTAGAGTTCTAACATCTTTTATCCCATCATAATCTAAAATAATGGAAAATGCATGTCCCCTGAGAGATACTCTTAATCAGGATTATCAATGACAGGAGAAAAAAAAACTTTAGAAAATTATTGTCAATATTACCTTGCACCTCTCAGTACGATTGTGCATGCCTGACCCATTGCAACCCCAGAAAAATGGATAAGCTTATCCTCACCAATCATTATTTCTTCAATGAGTTTACAATGCCCAAGCTTCACAGACTCGGGATTATCAAATGTGGATGCAATCTCACCACCTGTTACAAGAGCCAGACGCTCAATTCCATCAAAATCAGCATGTTCAATGGCAAGTACTCCAGCATCAGCAAATAATTCCTCTGGAAAATTGTAAATCAACTGGCGGTTAACAAAGCAGTTGATCCCATGATTTATAATCTTTTGGACCTTTTCCCTCATCTTTCCCTTCTCAGCCACTTCAATCTCAGCAACCTTAGCCATGGAGTCCACTCGAACACGTGCTCCGTATATTTTAACTTTATCGGTGTCCATTGCTGTGTTTGCCACCAAAATATTTGCATTTTCTATACGTTTTGGTTGGCCAACACCAATTTTTTTGTCCAAAATAAACCTGAGTTGAGAAGGACGTCAACCCAAAGAGAAAAATGCATGAAGAGCCATCAAACACACTTAAAAATACACATAATAGCTAAATTTTAAAGAATATCAAAATGGGAATGTGAATTAGTATTGATATATATTTTCTCTGAAAAGGGTATTGATATACAGTTTAAGGGTATTAATTTGAAGGGTATTCCTTGCGCCATTTGATCCACAGCAAGGACATCAAATATTAACCTATAGTATACCTGAGTAAACTCCCAGCTGTTACAATACTGTCTTCATTGCAGGAATTATGAGCTAGGCATTTTATTAACTTGGAAACAGCAGATAAATGTGTATCTGAGACAAACTTTAGTGCAACTCAGTGCAAGTATGGGACATTTTTAACAAAAGTTGATATCTCATGTCATGCAAAACATTCATAAATTTAACAGATTCAGCCTGGATTTACGGTTTACCACCAAAATAGACTTGTACCTATAATCAAATCATAATACATAAAGCAATTATGAATTTATGGTTTATGGTGTATTAAGTAAAAAAGTAGCATTGCATACCCCTCGTCCAAAAATGAATCTTTCAGTGAACCACCTGCCTTCTTTATGATTTGAATGGACTCCAAGTTTGTACTTCCCTGTCATTTCCAACCTTACTAAGTCAGGTGTTTTTTGAAGGGAAAGTTAAAACATTAAAATACAAAGAAATTACAACAACTACATCTAAAGATAGAAATTTAACAACAGACACAACGGACTTGGAAGACAGACGAACATTCACTAGAAAAAGTGTCAAAGAGAAAGCAATCTAAGGCAAGGGTAAGCACAGACTATTTTTTCATAAGAATAAACAGACTGTGGAAAAAAAGGAGATAAATCCCCATTATAAAATCAGTTGCTCTCAATGCATATTATTGGTATGTGAAGCATAAATATATCAGAGGTACATCTTAGCGTTCTTGTTATAGAGCAAAAGAAATTGTATTTAAAATTTATATGCCCAAATTTACATTGAAAACTTGAAATCACAAATTTAAATAAGAATAGATGCATGCACATTACTCCTTTATCTTTAGGTTGTTATTTTTCCTTGAATGAAGATAATTGTCTTCACCTACATCTACATGTCCTCGTGGAAAGCATCAAAATTCTCCACTTAACAAACTTAATATTGGCATTCGTATAATGAGCAAAAATTAAGTATGCAAAAGAAATAGAAGTCCTCTGCAGTCAAAGCCACAGTTGATCAACCTAACACAGTGAGACACAGCTGAATCCAATAGGAGTAAATTAAAACGAACTTCAAAATACCGCATTTAAAAGAGAGAAAAACAGGACCAGGCTTATCTACCAACTCAAATAGGATTTACCTTCAACCTCATAACTGCATCAACAGCTAGTTTTGCAAAATGTTCTTTATCCTGAGACAGAATTTTGGAACTCAAAGTAGTCATCGCAATCTTCATCAAGTCATCTTTGAATTTCTCTGAAATATAAGACCAAAATCAAACCCCCACAATTATGTTGAATACATCAGACACAAGAAAGTAGAGAAGATAATTCTGATGCACTGCAATTCATATCTTTTAAGAGACTATAAAATCATTTTATGCAAAAGCAAAGAACTAGCTATATTTATGTTACCAGCATGATGCTTATACCTATTATAAATGCAAAATTATAGTACAAAACAATGTCAACAAAGGAATTTCCACTAAAGAAGATTAACAGTAACCTTCGAATGGAAGAGATACTGAATCCAAGAATTAAAAGAAAAGAGTACAAGAATAATCACCTGCGTCCAACTTATTGTCTACAGCCTTCTCCAGCAATGCATTTCTAGCACATTCAGCTGCCATACGATAACCTTGTAAATGCAGAAAAAAAATAAAGCAATTAATAACAATGAGAAAGATTCCAAACAGAGTTACCATAATGAAGAGAAAATGGATAGAATTTGCATGGCTCAACTGACATAAAAAAACACCAGCAAGAACATAGTTAACCAGCTTGTTTAAAAAATTGGTATCAAATGACTGGTTATTACAATGAAGCATTGCTAAATCAGAATCATCACAGATAAAATGGATAAACAATCTAAATGAAATCAAACCTTGAATAATAGTCATTGGATGAATCTTGGTATTTACTAGCTTCTCTGCCTCCCTTAGAAGCTCCCCAGCTAAAACAACAACTGATGTTGTACCATCACCGACTTCATCATCTTGTACTTTTGAAATATCTGGCCATGCAATTTAAGGCTAACCAAAGACAGAATTGTAGACTAATAAACATCTCTATACACTTGTCACCCCTAAGAATCTTACCTTCAGAAAGACGCAGTTTTTAGCCAAATCATTTAATCACTTTGGGTTTATGGAGCAATTTTTAAGAATAGTGTTTATAACTTTGGGTATTATGGGCCTGGTCATGGGACCTTAATTATAATAACTAAAAGAGAAACAAACAAATTAATTAACTTCAAGGATACCGATTAGTACTTTGGCTGCAGGGTTGTCAATGTGCAAGGACTTTAAGATGGTTGCCCCATCATTTGTAACCGTTACACTGTGTCCTCTGCCTGTTGATTGCAAAATTTTATCCTACAAAAGCAAGAAGAAGATTTGCATTGTTTAAAGAGGAAAGAGTACCAAAATTTTTCCAGATGCAAAAGAACGAGATCTTACCATTCCCTTAGGTCCCAACGTCGTCTTCACCAAGTCAGCAATAGCCATGGCTCCAATGAAGGAGGCCTGTTGTAAAAGGACATAACCTAGATGTCAGCTAAAAATAATTTGAGCAACTACAAATTACAGAACTGGATGGATTATCCTGCTCACAAAATGTGGTACAAGTGAAATGAATGCATATAGAATGCTCAAGAAACAGCAAAATGATCCAAATCTTACAACAAGTAATATAACACTCACCATTCTGGCACGCTCACCCTTTTCTTCTGTGGCCTCATCTTTGAAAAGGTTGTCCACCTATGTACTCAGAATCAGACGCATAGTTAGACAATTAGAAGGTAATAAAAATAAAAAATAAGCTTGTTCTTCAAGTGGAGCCAGAAAATGACGTACCGCCATTGCAGACGAATTTAAGTTCGATACTGAATCAGCAAAAACTAGAACGATATTGCTATGGCAGGCAACCGTAGAGTTAAACCCTAGAACAATCGAAAATCAGTACCAACCGAACAAGAAAACGGTGAGATTCAGGGTTTATGAAATTCCAGAGTTCCAGTAGCGCTGCTTCTGTTCTGATCTCAGAAAGTTGGTGCTTCTTTGAATAGTTTTAAGCCTTGGGCCTTCTCCTTTTACAACTTTACTGTTGTTGTTAGGTCATACCCATTTGGGCCGCTAATTTTGGGGTGTCTTAGGGCCCAGGTATTTGCAACCTTTGTTTAGTACACCTGCCTAATTAATTCAATTTGACAACTTTGAATATGAAAAATAGTAAAATTATCAATTTGTGGTCTAAATTTAGGAATTGGAAGATAGAAAGATATTAAAAGATAGAAACGGTAAAGTTAGGAACCAAAAAAATTTAAATCATGTTTGATATCTTATAAATTATCATTTCCATAATTTCTTTCACATGTGAAATAACACATAAAATAAAATAAAAAAATTTAGTGAGAATTTCGAGGGGTAATTTTGTAAACCTTATCAATATAAGGAAGTAAATAAATTAGTCAACTTTTATGTATGTGTGAAGAAATGTGAAGTAACACATAGGAGTAAAATAAGAAAAGTAAATTTAGGGGTAATTTTGTAAACCTTATGTATATAAAAAAAGTAAAGAAATGAGTTGTGTGAAAGTTATCTTGGAACGTCTTGAATAGGAAAGTTTGAAAATAATTTAGTACTTGAATTGATAATTTATAAAACTCCATGAATATATCCACAATACTCCATGAATATATCCACAATAAAGTACTTCCAGCCCTAAAAATATATACACTATTTTATTTTGAGTGAGTCTTGACTCTTGATTGAGATGAAATTTACTTTTTAGTAGGGAGATTATTCTTATAAACACATTTGAATGGCTGTAACTTTGTATATTTTCCTTCACATTTCAGGTGCATTGCATCATAATTATAATACAGTAGTATATAATAATGATAAAAAATAAATTGAATTACAAAATAAACAACAATTATAATACAACTTCACTAAATTAAAACTATAGATAATAATAACTGTATATTTGATACAATATGAAGCAAGAATGAAGATACAGCATCATCCAGTGGAAATTAAAAGAATGAGACCTTGAGATAAGGTCATAAATAAACATTACAAAAATAATAGTACTAGAATTACATGCATATAGGTGCTGAATTAGCACCTAAAGAATTGAAATTCATATAGTAAAAACTCTATACTCCACTAGACAGGGAAAATCCATTCGATGGCAGCCCTTAGTATGCAGCTTAGCTTAGGGTGGGTTTCCAAACTATATTAACAGCTTTAGAATCACTTATTTTCAAAATTGTGAGTAAAGTAAGTGATTCTCAGCTATTTTTTTAGAGTTTGCAAACACTACTACCTTAGAGTGGGCGTGTTCGCCTTCCGCTTGCTCGTCCACAGAGGAGTGCATTCTTGGGGATGGGGTACTCATCTCTCAAGGACGTGGAGGTCGTGTAAACTCTCAGATAAAATTGTTGTCCCAAGTACTGTCGAACCCAGTTCTCCGATCTCAAGTTCCACATTCCCACATTATCGAGGGGCAAATAAATCGCAGACCATGAGTTTGGATACACCTGACATCAACCACAAGATTATAAGATAAACTGCGTAAAATTGTTTAAACGGGCCCCTAGTTTTGTAGTCTAATAACTTAAGGGCATGTTTGCTTTGTTGGATTAAGAGGGATGAATACTTTTATCCCATTTATCGAGATGGTGAGAAATTGAAATGGACTTTCACCATATAATTTTTTAAAAGAATTTCTGGTTCTTTAAAATTTCAGGAATTGAGAGAAGATGTTGACGGTTTGAGAAATTGAGAAGAGTGAAGGGTTTGAGAAATTAGAAGAGTGAAGACTTAAATGAATTCTAAATTTTGAAGCAAAAAGTGGTGGGTGAAGTACATGTTTTCAAACACTTCTTTTGTTGTAGATTGTGGAAAAAAATTGGGTAATTTTATGTATTTATCTTTAAACATGTGCATAGAAGACCTTTAGATGAAAAAAAAACTGTGACAAATGACATTTACACATAACATAAATCAGAGCATGTGTCTCGACTCTCGACCCAACACTAGTGAAATATGGTCTGTATGTGCTTCGTTGTTACCTGAACTGTGCACCGGGAGACTGCATCGCGAAGATTGTACGAGCTTCTACTAGCTGAAGTCCATTGCCCTCCATCCATTCTAATTTAGATAATATCAAATCAGCAAACAAACAGGAAAGACTATCCTAAAACTAACTAGTAAAGAAAATTATGCATGCATGAATGCACAAATGCAGAGTGTATAAGAACTCACCCTACTACAAAAAAGGAGTAGCCACTAAGGTGATAGCTCTGCACAATATCTTCACCGTTCTCAAAAACAATTTCGATATAAGCTCTGTAGTCGACTCCCAGCACTGATGTATCTTGGTATATTCCTCCACCAGTTGGAGCATCAGATATGCTCCCAACGCGAAAAACTCCGTCTATTTTGAAGTAATCGGCCACTTTCAGAGGTGTATCAGCCGGAATAAACGACACACTGTTGAGTGCATACCTCTGCTTATTGTTAAATTGACCTGCAGAGCTTGCAACCCTAATAGTTTTTGTTGTGTTTATCATTCCATAGTGGTACGAGCCTTGTGGGTTTGGTCTCGGGCCACTTGCTGTAAGATTAGTCCTGAAATAGAAAATAATCTTGTAAGACAAAAACTTGTATAACGTGATTTAAAGAAATTTTATGGTGAATTCGGTAATACTGTACAGATGGTCTAGTGATTTTGAGAAAAGAATAACACATATAATCAAACATTTTTAAAAGTGATACTCACGCGAATTCCCAATTTTGGCCCCATAACTTGTCTATTGTCCAATTTTATCCCCAAATTAAATCATCACGTGGCATTTTGTAACATAAAACGGCACCATTCTCAATTTTCCAGCGATTATGGGCCCAAAATTGGATAACTTTTTAATATTGGAACTAAATAGAAAAGGTTATATCTTTTGGGACCGAAACTTGACAGTAGACAAGTTGGGCCAAAAATCTTTTTAACTTCACTATTTTATGACAGTTTTTTCATACGATCGTGAATTTTAAGCAATGTACCTGATGGAACGAGCTTGGTTGAGGGACCAATCGACCTCAATGGTTGGGCCACCGGGTAGTGGTCCAGAGGCGGGGCCGTTTGAGTTAGCATAACGGAGATAGCCAGTGGTGGTCAGGACGGGGGTGGTGAAACGGCTAGAGACGACAATGAAGTAGTCATGAGGTGGCTGATCAGCTGTTACAAGAACTGACATGCATTGTCCGAGATGAATGTCTAGGGAAGAATAACCGATTTGTAGAGTGTGTGTTCCTTCGACTTCAACGAGTTTCATCTTGTGTCCTTGAATTCGAAAGTTGAGGGAGTTTTGCAACCCGACGTTGCATATTCTGAATCTGTATGTATTTCCTGGTATATATGACGATGACATTGTTATATCTCCCTTTTGTCATTCAGTGTTGGCTGATCCAACTTTTTAATATAACTTATATTTCCAGTCAAAAATAAAAATGAAAGAGATGAAACACCTTGTTGAAGGGTGAAAGACGTGGAATTAGAGCTATGGCCATTGATGAGTATTCCATCAGGGAAAGGTAACTTGTTTCCTCCATCAAGAATTGCCCTCAACGACTGCAAATTTGAACATTAACACGCCTTTCAGAAAATAAACAAACACTGTAAACCAGTTTTATATTTGCATTTTTTTTGTATTTTTAAACAGTATTAGTTGTTTCATTCAAGAGTATTAACTGTTAACTATAAAGTGGTAGTTGTTAATCAGTCGTGCACTAAAACTATTCTACACAAAACCAACTCCAGAAAATAATGAATATGTAAGAGACCATTTATTCAGTACATAGTTTAGTGTCGTATTTTATTTTACCTATGCATGATAAGTGTATAACAAACACAATGCTGCATATACCCCAAGCATGGATGATTGACAACATATAAGATTTTAAGGGAATATCTTACAAACTGAAACAAAAGATTGAAACTGCAAGGATTCATACCAAAACTATTGCAGATTTGTCCATCAAAAAGATTTCAATGATATACAATTAAATATTTGTTATCATGTTCAACTTGAATGTCATCAAATGTAGTGTCACAACTATACTATTTCTTTCTATCATCCAAATTATCTTACTTAAAGTTGCTATGTTGAAAGTAGTATTGCTACACCAATTATTGATAATGTTGTCGGAAAAAAATAAATCAATCGGACAAAAAAAGTTCACCAAATCCTTGTTAAATTTCTTACGGGCCCAACTGGATCAGAGAAGAGCCAGCTGTTAATGGGCCAACAGGGAGAAAAAATGGATCAAAGGTTGCAGATATTGAGGGGCCACTAAGCTACCGACACTCAAAAGAGAGAAGAATGGACTGCAGATAGTAAGGGGCCCACTAAGCTACCGACACTCAAAATTGCAAAAGCCCATGATCCATAATGACATGGCACTAAGAAATTCTTGTGAGAATTGTATACGTATTTTTTAAATTACAATGTTCACAAAGATGAATTTAAATTTTTTAGGTGAAAAGATAAGCATAAACAATACTGTATATTCTTAAATAAAATACATTTATATTTGAAGTTGTCCAATGCATTATGTTAAGTACTAATGTTTTAAAATAATTTTACCTCTATTTTTTAAAGCTCAACTTCCTAGGCGATAGAATTAACCTATTATCCCATGTCCCATTTAATTGCAATTCTATTGCACTTTTCAATATTAATTAATTAGATAAAAAAAATTACCCTTAAAACCACTAAAAAGTCTTTAAAGTCTTGTGTAGAATTCTTAATATGTGTGCATTTGATCCAGAACAACATATATATTGCATTAGTGGGAGTATCATATCATATAAAAACCGAATAAAATAAAATAAATTTATAAAAAATTAAATACTCCAGTTAAAAATGAAGAACATCTTGAATATTTATCCAAGGAAAAAAGAATAAGTGAAGGACTTACAGTGTGATTAGCAGAGTACCAATCTCCAATCAAAAGGGTGTAATCATCGGTAGGATTGGGAAAAGGGACAGGGATTAGAGGCCTACTTAGGATTTTAATCCCTCCAAATCCTCCAGCAGCTTTGTGAAATCCCAATGATGGAAAATAGAAGAAGCTTCCAATTTGATCCTTCATTTGTAGAATGTATGTGAAATTCTTCCCGGGTGGAATTGGGCATGTTGTTCCATATACCCCATCTTCATATGAATTCCTCCTATTTTGAATCCCATTCCTGTAAATATAAAATAATATAAGTAAATATAAATATTAATTTTTACGAAATTTATAAATATTCGTAAAAAGTAAAGCACACCACTATTAATGTAATCAGTGTAGAGACAATTTATCCTCCAACATATCCGAGACATAGAGAGGAAAAAAAATTCATTCTCATTTTCATTAAAGAATTTCCCAATCAAGGACTCCGGAACATGTACATTTTGGCGTATTGATCTAAGGAATGATGCAAGGATGTAAGAACGTATATTCCCCTAAAGAAAAGAGCATAATACTATGTTGAAATTTATCATAAAACTCGACTTTGTACCACAAGTGGTTGAGAGGTTAGAAAAATACTCCAGCAATTACTACAAACAAAAGTGAAATTTGACAGCTGTATTGGAGGCAAGATAACATGTGTTCAGCCTTATGCCCCTGACAAAAACAGATCCAAACACGTTCCCCCATACAAATCTAATTAAGTGGGATTATTGACATAATCCAAATATCTAAATTATTGTTCCCTTCCACAAATTTTTTTTTTTAAAAACACTCAGTTTTTGCTTTTTTTAAAATGAAGAAAATTAAAAGAAATGTGTTCCAAAATTAAATCATTGCAAAGGGTTTATCCTAAATAATACCTCAACTTATAGTGCCACAAATCCATACAAATCCTAATTAAACCCAATGTACTGTTTCGAAAATATATACTCTATATTAAAAAAATTATAAGAAAAATTATTATTATGATAAGGGCCTGGTCATTTATGACAGATTTATTTTGTACTCATTAGACAACTTGATTAATACTTAATTATTGATACAGTAATCACTAATAGCTGAAATCAAATCAAACAAATGCACAGGAAAAAGTGCTGCTTCTTGACATATGTACGATGCAAACACCCCATGTGACTTCTCTTTCATTTCTGAAATCCATGTGATTTTCATTTCCAATTATTTATTTGACAGTATATTTGAAAATTTTGTTTCAATTCAATGCGAAGTGAACCATACCTTAAAAAATACCCCAGAATAAATAATAGGACACGATAATTTTAAGGATAGATGATACGAGACGTAGAGAATAAGGGTATCATATGTAAACTGTAAACTTTACGGGTTGAGTACCCCCTGTACTCGTGTGAAATACAATCTTTTACCGTTTCAAAAAAAAAAAAAATAGGACACGATAATTTTAAGTTATCACAGCAATTAAATAAAACTACAAATTGAATGTAAAGTGTTTTTTTTTGGATATCAATGGCAAAGCCCTTAACAAAATTAAGGGCATATATATCTAGTTTTATTACAAAAACTTGTACAGATGAGGCGTGATATTCTTATAATATTTTGAATATTCAAATTTTAATGCAAAAGTAGGTATAAGTAAATTCAAAGAGTTTGATATTGAGATTTGAGAGTGAACCAATTTTGCAGTATGAACTTGAACCAATTTGATTATACTTTATGAAGCACTCAATGGGGGTATATGATTGTATGAACTATAGCAAGTAAATATGTAAATTAAAAAAAAAATCTTAATTTAAATTTATGTCACGGAACAATTCACATAAAACATTTTCACCCCGAAAAATTTTCAGGTTTTACAGTACTGTAATATGTACTCCTAGTTCATAAAAAAAATTAAAGGCTTGGAATTTATATTATTGTACTCACTTGGTACAATAAATATTAGGTTGACTTGGAAAAGTGCAATTATTGGAAACCATGCCCTAGTAGGTGAAAATTAAATATTGCTATTAATGTTACTAGGAAAAATAAAATAAATGGTAAAATAAAATTCAGGACCTTGTGTTTAGTTCATAAGCACGTGTCCTTTTTACTCCCCCATGAACACCGACTAATAATATTTTTTTATTAAAAGAAATTATATTCATAAAATTCAAACGTAATAAAAAACAAGTAGTAGTCCAGTATATTCCAAAGTGATAACCGTCCTTTGCTTAACGCAGAAGAAAAGCAGGCTTAGTTGTTAAAGGACAAAAATGGTCATCATAACAAAGCAATTAAGCCATAAAGCCGGCCCTCAAATATTTTAGATTAATCTCAATTCTCAAATTGTTCATTTCATAGTGACAATTTATCATAATAAATGAGATTGAAAAATTAAATAAATCCTCTAGTATACATTTTCACCAAGTATCAATAATGCGCACAGGAAACACAGATTAAAACCGTAAGCAGTTGGAGAGAGAGAGAGAGATGTTACCAGTGGATAAGGAAAGGCTCGTCCAAGCTGTTGAACACATTGACGATGATATTGTCATTTGTAACAGAGTAGATATCAGGACCTGGAAACTGGCCATTTATCAAAATTCCCTGAACAAAAACAAAAAAAATGGTGAAATCTGGTTAATGTGTTTCTCCAAATCGCGAAAATACCAAAAGTAGAGAGGGGGAGAGAGAGAGCGCACCTGTTGAGGAAGACCGAGAGGCCAGATGGTACCATAAGTGACATTCCAATTGAAGAATCGGTAGGGATCTTCGGCTGCAACTATGGCGAAAGCCAGAAATAAAAGCGCGAATCTCAGCGGCATTTTTGGAAGAAGATATAGTGGTGTTGTGTTTGGTATAGGTGATTTATAGGTGAATGTGGGGTTTCTAGTGTTGTAAAGGGTGGGAGAGTGGTCTTGGCGTTTGAGGAGATGATGGAGGATTGGGGATATTTAAACATACTACTACACTGGCACACTGCTCAAAGAAAGCCGTGTTTAGCTGTCAAAATACTTAATTAAATTAAATTTCGCCTAATATACGAAAATACACTCGTGTACATAAGACAAGCATCATTTTAAATTTAATTTAAATTGAGTTGGATACGTACAAATTTACATAACATTGCTTGTATAAAATGAGAGTTGTATAGTAATTCATCCTGCAAGATAGTTATGATTTTTTTAGTTTATTCTTAATTATAGTCACTTCTGTATTCAAAATATACAAATTGTTTAAAATATTCCTTTTTAATACACTTATTTATTTTGTCACAAAATTATTTTTGTATTTAACAATAAGGGGATGTTTGTTTAGGAATTTTGAGAATTTTGAAATTAAAATTTTAAAATCTAGTGAATTTTAAAATTCTAATGTTTTTTATATTTTGTGTTTGTTTTGAGATTTATGTAGGGTATGATTTAACTTTATATATAAGATTACAGTTTTATATGTATTGTATAGGGTTTGTAGTATTTATAGAGTTGACTTTTATAGAATTTATAGAATATGATTTTAAAATCAAATTTTCAAACTATATAACAGGGTGGAGTTTCAAAATCTCAAATCTAAATTTTCCATCCCAAAACAATATCCCCTGAAAAAATAAATTAATTGATCAATAACATGATAATTTTTGTGGGGTAGAGGAAGTAACATTAGAGAATTACTAATATAGATTAATTGATTTTATAATTTGTCTATAAATTTAAATTTTTAAATAAGATTAAATTATTTTATACCAAAAGCAATTCCACCAAGTAGAGTTGATAATTCAACTCACAAATGAACTCACAAATGAAGTATTATAGAGTTAATAAAAATTAATTAATTTCACACATTAATCATGATATTAAATTGAGAATCATATCTATGAGTGAGCTTTTATCATTATGAGTTTAAGTATTTGTAGACACCTAAATTTTAAATTCCTTTGGACCTCTAAAGTCCAGTAAATCAAGACGGGCCTCTAAAGTCCGGTAAATCAAGACGGGCCTCTAAAGTCCCATAAATTCAAGACGGACCTCTAAAGTCCAATAAAGCAAGACGGGCCTCTAAAGTCCCATAAATGAAGATGGGCCTCTAAAGTTCAACAAACAAAATTGAGCCCAAATAGGGTATTCTTAGCCCAAGTAATTCAAAATTTGAATTAAGCCCCTTCGATTCGGCGTTTCTTCAAGGCATTCTTCGTGCAAAGCGGCGAAAAGCAGCGTTCGAGTGGAGATCAAGGTGTTAAGCCCCCTTCGATTCGGCGTTCCTTCAAGGCGTTCTTCGTGCAAAACGGCGAAAAGCAGCGTTCGAGTGGAGATCAAGGTGCTAAGCCTCTTCGATTCAGCGTTCTTTCAAAGGCGTTCTTCGTGCAAAGCGGCGAGAAGCAGTGTTCGAGCGGAGATTAAGGTGCTAAGCCTCTTCGATTCGGCGTTTCTTCAACGAGGAGGTGATTCGTGGATCTTCAACGGCGTTCGTCCCGGATAAGTCCCGAAGGTCCCGAAAAGTCCCTAAAATCAACGTGTAATCCAAAATACGGCGTCAAGCCCTTGGATTAACGTTACAAAGTCCCAATTTCAAGAACGATCTTCAACGACGTTCATCACAAAAGTCCCTAAAATCGACGTGTAATCCAAAATACGGCGTCAAACCCTTGGATTAACGTTACAAAGTCCCAAGTTCAAGAACGATCTTCAACGACGTTCATCACAAAAGTCCCTAAATTCAACGTTTAATCCAAAACATACGGTGCTAAACCTTTGGATTAACGTTATAAAGCCCCAAATACAAGACCGGATAGGATTCGGCTGCGGATCCAACTCCAGAAGTTTCAAAAGTGCTCAAGAAATTCAAGAAGAGAGAATCAGAGGAGCAAATTAGAGATTGTAACCCACAAATACTCGGTTTTAATCCGAAATTAAATAAAATCGTTTACCATTTTCGCGTTTTTATATTTAATTCACGAATTTGTGTTTACAAATTGGCACGCCCAGTGGGACTATCTCTACCTCTCATCTCTACTCTTCAAGCAAATCAAGTCACGACGATGGCGCCAATCAAGATTAAGATCAAGAGAGGCATTGCATCTGGATCAACTGGCGTCGACTTTGAAGACGTGAACGTAATCACAAGAAGTATGTCAAGGAGCTCCAAGTCATCCGCTGCTTCAAAGAAGAATATTGAAGAGGGTCCACCACCCAACACTGCGAATGAGGAGAACAATCCAGCATGTTCCCCTACTCGTTCCACAGCAAGCTCGTCAGATTCGAGCACAGCCTCAGCAATGGCGACAGACACTACGACTGTTGAGGAGCAATTGGCAAGCTTAACTCGAGCTATAGAAGGACTCACGAAACATGTCCAAGAACAAGATGTTCAGATTGCTAAGCTGGTGAGCAATGTAGACAAAGGGGAGTCAAGCCGTGCTAAAGGAAAGCAAGTCGAAAGGCATGATGTTGAGATATCCGGTGAACGTCATCAGATGGAAATTAACCCGACTCTTAAGGAGTTACAAGTCTCTCCCGATGGTTTGGTGCCTATTGACCGGTTAAAAGAAATCATACTCGGAGCAATAAAGGATAAGTTCGAGGAAAATCCTAAGTCTTCCTTCACCTACAACAAGCCTTACACTAAGAGGATTGACGGTTTGAAGATGCCAGCTGGTTATCAACCTCCAAAGTTGCTGCAGTTCGATGGCAAGGGTAATCCAAAGCAGCATATTGCTCACTTCGTAGAGACTTGCAACAATGCCGGCACTTACGAAGATCATTTGGTGAAGCAATTTGTGCGCTCTTTAAAGGGAAATGCATTCGATTGGTATATTGATTTGGAGGCCAGTTCGATAGATAGTTGGGAGGAAATGGAGCAGGAATTTCTCAACCGATTTTACAGCACTCGAAGAACGGTTAGCATGATTGAATTGACGAACACTCGTCAATCAAATGAAGAGTCGGTGATCGATTACATAAATCGATGGAGGAATCTAAGTCTAAATTGTAAGGATAGATTAACTGAAACTTCAGCAATCGACATGTGCATCCAAGGAATGCAGTGGGGCCTTCGGTATATCCTTCAAGCAATTCGACCAAAATCATTCGAGGATTTGGCTACTAAGGCTCATGACATGGAGTTGAGCATGTCTACAAGTGGAGTTGAAGAGTTATCATCCCAAGAATGGGGGCAAAGGAAAATAAGTTTGAAGGAGTGGCAACAAAAGCAATATCAATTTCTGGACTCAGATATCCCTGAAATATTCGATGACCTGATCAAGAATGATCTCATCGAACTGCCAGAAATGAAACGACCCGACGAGGCTGGGCGAACGGATGACCCAAAGTATTGCAAGTACCATCGATTGGTAGGACATCCGATCCAAGATTGTTTTATACTTAAAGAGAAAATTATGCAGCTAGCCAAAGAAGGGAAGATCTTGCTAGAAGAAATTGAAACAACGACAAATCACATCACAATTGAAGACAGTCAAATGAAGGAAGTTTACGCAAATGGCGCCTACAAATTGATTTCTTAAGACGGCGTATATATTGCTCCATAAACGCACGAGCCTAAACTGCTTTTTGCTCCATGATGCACGAGCCTAAACTGCTTATTGCTCCATAAACGCACGAGCCTAAACTGCTTTTTGCTCCATGATGCACGAGCCTAAACTGCTTATTGCTCCATAAACGCACGAGCCTAAACTGCTTATTGCTCCATAAACGCACGAGCCTAAACTGCTTTTTGCTCCATGATGCACGAGTCTAAACTGCTTATTGCTCCATAAACGCACGAGCCTAAACTGCTTTTCGCTCCATAAACGCATGAGCCTAAACTGCTTGTTGCTCCAAGAACGCACGAGCTTAAACTGTTTGTTACTCCATGATGCACGAGACTAAACTGCTTATTACTCCTGGTCCGCACGAGTATAAACTGTGTACGACAACCATCAAAGTTAAAGAATAGTCACTCATGGGCTCGCATGTGGGAAATCATTCGAAAGAAATTCGCAATTCGTCCACATCAAAGACAAACGTTCTCGTGAACGAAATGCGAGGGGGCAATTTGTAGACACCTAAATTTTAAATTCCTTTGGACCTCTAAAGTCCAGTAAATCAAGACGGGCCTCTAAAGTCCGGTAAATCAAGACGGGCCTCTAAAGTCCCATAAATTCAAGACGGACCTCTAAAGTCCAATAAAGCAAGACGGGCCTCTAAAGTCCCATAAATGAAGATGGGCCTCTAAAGTTCAACAAACAAAATTGAGCCCAAATAGGGTATTCTTAGCCCAAGTAATTCAAAATTTGAATTAAGCCCCTTCGATTCGGCGTTTCTTCAAGGCATTCTTCGTGCAAAGCGGCGAAAAGCAGCGTTCGAGTGGAGATCAAGGTGTTAAGCCCCCTTCGATTCGGCGTTCCTTCAAGGCGTTCTTCGTGCAAAACGGCGAAAAGCAGCGTTCGAGTGGAGATCAAGGTGCTAAGCCTCTTCGATTCAGCGTTCTTTCAAAGGCGTTCTTCGTGCAAAGCGGCGAGAAGCAGTGTTCGAGCGGAGATTAAGGTGCTAAGCCTCTTCGATTCGGCGTTTCTTCAACGAGGAGGTGATTCGTGGATCTTCAACGGCGTTCGTCCCGGATAAGTCCCGAAGGTCCCGAAAAGTCCCTAAAATCAACGTGTAATCCAAAATACGGCGTCAAGCCCTTGGATTAACGTTACAAAGTCCCAATTTCAAGAACGATCTTCAACGACGTTCATCACAAAAGTCCCTAAAATCGACGTGTAATCCAAAATACGGCGTCAAACCCTTGGATTAACGTTACAAAGTCCCAAGTTCAAGAACGATCTTCAACGACGTTCATCACAAAAGTCCCTAAATTCAACGTTTAATCCAAAACATACGGTGCTAAACCTTTGGATTAACGTTATAAAGCCCCAAATACAAGACCGGATAGGATTCGGCTGCGGATCCAACTCCAGAAGTTTCAAAAGTGCTCAAGAAATTCAAGAAGAGAGAATCAGAGGAGCAAATTAGAGATTGTAACCCACAAATACTCGGTTTTAATCCGAAATTAAATAAAATCGTTTACCATTTTCGCGTTTTTATATTTAATTCACGAATTTGTGTTTACAGTATTATTTACGGTAATGACTATATAAATCTTAATATGATATTTTTTGAAAGACGATTTTATGTATTAGACAGATTATAAGTTAATGAGTCATATAATATACTCCCTTCGTTTCAGAGAAAACTTTCCATGAGTTTTGGGCATGGGAGGTTAAAAAACACTTCATAATAGAATTAGAGGTGAAGAGAGAAAAATGCAATGAAATGTGAGAGAGAGTAATTTGTAAAAAAAAAAAAAGAATGAGTAACTTTGAAATGAGTATTACTTCATATAATAATTATTTGCATATATTGTGACGTGCAATTAGTGATGAAAAGAGATCATACATATTGTTGCGGGAGAGAAAAAATGAAGATGCATAGGTCATGGCAAGGGAGTTGCGGATCTAGAATTCACAACTTCTTTATTTAATGAAAATTAAATATTGCACACATATATTTAACCTCATATAAATATAGTTATATTTTTCAACATTTTTCCTTTTTAAGCACTATTACAAATTAAGTAAGTCTCTTATGTAAATCAAGATAAACAAAAAATACTATATGCTACAATCTAACTTTTAAGAGCACTCTTGTTGTGCACCTAAGAATAAGAGTGAAGCGAAAAGCTAGATAATATAATGAAGTGTATGTTAAATTATCACAAAATTGTGAAATTCGTAGATCATCAAATAAAGGAAATAAATAAATATAATATATATATTTTTAAAAAAAAAAGTGTGGATGGTGGGGTCTAGGGAGAGGGGAAATGGGACCAGTGGTCTCCCACATGCATTGTTTGTGATGGAAGGAATTTTCGACGAAGGCTGTTTAAAAAAACGCGACATTTGGGGAGGAGAAGTTTGCATGTGAGTGTTGACTTCTGAATCCATGACTATTGTTTTCTCATCTTCTTTTCACATTGCCGGGCAATCTCTATTTAAAATAAAATAATTCAATATAAAAATATTTTAAGTAAATTAATCAAACCAAAACTAGTTGTTCTCTTTAATCCATTTTTTATTATTATTATTCCTTGGTACTTGTTTTGATTATTTGCAATCCAAGCCAATGTCCCATGTGCACCCTAGCTTAGTTTGTGCCTTCCATTCAAGTACAATTTGTAGATTACAATATATACAAAGGCTAGGGCAAGTATCCTTCTTACAGTTTAAATTTATATCTTATCATGGTAGTAGACTAGTAGAGCTTGATATAAATTATCTACACTAAAAAATAGTATAAGATTAATGACTATTGGAATGACAATACTCACAAGAAAGAATCCATTCACAAAGAAAGAAGAATGAATATTGATATCAACAAAATGTCACCCCTGGACCGCCACGGTCGCTTCCATGTCGTACTCGAATCGAACAAGCAAAAACACATCAAAGGGACATAGGCTCTAGTTAGCCAACCATATAAAAATCTGTCTTTGAAAAATGATCAGAAGTATCAGTGTATATCTCAAAGTAATACAAAAACTGGAGGGAGAAAAATACAGATGTTGAATATGCAATGGGACCTGGTCTGCTAGTATATACAAGTAAAGAGCTTCAAACATATTAGTATTTCATTTCATAATTAATTTCATTGATGCATGGAGTATAGTACTCATGTTTTCTTCGGTTAAATCCAAATAATTGTAATAAATCTTACACAATTTTTCAATATCACAAAAAATATATCTTCGCCTAGCTGGAAGGTGAAGATATATGAAAGGGACTTCACGTGGAGAAAGAAGCCATAAGTAAATCTGCTGTGCCCATGAATTGACACAATGCTTAGTTATACTAACTTCCCACCACCAAAAGTTAGTTAATTAGAAGTCGAGTGTTCCACATTGCTTGCTCGATAAACCGTTTGTTCCGTTAGTTTCTTTCGCCTCCTTGCTGCGCTCCTGATCTAAGCCTCGACTCCTTCCAATGCCCAGCTTAGGCAAACCCCGATTTAGTCCCTCCAATAAAACACATGCTTTGCACCATTTCTGCATATATTTTAACACATATCACACCAAAATCCAAACTGTGCTTAGTATAATTCGTAAAAGAAATATACAAAAATAAAAGAAACGTTGGAAACCCCAAATTTAAACAAAAACTTGTATATACCAGATGAACCACACAACTCAAATACAATTTTAAATAGAATTAGTTGTTTTGTCAAATGTATTAGTTTGTTAGTATTAATTGTTTTCACCGAGATGTATTAGTTGTATTCACTGAAAATTATTAATTGTGTACATTTGCATCGTACAACTGGTGTACCAGAGTGTTACTCCACAAACTTAGCCCCTTGTGATAAAAAAGAAAAAAAAAAAAATACAACATTTATGCCACAACTTATAATTTCATTCACTTTGTCGTCATAACTTCCAATTATGCTTTAATTTTTGTGGTCTAGACTGGGTAGAACAACCTGTTTATTATGGACCAAGTTGGTGCAGGTAGAACCGTTTTGATTTTTGTTGGTACAGGATAAGGTGGAAAGACTTGTGTTTTGATGGTACGAGAGGATGGCTGGACAAAATATGATACCCTTAGTTAAATCCGTATGAGGCTCAAGTTGTGGCTAAAAAATTCCTTTCATAAGTGGCTAAGAACACAAGTTTTAAAATGCACAAGACAATGATATTAGCCACATTTCAATTGCACCAAACAGTTCTAAAAACTCGCAACCCTACACAATAGCTCTATAGAAGTTTATCAATTAATTTTGAAGGGACTTAAAACCAGATTGTGAAATGTTTATTATAGCTGTGGTCATTAGCACATGCTGGTTAGGACTCAGGAGAGACGATTTAAAATAAAGTGAAGAAAGTAAATCTTGAAGGACGGGAATGTACACTGTTACCTTTATTCTTATGTTAAAAAAACACCTAATTTGGCAGTGATTACTGATTTGAATGCAGGACAATTCGATTAAAATCATACTGCTTGAATTATGAACTGTTCTAGAGACGATTAAGCAGGGAAAAAAAAAAACATGTTTTGTGCAAAAAAATAATGCAAGACAAAGAGACAGGCTAATTATATTGATATTTGGGGAAGCAGTCTCACCTGGCTAGAAATGTAACCACATTTCTCACAAATTCCCTGCTCTGGCATTTTTGTAGAAGTAGAGATCCTAAAATCTTCACCTGATGTTATAATGTCAAGTATAGCTCTTGGCCTGAAATGACAAACGCGATAAATAATGTCACACTGAAACAAAAGAAATACAACAAAGACTACACATGAGTGTGGAAACACATAATAAGGACCTGATCCTCTCTAAATCTTTAATAAATTCCCGAGCAAAACCACGATAAGCATTTGGGGAGTAAATGCCTGCAATTTCAGAGGGCAATAAAACTTTAAGCAATAAAGCAATTTGAATAATTTGGAAATTCACAATTGGTAAAATATCCACTAGATAGAATCTCTACATCATAGCTTTCTAGTCCTCTGCCTCTTTTCGAATACTCCCTCCCCGTTTCTAATTATCTGTCTGTTTGTATCCAAAATGGCATTCCCACTTATTTGTCACTTTGCTGATATCAACAAAAAAATTGCAATTTTTCCCACTAAACCCCTAATAAATACTCCCTCCGTCCAATTTTATAATTCCCACTCTCCTTTTTTTAGTCTTTTCAATTTTATAATTCTCATTTCCTAAAAAGGAAATACTACTACAACACACTACTTTATCTGTACACACCCACTTTATACCCCACATATCCGCTTTACACATAAATTATCAGTTTCCTTAAAAACTCGTGCCCAAACAAATGAGAATTATAAATGTGGATGTAGGGAGTACTAGTTATCTTCTTGTAGCTATAAGATCATCAGGTAGTAATAAATAAGGTATAATAGTCTTCTGATATCCTAATTAATGAAAAATTGGTTTGTTTGAATGGATAAAATCAGTCAGATAATTAGGAACGGAGGGAGATAGTAAGAGATAAAGGAGCACAAGGATCTAAAAGGAAAGCCATAATATGCTTAAATAAAAAATAAAATTACAAAGATTGAAAAAAATTAAAATACAAGGAATGCAGTGATACTTACACTCAGTAGAGAAGTAATCCAGCCGTTTGAAATATGCATACGTGAGAGCAGGTTAAGGGTGCCATCAGTTAACAAGTGAAATGCGCATAAATTACTACTAAAATAGTTGTTACTTGTTAGAAATACAGAATTAACAAAGAGGATAAACCATACAAAAAGGATATATTACAATTTCCTTTTCATAAGTGTACTTAAACGGCTTGCATCTTGGAATAGGTCCATCTTCACCTGTGGTTATTGAGGTGCATCTACTCAGCCTGGAATGTTCATAATAAAATTCCCATTCATCAATGAAGCTGATAAAGAACATGAAGAGCAAGAAACTGCCTACTTTCAAGATCTTAAGACAATGTTTGTTTCGGATGTTAAAAAGTAGTTTTAGGATTTGCAAATCTAAATCAAGTTCTACTTCGGGATTTCGAAATCCAGTTTAAAAAGCCCACCAATACAACACTGATAAATTTACTACCACACTTTCCAATACAATCAATTTTGTTTCCTTAACACTTTAATATATTTAAAATCATAACTCACATCATCCAATCATTACAATCACACCCAACAACAATATAAAGTTGCAACATCATTCCCGCTTACACATTGATTAGACATAAAGTAAAACTCACCCTATTTAAAATCCCAAAACAAACACATCTTACTAATTATTAGAATTTCAAAATTCCCTAGATATTAAAAGCCAGTTTTCAAAGAATAAACCCAAAACAAACAGCAGAACACATTACCTGGCAATGTCGCCTCTTAATATGTTTAAGAGGACTGTTTCAGCAATGTCGTCTGCATTATGCCCCGTAACAAGCTTGTCTACTTTCAAAAGTGCAGCACCACGATCAAGGGCCTTAAACACATGTCATTGTGAAATTCGCATAACTAAGTTCCGTTTAAGACAATTCAAAATCAAGAAAAACTCCACAAGTAAATTAATTACAACTAAAATTATATATTCTTCCTTTTATTATCTGAACTCTCATCACTTTGTTCTGAGTAAAAGGTTACTTTAAAGGCAGTAACTTACATGGTCATTGTTAACAAGTAATATTAGGATAGGTATATATGCTGAAAATAGGAACATAATAAAATACAAAGTTTTATAAGACAAATAAAGCAAAGAAGATGAAGGGTGTAGTGATATATTTGAGTAACCAAACCTAATAAACAGGAATTTTATTACCTGGCGACGAAAAACACCACAAAATGTGCAGTTGTTCTTCAGTCCTATTTGCTTCACAATCTCATCCATCGTCCACCCATATAAATCTTTATATGAAACAACTTTGAGAGGTAGTCCATACTGAATGAGCAGAAAAAAACGATTAGCCAGTTTCAAGATTTAGTGGAAACGAAACGAGGAATACAAACAATACTGCCTCAATGTTTTAAAAGTAAAAACTAGTAGATTACTCTGGATTAGCCTTAAGGAAGAAAAGGAACAGTGCAAAGTTGAACAGTGTACTTATATAGAAAGGTGAGATTTATTATGCCAATTTCTAAAAATAAGTGAATGAAAGAGAGAATCCTGCAAGCAAGTAAATGTTTATGGTATACCTGGATTTCATTTCTTTTAACAGTTTCAAGCGAATCATCCCTGTAACCAGTGATGCCTTCATCAACTGAAAGCAAGAAAAGGTCCAGGCCGTAATTGTGCCTACGATTCAATTCGGACATTACATAAGCAAGTACAGTAGAATCTGCAAAAAAAAAAAAAATGTTAATCCAAATTAATTACTTTAATCGCCGCGATCAAACTCACTCAACATCCTATTGTAATCACTAGCTGATGGTGATAGCACAATGAATTCAATTTTTCGAGAATTAAACACACATACGGGCGCACAATTTTCTCACCTTTTCCTCCAGAAGCTCCAATAGCTATGCGCTCGCCCGGCTTGAAGAGATGATTATCGACAATTACTCTGTGAATTTCATCTTCGAAAACTTCGTAGAAGCACTCCTTACATATCTGATACAAACAGAGAGAGACGTTCCTTTGAGCAAGGGTTTTTAGAGACAAAGTAAAGCCAACAGAAAAGTATAGCAAAATTATACTTGTTCGAGGGTTTTGGGGCGCTTGAGGGCGGCGCGTTTGGCGTTGCAGATGGTGCAAAGCCTACCACCTCTAGGCTTTGCCGCCGCCGCTACCTCCGACGCCATATCAGCAAAATTTGTGCAACTTCTTTTCTATTTACTCAACTTCTTTTCTACTTACATTTTTTAGTTAATCTATGCCCTTCATTTTTTTTATTCTCATCTACAACTTTTTTTTAACTTTTTTTTTGACAGGTATTCTCATCTAACTTAATTTGGTTGTTTATTTGCAACTATTCAAATATTTAAATTAAATTGCAAACAAGTGTAAATTGGTGATTTATTTTGAAATTAAGCATAAAATAACAAAACACTGCACTTCTCATTGTAATTATCACGTAATTTAAATAAATTAAGCAATAAAATAGCATTATTTACAAGCAATTATTACCTCATTCAACATTGTGCCACTCAAATTCCACTTAACATTGTGATACAATTATAAATCTAAG
The DNA here is from genome assembly GCA_963675135.1 of Galeopsis tetrahit. Taxonomy (NCBI): domain Eukaryota; kingdom Viridiplantae; phylum Streptophyta; class Magnoliopsida; order Lamiales; family Lamiaceae; genus Galeopsis; species Galeopsis tetrahit. The sequence continues at coordinate 18,471,323 of OY776125.1, read as the reverse complement.
TGGAAAGTTGAAACATCTATATTTTAGAAATTTCATAATTAAAATTGAGACGGAGTATGACTTAAGAATGTTTTGATCACCTTTAGCCCAATTGTGAAGCCAATCACAGTGTAGATTTCTTTATCTATTGCTTAACATCTTGATGTAAATAATATCTTTTTTAATGGTGAATTTGATGAGTGATGATAAATTCTACATGCTCAACCACCTGACTTTGAATTTGTACGTGGAAACATAGTATGTAAATTAAAAAGATCTCTTTATGGATTGGAACATGGACATACAAAAGGCTCCATCATCTTAGTCATAGCTCATGTTGATGAACCAATTTCATTAAAAGATTTGGGTATTTGCACTGTTTTTTGTTAATATAATTCTTTTGATTGAGGATCCCCAATTTGGTTGATAATCAGAGTGCTACTATAATAATAATACAACATCACCACTTTTACACAATTAATTTGATATAAAATTATATTTTTTAATACAACATCACTCACCATTACACAATTAATTTGACATAAAATTACATTTTATCCCCACTCAAAATCTCAAAGTAAATACACAATTACTATCCATCAGGATTTCTCTCATCCTACATAATCTCAAAACAAACATAGCTTAAATAATTATGTAGAGGAAACATATGCGACATATTTCGGTGCACCAATAATAATTATGATGCACATATAATTTCATTAATTTGATCATGTATATATACTTGATGTTTCTTACACAAATAGTAACAAATAAAATCATATAAATATATATATATATATATATTACAATTTTGAAAGGATTCTACAATATCTCGACTAATCTACTCATAATCTTCTAGATTTTTTTGTTAATCTTCACAACTTTAGATAGGATACAATATCTCTAACATGACCCCACAAGATGGAGGATCCATATGCTACGATAATCTTGAAACAGAAGAAAATAAATTTTAAATGTAATAAGGACTTAGCAAGAACGTGACATAAAAAGAACGGGATAGAAAAAATATTGTACCAAATACGTGGCAGCGGTAAAGAGAGGAACGAGAGAGGACTGCGACCTGTCCTTCCAATGAAAGAGAAGAGAGGGCGGAAAATTGGGGGGAGGAGAAGGTTCATAACGAGAAAAACCACGAGAAAAACAAAAAGGAGAATGAGTGGAAAATTTAGAATAAGGAGGATAACGAAAAAAAAAGGGAATAAAAGCATCATGATAATGAGCATAAAAATAAGAATAAGGCATAGGCCAAGGTGAAGAAGAAGGGGGAGGACTATGCCAAGAGAAAAGATGAAGAAAATAAACATAATAAGGGAGAAGAGAAAGAGGACAACTATTGGAGAAACCATAGTTAATTTCCTCTGATTTTTTTTTTTCAATGGTGAAGAAGAAAATGGACAATGTGAAAAACAATCAAGAATTGAGGTAGAGTTTCAACTCTATGAAACAAGGGGAGTTTAAAACACATAACAAATTAAGATAAAACAAGGGGATGCATGTGTGTGTGAGAGAGAGTGTGTCATAACGTTACCCAAAAAAAAGACAGAAAGGTGCCGAACAAAAAATTAAATTTTTTGATATTATGTAGAGTAAATATAAACGACATATTTTGGTGTATTGATAATAATTATTGTGCACAAATAATTTCATTAATTTGACCATGTATATATACACAATGTTTTTTGTGCACATAGCAACAAATCAAATCATATAAGAAAATATATAAAAAAAATACAATTTGAAAATGAATTTACAATATTTTGCTTAATCTTCTCATAGTTTTCTATTTTTAATTTTTGTTTTGTTAATCTTCATATGAATACAATATCTCAAACAAATCAATCAATTAGGAGGTTACTTAGACAAATTGAATATTAAATGAATAACCTCCCTCAAATTGAGGGGGCATGAAAAGAATGTGATAGGAGAACAATAATTTATAATTCTTGTGGTCCACGACTGATCAATACACCCTCATACTCGTGATAGTTGTTAGGGGGTATCAAGTTGCATATATTTTCTTAATTTTTATTTATATCATCATAATGTATTGCATTACCCAAAATCAAATGAATGAATTAATCACAATAAAAACAGTTTTGGCATATATTTTAGCTTTGAATCTCTTTACTTTTTAAAAAATATATATATATACTATTATTGATTAAAATTTTAAATTCATGAATGAAAGACTTTAAATATAATTTCATTTTAAGTCGTGATCAATTTATATATATAGAAGCTGTCATATTACATAAGATATGACCATAGATTACAAGAGAGTGTGAAAATTATGTATAAGAATACTTGCAAAAATAACAACGCTATTAAATACGCCTTATACTGATGTTATGCAGCTATTATTACTTAATTATATATTTTTTCAGTCCAAGAATGTGAATTTTTTGAAAATACTTCTTCCAATCTGATGTAGATAAATATGTCGCTCCCTAAGGAGTCGACACGTGGAGACGGGATGGATTGTGGTAACTGTGATTAAGCCAATACGTCAGAGGAACATGATTAATACACCCCTGGGCTTAAGCAGGGGAATCAGAGAAATCAGAGAAATCAGAGTAACTGGGCCTTTGGCCCATATTTGGAGAAATTAATAGGCCTTGGGCTGGGAAAGATTTAGCCCAAGGATGGGACTACAGTCCATTTTTCTTAACCAAGTCAAAAGAATCATTCAAACCCACGAAAATAGGGGTCGATAAGCTGAAGAACCGAGTCTTCAGCGAAAGAGGCCGGGTCTTTAGGGATTTGAGGCCGGACTTATGGAGATGGACCGAAAATCTAGGGAGAAGAAGTCTTCCCCTCTCCGCAGAGAGGGGCCAGGTATAAAAACAAAGTTATTTCCATATTTTGAAGGTTAGGTTCTAAAACATACACATACGTCTTATTCACTTGATACATTCTGATATACGATATACATTGATTTGGAGGACGAACTCCGTTATTCGCCGGAATTTCCCTAGACAACAGGGGAATTCCTCTTTGATTTCGCCTTCGATAAATTCTGACTTGAGCGTCGGAGCTTCTACGCCGGAGGCCCCCTCCGGTGTACTTTTGCAGGTCAATTTTGGACTTACGGGAAGGTTTACACGAAGATTGTTAAAGGCGAACGAGTGATTAAGATCGCGATTAATAGTGCTCGTAAGAGAACGGCCTATATCTGTAAGCGTTCTTTTTCGACGCATCAACTGGCGCCGTCTGTGGGAACATTTCAAGCTAAGGCGTGAGAAAAGTTCCGTACTGATATGGGTGGAGGACAAGATCCAACAAGACAGACAAAGGAGAAAGGAGATTCCACTCCTCCACTTCCTCTTCCTCCGCCCCCTCCAGGGTTTCCCTTAAATCGGAATTTAGGGAAACGTCCCATGGATCACACATCAGAAGATATTCCTCCTCCAGGTTTTCCCTCAAATCGAAATCTAGGGAAACAACCGGTAGACCACACACCGGAGGATATCCCTCCCACTCAGGAAGGAGACACACCAGGTATCTCAGGAGCATCAGGGAGTGGGATCAATAAGGATAACCTTAACACTCAACCAGAACTCTTGACCGTCTCTCGAGATCAGTTGGATGAGATGATAGCGCAATCAGTGGAGAGGATAATTGCTGCTCGAGGACTTCGCCCTCCTGAACCTGTTCATAAGGGCACACGACCAAATCCACCCGAACATGTCATTGATTCGGTCCCAGTCCCTTCCAGGAACGAAGATCTCCCTCGAAACCCAGAAGAGAAAGTACCTTCCCAGGCTGAGAGAAGCGTCCTGGAAAGACCCCTTCGGAGGGATGCAGAGAGAGTCCTTGGGGATATCACCCTGGATACGGGGATGGGAGAAAGCACGGACGACACGTATCAAGGGGCCGTCAGTGATCAGATACAAGCTCTGCGTAAAGAGATGAGGGATATGCAGAGACATATTACTAACAACGTAAGTAAACCCTCTTACACCACTGGATATCAATTTTCATCTACTATTTTACAAGACGAACTGCCCTCTAACTTCAAATCTTTAAATTTTGAATACGATGGCACTTCGGATCCCTATGAGCACTTGATGAGATTTGAGAACGCGGCCTTACTGCACCGGTATGGGGAAGGTGTCAAATGTCGGGTATTTCTGACTACCCTGTCCAAGGCTGCACAGCAATGGTTCACACAGTTAGGACCAGATACTATCCACTCATGGTCCGAATTCAGCGAATTGTTCCTGCACCAATTCGCCAGCGCTAGGAGACAGCCTAGAGCTACCCTTACTTTGTTCAACATGCGCCAGGGAGAGAATGAGAGCTTACGGGCTTTCTTGAAAAGATTCAACCAAGCGGCCTTAGAGGTACCTACAGCCTCCTCGAAGGTTAAAATCAATGCCCTCACCAACGGGTTGCGTGACGGAGATTTATTCACCTCTTTAGCTAAGAAGCCGGTTCGGACTTTTGATGAATTGTTGAGGAGAGCAGAGAAATACCTCACCCTGAAGGAGGTAAGGAAAGCTAAGCGATCGGAGACCCGGGCTATAGTGGGTAATGGAGAAAGGAGGAAAGAAATTCCACTTAGAAGGCCAAGTCCAGAGAGACATCGGAGCTCCAGGAGACTGGAAAACGTAAGAAGAGAGGAAGTTGCACCCTGGAATCCCAGGAGAGGGGCGAAGAGATATACCCCTTTGAAGATAGAGCCAGCCGAAGTCCTAGAGGTGGCAGGGGACCATCCAGATATGAAATTCCCCTACTCAAGAAGCAGGGGTCCCCAAAAGCCAAAGTCAAACAAGTTTTGTAGGTTCCATAACGATTATGGCCACGATACCAACCAATGTTGGCATCTGAAAGATGAGATAGAGAGGATGATTCAGGCAGGCCACCTGAAAGAGTTTATTTTCAGAGATCGACAAGGCCCCAGGGGTCAAAAGAGAAAGGACCCCGAGGGGAAGCAGGAAGACGATAGGAGAGATCAGAGGAAGGGCAATGAGGAACCGCCACCCCCTCCTCAGAAGAGGGGAACTATTCATATGATTATGGGAGGCCCTGCTGATGGGGATTCCTTCAGGCAGAGGAAGCAGAGCGTTCGGTCGCTGAAGAATGAGAGGAACATAGAGCACCATGAAGTGGGAAAGATGGCAGAGGGCCCAGACATCCATTTCGGGCCAGAAGACGCTGGGGAGCCTAGAGAAATTCATAATGACGCACTGGTCATTACCACGGATATAGCAGGATACGATGTAGCAAGAATTTTTGTAGACACTGGAAGCTCTGCCGATATCATGTTCTTGGAGTGCTTCAAGAAGATGGACTTGAATATAAAGCTTAGACCGGTGGAAACAGCTCTGTATGGATTCTCAGGGGGAGCCATTCAACCCCTTGGTTCAGCGTTACTACAAGTAGGGTTAGGAGTTGCCCCTAACCGTCGAGTACAAGTCATAGAGTTCTTGATTGTAGATGTCTCATCTTCCTATAACGTAATAATGGGACGGCCAAGCCTGAATATTTTTCAGGCAGTGATCTCCACCTTCCACATGAAGATGAAGTTCCCTACCTCGGGGGGTGTGGGAGAGATATGTGGCGATCAATACCAGGCGAGGAAGTGTTACGTAGAATCGGTCAGGATAGCAGACAAGGCTGTGTTCCGAGGAATAGAGAGGTTTAAGGGTGGAGACCCTGAGCTGAAGAGACAGAAAGTGGGGGAGCTAATGCAAGAGCAACCCAAAGCTAAAGCGGATGAGGAGTTAATGAGCATCGAGCTCTACCCAGGAAAGGAGGGATTTACAACCAGGATAGGTACGAACATGAATCCTGAACTCCAGAGAAAGATGGTACTCACCCTCCAGGAGAATGCAGACATCTTTGCATTCACGGCGACGGATATGACGGGTATCCCTCCAGAAATAGCAGTGCACCACCTAAATGTGGATCCCAAAGCCAGGCCCGTGAAACAGAAGTTGAGGAACTTCGGTAAAAAAAAGAACCTCATAGTAAAAGAGGAAATCGATAAATTGTTGAATGCAGGGCACGTGAAGAGAGTCCAGTTCCCTGAATGGCTCTCGAATGCAGTGTTGGTGTCCAAGGGAGCTGGCAAGTGGAGGATGTGCATTGACTTTAGGGACTTGAACAAAGCCTGCCCTAAAGACCACTACCCTTTGCCCAGGATCGACCAACTGGTGGATGCCACATCTGGGTTTGAATTACTCAGCATGATGGACGCATATCAGGGGTACCATCAGATCCAGCTGAACCCCCTCGATATACCGAAGGTATGCTTTATAGCGACATGTGGTACTTTCGGTTATGTACGTATGCCTTTTGGACTGATAAATGCAGGAGCAACCTATCAAAGAATGGTAGACTCGGTGTTCCGAGGGCAGATAGGCAGGAACATGGAGGTTTACGTGGACGATATGCTAGCTAAAAGTGTCAAGGCAGAGGGACATATTGACGACTTGAAGGAGATATTTCAGGTAATTCGAGAGAATGGTATTAAATTGAACCCTGCTAAATGTTCTTTTGGAGTAGGGTCAGGAAAATTTCTGGGATATATGGTGACTCAGAGAGGGATAGAAGTGAACCCTGTTAAGGTAAAGGCGGTGCTCGACATGCAACCCCCTCGGAATTTGAAGGAATTGCAAACCCTGAACGGCAGGATCGCAGCTCTCAGTAGGTTCATATCAAGGTCAGCAGAAAAGAGTCATCACTTCTTCAGAACCTTAAGGAAGGGGTCGAAGTTCGAATGGGACGACCAGTGTTAGAAAGCTTTTGAGGAACTCAAGCTTCACCTCGAACAGCTTCCGAAGCTGACAAAGCCCTCTCAGGGAGATGTATTGCTCTTATATCTTTCGGTAGGGGAACACTCCCTGAGCACCGCCCTGATGAAAGAGGAAGGTTCTGCACAGCAACCCATATATTATGTGAGCAAGGTCATCCAAGGAGCGGAAATGAGGTACTCAGAGGTAGAAAAGGCAGCCCTGGCGGTAGTGGTAACGGCTAGGCGATTACGCCCCTACTTCCTCTCCTATAAAGTTATGGTGCGAACTAATTTCCCTTTGAAGCAGACATTAGGGAGAGCAGATTTATCAGGGAGAATGGTCAGATGGGCAGTGGAATTACAGGAGTATGATATAGATTATGAACCCAGGAGAGCCATCAAGGCTCAAGCTCTAGCAGATTTTATTCAAGAGTCTACCAGAGTGGAAGAAGAACAAGGATGGAAGGTATATGTGGATGGCTCAGCATCCGCCTTGGGATGTGGAGCAGGGATATTACTGATTGACCCTGAAGGTCAGGAAGTGCAGGTGGCTGTCAAATTCCGATTTTCCACCTCAAATAATGGAGCAGAATATGAGGCCCTGATCAGAGGAGCTAGCATGGCTGCAGAGTTAGGGGCACAGAAGGTCACCCTGTACTCCGATTCACAGCTGATAGTACAGCAGGTCATGGGGGAGTACCTCGCCAAGGATGAGAGAATGATCACTTATCTAGAAGAGGTAAAGAAACTAAAAAATAAATTCCATACTTTTGAAGTGGTACAGGTACCAAGAGAAGAAAATACGAAAGCGGATGGACTGTCAAAACTGGCTAGTTCCACTGAATTCGAGGGAGACGGAAAGGTAACCCTGTTGGTGGCAGATCAAGTAGCTACGGAAACCCTGATTGGAGAGATAACAGCAGGGGATGATTGGAGGAAAGAAATATGGGAAGAACTGAATAGGGGCCCAGTAACCCCAATGTCCAGAGAGGCAAAAGCTTGGAGAAGGAAGTATTGCATCCTGGGAGGCCAATTGTACAAGAGGTCCTTCACTCAACCTTATTTGAAATGTCTTTCAAAAAGAGAAGCAGAGCTAGTGATCAAGGACATCCATGAAGGTTGCGCATCCAGCCATGAAGGGTACCAGACCATGGTGAAGAAAGTATTTAGGGCAGGTTTCTACTGGCCTAATATAATCAGAGACGCTAGAGAATATGTGAAGAGATGTGAGAAGTGTCAGAAGAATGGACCCTTGATACGGATACCTGCAGAAGAAATGGGGGCTATGTACTCGCCCTGTCCCTTCGCTAAATGGGGAATCGATCTGGTGGGACCCTTCCCCTTGGCACCAGGAGGGAGAAAATTTCTAATCGTAGCCGTGGATTATTTCAGTAAATGGGTAGAGGCTGTGCCCTTGGCTAAAATCGAAGAGGACAATGTAATTATTTTCCTTGCTAGACATATTTGTTGCAGGTTTGGAGTCCCTAGAATCTTGGTTTCCGATAACGGAACGCAATTCAATGGAGAGAAAGTAAGAAGATGGTGCGAGAGATGGAACATCACGCAGAGGTTTACTTCAGTAGCCCATCCCCAAGCTAATGGGCAGGTAGAGGTTACAAACAGGATCCTGGTCGATGGTATTCGAACACGATTGGCAGATGTAGGAGGAAAATGGGTGCAGGAGTTGGACAACGTTCTCTGGTCCTACCGAACCAGCCCTAAGACAGCTACAGGCGAATCTCCTTTCTACTTGGTATATGGAGCAGCAGCAGTGATACCTCCTGAAGCCGGACTCAAATCGCACCGGATCACTTATTTCGAAGAAAAGAGAAATGAAGAATTGATGAGGGAAGCGCTGGACCTAGTAGATGAAGAGAGGGAGATGGCGAGATTAAAAGCAGAAAGGTACAAGAGTCGGATCAAAGCAGCATATGACCGCAGGGTAATCCCTCGCTCCTTTAAAGTTGGGGATTTAGTCATTCGGAGGGCAGATGCTTTGAAGAACACTGGGAAGATGGAACCCAATTGGGAAGGTCCGTACAGGGTCATACAGGTACTCAAAGGTGGGGCATACAAGCTCCAAGACATGACAGGGAAAGAGATACTAAGGCCATGGAACGTATGCCACTTGAAGAGATTTTATGTTTGAGGAAGGTGTAATTCCCCTGCTTCCTTTTTCTTTATGAACAATTTTGAATATTTACTTCTCGTTCGAATAATTGCTTCACCGGCACTCTTTTTCCCTCTACGTGGGTTTCCCCTTGGGGTTTTACCACGGAGAGGTTTTTAATGAGGCCGGCATAAGTTCCCCTTATTTGCCTATGTTGATAAACGTTTTCGATCAATGGAGCATCGGTTTTGATAAAATTTCAGCAATTTCCCCAAATGCATGTTAATATTGTGATGAGATGACTCTTATGCGCTAATGTTATGATGAAATGTTTCTCATCTGTTAATATTGATGACTCTTATGCGCTAATGTTATGATGAAATGTTTCTCATCTGTTAATATTGATGACTCTTATGCGCTAATTTTATGATGAAATGTTTCTCATATGTTCATATCGTGTTAAGATAACTGTTGAAGGCCTGCATGATGAGTGCTGACATAACGACTATGTTTTGGAAGCTGAAATATAGCATGTTAGAGATACTGCAAGATAGAGAAATTTACACCGACTCATAAATACTCGAATGGAGAATATCTAGGAAAACTTCCTAAAGTTTCTATTCACGACAGCCTCTAAAGCTAGGGGGAGTAGGGGGTACCGTAGTACAGTAGCGGAAGACATAATGAACTTGTCCAGAAACTCTATTCCTGGCGACTCTCAAAACTCTCACGAGTATAAACGAACTCTTACGAGTATAAACGAACTCTTACGAGTATAAACGAACTCTTACGAGTATAAACGAACTCTTACGAGTATAAACGAACTCCTACGAGTATAAACGAACTCCTACGAGTATAAACGAACTCTTACGAGTATAAACGAACTCTTACGAGTATAAACGAACTCTTACGAGTATAAACGAACTCTTACGAGTATAAACGAACTCTTACGAGTATAAACGAACTCCTACGAGTATAAACGAACTCCTACGAGTATAAACGAACTCTTACGAGTACAAACGAACTCTTACGAGTATAAACGAACTCTTACGAGTATAAACGAACTCTTACGAGTATAAACGAACTCTTACGAGTATAAACGAACTCTTACGAGTATAAACGAACTCTTACGAGTATAAACGAACTCTTACGAGTATAAACTAACTCTTACGAGTATAAACGAACTCTTACGAGTATAAACGAACTCTTACGAGTATAAACTAACTCTTACGAGTATAAACGAACTCTTACGAGTATAAACGAACTCTTACGAGTATAAACTAACTCTTACGAGTATAAACAGCCTAAGGGAAAAGATGATCCCTAAGATCCCTAAAAACCCTAGTATTAAGGGAGAGACTAGAAGCCTTATCAAATTATCAAGTAAGTACAGGGATATCAACCCTATCTCCTCATTAAGGTTCCTCTAGGAGCTTTAGAGCCTTTACGTGTTAATAAAATGCTGAAAACATGCTAGATGCATAAGTAGGACGAATATCATATTACACATCTAATAAACAGAGTCAGAGATATATGTGCATATGTATGCCAGATGATAAATGTGCAGGTACGATATCAAGCAAAAGAACAGCAGAAATATTCAAGACCTAAGGCACCACGCCTAGGCCCTCCACAGAAAAACCCCGGAGTGTGGAGTCTCCGGAAAATACCAAAAAGGGGCCTTAGAGGCCTTAACAGAATATAAAGTGTTTTGAAAGTACCAAAGTATTATCAGGGAAATGAAAGTTATCAAGAGAGGGGAATATCACTCTTCCCCTCAGAACCTGCTCCTGCCCCCTCAGCTCGCCCACTGGAATCGCCTCCTTCCACCTTCTCAATCAGAGCACCTGCTGCTACGGTAGCCATTGGAGTCGGATTTTCCACATGAACAGGAAAAGCTATATCCCTGGCCGGTACGAGGTCATCCAATTTTAGGGAAGCGTCCTTCAACTCCAAGATCGCCTTCCTCATCCCAGGTAACCACCATGGAGTATTGATGTCTTCTTTAACATCTCCAGGGAACTTAGGGGGAGTGTCCAATTCCTCTAGCCGGAGGGCACGAGTATATTGACCATTAAAGCCAGGAGCGGAATGCTCAACCACAGCATTAGAAAATCCATGATCGATGAAGTGAGGAATGTATGCACCCATCGCCCCCAGAAAGCTGCTACTCTGAAGAAAGGCCTCCAGCCACTCCTGATGCAAGGTACCTAGAAATTTCTGACCTGCGGCAGAAGTAAACAGGGATTCCAAGCACAAATTCATACCAGCTTGAGGAAGGGTGACTTCCAGTTGTTCAACCCGTTTACCAAACTCTTTTTTCAATGAAGAAATCTCCCCTGAAAGTGTGGTCTGGAGCACCTTACACCTTTGGTTAGCATCATGTAACTCTGCTTCGAGGATATCCCTCTTCACCTTCTCCAACTCTACCTGGCTGTGGAGGTCATCCACCAGTTGGAGGGACTGAAGGGCTCGTTCAGACACATTGGAGAATAGAAGGCCGAACTACATAATGAATTATTTAAAGAAGTAAGACAAGTGTACTCTTTCTTATTGAAATTGCTTAGAAATGTACTTGCACGAGGAGAATACCTGGGTAAAACTATGAGCGGCATGCACAACCCGTTCTCCGAAGGACAGAGCGTTAAGAGCCTCAGTGGTAGAAGTCGGAGTGTAGCGTTCTATAAAAGTCAAAAGATGGTTGACATTGATTTCGTCTGGAGCATCGGGAGCAACATTAGGCAGAGAAGATTTGGTTTTGGATTTCTTCTTCTTAGAGGCATCGGAGACAGGAGGCAAGACAGAGACCATGGTTTTCTCGGTAGAGGAACGGGTGCGCTTAGCAACGGACCCAATGGCAGGTTCCACAGAGGAAGGAGGAACTGGAACTTTTGAGGAACTTTCAGGCGCTGGAGATCTATTAACCATCGAAAGAGGGGCAGCATCACGCGAAATCTGAGTTAACCAACTCATAGCTGTACAAAGAAACGTGAAACAACATTAATGAATATAATGGGTTAAGGTCTTGAGTACAATATTAGGAGAGGAGAAATGGTATTACCATCATCGGGACCTAAAGGATAATCGGGGTTACCAAAACCAAAATGAGAAAGGATTCTAGGATTTTTACAGATATTCATTACATCAAAAAAGCCATGATTGGAGACCTGATCGTTTAAACGGTTCATCACATCCAGGTTTAGGGAGGAACAGATGGAGAGGGGAGGACGGGGTACCCCAGGATTTTCATAAATCCACCCCTCATGAGGAAATTCCCAAGGAAGAGGGTTAGTAACAAAGAAATAGTAATCTTTCCAATCTTGGACCCCTTCATGGAGCTTCTCCATGAATTTGCCGGTCCGGGAAGTGCGACCACTAGCATAAAAGAATCCGTCCGAAAACTTGCAGACATATTGGGTTAGAAAGAGTTGAGCTGAAGGTTCCCCACCGTTTCCCCTCATCAGAATGTAAAAACCTAACATTGCGCGTATGGCATTGGGAGTAAATTGGTTCAAAGGTATACGAAGATAAGCAGAAATTTCGCAGAGGTAAGGATGAATCGGGAAACGGAGACCCGCTTTTAGTTGAGCCTCCCAAAAGGCTAAAGTATTATGACCTGGAAAGTTAGGGCGCTCTTTCTTATGAGCAGCCCTAACGGAATAATCACCGGGGAAAATCCCTGAACGCAGAAAGGCGGCTACACGTTCGGGAGTGAGAATCGAGGAACCCGAAATTTGGTCCTCCAAAGCTTGATCAGTTACAGGGAATAGGGGAAGCGAGTTGGAAGTAGAACTCCCCATGGAAAGGGAATTTGAAGAGGATGACATACGGATATTGTAAATGAGAGAAAAAGGGAAGGAATAGATACCTGGAGAAAGTCGGTTTTAAGAGTAGTGATGGAACGGCCGCTGGACGTGCTTAGAGAAGTTAAGTTCGTAGGAGTAGAAACGAAGATGAAGAAGAGATGAGTTTGAAAGAAGGAAAAGGAGATTTTCGGTGGAAAAAGGGGTTTTTGAATAATTACTTTGGAGAGAGAAGGGTAGAATTCGAGAAGAATTAAATACCCTCCAATCGAAAGGCGCGTGAATGGAGAAGGACGGCTGGATGTTGGTTTTGGACTAGACGCGTGGCAGTCGAGGGAAAGATGGCGTGTGGAAGCGCAAAAGTCATAAAGCTTTCCGAGAGCAATTATTACGGAGGGAATCAAATCACTGAAAATATCTCGAGGGGTATTTTAAGTTTTAAGAAAGGAAATGAAATATTTCTTTAGTATTTATCCTAGTGTTATTATTTTCCTACTCTCCTAAAATTTATTCCTTTTATGAGAGTAGGGGGGAGTGGTTGATGTAGATAAATATGTCGCTCCCTAAGGAGTCGACACGTGGAGACGGGATGGATTGTGGTAACTGTGATTAAGCCAATACGTCAGAGGAACATGATTAATACACCCCTGGGCTTAAGCAGGGGAATCAGAGAAATCAGAGAAATCAGAGTAACTGGGCCTTTGGCCCATATTTGGAGAAATTAATAGGCCTTGGGCTGGGAAAGATTTAGCCCAAGGATGGGACTACAGTCCATTTTTCTTAACCAAGTCAAAAGAATCATTCAAACCCACGAAAATAGGGGTCGATAAGCTGAAGAACCGAGTCTTCAGCGAAAGAGGCCGGGTCTTTAGGGATTTGAGGCCGGACTTATGGAGATGGACCGAAAATCTAGGGAGAAGAAGTCTTCCCCTCTCCGCAGAGAGGGGCCAGGTATAAAAACAAAGTTATTTCCATATTTTGAAGGTTAGGTTCTAAAACATACACATACGTCTTATTCACTTGATACATTCTGATATACGATATACATTGATTTGGAGGACGAACTCCGTTATTCGCCGGAATTTCCCTAGACAACAGGGGAATTCCTCTTTGATTTCGCCTTCGATAAATTCTGACTTGAGCGTCGGAGCTTCTACGCCGGAGGCCCCCTCCGGTGTACTTTTGCAGGTCAATTTTGGACTTACGGGAAGGTTTACACGAAGATTGTTAAAGGCGAACGAGTGATTAAGATCGCGATTAATAGTGCTCGTAAGAGAACGGCCTATATCTGTAAGCGTTCTTTTTCGACGCATCACAATCTATATTTCTTGCATCGATCGAGTTCGAAGTTAAGTTGCTCCTCTTTTGACATTTCTTCAATTAACATTAGAGTGTTGCCTGAATCAAACCTGCATTATTTTTTATTAAAAGCAATTAGTTACACGTTATTTCCTTAGAACCAACGATGATATCTTCTCATCATTAATCTAAATAAAAATTAAAGTATTTCGATACTAATGCTAGATAAAAAAATGTTCAAATTTATTCAATTTAATATTTGCATAACATTTAACTTAATTCAAATGAAGTTCAATTTTAATAGTATAGGGGCAACAATTGCACGCAAGTATATTTCACACTTATAAAACAGTAACCATCAAAATAAGTGATCAAAATATATACGGAGTAACTTTTAAATTAACTACCTCCAAAAAAAAAAATGAAATTTAAAAAAAAAATGAAATTTGGATTTTTTTTTTCTACTAAACCAAAATAGTAACTCCAATAGGTAGTACCTTTTGTACCACAATAACTTTCACACTTTTCTTTTTAGAACATCTCGTAATAACTTTTATACATTTAAAATGGAAAACTTTTTATAAACTTCATTCTCACAATATCCTTAATTTTATATAAATGTCATTACTTTTTCTCCACACACACAAATTAACTAATTTATTTACTTTATACATAAAGATTTATAAAATTACTCCTTAAAATTTCACTTATTATTACACTTGCTTAATATGTGTGTCCATCTATCTATGAAACTTATTAAGACTAACACATTTTATTTATCTTTCTAAGGATAAACTTTGACCTAAAATGATTGTCTAATTTAGAAGAATTAAATGTTGTATTTTAAATTCACTCTTATATTTGCTTTTGTAATAATATGCATTAAATGACCAATATAAGTAAATAAAAGTATAAAAAAGACTCTAAAATGACAAACAAATTAAGACGGACACGTGTTATATACACACATTGATTACCTTGCACGAAAGAATCCCCCAAATTCATAGATCTTGCACAGTTGTTCAGCATATGTAGCTATGGCATTGCACTGATCTTGAATCTTTTGAGTCATTTTTTGACTCTGGTATTGCTTGCATCGAAAGATTTCTTCTCTTGTGAATTTGGAGAAATCGTTGAAATTGTCGAAAAAAATCATTTTGTTGATTGTTTGAGACTCAACTAAAGGCATTAATTTAAAGTAGTCACAAAGATACTCGAAAGCATCACCAAATGTTAGAGGAGGATTCTTTTTTTTTTTTTTTTTAGAGGAGGATTCATAACGCTGGATGACGCACTATATACATTCACTCCACTTTGTTTGGGCAAATTTCCATGTTTTGCGGCTGCTGCAATTATTGTATTTACTACCATATCACCCGGTATCTGATCATACCACAATATATTAAATAAATAAAAATTAATTCCAAATTACAGTAGTTAGTGAAACAATTTATTAAAAAAGTACGTTGTACTCCTATTATTTTTTAATTTTAGTTGTTTTCACTTAAATTAATTATTAACTAATTATAGTTGCAGACTTGCAGTGTATATATATATGGTGTACAAAAGTGTTACTACTGATTGATAGTGTATTATTTGCACTTACTATATCTAAAATTGCTCCTGGATTTCCAAAGTAAGCTGGAAGACGCCCTTTTCCATAAGAAATAATCAAGGGATCAAATGTCCTAACCTCCGATATAAATGCAAGACAAAGAGAAAAGGAAAATAGGTTAAAAAAACAAATAATTATTTGTCCCCCAAATTAGTTGGATCTTGAACTGAATACTGAGACTTAAAAAATTAATATTTTATTAATTAAAAGAGACTTCTTAAATTCAATAAATTTAGTACATATATGTATTAAAAATAAATGAGTTCATATATATTTCATTAATTATATTCTTATATCAATCATTCATTTATAACTAATTAAATATATTCATGTATAATATAAATTCATTGTATATAATTAACTACTTATTCATGAACACGTGTATCAATTCATTGAAATTACTTAAATATACATATTTACATTAATTCGTTGCACTTAAATAATTGTTATAGTCAATTAAATATATTCATGCATGATGAATGAAACATATACTATAATAAATCTCAATATGGAAATAAAATACTAATTCATAATGTCTTCTCATCTAAAAGACATCGTCAAATCATCCATGAATGATCAAATGTGTAAAGCATTATGTAAGTATAAGAGGGACCATCACACATTCACTCAAAAAGATTTACAAGTGTGGGTTGATGAAAAATATTTATTTGAGAGACCATACCATAATATTTATAATTGTAATATTTATGAATTATTAATTTAGAGTTTTAATGGGACTAGTATTTATAAAGGGATTTTTCAAAAAAATATTATCTTATCGAATTTAATGATTTTTACAAAAGTCCAAGTCGATCAGGCCAGGGACCAGAAGATTTTATTATTTTATAAGAGAGTTTATTAATTTATAAAGTATTAATTTATAAAGATTTTACTGTAATCTCCCTTATATACTAATTCTGAATCTTATTATGCTGACATGGCTTCTCAAGAAGACTTCCGTTTTACAATCTCTTAAATTTTGTAATTTTGATTTATTTTTTAAAATATTTTTCTCTTTCCTCTCCCTCCCTTTAGTTTGCTCAATCTTCTCTCTCATTCTCTTTTTTACATTTTTTTTTAACTTTTAAATTTGTGTTTAAATTATTCTTTTTATAATCTCGCGTAATTACGTGAGTCTCATACTAGTTATTTAAATAAATGAAATAGTTGGTGAGCAAGAAAAAGAAGTGGGTGTAAACCTATTTCCTAGTATCCATCCCGGAAATGGATCTTTGTAAGTGCTCTCAATAGCAGAAGGCCTGATGATAAGCAATGGTACATCTTCTTTGATTTCATTCAAGACCATCTCTCCCAAAGCTTTGCTAGCTCATTGTATATGTATTATACCATCCATAGTATTTTGCTCTGCACATTCACAAAATTTGTTAAATATATACTCCACTTAATGACTCATAACTTTTGGTCACAAGTATGTATAAATTAGGATTTATAAAAGATAAAAGTGAGAATAGTAAAAAATAATTTTAAACTAATTTATAAGTAATAAAGTTGTTTTTCAGTGTAAATAAAGTAATGACATTTGATGTAATATTGTGATATTTTAAGGAGATAATTTAAATGTTCTAAGTACGAGTCATTAAGTAAGAGACGTTAAATAGAGGATGGAAGGAGTAGTGCCTACGTACTTTTAATTATCTTCTTTTGAAGATAAATAATAAAATAAAGATAAATATAACCTTTCAGTGCCTAGCCTTTTCAAATCTTTATTTGCATCTGAATTTGTTGAGGTCATGCATTGTTTCATAGCCAGCTTCATCTCATGAGTTAAATCTAGAGGAAATAATGTCGGATCATTATCGTTTCTCCCATTTTCTCCCATAATCAACGGCTCCTCATAAATTACTCCCTCCTTTTGTCCGTTAACATAAGCTGCATGCATGCATAATCAACACAACAAATTCAATTAATTATAATAAATTTGAGGAGGTATTCTGACTCCTTGTTTAAGATAAATTCATGTAACTTTGTCTTAATCCGTAAAATGTTATGTAACTTTTTTTTTTATCAATTTGAGTCTTTTAATTTAAATTTTGCTCATTTTAGTCCCAACTTAAGTCCATGGAGTTTGAGTTCAATTTCAGTCTAGCTAATCAATTCAATTTCAATCTCTTTAATCCAATTTCAATCCTACTCACTAGAATATAACACGTGTATTTTACACGATGATTTTTATAATATCTTTAACACATCATCCGACACATAAATTGTTTGGAAGACTAAAAAAATAAAAATGCATAAGATCAACTTAAAAATAAATTAAAATTATGAAAGACTAAATATTAAAATTTTAATTTTAGATGATAATTGCATATATGCACTTGAATATATACATATTATTAATATGTTTTTTTAGTATTAATACGTAATTGAATTTGATATATCACTTTTTTCGTTTAATTTAAATGAACACACGATAAATAAATATTTGAACATAAAAAATAAAATTAAAATTTTGATAAAATTATGTATATTAGATTATAAATAAATATTTGTTAAAAATTTGTATTAAATATATCACTCATATTTCTTAAAAATGATTTGTTAAAAATGTCAAAAAAAATTTGTCATATAAATACACATGTTCTATTCTGGTGTGAAGGATGAAATTGGATTAAAAGGATTGAAATTTGACTGATTGGACTGAAATTGAACTTTGAGGACTGAAATTAGACTTAAATAACTAAAATTGAGACCAAAAGGATCAAAATTGAGACTAAAAGAACTAAAATTGATCAAATAAAAAGTAACAGAAACTTTTACGAATTCAGACAAAGTTACGGGACCATTTATGAATTTATCTACATTGATTTATTTTTTCAAAATAATTGATTTTACATGTAATTCTTATTAAAATTATAAAATCATTATATACTTTTATATGCTAAAAAAGTATTACTAAATCACCATAAATTTTCGTAAAAGATTAATTTTTCAATTATATATGCATATATATACCCGTTGAAATATGCACAAACAACTTGAGGTTGTTGCATCTTTTAGCAAACCTCATTAGGCGATGAGGGGCGTTTACGTTTACATCAAGCATCACGTCATACCTATAGAAAAGCACGAGTAAGTATAAATTTTAATTGCTAGAATAATTAATTAATTAATTAAATTGGAGAAACCTGTCATTGAAGTTTGTGTTAGCAGCAGATTGTATTATCACATCTACTTCCTCCATAATTGTGTGAGCAGAAAGTGCATCCATTCCTATATTTGGTTCACATATATTTCCAACAACTGCTATCAATTTTCCTCGCACAAACCCTTGGTAAGAGCTCCCATGTTTTTCGCGTAAACATTCAAACAAATTTGAATCTATAATCTGGACCATCGATCCCAAAGGAAAAAAAAAACAATGAATTGAACAACTAATGAATAAGTATATATGAACGTCATAAAATTAAATATTTTTACGCCTCATCTTATATTTCACTGATTTTATAAATAATACGTGTAATAAATGATAATATCTCAATAATTATTAGTGACACATACAATTTTGAAAAAATGTACCTCTTTTGTTAGTCTATTAAGTGCAGCTTCTTTATCACCTGCATTCACTAGTACGTAGATTTTGTCCACATATGTTGATCTCAACAACTTTTCAACCAGTGCTGCAAAAGATATACGGAGTAGAATTAACAACAACGATATTTAATTATATTAATATTATTAAATATATATATACCTTTTCCTAAGAAACCAGTTGCACCAGTAATAAAGATGTTTTTTTCCCGAAAGAATTTCTGAATCCCTATCCCTCCACCATGGATACTATAAGCATCATAGTTGGCATCCATTTTTGATCTTAACGTATTCTTTTGATCATGAATACAAAATGATGGGAGTATAATTTTGTTGTAATTATTTTTCAAAGAAAATACTAGTGGAGGACTGAAAGCTAAAGTTAGAAGCATTGTGTTAACTTAAGATTTAGTTAGACAAATAGAAATGATCTATTTATAGCTAGAGAATAAAAGCAATTAGCAAACAAGTAGTTAAGATAGTGGACAATATAGGGTGGGTGGGTAAAAGCAATTAGTAAACAAATGGTTAAGATAGGTGTACTATATATTGAGAAAAAATTGTTTTAACAATAAATGAATATTAACATTCATATTTTATTTCTTTATTAATATTATAAATATATTTATGTCGTGTAGTATGTAGTACATTAGTGATGGAAAAATGACATAACACATGATAAATAATATTCCTAGTGGAGATTAGTGGAACTTGAAAGGGCAATTGACAAATTAATTTTGTATATTTATTAAATGTGTTTATTAATATTAATTTTTAATTTACATAATACAAAATTTATGAAATTATCTATTAAACTAACGGTGCAGTCATTACGGTTAATTGTTTAAAATTTAAATTGCATCGTTATAGCAGTACTGATTTTTCAAACATTTATTTTATGAATGTGTAGAATCGGAGACGACATTAACCTACTCATGAATCGACCATTTTATAAAGACAAAAGTTTTGAGATAATTAATTTGAAGAGTTCACATGTTCTAGAAAAGGGTTGGTCTGCTATGGACTCGAGTGCATGTTGTGCACCCTAGTCCATGTTGCACTTTTCAGTTTTACTGACTTACACTTATGTTGCACTTTTCAGTTTTACTGACTTACACTTTTTGGTAAATGGTGTTCCACTTTTCAATTATTAAACGTACTGTATAATAATATTTTTAGTAATAATTAAAAAGTGCAACACCATTTACCAAAAAGTGTAAGTCAGTAAAACTGAAAAGTGCAACATGGACTAGGGTGCACAACATGCACTCGAGTGTATACTAGACTTTACCTCTAGAAAACTCTCTTTCACTTCCTCTAATTTAGATTAGATGAAATCTTCTTCTAATACACACCACCACCTACCATTGTCACCGTTTTTATATCTACAATTTCTTCTTTAACGTTGTAGTTTGGACCAACGGTTAAAGTTTTACACTAAGAGAAAATGTCAAATCGGAGAAGCAGACTCACAGCCAGAGAAGGCTAGCTATTTGGTCTGCTCCTCGACCTAGTGGTGGAGGTCTTCTACAAGCATCTAATTCCTATGCTTATATGTGATTTTAATTAATTTTTTTCGCTACTAAAAAAAAAATTAAAACTTTCAGGGCATATGATTGATATGATAGAATGAATTTGTGATCGAATAGAATGAACTCATGAATGAAATGAAGGTATGAATAGAATGACATAAGAATGATCATTCTTGTGATTGGTATAACATAGGAATGGAATTTAGTATTGTATAAATTTATTTTAAATTATTATTATTAAATCTTGTTAAAAATATATTATCATTTTATATTAATAATACTATTATTATTATTATTGTTAAATCTTGGAAAATTAAGAGTCAACTAAGTGTTTCGGTATTTATGTTAGCAGTGGCGGATCCAGGATTTAAAATTCGGGGGTGCGGAAAATATTAAGCAAAATACTACTCTCTTCGTCTTGACGAAAACTACCCATTATCTTTGGTCATTGAGAAAAAAAGAATATATTGAAATGTGAGAGAGCGTTATTTACCAAAAAAAAAAAAAGAATAAGTATCTTTCATTGGGACGAACAAAATATTTTAATTAATTTTCACCGGAACAGATTGAGTATTTAATAATAAAAGCAATACAATTTGGTGCAACTTAAATAATAAAAAAAAAATGCATAACATCATTTAACAGTGAAAATTAAAAAGTATTGTGTATTAACTTTTGAAACTGTAAGAGAATTGAAGTAGTTTTAAAATGTTGAACCTGAGTCTTTCACTTTGTTGGGAACAAAAAGTTGTTGTTGAACCTTTTTAATTTGAGTTGAAAAATAAAATGGGGATGCAAATAAAATAATTTGTGTCAAAATTAACTAATTAATTAATTTTTTTACCTAAGATTTAAAAAAAAAAAAAAAACATTTTGGGGATACAGCTGTACCCCCAATTTCTACGCTGCATCCGCCACTGTATGTTAGAGGTTAGAGATATTAAATTTTAATTATGAGTGTAATTTAATTTGGAATGTTCATCTAATTAGGTAGAAACGTAAGGGTGGAAATAGGCTGGACTAGGCTAGCCTTTACATGAAAAAGTCTGAGTCTGGTTTATAAATATTGAGCCTAAGTCTGGCCTGTTATCTATGATAGGTTTTTTTTATGGTCTTGGCCTAACCTTTTAAGTAAATAGGCCAGCCCTACGATCCTTTTAGAAGCCTATTAAATATGTTAAATATGATTTGTAGTTCAATATTCAAAGTTGCAAATAAAATTCACTCCCAAAACAAATGCATTACAACGATAAGTTTAAATATAAACATACGATTTCTCAAGTACTAAAATAAATTTAACTTACTTTAATTTAATTTAATATAAATGTTAGTACTAAACTTTAAGAATTGTTTATTATAAAATATATATAAATATAATATATAATCTTAAATAGGCGGCATGATAGGCCTATAAGGCCTTATATAAAGTCTAAGTATAGCCTACTTAACTAAATAGACTTTTTAAAAAGCCTTAGCCCGGCTCATATTATAAATAGGCTAGGCCTAACAAGGCCCTTAATAGGCTGGGCTGTAGGCCCCTGTCGAGTAGCCCGGCCTACTTCCACCCCTATAGAAACGAAACGTTTTCAATTTTGAGAAATTAAGAGTCAACTAAGAGTTCTAGTATTTATGTTAGAGGTTAGAGATATTAAATTTGAATTATGAGTGTAATTTAATTTGAATTAATGTTGCATCTAATTAGGTAGAAAAGTTTTTTATTTTGGATAATTAGGAGTCAACTAAGAGTTCCGATATTTATGTTAGAGGTTAGATATATTAAATTTTAATTATGAGTGTAATTTAATTATGGAGGGCATGTTAGGTATTTTAAGTGTTGATTTGACCTTAATTAAATTACTTAGAATTTTTGGCTTTAATTGGAGGTAGTTACACCTAAGACCACTACACTTAGATGTGTGCAACGGTTGAAAACCGTCGGTTTCGATTAGAAAACGGCGGTTACGGTTTTGGTTTTTCGGCAACCGTAATCGAACCGCCAACTGCCGGTTACGGTTTTTAAATCGGCGGTTCGGTTCGAAAACCGCCGGTTCGGCGGTTAGCATTTTTTATTTATTTATTTTTTAGCTCGTTTTCACCTCTTTTTTCGATCGTTTTCATCTCTTTTTTCGATCGTTTTAAGTTAAAATTATTTGTACAACTTAAAATTAAAATTATACTCGTTTTAACTTTTATAAATTATTATATTATAACTTTAAGTCTATAACTTATCTTATATAATTTTAACTTATAACTTATTAAATATTAAGAGAATAAATTTAATGTAACTTATGCGAGTGATGAAAACTTAAAAAATTAAATTAATTATAATTTACATTAGAACTTACAAGTTACAAGTTACAACAAGTTACAAACTTACAAGTTAAAAAAATAAATTACTTAAAAAAATAAATAAAACTTATATAAATTAAAAACTTTAGAATTACAAGTTACAACTTACAATCAATTTGAAATTTTGGGGAGGGGTTAAAAGAAATTGGACTTGAGCTTAATTTTAAAAATTAAACTTAGAAATTCTAAGTTCAAAATTTTAAAATTAAGTTGCCTACGTATCCAAATCCAACGGAAATTGGAATCAAAGTCCACGTAGTTCTCTTACCTCAACTTACCTCGTTGTTGTTGAAGGAGGTTCTTCATTCTTCACTTCCGCCCGTAGAGGTCCATTCCTCGTCTTTTTCATTATCTTCTTCTAACGATTGAGCTCTTTTTTCGGCTCTTATCCAATCATCAAGTAAGCATTGGTTCTCTACGTTTTCAACGGTCATATTGGATCTTGTTGCATCCAAAGTATAACCTCCTACACAAAATGCTTGCTCAACGACAACGGTTGAGGCGGGAGCCGCAAAAATTTCTCTTGCAAGCATTGACATTGCCGGAAATACTTGAGTCATCGTCGACCAACACCTTAGTATATCAAAGTCACCTTCCATATTTTCCATGGATGTATTCACTTCATAGCTTTCATATTCTTGAGTATATGTGAATTTTTATTTTTTACAATTACGTTGAAAAAGAAAGCTATCAACATCATCATCATCCATGTCATCATTATTTTGTACGTTAAAACTAGCACTAGAACTAGAAGAAGAACTATAACCAGGGTTGGATAAACAATGTGTATCCATATACTCCTTAATTAATGATAATATAAGTTGTTGAACTTCAAATATGAAATGATCGGTGTTCGGTTGATCATTCGGAAATTCGACAATAGGATATAATTTTTTATCATACAAGGCTAACATAACTTTAACACCATCTAACTTATATCTAGGATCAAAAACTATAGCAACTAAAAATATAGGGGGAATTATAGCAAAATATTTTTTCCATTTTTCCAACATAGGAGTAATAGCAAGATGTAATATTGGATCGTTTTTGTAACGTGCTAAAACGTTGACAATTTTTAGACAATGTTCAAGTGCCAAATGAGAAGTAGGTTCGTAAACTTTAGACATAACAAAAGTAGCATTATTAAAAGTTTCCAAAACCTTAATTATGTTTATGCAATGATTCCAATCTTCAGGAAGTAAACCAAAACCACATTTTTCTTCTTCAAAAAAATCACATAAAGTCTCTTTATAATCAACCGACTCTTTTAACAACTTATAAGTAGAATTCCACCTTATTGACACGTCAAGAGAAAAATTTTTTGGATGCACATTCCTACTTCTACAAAAATGTTTCCATTTTTTCATCATACTACTACGCCTCGTCAAATAAGTAATAACATCTTTAATAGGAGAAATATGCATTCTCAAAGCATTTAAACCATCTTGAACACATAAATTTAAAATATGACACATGCATCTAATATGAAAAAAATTTCCACCAACATACGGTTGACATGCAATGCGAAGTTGTTCGATACTAGCATTATTAGCACTAGCATTATCAAAACCAATTGAAATTTTTTTGTTAATTAAACCATAAGATTTTAAAATTTCAACAATTTTTTTTTAATAGCATCGGCCGAGTGCACACAATCAAAATCCCTATAAGCAACTAATCTTTTGTTTAATGTTCAAGATTCATCAATCCAATGACAAGTAACTCCCATATATGAATGTTTTTGAAAATTATCACTCCAAATATCGGAACAAATAAAAACTTTACTCTTAAGTGAACGAAAAGTATTCATCAAAGCAAGTTTATATTCACCAACAATATTAGCAATATCACGAGTAACCGTAGAGCGAGAAATTTTTTTCATGCTTGGTTGTAGTGAAAGTTGTACCAAATCATTAAAAGCAAAATTTTCAACAAAACTATAAGGAAGATGTTGAACACTTATCATTTTAGCTAACATTTTTCTAAAATATGCTTGATCATATTTAAAAAGAGAAGTTGGATTACTTACCTCACCTTGAACTCCGCCTCCGGAGGACTCGGTAAATCCTCGTAGTTGCGTTTGGCTCGTTGCAATTCTCATTCTATCCGGATGGTGGTTTTCCATGTGGAGCTTGAAGGTACCATATCCTCCTCCTTTTTTAAATTTATACTCCTTTGGACAATAATTACAATGAATTATAAATCTATCGACTTCACCGGTTGGAACTTTTTGAAAGTGACGTGCAAAAATTTCTAATTTAAAACTTCGAGCTTGTGAAGAAGTAGGTGGTGGTTGTAGAATTTCGGTTGAAGGCGCCGAAGGTGGTGGTTGTGAATGTGGAATTTCGGTTGCACTTTCTTGAGTTGGACCACCTTCAATCTCTTCATCATCATCATCATCCGTGGCAATTTCGTTCATGTGGTCGATGATATCGTCACCAAGAATTCTACGCATATTTTGATCTTCTTCATCGACGTCATTGAACAATGGAACACGTGTTCGTCGACGTCAAGGTTGTTGTGAAGAAGATACGATAGCCTTTCCTGAGTTTCCTCTTGATGATCTTGAAGAACACATATTAGTAAATTGAGATTTGAGAGAATTAGAGAGATTTGAGAGAATTGAGAGAATAAGAGAGATTTGAGAGAATTGAGAGAATAAGAGAGAAATAGAGAATTGAGATTAGAGAGTTGAGATTGAGAGTTGAGGTGTGAAAAATGAGAAGAGAAAGTGGGGTATTTATAGGTGAAAAATGGGGCAATTTCGGATTTTAAAAAAAAAAAAATTCGGCCAAACCGTCGGTTACAACCGGACCGGCGGTTAACCGACTGACAGATCAATCGTAGCCGTTGAGATTCAACGGTCAAATGATCTGGACCGTTGATCTCCAACGGCTAGAAAATTCAAATTGGGGGAAACCGAGCCGAACCGACGGATAACCGCCGGTTTTGACCATTGGATTTTTATTTTTTTTATTTTAAATCCGCTTTTAATCTGGACCGTTGAGATTCAAACGGTCAACAGATCTGGACCGTTGAATCGCCAACGGTCAAATTTTTGAAATCTTAACCGCCAGTTTGGCCAGATTTTTTTTTTTTTTAAATCCGAAAATTGCTCTTTTTTCAACTATAAATACCCCATTTTCTCTTCTCATTTTTCACACCTCAACTCTCAATATCAACCTCTCTTATTCTCTCAATTCTCTCAAGTCTCTTTCATTTTTTTCAAATGGCAAATGAAGGATCATCCGGAGTTACAAATGTAGTACGTCAACGTGATGAAGAAGAAGTCAATCAACCGCCGCCTCGAATTCAACCAAACTTTCACCCTAGTTTGCAAAATCACTTTCGTGTGAGTGATATAAATCCAATAGACAATACACGTGAAGTTTGTTGTAACTATTGCCAAAAAAAAAAAATATAAATTGAGGCGCGGTGGAGGATACGGAGCTTTCAAGTTAGACATTGAAAGAGTTCATCCGGAGGCATTGGAATTTCCCCCTCGATTCTATTAAGTATTTAAGATTTTAAGTATTAGTAATTAGGAGTTCATTTATTTGAAGTGTTTTAGTTTATTTTTATCTTGTCTTTGTAACTTTGTTCTTTAAGTTTAAGACTTGAAATGTTAAGTATTTAATTTATATGTATCTAATTTCAGTATTTAATTTAAATATTTGTATATAAAAATTTTAAAAAAAAAAATGAAAACCGCCGGTTTGTCTTTAGGGGAACCGTAACCGAACCGTGAAATTACGGTTACGGTGCGGTTTCAAAACCGAAACTGCCGGTTTTGACGGTTCGGCGGTTAGAAACCGCCCGTGTCTAACTACACTAAGAGTTTTAACAAAAAGATTTAAATTTAAACTAGAGTAACAATTAAGAACAAATTAGTATGCAATTGTACCAAAATACCCTTCATATTCAATTGCATGGTCATGTAGAATTAGTCAACATTTTTTGTATTTTAAATTCGTAATCAAATTAAATTCTCACATTTCAAGACATTCCATAAATCTCAACCTTTCCAAAATAGCACAGTGCAATCAATTTTCGAAGAATCTACACAAATCATCTAGCTAAACTACAACTTATTTACTACGAAATCGAGCTAGGGTTTTCTGCATCGGAAGAATTAAGACGATATTGATGGATATTCAAGAACGGCACGAAGGGTTCAAGAAGCCGCTCAAAGGGAGAAGACAAAGATAAAGACAGAGTCGCGATCATCGCCGAACAAACGAAGACGGTGGCGTTGAAGGGAAGAGGGTTTCGCGACGGCGACATTCACAGCCGCAGTGAACATGAATCTATATACGCAGATCTGCTTCGCACCGTCTTTATAAAGTCGTCCTGACGAAGCCGAAAATCAGTGCCATCGTCGAAAAATCGAAATATATCTGTTTTTTAAAAAATTTGCGCTACCGCCGAAGAGATGTGAGACGATTTACATGATTCAACTTATATTTTTACATGCATTTCATGAATAATATTAATTATTTTTATTTGATGATTCAACTTATATTTTTGAAGTTTTTGGTTAGATAATGAGGTAAATATTATCTCACATGTCGAATGTTTTGATATAATTAATATTAGATAAAATTCTAGTGCAGTAAAATTAATTCTTTAAATTTATCAAAATTGATTTGTTAGTATGTGGGATACTGAGCTACTAAATGCGATTCTTGTGGAAGTTGATGTGAATAGGGTAACACAAACTTTTGTCCCGCCCTCATAGTGTTTCGTAGTTGTTGGTCTAAGATTCTGGCTAGGCAGTATCGAGTTGATGAGGGGGAAGTTTTTGGTCTTTCGGAGGTATTTACATGGGTTAAGGAGCGGAATTTGGAAAAAGTGATTGTGGAGGTGGATGCTATCAATTTTTTATTAGTGCTTGATTCAAGGTGTCTGACAATTTCATTGATAAATGTAAAAGAGTTATTGTTTCCATTCTCGTTAGTTCTGTATCTTATGTCTGTCGCGAGGCTAATAAAAAGGCCCATCAACTTACTAGAGTGGCTAGGAGTTTTTCTAATCATTTTTCATCACATGTGGTTGGCATAAAATAAAAGGATTGGTCTGCTATGGACTCGAGTGCATGTTGTGCACCCTAGTCCATGTTGCACTTTTCAGTTTACTAACTTACACTTTTTGGTAAATGGTGTTGCACTTTTCAATTATTAAACTGTATAATAATATTTTTAGTAATACAGTAAAACCTCTCAAAAAGAATACTCTATTAAGGAATAAACTCTCTTTAGGAATAAAAATTCATGGTCCCAACTTGGGACCTGTTATAATTTGGAATAAACTCCATATTGTCATAATTCATATTTTTTCAAGTTCCAACATAAAGAAATACACCTCCATTTAGGAATAAATCATAATAATATATATAATTTTACAATAGATTTAAGTTGATTTAAAATACTTGTTCAAGGTTGATTGTGACAATGATTTAATCTTTTGTGTTGTAACCTTATCCTTCAACTTGCGTGTGCGCATTAGCTCGTCCACATGACCACCTTCTTGCTGATTGCGATAGCTTAAGATTATGAGTATCCTCCAACCACTTGGCAAAATCTTTTTGCTTCCAACCTGGATGTAGTTCTTTCATTTTGCACATCTCCACACGAATTTTTTCACTCATTTGAGTTCTCTTTTCTATTTTTGGTGCCATTATATGCGTGAAGAAAATGTTGATTTGATGTAATTGATAAAAAAAAAATGTATTATACATAGTATTTATAGATGAAAAATTAAAGCAATCAAAAGCAAGTACATGCATCTATGGTGGGTGACTCTTGAGTATTGTCTTTTCATATTACTTGAGTAAATTAGTTCAATTAAGTTCAACACATTACATCATGTACATGTATCTACTAATTATACCATTATATAATGTACATGCATTTAAAAAAAAAAAAATCTTATAACTCTATTTAGGAATAACCCTCATTTAAGAATATTTTTTTGTGGTCCCAAGGATATGACTATAGAGAGGTTTTACTGTAATTAAAAAGTGCAACACCATTTATTAAAAAGTGTAAGTCAGTAAACTGAAAAGTGCACATGGACTAGGGAGTCTAGGTGCACAGCTAGACTTTACCAAAATAAAATGAAGATCAAACTCTTCTATTTTAACCCATTTAACTCCGTTGTAAATTGTAATTTTATTTAAACTCTATGTGTTAGCTTTTAACAATTTATTCTATTGTTTTTGCAATATGCTATGAATTAAATTACTACGAATAAATTGAAAAAATAGCATAAAATTACATAATAAAACGATACAAGCTTCACAATAATTAGCATGATTACAAGAAATTACATTAAATATCATTACAGTAAGCACGATTATATGCATGAAGAATATTCGAGTCTATCCATTTTATAAGTGTTCCAATTCAAGATTCAATTTTTGAAGACCTAATTTAAATGCTTTTGTCTCAATTTAATGCCTAACAATTTTTATACTAATATTTTCGTTGTAATTGTTTTTGTAATATTGTTGTTAAGTACGACCACCATGTAGGAGCCGTCCATATCTTTTCATGTTAAATAAATGGTGTGAAAATATATATTTCTTGGATGTGGAATAAATTTTAAAGTCCTATTTTAAAATCTTAAATAGAACGATAATATTCCAAATGGGAGAAGCATGAATTGGTCTCATCACTCATGGCAAAAATTTAGAGAGAAGGATTAGAAACTGTGCAAAGGCGTGTCCTAGAAAAGCACCATATAGGATAGGACACACAGAAGAAAAAAGGGGAAACAGACGTACAAAGATATAAAATGAAGCACATATGTCTAAAAAAACATTTGCATTTGTAGTTCTCGCGATTAAAATTTGTAGTTGTAGTCAATACAATTTGCAAGGGTGAAAAACACAGTCGCATGTTCGGTGATTAAGGCAACACAAAGACACTTGTCCTAAGATCCCGTCTCATCCTGGAGTCTGCGGGATATATCAACACGGAGCATGTCCATGAACTCCTACAAAATTACCAAGAAATATACGAGTAAATTTGATGTGTTTTAACTTTTAACAAGACATAAGTAGAATAAAGTGCGAGGGAGAATTTTCAACCTGTGCAAGCCCACCCTGTTCAGACAACTCATCTAAAACACCTTCGTTTTCATTGCCACGATTAGATAGGTGCATTGCCCCGACTGCCAGAGAGTGAAAAATGTCCTCAGAAGGACTTTGATCTTCAAGCATCTGCACCACTGGTTGCAGATCAATCTGCCAGTAGGGGGAATAAGCAAGAGTACACTATATTAGACGAACATGGAAATGAAAGACAAGATAATTCTCGAACAAAATTAAAAAAAAGTAGCTCTTCAAATTAAAATTCCATCAACACTATTATCAGTAGATGGAATATGCTCAAATTAACATTTACAATCAGGATATATATATATATGATACGGACAATTATAAAAGACTAATGGGCATAACTGGTGAATACTGATATATAGTGCAATTGCAAGAATATATGCTTGGGGGCAAAGACAGCAAAGTGCTCAACGCACTTAGGTAGTGTTTGCAAACAAAATACCAGGCCCATAATCTTTAAAAAATAAAATGAGTCAACCAGCTTTGGAAAAAAAGTGATTCTGCACTATTCAATTGAATTTGAAAACCCTGTCAGACAACTCATCTAAAACACCCCCCTTATTTTTCATATAAAAGTGATTGTGAGCAGTTAAATGATTAAATAACCACTTTTCAGCTGATTCAGAAAAGCGTCGTATTTTTTAACAAATATTTTGAACTTTAATTTTATTTTTTGTTGTTGCCAAAAGCACTTCTTTTCTCAAACACTACCACTTTTGATTTTCCTACGACAATCAATTTAAATCACTTCTTTAAAACAACAATCATTTGCAAACACCTCCTTAATCAAAATGCAACTAAAACAGATCCTTAAAATTATTAAAAATTCAGCATTCTGCAACTTATGTGGAGCTCACTGGTTTTACCTGTGGATCATCATTGATCAGTCTTCTTGAACTAGTCTCTAAGCGCAGAGATTCAGAAGGAGGGTTAAGTTGAGAAACAGACGAAACACCACCTAAAGCTTGAGAAACAATGGGCATCATCTGTTGCATCATTCTTGAAAGATCGAACCCCCCACCTTGGCCCGAAAACATGTTTCCAAGATCGCTGGTGTCAACCTGCTGGGCAATCTGATTCACTGTATTCATCATTGCAGGATTTTGAGTAAATTGTTGCAACATATTTCTCAACATATCTGGGGAACCAACCCCCGTTTGCTGTGATACTCCAGCCAACAGACCATCAAGAGAAGGACTGCCCAAAACATGAGACACTGCATTCATTACGTCAACGGGGGTCTCAGCATTTTGCCTTGCTGTAGAAGATGGAGGATTCATATTTCCCGCAAGTGATTGCAAAATGTGTTGTCCAACTGCTATAGACTTGTTCTCCTGATTATTAGAACTTGAACCATCACTTTTCTTGTCTTGACTACTAGGCGGCTTTCCTCGCCTCTACAGCACGTTTATAAAAAAAACAGTGTAAGTGATAATGGAAGACAAATAATTATAGATATGGCAGAAATCAGCAAGAGTCAGATGCTAGCTATTCTTGCGTTGAGGTTAAGGATGTAAACATATCAAATAATTTCAATTTGATTCAGTATCCATATTCAAATATAAATACATCTTTTATTTGATAAGTAATCAAATACAAATAGGGATCACGGTATTCGATTGTTATTTGCAAATATTCGAATAAATATTTAAATATATATATCAATAATAAATATACTTATTTATCATTAATCAAACTTTTGTCTTCTTAAGTCCTAAATCTAATCAATTAAATTAAGTTCAGCCCTTAAGCGACAGATATAACCAATTAGCCATTACTTTAATCATTTTGAAACAGCTGAATCATCTATTGATTATTTATTGTTGAGTGTGCAACTGCAAAAGAACAGTTAAACAGATTTACTCAATAGAATACTCACATAGTATCGAATAATTCACATATCAAATTCGAATCGAATACAAATTAATTTTTAACATTCAAGTAACAATCGAACATGAATAGTTTCACGAATACAAATCAAATACAATTATATTTGCTTTGATTCAGCTAGTTTACATCCCTATTGGAGATGCATAAATAATTTCATGCAAAGCCTCTCTTTAAGGCACAGAACACAAAAGAGTTTTTAACAAGCATGTGTGGTAAGAAAAATTTAAACTGAAAATGTTATGCAAGAAGATGGAAAGTAATTACATTTACTAAATTTAATTTATACCATGTTCATTACTAGCTAAGGTTGCTGAAATTAAAGGTTTGAAACAGATAACTAATTAAATCTGAATTGTAATGTGCCTTTAAATGGATTACTAACTACTAGGGGGGCATGACTCATAATTCTTCAATGGAAATGGTAATGAAAATGAATCTAGGGTATTTGTGGTGGTTAATAAGAATAAAAGATGACCAATTCACCTTCATCGTACTTCGTACAAGGTAATGAGACTCAAAATAAGGTAATCATTACCCCACTTTGATTAACTACCTCCCCTCTTATAACCACTCCACTATTTCTCAATCAACAATCATTTTTTGTCCCTAATTATTCCAAGATTAGAGCAACACTAACAATGTAACCATCATTTTCATTGTAATTCACTATTCAATAATTTTCACTACTATTCCCATTGAAGAATTTAAACCAAATGATGTGTCCATGCTAAACAAGAAAGAGACACCAAGTTGGACAAAATAGTTACCTTAGGGTGAAGGCCTCCCAGTCCCAACCCAAGAGGGGCGCCTGAGGATCCTTCGGAATTATCATTACTCTGACTAGATCTTGCCACTTCATTTAAGGTTTCAGTATGCTCCGTACCACCCTGAGAACTTGCAGAAGGTTCACTTTGTGCCTGGCAGTTCGAGATCAGTTAGCAAAACTGTTCTTAGAATGAAAAGCAACCAAATCAAATTATTACCCTATTTCACCTTCTGATTGTTTGACATATTTCTTTGCTGATGGCTCATATTATCTTCTCTAGCGACATAACCAACAGGTTGCTCTTGATCTGCTAAACCTCCCGAGTGGCCACAACGAAAGTGAAGTCATTATGTTAAGAGTCAAGAGAATGGAACTCAAGATAAAAACAAGAACTGAAATATATTGCAGAAGAAAATAAAACACTACGGGATAAATCCCATCCCAAGCCAAAATGGCCTATCCCAAGATAATCCAACTAAGAGACAAAAGACAATATAAATAGACTTAACCTAACAACTTAGGCCTCCATGTGCTAATTTATTCACTAACTTAAAATAAAACCCTAAACAATAATTGATTAAAAATAAGAAGCGTATCACATTCAATGTAGAATACAAAAGACATAATGATGCATATTTTACTGCGTGCATACCTGATGGTGCATTGTTTCCCTCTCTAAGTAGTGAATTGAATTGAGCAACAATTGCTGGATCTCCTGACGTTGGAACTGTGGCAGGTCTCGATGGAAACGCAGATGTAGTGACATTTATCCCTGAAGAAGCCTGTGCTTGAGCAGAATCAACAGAATCAGTCCCATTAGCTCGTGCTTCTCTCATGCCAGCCATTGTGGGAATAATAGGCGGAATTGCACCCCCTAATTTAAGGTAGAATTCATTGAGACTGTGAGAACTATAACTATGCAGAAAACCAGAAACGGTGGCATTCTAAAAACGAGACATACCACTATGAATATGGATATTTACATTCCTTGGAATACTGCCAATACCAAGTGTACCCATAGCCATGGGATTCGTTGCAACACCAGATAAACCCCCAAATAGAGAGCTATTCTGAAGAGGGAATGGCTGCAAATCAAAGCAATCATATTTTTATCATGAAATTCACCACCAGAAGCAAATAGAAAACTATAAACATATTTATATCACAGCATTTGACAAGTCTCAAGAGATATACTCTTGGGACAGTAACCTGAGATGTTATCCAAATATAGTGAGTTCAAAATTTAAAATGACAATCAAGGAGCACACAATACCCTGCCGACCAACATTACAAGCAGATTCAACTGTGAAATTTGATTATATCATATTGAAACCCAACTTACAAAACCTTTAGGAGATGTTTTTCTGGTTTTAAAAACCAGGTTTTGGATTTAAAAATCTAAATCCAGTTTTGGTTTGGGGTTTCAAAATACGATTTTATTAAACCACCATCACAATACCTATACACCTACTATCCTACTTTCCAATAAAATTAATTATCTCTCTCTCCTTACACTTTAATATATTTAAATCAATAACGACAACTCATATCATCCAATCATTACAACCAAACAAACATTATAATAATTCTAACATCATTCACTCTTACACATTGATTTGACATAAAAAAAGTTAAATCTCACCCTTCAAAACAAACACAAACCTTACTATTTATCAGGATTTCAAAATACCCTAGATTTTAAAAACCACTTAAAACACAAAACAAACATCGCCTTAGTATTAGAGTATGACCTCAGAATTCTTTTAAGCATGAATGGATAACAATAAGGAATTTGAATAGTGAACAATCATTCGACTATGATAACAACCAAGGCTTGAATTACAAACCTGAACCATAATCGGATTTGGCCCTGATGGAGATATATAAACAGCAGGTCCAGCATTTACAAAAGATTCATCCTGCATAAGCACCACAAGAATGTTAAACCCCATTAATGGCCAGCTGCTGGAGTCTATATAAAGGACGTACCGGAGATTGTCCCATACGAAGAGTCAAAATGGTCCTCCCCAACTCTAGAAGAAGAGAACCTAAGTGCTGCATGGCAACACCTAAACGCATAGATTCCGTCTGAATTTGTCCCCGTACTAAAGGGTCATTCGATTCTCTCTCTTGGTCCAAACGGTCTGTAGTGTGCTACAAAGTGGCAGCAGAAAATGGGGGAGAGATTACAGAATTGAAACTGAAGAGGAAAAAACAATAATTTCATCGGAAATGGAGCTTACAGATAATGCTTGGACAACATGGTTAAGAAGAAGCTGTTGGGCATGCTGTAGAACAATGATCAGAGCTTCAACTGTTGGATAACCACGAGAATTCCTAGGTAATTCAGAACGAGGTGGATTGCTGCTAGCAGTTGGTGGTTGGTCTTGCTGACCACCTGAATTTTTAGAGGGGGACCCAGTGAAACAGATGTCCAGATTCATAACAACGAGACAAAATCAAGAAGAGCACGATATTACCATTTTGTGAAAGCACCGTCTCCATTTGGTTCATAAACTCAGTGAGTGTGTTCAGCGAATCAGGAATTGGCTGATTGTAAGAAAAAGAAAAAGGACAGATTAGAGCATAGTCGTACATGGAAAAAATCATTTTAAGACAAAAATAATACTGGGGCCCTATTATTATTTGAGGAATAGCCCATGGGATAATCTTATCTAAATCAAGATTTAGAAATATCTTGCAATAAGAAGGGGATATAATCTTAACTAAATAAACATTATATCAAATCTCTTCCTGTGACAAGGAGAGAATTAAAAACACAGCACAAGTAAAAAAAGGGGACAAACCTAGCATAAAGGGCAGTTTCTTTACCAATTTTCCCTTAAACCCTAGGCCCTAGATTCAACACTGTTTTCTTTTGAGTTATTTTTGTCAAAAAATAGAACCACTTTTTGGGGTGAGAAGATCTGGAGTGTACAAGAGGCACACCAAGGTGCATCAGAAAGGTGCACAATCAATAGCCTAAAGTGCCTTTAATAACTATGGATTAGAGCCAAGAATAAAGTTTAAGGCATTAAAAAAATGAATTTCTACCGCATTCAGTGATGGAAGAGCAATTGTGGGTCCTCCAGGGGTTTGCATGGGATGGAAGGCAGATTGGCCGCGCATGCCTTGCGAAGGGACTGGCTGATTCCCACTCTGACTCCCACCATTAACCTGTGACCCTCCTGTTTCATTTGCTTGAGAAGCCTAAACACACACACGCACAACAAAGAAAAAAAAAAGAGGATTGCAATGTCATAAAAAAGAACACCCAAAATGGAAAATAATAATAATAAAAAAAAATCTGAATTCAGACTATGAAGGTCTAGCCGTAAAAGTGCAGCAACTATGCATCACATAAGTAAGCATGCTATTGAATTTGCTAATAGCCAGGAAACCAATAAGGTCTTATACATGTTCAGAATACACAAGGAAATAACTTTTCATGAACCCAAGATGCTAATATTATCAGCATACACTACACAGTACTTCAAAGCTCCTAAAGAGAAGAAAATTACTCCCTCAGTCCCTCCGCTCTTATTTATCTGTTCTGATTTTATCCATTCACATACCAATTTTTCATTAATTAGGATATAAAATAAGAAATTTACTCATTACTACTTGATGAGCTTATAATTACAAGAAGATTGTTACTCCCTCCGTCCTGTGATGATTTTTATATGTAAGTTGGCACACAAAATAAGAAAGGGGGGTAATGAATAGAATTTTGAGGGGTAATTTTGCAAACTTTTATTGTATAAAGTAAAAAAATGGGTGGATTGTTTGTATGTGTGGGCCCAAAAGTAATTGCATTTTGTGTAAAATTGTTGATATTGTGAGGGTGCAGCTTATGGAGAGTTTTCCATTTTAGGGGGGTGCAAGTTATTCTGGGACGTCCAAAAAAGAAAAATGTGAAAGTAGTTGCAAGACAGGGGGAGTAGTATTTATTAGGTATTGGTGGAAAAAAGAGAGAGGGTAAATTCTTGTTGATATTAGCAAGTGACAAATAATTAGGAACACCATTTTAGACAGAATCAGACAGATAATTAGGAACAGAGGGAGTGCTTAAGAAAAAGTGAGACAGGGCATTACCGGAATACCAGGTTGTACACCTCCTGCCAGGTTGCTAAGTCCTACAGAGTTCAGTACTGCCCCAATCACCTAAAAAGTTCAAATGTAAATAATGGCTGTACAAGATACTATTCAGCACAGTTCCATCATCAAATTAAACTATAGCATGAATACACACACACCCGTACAAGATACTATTCAGCACAGTTCCATCATCAAATTAAACTATAGCATGAATACACACACACCCGACTTAGATCTGGTACACCAGCCTCCCCTGCATCTCCGACATTCAAGGACCCTAGTACTACACTGTGGGAAATGTGCCCAATACGATTGCGTGGGCCACCAGCAGCAAAATCATGTCCTGTAATAAACAAAAAAATGAGAAATCATGAGAAGAAAACTGTTGAGCAAGATCAGATGTTTACATCTGAATTAACACCTATAATGAAAATGAAACTCATTGATGTATCTTCACCTGAGTTAGATCCAGGAGATGGGCCAGACGGCTGTGGTTGCCTCTCAACTACATGCAATGTATCACCGTTTTCCACATCTGCCATGTCGTTAAGGTACGACCAAAGATATTATACAGTATGGATAACATTTACCAACAAAGAAGACCAAGATATCCGAAACAAACTTTTTTGTATGAAAGAAGGCATTCCCACAGGCCGAGGCAGTGGTGGACCCACAAAAAAAAAAAAACAGGGGGACCAACTAATAGAAACAATATGTCGATAATGCCAATATATTACATCATAGCATGACAACATTCAGAATTAATTAAGTAAATAAATCAACATAAATTAATTAATAATAATATATATTACATACATTCATCTTGAATAAGTTTGAAGGAGAGAGAGAGAAGGTCACATATTTGGGGTAAGGGGGAGAAATGATCCAGGCTTGTGAAAACGTATTGAGTATTCTTTGTAACTGTGGGAAAGAATTTCATATTTTCTATTTTTTTTATCAAAAATAAATATGAAATTACTACTATGCCCGTCCGCCAGCCAAGGAGTATTTTTACCCAGGTTAAATTCCTTTAATCTCAAACATCCAAAAAGGGGCAGATGCAAAAAAAAAAGTATAAGAATACTTCATTAATCCTCCTCATATCCGCAAAATGATTGAATTAAAAGCATGTGAATGATGTACACTCAATTCTAAAGGAGGTAGAAATATATTGGTAATGTAATGCAATGGAAGGTAGGATACTATATTCAGAAAGAGCATGATCATCTTTGAAGACCTTGCCCCTGAAAATGAGACGTTGCTGTCCAACAGGAATACCAATTTGACTAGCTATTTTCTCCTTGAATGCTGAGACTCCAATCTGAAATGTGAAAATCAAAGAATGATACTGCAGTTAATTCTCTACAGCACGACATGTCAATGCAATCAAATCTGGTAAATGGTAGACAACCATGAAACTGCAGAATGTATTTCTCATTAAATAATGAAATCAAAATGTAACTAAATAACATCACTAATAAAAGATCCATTTATTTGGCATTCATGTTCATATTCCATAAAATAAATACAAATTATAAAAGTTCCTCCAAAGAAAATCCACACTTAAATAAAGATTACTAGTATTCTGGTGTAACTTGGCTTTTGACTTTGAAAGTTTTATGAGATTACACTTTGAAAGATAAAGAATGCAATCACTAGCTTATTTTGTCTACAAAACTGTGGCAAATCCGCAAATATAAAAAAGAACTTACATTCTTATCAACATGGAAACTGAAAATCCGAGAGTCTAGGGTCTTGATATTGAGCTGAAGAGTTGACTCAGAACTTTCAACAGAGGTATCTCTTGAACTTGAACCTTCCCCGGATTGCAGATTCTCCATTTACTACAAAGGCAAGAAAATACTTTAACTAATTGGACTAGTGTCATTGTGAATGAAAAGTAAAAAAGGGGCAGACCTCCTAAAATCTTCACACGTGTCACGATAAATGAATGTTTTAAATTAATACGTTAGGAGCATTTCAGAACCCTTTATTAAAAGTACAGGGTGGGTTTATAGAAATAGTAATTTCTGAATAATTTGTGCGACTGGAGTTGTTTTGGATGGACATTAGTTAGGCATGTCTAAAGTTCTTTAACACACAAACACAGAGATAGAAGAAAATTTTGGGGGCAAAAAGGAGACTGCCCACCCAAAATTGAAAACGGATAACAGATTCGTACTTCCAGCCAAGATTTAGAAGACGTAAAATGCGCAACAATAAGATTATAGGAAACTCAAAAAACACTTAAACAGTAATTTATAAAGTGCATCTCTAAAATTAATTAGGATGGGAAAAACCGAGTGCAAACATCTTGCCATGAA
Source organism: Galeopsis tetrahit (assembly GCA_963675135.1). Taxonomy (NCBI): domain Eukaryota; kingdom Viridiplantae; phylum Streptophyta; class Magnoliopsida; order Lamiales; family Lamiaceae; genus Galeopsis; species Galeopsis tetrahit. Next base: position 18,432,126 of record OY776125.1, on the reverse strand, counting down.
ATAAATGTAAACAACACAATTAAGCAAATCTGTTCTTTCATTTCCGCCAATTCAAAATGCATTCATTGATAACTAAGACACGTGTCGGAAACTACGAGGCTTCTAATTGCCAAAATAGAAAACATGCATGAAGGGAGAGGGATCTCATTCAAGAAATAGTTATCCTGGGGATTATTTCAAAAAGGAAAATCTGAATCTGTTTCCAATCTTGTATTCCATGGCGGTTGTTTTTAAATCATCAATGTCACTTTAGCAAACTGATAAATTCACAAATCAATATGCAGAAAACTACCTAGTATACAAATGTATGGCAAGCAAGACCTAATTGTCAATCCATCCTCATAACTGATGAAGCTTCAAACAAGATAAAACACTTCACATTCAATATTTCAATGCCATACAAACAAAACCATAGCAATCTGAGAAATTAAACTAAATCATGAGATAAACTCAGTCTTTTCAGTAAATACAATAAATTTATAAAATAAAACATAATAAATATAACTTGGTTTCCGATACATTTTGAATCAGAGCTCCCCCAATTTTCACTAATTACAATCAGCAACAAATTAGAGCTGCCCTAGGGTTTCAAGTAATAAAAGGCAACAGAAGGAAAATAAATTAAAACAACTATGAAATCGGGAGAAAATACCGTGGAGTAGACAGAATCAAGAATTGGTGAAAATGGGGAGCCAGAAATAGGCCCGATCAGAAGAAACCTGGAACAAATGGATAGATTTTTATTTTTAGGGAATAAAAACAGAGGAAAAACTTATAACAGCGCGATTTGCTTATAGAAAAGCTCCTGAATTTGGCCTCAGATATGCTAGAAATTTCTAGTGTTCGTGAAGTGAAATGAAGTGGCGAGATGATGAGAAAATACCTCCTACTTCCTTCAGACTACGAAGATTCTTACAGTAGTCAACAGTGGCGATGAAATGAAAGAAAATGAATACTCCTATAAAAGAGTTTTGGGAAATTTTGGGAAAATACACCTCTTTTTTTTTTTTTTTTTGTGAAATTAATAAATCAATTTTAATAACCGCCCACCAATTGACACATGGTTTTTTATACAATAGAATTTAATTATTTTATTAATTATACTAAAATAGATAAAAATAATAAGATAATTTTTTCATAAAACTCGTATACAAATATTTGATCCCTTTAATAACATAGATTATTAATTCTTTTAATTACAAACATATATGTAATAGGACAATCTAGTAAAATGCGATTATGTCATGGTTTTTCATTCAAAAAATATTAGCCAACGTCTTGAATAGACTCCATTCCTCTTTTGAGGAATCGAGTTGTCCAAAAGTCAATTTTTTTTTTAAAGTGTAGGTTGAAAAGTGTAAGTTATTATACCTAAAAAGTGCAACACAATATTATTGAAAAGTGTAAGTCGCTATATTTGAAAAGTGCAACACAGTTTTTAATGAAAAGTGCAAATTATTATAACTAAAAAGTACAACACAATATTACTAAAAAATGCATGTTTATATAACTAAAATGTGCAATATAGCATTACTAAAAAGTGTACGTTAGGGGTGTAAGTGAGTCGAGCCTACTCGCGAGCTACTCGTGCTCGATTCGAAAAAAGATCGAAATCGACTCGAAGTTAATCGAGTCGAGTTTCGAGCTACTCGAGTAGCTACCGAGTTCGAGCTCATAGATACTCGACTCGAAAGGCTCGCGAGCCTAATCGAGTTTGAACAATATTTACTATTTTGCCATTAATATATAATTTATATTTATATACGAGTAATCGAGTCGAATCGAGACGAGTCGAGCTAGAGTTTATTTTAGAAAAAAATATGTTTTAAAATTAATTTTGAAAATTATATAGGTAATCGAGTCGAGCTCGATCTTCAAAATTTTAGGTTCGACCGAGTCGAGTTTCGAGCTTCGAGTATAATAATCGAGTCGAGTTTCGAGCTCAGCACTGCTCGGCTCGACTCGGCTCGTTTACACCTGTACGTCAATATAACTTAAATATTATTTTAAAAAGTGTAAGTCACTACATTAAAAAGTGTAACAAAAAATTCAATTTCTTATATAGACTCAATTCTATAGAAGGCCTACATAATATTATAGAAGACCTACCCAAAATATTATGTGGTGCTTACGGGTTGCTTAATTCATTGATTTGGTAATTAGGATATTATTATCGATAGATGGTCGAGGTAAGGCATGGTGTGACATTTTCTTTTACCTATGGAATATATCTTCTTATTTAATGCTTATGTTTTTTCTTCAAGATTTTCAAATTTAGACTGCAAGAAATTTTTATTCAACATTTTCAAGTTAGTAAATTCTTAATTTCGATAAAGTTCATCATATTAATGTACTGGTAGAAATGAATAAGAACAAAGGAGGAGTATTAGCTAATGCTGTAAAGATGCCAATTAATGTTCCAAGAACTTGACTTATTTTATTTAAGTCAAAAAGCTCAGAAATTGTCCTGACTATAAAAAATATCCTTGAATAAGTTTTCTTCTACTTTTTTTTTTTTTTTTTTCAACTTTGAATAAGTTTTTTTCTATGCAATCTTCAATAGTTTTTTTTTTTTTTTTTTTGAATTGAGACGTGACGGAGGTTATCTATAAAATAATTTTTCATATTCCATCTAAAATTTTAGGTGTTTTATTTCGATGTTTCAAAAAATTAAAGATTAATACAAGAATAAGTATTATTTGATTATTATAAAACATAGTACTTATTAATTTTAATTTATTGATTAATTAATACATTTCTAAAATAATAATTCACATAGATTATTTACTAGAAAGTAGATTTAGAAAATGAATTTGAGTCAAAAGAGGAAGAGGGGGATGGAGATGGAGATGGAGATGGAGATGGGCTAGGCCTAGATTTTAACAAATATAAAGTCTGACTTGGTATATATTTTTTTAGATTCCAGTCAGATTTATTGTATGTCATAGATTTTTTTTAAAAGGCTTAAGTCTGATTTTTTAAATAGGTTTAATCCGAAAGTCTTTTAAAGATCTTTTAGTCATATTAATGCATTTAAAAAAAATCTATAACACTAGTATTATCATCAAATTATAAAAATTGACTATTTAAATCTCAAAATGAAGAATTGTTTTTTCAACTATTATAAAGAAAAGGGAAATTCTCAAATGCACCATGTGCACCAAAACAGGTTTGGTGCACATGCTTTTGTCCTTATCCTCCTATTCTAACTTATTATCCCATTTTCTCTACTTATGGTTATAATTCTATTTTTTTTCTATTAATTAATTAATTAATTTATAATCCATTACTTTATTAATTAATAAATTACAGTCCTTTCAAACTTTTTTTTTTAGTTTTTTTTTTTCGTTTTTTTTTTTTTCGTTTTTTTTTTTTGGTTTTTTTTTTTTCGTTTTTTTTTTCGTTACCCACCTCCACTTTTCAATAATAATAGTTGCTATTTTTCATTAATAAAATTTCCACTTTTCACTAATAACAATTACCACTATTCAGTAACAAAATTTCCACTTTTCACTAATAATAATCACCACTTTTCAGTAACAAAATTTCCACTTTTCAATAATAATAGTTACCACTTTTCAGTAACAAAATTCTCACTTTTCAATAATAAGAATTACACTTTTCAGTTAAAATATCTACCACTTTTCAGTAACAAAATTTTCACTTTTCAATAATAAGAATTACACTTTTCAGTTAAAATATCTATCACTTTTCACTAATAAAAATTACATTTTTAAGTTAAAAAATCTACCACTTTTCAATAATAAGAATTACACTTTTCAGTTGAAATATCTACCACTTTTCAATAATAAGAATTACACTTTTCAGTTGAAATATCTACCACTTTTCAATAATAAGAATTACACTTTTCAGTTAAAATATTTATCACTTTTCAATAATAAAAATTACATTTTTAAGTTAAAATATCTACCACTTTTCAATAATAAGAATTACACTTTTCAGTTCAAATATCTACCACTTTTCAATAATAAGAATAACATTTTTTCAATTTTAATAATAATTTTAACTGTACAATTTATAATTAAATATACCCGTTTTAATTAATTAATTAATAAAGTAATGAAAAGTGGTAGATATTTTAACTGAAAAATGTAGTTTTCATTATTGAAAGTGGTAGATATTTGAACTGAAAAGTGTAATTCTTATTATTGAAAAGTGGTAGATATTTGAACTGAAAAGTGTAATTCTTATTATTGAAAAGTGGTAGATATTTTAACTTAAAAATGTAATTTTTATTATTGAAAAGTGTAATTCTTATTATTGAAAAGTGAAAATTTTGTTACTGAAAAGTGGTAGATATTTTAACTTGAAAAATATAATTTTTATTATTGAAAAGTGGTAGATATTTTAACTGAAAAGTGTAATTCTTATTATTGAAAAGTGGTAACTATTATTATTGAAAAGTGGAAATTTTGTTACTGAAAAGTAGAGCTGGCAAATCGGGCCGCCCGGCCCAGCCCAGCCTAGCCCATCGGGCCAAGTGATGTTCGTGGGCTAGGGCGGGCCGGCCCATGAACTCGTCGGGCCTATAAAATTGGAGCCCAGCCTAGCCCATCTGGGCTACTGGGCTAGCGGGCCAGCCCAGCCCATTACATAATTTTTTTTTTTAAATATTTCTTGCAAAAATTATATATTAACTAGTAACTACTCACAATTTATAAACGACCATAATCATTATTGCATTAATGAATACGATAAATATACTCTGTATATATACACTTATTATGTATTGGTCACATTCTTACATATTTTTTTTTTTACAAATAATTATAATTAAAAATATACAATATATTAATTATACATAATTTATAAAAGGACAAAACTAGTAGTATAACATTACACTATATATGAAATTCAAATAGAATTATAAATAATTCATAAGTTCAAATTTTAAAGTTAAAATAAAATTAAAAATATAATAATATTTAAGTATATAATATTATAATAATTTTAATTGTTTATTTGCCTTAAAAAATATTGATCGGGCCAAATGGGCTACCCATGGGTCGTTGGGCCAAAATCAGCCTAGCCCATTAGGTCCATCGGGCCCATCGGGTCGGGCCAAATAGGCCCAGTTTTATATGGGCCAATAATTTTAGAGCCCAGCCCATACTAGGCTTCGGGTAGGTCGGCCCGACCCATCGGGTCGGGCCCAGATTGCCGGCTCTACTGAAAAGTGGTAGCTATTATTAGTGAAAAGTGGAAATTTTGTTACTGAAAAGTGGTAATTATTATTAGTGAAAAGTGGAAATTTTGTTACTGAAAAGTGGTAGATATTTTAACTGAAAATGTAATTTTTATTATTGAAAAGTGGTAGATATTTTAACTGAAAAGTGTAATTCTTATTATTGAAAAGTGGTAACTATTATTATTGAAAAGTGGTAGCTATTATCAGTGAAAAGTGGTAATTTTTATTAGTGAAAAGTGGAAATTTTATTAATGAAAAGTAGAAACGAAAAAAAAAAAATTATTAATGAAAAGTAGAAACGGAAAAAAAAGCGAGTTTAAAAGGATTTGAACCTGTGACCTCATGCTTATTAAGGGTATCTATAACCACTAAAACATTCATTACTTAGATATATTTATTTGCCTTTATAAATAGATATAGGATTGATCTGTGCATTAGTGTGCACGTGCACACTGTGCACAGGAGACCAACTCAAATATAACTAGTGTTACTAAACTTTCTTAATTACTTTATTTATTTATTTAAAAATCACATATTATATGAGTAAGTATATATATATATATATATATGAAGTTAAATAGGTCCGGCTTAAAAGGCTTACGAAAAAGCTTGAGTTCGGCCTATTTAGCTAAATAGGTTTCTAAAATAGCTTGAGTCCGACTTATTTATTAAATGAGCTGAGCCGAGCCACGCTTTAATAAGTCGAGCCGTATACCCCTGTCAGTAGAGATGTCTATCGGGTTGGCCCTATAGGGCCAGCCCTACAGGGCTACGAGCTAAATGGGCTAGGGTCTTAACCTGTTCATACTTAACGGTCCTACAATTGTTAGGACCTAACCCTAACCATAGCGGGCCACGGGCTAAACGGGCCACTAACAGACTACAATAGTTTTTTTTCTTTTAAAATTAAAGGTCTCAATTAGCCCGTCCAACAAGCAAATAAAATAGAAAGATATATAATTAGTTAATGATCGGTAGATGAGAAAACAAAAGTATGATTTAAACACAATTCTAGAACTCATGGGTCCTTAATATGGTCAAACAAAGCTAAATAAATATTATAATCCTATAAAAAATAGTAATAATGACCAATGGATGTTAATGAGCTACTTAATGTTTATAGTTATGGTTATGTGTCAAATGACCCAAAATTTGTTTTAAGGTTATTTATTAAAAAAAAAAAAAAAAGGTAACAACTCGGGCTAGCGGGCTGGCCCTATAGACCAGCGGACTAATCGGTCCGGGTCAAAAAAGCCTGATTTTAAACGGGCCTATGATTCATGAACCATAACCCTACATTTTTCAGGGTTAAACAAGCCAACCCGATCAGCCCGGCCCGGATAAACATCTCTACCTGTCGGGTAGCCTGATCCATTTCCACCCCTAGTGCCAGATCAGGTCCCTCGGGCTTCAATATAGATTTGTCCCTGCCCTTCACACAAGGAGAAGGAGGAGACACCGTGAGGTTGTCGTTTCAAAATTAGGACAAGACATGTACTGGGCCTAATGGTTCAGCTCAACGGGTTTGACTATTTACACCTCCATTTCGGAGAGATGCACTCCCCCAATTTATACACTCCTCCAAAATTGGTTCACGCTTCCCCTTAATTGTCATAAATACCCTTCCCTCCATAAAATTTCTATTACTACCCACACACACTCACCCCAAACCCTAAGGGCATGTTTGGTTTATTAGATTAGACATGATATATTGTTTTATCTCTATAATTCCCATGTTTGGTTTACATGAATTTAGCCTGTGATTATAATTGACCCGATATTATTTTCCTTGATAATTATGCACTTGGGTGTTTATTAGTCCAAAAGAGAAGTTGGGATAAGTGATTCGTGTGGAATTTACACATTTTAGAGGCACATGTGAAGCATGTGTTTTGATGTGATTTCATTGATTTATGCATTGATTATGATGATTTGAGCTAAAATGAGGGAAAGGTTGTGTTTTGTCGATTTTGTAGAAAATACGATGGAATTTGGAGCAAAACACCAACCATATTTTACTAGATCGAGAAGAGGAGTGTACCAATGGGTTCGTCTCGAAAAATGGAGTGGAATAGCAAAAGGAATCGAGTCAATCGGAGGTCGGAAGCTCAAGATACGGAGGGATGAAGTTGGAGGCCGAAAACCAAAAACGAAACTTCCGCCCGACCGGGCCGATCTGCACCCAGGCTTTTGATAAATGCACCCCCGCGCGTATTTTGGCCCAAATTCAATATACGAAGTTATCGCCCGGCCGGGCCACTTCCAAACTCGGGGTTTTTAGTGATTTTTAGCCATTTTTGAGGGACTTAAGTGCAAAACTTCCACCCAAACCCTACCCCAACACTATATAAGCCCCCATTCTTGAAATCAATAAAACCTTCCCCCAAATTCTCAAATTCCACACATAGTTACACACAATTGGAGGTGAATTGGCCATATCTTCTTCATTACTCCATCAAATCAAACAAGGAATGATGCAATAGCTTGGAATTTTCATTCTCCATCACATTCTAAACTAAGCTTTTTTTTTTTATTTAGCTATTTCTTTGGATTTTGTTAATTTGATTATGCTAGTTATTGGCTAGAACACTTTTGGTTCTAGGGCTATGTTTATACTTTGGATGATGTTTATGAATTAATTTCTTGTTTATTTGGTGGTTGTGTTGCTATTTCTATTTGAATGCTTAACTTTCATTGCAATACATGTTGTCAATGGTCATGATAATGTGTTTGATTCATTATTAATTGAAACTGGATTGAGAAATCTCTTTCATTAATCGTATTTAAGCATTCGACCCAATATTATTGTGAGCTCGAGAGAGGATCAATTATTGGGAGGGTATTAGATGATCTTATGACCCTTTTTGAGATTTATTATGCATGCTATGTAGAGATACTAGTTTGTGTGATCTTTCCTCTTGGATTAATTGGATTGAGAGAACTTTTAATTCATTATTTCGTGATCAACCCTATAGTAATCAACACATCACCACTTAATTAGGCTTTTAATCATAAATTGACCCCTTACTGTGACATATGCCTTGGAACCTCCATCTCCTTCTTTGAAGTTTAAATCACATCTCTCTCGTTTCTTTGGTTTGCATGTTATTAGATCGATTCTTTATTACTCATTTAATTGTCTATTTGTGACACTTTGGTAGATAATTAGGGGTACTTTCACACTTCAAAACTTATCGATCACCGTCTATTTAGAATTCCGTTAACAAACTACACTTTTACACTATACCTCCCTGTGGGATCGACCTCGTACTTACTTCGCTACAATATACACCGTACGTATACTTGCGGTCGTGTATTTTGGTGTTGTGAAATACGTGAATCAATAAAAAAATTTAAATTTTAATCCATCAATCCAAACACAAATCTCAATTTAAAAAATAATGCAATCTCAGTTAATCCTCTCATACCTTATCTATCTCAACCTGTAAAGCAAACGAGCCCTAAGGGTATGATTGGTATGGTGGATTAGGCCATGAATGAAATCACCATTCGTGGATCTATTTCAAATTTAATGATTGGTATGATTTATGGAATGAAATCATCATTCCTTGTGGAATGGTGATTCCCAAATGTATGGAATTCTCATTCCTTCTCACCCCAATGGTTGAAGGAAGGAATCAAAATTTTAATAAATCTTGTAATAAAAATTAATAATAATATTTAATAATAAAAAAAATTAGAATATTTAATAAAAATATTAATATAAAATCTAAAAAATCTAAATAATAATAATAATAATATATTAATTTTAACGATAATATTATTTTTCAATAATATAAATTATAAATATAATAACATAAAAAATAATTTAAATGTTTTAAAAAATATAAATAATACGGGAGTACTATATAGTATATACAATATATTATTTTTAATAATATAAAATAATAGTTTTTGATAATATAAATAATAGTAATATTTTTTTAATATTAAAAATAATAATATTCTTATTTTAAAAATAAAAATATTATTTTTATATAAAATATACATTTATTATAAATAATAAAATCAGAAAAATATATATTGATAATAATAATAACTTTTCAGTCAATAGTGATTATTAGTATACTATGGAATGACTCATAGGAATGACCATTCTTATGTCATTTCATTCGAACCTTAATTCAACCCCAAATTCAGTCAATCATAATTATACCATAATTTCATTTTACTTTTTTTTAGAATTACAGATAGAAAAATAAATTACATTTCACGCACACCTATCCAAATCAATTAAGAAAAAAATCTACCAAGACCCAATTTTCCAAACTCAATCGTGAAAGAGTGAAAGGATCCACAAGCTGCAATCCTTGAAGCTCCGTGAACAAAGAAGAAAGCAAACCAGCTCCAGGAAAGGAACAAATTGTCGCACACAACGACTCGCGCCACAAACCCCCCAAGTCACAAAAGCCTTGATCCAAAGACTACCGGTTCCAACTGGCACAACAGAGGCCCACCATGGGAAAAACCCGAAAACGGGGAGAAAAACTCATCAACAACAGGGGACAAACACCCATAACAGAAGGGGAGCCCATTAGGGAAAAGAAAAACAACAAGCTTAAACAAAACAACAACAGGAAAGAAAAAAAAAACAGAGCTAAGCTAGAACTCAAACTAAACTAACATGCAGAAAGCAAAAACGGAAATAAAATGGGATCAATCGGGTGCCTCGCCCGATCGGCCACCGTTGTCCCCTCCAATCGTGAGAAGAGGAAAAACGTGTATTCCCTTTGTCCACAGAGAAGCTCCGGTCTTCATCTTCAAACCGAGACACCCCACACTAAGGTGTACTCATGTCTAAAAAAAGAAAACTAAAAAATAGAACAAAGATCCACCAAGTACCGACCCAGAGGACAATCAATCCCATCTCAAAGAAACCCACCGAGGGGAAACAGAAGAACAGTAAAGCAAGAAATAAATACTACCTAGAAAAACAGTAAATCAGGATCAACGGACAGATTACCCGAACGGTGACCGTAGCTCCGTTGGGTAAGACTGACCATCCGGAAATAAAATGGGATCAATCGGGTGCCTCGCCCGATCGGCCACCGTTGTCCCCTCCAATCGTGAGAAGAGGAAAAACGTGTATTTCCTTTGTCCACAGAGAAGCTCCGGTCTTCATCTTCAAACCGAGACACCCCACACTAAGGTGTACTCATGTCTAAAAAAAGAAAACTAAAAAATAGAACAAAGATCCACCAAGTACCGACCCAGAGGACAATCAATCCCATCTCAAAGAAACCCACCGAGGGGAAACAGAAGAACAGCAAAGCAAGAAATAAATACTACCTAGAAAAACAGTAAATCAGGATCAACGGACAGATTACCCGAATGGTGACCGTAGCTCCGTTGGGTAAGACTGACCATCGATCCCAACTACACACTAGGAAAATTTACATAAAGTGAGCAAGGGACTGACGAGGAGAAACTGTTCAACGGGCAGCGACGTACACGGCGATGACAGCGGTACAGGCGGCGGTGGAGATCGGCGGAGACGGCAGATCGTTGCTTTTCCTAGACAGATCTTAGTAGATCTTTTAGAACTGCTTATTTATTTTGTGCGAACTTGATAAGCGATGGTGGGAGAAAGGGGGCCGGCGGCGAGCACGCCGGAGACGAAAGCTTTTAACTAATCTACATGGAAGGGAGATGGGAGCAGATGGTGTGGGTGGGAGGGGAGTCACCGGAGAAAGAAGAAAGCTACGCTACAGCTGTTTTGGGGAGGAAAAAATAATGTAGAGAGAGAATTTTTAGGATTTTGAGCCTTTTCCATACCATAATTTCTCTTCTCTCTCTTTTCTCCTTCCCCCACCCTAACCACCACTCACTCACTCACTCACTCTTTCCCTTTCCTCTCTTCCTCCCCACTTCTTCCTACATTTTTTTTTACTTTTTTTCCTCCCTTCCCCTCCATTCCTTCTCCTCCCTTCACCCAGACACCCACTCACCATTCTCTTTCTCCTCCCTCTCTTTTCTAAGAGAAAATTTCATTTTACGTTCAGTAACTTAGGCCTAATCCAGGATATATCCTTTAAGTTTTCACATTTTCAAATTACGTCCTAAGGTGTCCAGTTTACATCCTTTTCGATTCAATTTACGTCCTTTTCACCGAAAAATTGAAAATCCGGTCAAATAGTCCAATTTACATCCTTTATGTTTAAAAATTAAAAATTAATAATTAAAATTTTCTGAAAATATCATTAAAAATTAAAAAATATCATCAAAAACTTATAAATTGTGTAAAATAAATATAAAAATCTAATTTTTTTTTTATAAATTCTACAATTCAAAAAATCTGAAAATGTGTAAAAAAAAAAAAATTCTAAAAACTCATAAAAACAAATCTATAATTTCTATCATTCAAAAAATCTGAAATGTGTAAAAAAAAAACTACAAATTAAAATTTTAAAAATGTTTAAAATAAAAAATTTCACAATTTTAAAAATATTCTGAAAATGAATTTGGGACGGTTCCAAAATCGATCTAGGTGTGAAACTTCCATTCAACCTCGACGGTAAGTTGGAAAATCTCGTGGGGACCCAAAATTTTTAGGAGTTCGAGCAAAACTTTAATGGCAGACGAGTCTGAATCAAGTCTGGTTTTTAATGAAATGTTAATAATTTTTATTATTCTTATTAGATATTTAGAATTAGTAATTTTTAATCTATACATTTTTAATAAGTTATTGAGATTTTTAGAGTTTTTAGAAATTTTAATGAGATTTTGAATTTCTTAATTACACATTTTCCATTCTTTGAATTATAGTTTTTTTTTTTTTTTTTTTTTTTTTTTTTTTTTTTTTTTGTATTTTAAAAATTTTAGAATTTTTAATTTTTATTTACACATTTTATAATTTGTAATGATATTTTTCGAAATTTTAGTGATATATTTTAAATTTTATTTCACACATTTTATATTTTTTAATTTTAAGGAGATTTTTGGATTTTAATGATACTTTTAGATTTTTTAAATCTTTAATGGGATTTTTTTTAATTTTAATTATTAAATTTTAATTTTCAAACTTAAAGGACGTAAATTGAACTATTTGGCCGGAATCCCAATTTATTCCTCACATTCCGGTGAGTTTTAAAATTTTCCGACGAAAAGGACGTAAATTGGACCAAAAAGGATGTAAATCGAAAAAGTTAAAACTTAAAGGATATAAATTGGATTAGGCCTAAATTACAGGACGTAAAATGGAATTTTCTCCTTTTCTAATTTTTTTTCCTGCAAAAAAACTCCCACCCCACCCCATGAACCCACCCCCTCCCCCCTCACTGCCCGTCATCCCCCCCTCCCCCCAAAAAAAAACTCTCACGCTCTCCCCAAAAAAAATCGCATGGACCCGTACTCCCAAAAAAAATTTGCAGCACAGTTTCTCTCTCTCTCTTTTTTATTTCGACACACCAGGGTCGACTATATACACTTTCATCGACAAATTGTTGTCTACGAGAATGTATATGGTCGACCCTGGTGTGTCGATTTTTTTTTTTTTAAATTGAATTTTTTCGACAATAGTTGGTCGACCATATACACTTTCGTCGACAACCATTTATCGACGAGAGTGTATTTGGTCGACAATACATGGTCGAATTTTTTTTATTTTAATTTTAATTTTATTTTTATCAACCATATTCACTCCCGTCGACAAATCGTTGTCAACAAAAGTGTATATGGTCGACACTGGTGGTCGAAATTTATAATAAAAAATGTAATTTTTTTAAGTATATTTTGAAATTTCTAGATTTTTTTTTGATTTGATGGTCGCCGAGAATGGTGTCGACGGCGGCTGGAAGTAGTGATTTAGGGGAAAGGTGAAAGAAATGACAGTAGGGGGTGTGTTCAGTAGGGAGGGTGCATCTAGTATACTTATTTTTAATTAAGGGTATTTTTTATTTTTTACCCTATTATTTTATTAATAAATTGATTGGGGGAGTGCATCTCTCCGAAATGGAGGTGTAAATGGTCAAACCAAGGCCAAAACATGCATGCACCTCTTAGGTTAAAGCCCAACAACTTCAATACAGTAATTACACAAAACCAAAAATATATAAATTGGGTGAAACAAGCTCACACGTCAGTGGTATTTCAATTAAGTTGCATGAAATCATGAGTTCATGGAAACAAAGTTTGTATCTTGTTTTAAAGCTACATCTCATCTCATGGTGTATGGTTGAAAAGTGTCGTTTAATTCATATATATCTAATCTTAGAGTTGTGGATTGGATCAATGTATTAATCCAGTTGTTGCATGTGTTTATGGCTATGAATAATAAGAGTGCGGTAGCCGTCAAAGCAATTAAGCACATCGATCAAATCCTTAGTTATAATTAAGAGAATGTATATATAAAAAGTAAAAAGTGGTCGTACGTTAAACATGTTAGAACTCATGTATTGATGATGATTCACTACAAAAAAACTACGATTTAGAGACGAATTAGATACCATAAACACTGTCTCTAAACAGGTTAGAAACGGATTTTGGAACCATTTTCTATCTGTTCCTAATCACATGGTATCTAATATCAGGAACGGTTTTCTAAATTCCGTTTCTAATAAGAGACGGATTTGAGACCTATTTTTTTCGGTTTATAATGAGATACGAAATTTAACACTGTATATTCCCGTATCTAAACAATGAACGACCCGTTTTATATTCGGGTCAAAAATCCGTTTCAAATGTCGTTTCTATTTAACAACGACATTTTATCGTCTCTAAATTCGTATCTAAGCGATAAACGACCCGTTTTACATCCGGGTCAAAAATCTATTTATAGTTTCGTTCCTAATTAAAAATGACATTTTCTCGTCTCTAAATCCACATCTAAACGAGGAACAACTTAAATCCCAATCCCATTAAATTATAACTTTTAAATTTGTAAATTTAATTTTTTTTTATTAATTTCTAAATTTTGTAATTACTCACAACCGTCCATAAGTGTGCTAAAATATTAACACTACAAAAAATTGCTCAAATAACGAGGGGAGTTGGCGAGGGGTATTTCACCCTTGCTATTTGGCGAGGGATTTAACGAGGGGCATAAATAAAGAGGGATTTGGCGAGGGGCGGAATCACACTCGCTATTTAGCGAGTGGAAAAAGATGTCCTCGCCAATTGGCGAGGGATTTGGCGACGGCGTGTTTTGCACTCGCTCATTGGCGAGTGCATTGTGGCCCTCGGAAAATGGCGACGGTCCCCCACTCGCTAATTGGCGAGGGGGGTGGGGTCCTCGTAACTGCCCTCGCCTATTTCCCAATTAAAACCCTCTCCTTCTTCCCCAAATTCGTACAGCGCCTCCTTCACCCCAAAAATAGCCACAACTGCCGCAACTTCCGTCCACCTCGCCACCGCCGCTGCCGGAGCTACCGATCGTGACTAATTTTTGGATATTTCTGTTCTACACTTCGAGGGGTTCATTTCTACGGTAAATTTATGTGTTTTTATTGATTAAATTAAAAGTTGCATATATATATGTTTGTATTATATTATATATGTATATATATATATATATATGCATGTATATAGTTTTGTTGTGTAATGTTAGGATTGTAATTATGTTAGAAAAATATGTATATTGTTTATTAGAATTAATTAAGATTGTTAATTGATGAAAGTTATAAAAATTGTTAATTGTTATGAATGTATTAATATAATTATTGTTATGTTTTATATATGCATGTATATATATGTGTTAATTATTAATTGGTGTGTTAATTGTTATGCATGAATGTGTTAATTGGGAGAATTAATTTTATAATTAATTGTTGGAAATAAGTGAAATTAAATCGACGTTGGAGGCCGGGATGAGTTGTTTGTTTGTTGTAGATTGTGCGTTCCGACTTGAGTAATTTTACTCGAGTCGGAAATGGATGCACTAGGAACCTAAATATTTGGTGATACGATAGATTTAGATGAAACTCTGCCGAAATTTTTAAAAATATATATATAAACTATATATTTACATTTGAAACAGATCGATTAACATGAATTATTCAAGTCGTAGTTGGATGTATAGGCCAAGATTGGTCAATGGGATTATGAGCCCCGAATTTATTAGTGGTGTAAATGGATTTATTTTAGCTGCCACTAGTAATCCGAATTCGATTTGGGAAGGAAAAATTAGGTGTCCTTGCTCGAAAGCTAGATGTCGAAATGAGACTTATAGAGATCCTAATGAAGTGAAGTCTCATTTATATCGAAATGGGTTTACACGAAATTATTATAATTGGATTTATCACGGTGAAGAGAGTTGGGGTCCACGTCCATTTCAAAACACTAGTGAATTTGCGTCAACTTCAAATGAAGTTGACCCTATGGGACCTAGCTCGTACCACACTATGGTAGAAGAATTAATGGGTGACCCAAACATTGATTTTGGAATCAACGCGGAAGAGGAGGCACATAATGAAGAACCCCCTAACGAGAATGCGTCACAGTTCTACGACATGCTTCGTGCAGTGGACCAAGACTTGTATCCCGGTTGTGAATCTCATTCGCAGTTGTCGTTCAATTCCAGATTGTTGAATATTAAAACCGAAAACAGATTGTCTAAAAGGGGATACAATCAAGTCGTTGAGTTGATTCGTGAGATTTGTCCTTCAGAAAATAAGGTTCCTAAGAAATTTAACGACACCAAACACTTGATGAGTGGGATGGGTCTTCCGGTAGAAAGGATTCATTGTTGTGCACAGAACTGCATGTTATTTTGGGGTGCAGACAGCGAACTAGAGTTCTGTAAGATTTGTGGTGGACCACGGTATAAGCCGAGTAGGGTTGATGCAGATGGTCGGTTGAAAAAGAAACGTCCGGTTAAGGAGATGTTCTACTTTCCCATAATTCCTCGTTTGCAAAGATTGTACATGTCCAAGGCCACTGCGAAGGATATGACATGGCATGCCTCGTGCAGTTCTGATGACTCTGGTGTTATGCGTCACCCTGCAAACTCGTTGGCTTGGAAGCATTTGGACCGTTCGTATCCTGATTTTGCAGCTGAAATTAAGAATGTTAGGTTGGGCTTGAGCACAGACGGTTTTGCACCGTTTGGAATGACGGGGAAGCAATATTCGTCATGACCAGTTATTCTTACTCCGTACAATCTACCCCCGTGGTTATGCATGAAAGATCAATTCATGTTTCTTTCGATTCTTGTGCCCGGGCCAAAAAGTCCGAAGGACAAGCTTGATGTGTTTTTACAACCTCTGATAGCTGATTTGAAATTTTTATGGGAATATGGGGTGCAAACGTACGACGTCTCTAGGAAGCAAAACTTTTTGATGAGAGCTGCACTGAATTTGGACCATTAGCGACTTTCCAGCGTACTCAATGTTGTCTGGTTGGAGTACAGCTGGAAAGCTTGCTTGTCCGTATTGTGGGGAGTACACCGATGCATTCACTTTGAGGCCCAGTTGAAAGCAATCGTGGTTCGATAACCACCGAAAGTTCTTACCACCTAATCATACATGGCGAAAGAACAAGACGGCATTCAGGGCTGGAGTAGCAGTCACAGATGATCCGCCACCTATCCGAACAGGTGCGAGTCTCCTATACGAAATTGATCATTTGGGACTTAGAAAGGTTACAGAGGAAGGTGCTGAGGCACACAACAAAAAAATTGACGGAGGGTGGAAGAAAAAAAGCATTTTTTGGGATTTGCCTTATTGGAGTACTTTGTTAGTTCGACATAATTTGGACGTGATGCACATTGAGAAAAATGTGTCGGAAGAACCGACTATCAGAGCCTGGAGGTCCGGGTACCGGTTTTGCTAGACATAAAGGGGGATCTCGTGGGGCAGCCGAGGTGGCCAGACGGATTGTAAGTATTTATGTTCAATTATATAAGTAATTAATATGAGTTCATTTTAATTAATTTAATTTTATGTTCTTCAAAATATAGGAGGAGAGGACGGGACGACCAGCTTACGACTGGGAGATTATCGAATATTACCACCGTTACAATAACGGAACGTACACATACGGGCATATAGGTGATATTCTGGTAAGTGTATACATATATTATATTAAATATAATATTTAATTGTATTGACATGTATATTAACCAAATTTTACATATGCACAAATAGAATCAGGTGCAAGAGGAATTGTCACATCTCACCCAGCCGTCATCTGATCATGATCCTTCAGATGATGGTTCCAGTAGCCAGACCCCACCCTTGCCGGAAATGTCTGAGTTGTACGTGAAGAAAGTTGGAAGATCTCACGGTCGCGTGAAGGGTCTTGGGCAACTAGGAAAGAACAGACGTGTCACTTCTGGTCCTGGTGAGACATCTTCCGGTACGGCGTTTGGACGATTTAGCCAGGCCGACATCGACAATGCTCTTTTGGAAGAGCGGAGGGCTAGTGAAGAGAGAGAGCGTCTCATACGTGAAGAACTGCAGCAATCAGTCACTCAGACGGAGGAGCGCTTACGTCAAGAGTTTGATGCTCAGATGGCATCATAGATGGCATCAATGATGAGACGGTTCAGAAGGGGGTCGGGTAACAGGAACGGGGATGATGATGATGATGGTGATGATGACGCTGCTGATGATGGTCGATGATTGATACATTTTAAGTTATGTTGTCTTGTTGGATTTTAAAAAATTGATGAAGTTGTTTGAGATTTTTTTTTTTTATGTTGTGTACTTGAATTGAAGTGAACGTACGAGACAATGTTTTATTTTATATGGTTTTAATTCATATTGATTGTGTGTGATTAATTAAGTATTGATCTAATATATAAATGAATTGAGTTAATAGCATATAGTTGGTAATTTGTTAAATAAATTGAGTTAATTAATAACATATAGTTGGTAATTGAGTTAATAAGTTATTAAATTTAGTAATGAAGGGCTTTTGTTAAATTAATTAAGTATTGAGCTAATATATAAATTAATTGAGTTAGTAGTCTATTCAATTAATTGACTTAATTAATAATAAAAGAATAAATTTGAGTTAATACATACATAAGTATAAATTATTAAATTTAGTATTAATGAAGGGATTTGTTAAATAAATTGAGTTAATTAATACATATATAAGTATAAGTTATTAAATTTAGTAAGGAGGGGTTTGTTAAATTAATTAAGTATTGAGCTAATATAATTAATTTACTTAATAACATATAGTTGGTAATTTATTAAATTAATTGCGTTAAAGAATAAAAACAGAAATTAAAAGGGATAAATATATAATGCATTTGAAATATTACGACTAAAGCTCCTAGCGCACATGGGGGCGCATAAACTCTTCAGAATTCCCCACATTGAGTAGGCTCGTTGATCCAACTCCACAACTCCCGCGCAACTCCCACACCCCGTTCATTTTGACACTTTTTAAGTTTATTTTGACACAAAATAATATATTTTTAAAAAAATTTGAAAAATTAAATGAATTCAATTTCTATAAATTAGATAACTTATGGTATCTTTTCAAAACAACCCATTCGTTTTGACACTTTTTAATTTAAGTTTATTTTGACACGAAATGATATATTTTTAAAATTTTTGTAAAATTAAATGAATTCAATTTCTATAAATTAGATAACTTATTGTATCTCTTCCAAACAACTTTTATACTAATTTGTATCTCTCCCTAACAACTTTTATACTAATTTAGTAAAATTAAATGAAACAACTTTTACTTTTAGAATAACTTATCACTTCCAAACAATGACTTTTACAATTAGCAATGCTTCACGTATTTATACTTTTTTCTAAATGGATGATATAATTTTTTTTTTTAATCTAAAACTTTTTAAAAAATACTATACAAATTTCTTTATAAGTCTTAATGGTCAAGATATTTAAAAACTTTTAAAAATTATTAAATGACACTGTAAACCTCCTTTTTTTAATTTAACGTCTCTTAACATCATACAAAATTGATATATGATTAGAGAATCAATTCTTGAAATATTTTCATTAGAGAATCAATTAATATATATATTGACATATGGAATTGAAGATATAATATAATATTATTATTATAATATCTATGGCTATCCTAAAATATATCTACATAGTATTATTCTAACATTTATGTTTATCCGATACATAGAACATATATTAATTGATTGGGTTGGTCTGCTATGGACTCGAGTGCATGTTGCACCCTAGTCCATGTTGCAATTTTCAGTTTACTAACTTACACTTTTTGGTAAATGATATTGCACTTTTCAATTATTAAACTGTATAATAATATTTTTAGTAATAATTGAAAAATGCAACACCATTTACCAAAAAATGTAAGTCCGTAAACTGAAAAGTGCACATGGACTAGGGTGCACAACATGCACTCGAGTGCATACTAGACTTTACCTAATTAATTTTTTTATTTTTACTATTTATTAATTATAAAAGAGTAATAAATTAATTAATATAACTCAATTCACCCGTCCATATTCTCAATCTCTCTCTCTCTCTCTCTCTCTCTCTCTCTCTCTCTCTCTCTCTCTCTCTCTCTCTCTCTCTCTCTCTCTCTCTCTCTCTCTCTCTCTCTCTCTATATATATATATATATATAAAAAAGGATTTCTATCTCCCAAATTACCTCTAAAAAAAGAATTCACTCTCTCAAGAAAAGAATCCCATCTCTCTCTCTCTCAGTGTCCGGTTTCGATTTCAAATACTCCTCGTGTGGCATCACTAGTAACTTACGAGGAAGGGCGCGTCGTTGTTCACTCAAACCTCCGATTGAGGATCCTCGTATACACAGGATACCTCCTCATGTCGTGTCGTCGCTCTATTGTGTCGTTGCCTTTTCCTTCGTCTTTAAGTTTATTTTTTTAACAATTTAATGGTTTGTTTCTTTATTTTAGAGATGGTTAGATTTTGTATCACAAATTTCGTGTACCATGCACCTTGTCTCGTTTTATATCGGGGAGAAAAAATTGATTGTTTAGAGACGGTGGTATACGTATCTAATCCGTATCTAAAAATCTCGAAATTGAAAGTCGCGTATCTAATTTGTATCTAAAACTCTTGAAACTAAAAGCCGTATCTAATCTGTTTATAATGAGAGACAGTTTTATTTTCGGTTTCAAATCTCGATTTTTTAACAAATTCGTATCTATTAGAGAGGGATTAGGTGTCCGTCTCAAAATTTCGGTATCAAAATCAAGCTTTTTTTGTAGTGATTGTTCATCCTTTAACTAATTACATATATGCCACCTAATAATTTTAAGGATCATGAATATCACTTAATTGGTTCCATTGTGTAATTTTATTATACCTACGTACATTCAGTATTACTATCATTGATATTAATTAATTTGGACAAAAATTATGGTAATTAAATATACATATGAGATATCATATATTAATATTTCTCAACGCCTTCAAAGCATTAATACAAACAATTCTTATACTTCAACTGATGTGATCAGTAAGAAGGTTTAGAACTGTTACTCTACTTCTAATTAATAGCCTAAATAATCTCTCCAATCCCCTCTCAAATTCTTCTATGCAAACTTCAACACTTAGTAAATTTCTTTGCAACATTTGCGCATCACCATTGTTCTTAATTCTCCCTTGAAGTGTTTTTAGTGAAAAATCTACACTTCCCACTTCACTAATAACATCAATATCTCTCCCTGAAGCTGCCGATTTTGTTACCAACATCCTCGACACAAAATTCTGGCCCCGCGGACACAAGAAGAGCAAAATACACTTGAAAATAGAAATTGTGAAATCAACAACTTCCCTAAAAACCCTAATGAAACCCTCATTTTTTGTTTTAAATGAGATTTCCAATCCATGCTTCTTTTCTATACTCTTGAGTGTTTTTAGGGTTTTAGCTATACTTTTGCTCGTTCGCTTCCTCATGCACGTGTACGTGCTGATGTCGTACTGTACACTAGAATCCAAGCCCTTCCGTCTAATTGCAGATTGAAGGGCTTGGACACTTTCTTTGGTTGCTATAACTAATTCTCGAACGATGTTGCAAGAATCCAGCAACTCGACCAAGCAATCGAGCGATTCTTCCATTGACTCTAGTTGTCGAGTTGCTGGAGATCTTGCAGCTTCTTCTACCGAATTGTACAACTCTAGAAGCTTCTCGAGGTCAGATTGAATGGATTGGGAGTTTATGGGAACAGTTTGTGAAGGACATTTGGAAATTTGATAAGGTTTTAGGGTTTGTAGGGGTGGCTCATTTTTTGTTGCATTGATGGGTTGTACCCTTGATGGCAAACTAATTGATCTAAAACGAAACCCTAAAATTGCCATATTTGGTTTCATTTCTTGCTAGCTAACTAATTTGTGAGCTGAGTTTGAAAATGATATTGACAATTTTGATGGTTGTATATATAGTAAGATAAAACTCTTATTTATTTTAATTAATTTGTTCAAATTTTCACCATAGGTGCGACAATTCATAGCCGATCGACACCGGACAACGTTAATTGAATTGCGTTGAAAATTGATTACAAAAAGTAATAGAATTTCTTCTTTGTCTGTTTGTCCCCTCCAATTCATTGATACCATGGGATTTATTCAATCAATTCTGCAGGTATATATACGATGTTATAATAATTGGGAGTTAATTATACGAAAAATTAAGACATGGCTGCTAATTGTTTGTTTGTAGGAGACCAAATTAAGAATCGAACATAGTATAATACGTACAATTTACTTTTTATAAACTAGTGGGAGCTAGTGAGTAGTGATAGCTAGTGAGCAACGTGGGAGCTAGTAGTGATAGTGGGTGTATAGAAATTGGAATATATATATTTTTTTCGAAATGAGGTACATTGATTTCTCGAAAAAAGTACACATTTTATTATTGACTTGGTTTGATGGAGTTTGTGTATACTTGTCACGTTTTTTTTCATCTACGTAAAAAAAGCCTCAAATAGTCGAAGAACCTTAATTAGAATTGGAGACAAAAAACCTTCAAACGCTAGACCCACTATAAAAAAAATCCAAATGGCTAGAGAGAGATTTGGCGAGGGAAACGTCCTCTTTAACATGAATAGCAAGGGAAATGACTAGCATTAATTCGCTCGCCAGAATTTCCTTGCTATTTTTTGTCGAGCATTTTAATTTATCCCTCGCCTAGTCGCGAGCATTAAATTCTCTCGCCAGCCAGCGAGCATTAAATCCCTCACCCTTTATCATTTTTAAAAACAATGTCTCTCGTTAAGGCGAGGGATTTGAAATTCCCTCGTCATTGTATTTCCCTCTCCATCTGCTCCCCTCGTAAAATCCCTCGCTATTTAACGAGGGATTACATACCCTCGCAATTTTGACAATTATTTGTAGTGACC
Source organism: Galeopsis tetrahit (assembly GCA_963675135.1). Lineage (NCBI taxonomy): Eukaryota > Viridiplantae > Streptophyta > Magnoliopsida > Lamiales > Lamiaceae > Galeopsis > Galeopsis tetrahit. The sequence goes on along the minus strand of OY776125.1, from coordinate 18,409,634 downwards.
CTTCAAGTTTTGAAAGCTCTATGACGACCGACGAGAAAGCATTGCAAAGGTCACGGTATGAACGCTAATGTTTACAATATCGATCCTACATTGAAAATAACTTGGGAATGAGGTTTATTATTTAATTTTGGTATTTGTGACAAGGAAAAAATATTAAATATGTGTAATCCGACAAGTACGAGCTCCAACAAACCAAGTAATTAATAGATTGTCGGCCAAAGGAAAAAATGTGTAGATGGACCAGTCCCACACAGAAAAAATTCGTGAGACAGTCTCACATAAGTTGTTGTCTATTATAAATACGAGTATTAATTATTTTAGAATAAAATTTGTGGATCTTGTCATGTTTGATATTCGTCTCTTCTCATAAGATCGTTGGACATAAAATAGGAGACATGAGACATGGCATGTGTTTTACGTTGAGAATTAATCAAAGTAAGGCAAAAAATAAACTGACACATTTGTTTTTGTTTCAATAGAAATACTTAATTATGAAGGAACTTGTTTTATTTACCTGATTATACGATGCTTAGTTATTGTTTGCATTAATTTCCATTTCTCCATTAAAGTAATTTTAACTTCGAATTAAACTCACTTAGATGAAATGCATTTGGGCCAATTAGCTTAATGGGTATACGCTCATCTGGCAAAGAATATTATTACACATGTTATCATATCATCAGGATTCGGTAAAATCATTCAAGAATATTACTACCTTTTATTATTGAGTATTTGGTATTTAAAGATCTTTTTCGATTGAGTTTGATTTGATCTATTGAAATGGATCTTGCACGATCCTTTCCCTGGGGTTGGTATTCAATGCATATAACAATGGCTATGTGTAACTTGTACAATTTTATTGGTAAAATATTATAATATGTAGGGAGGAAGTTTTGTGTGAGGAAAGAAATAAAACTTAAAATCTTAACTGGAGGAAGTTTTGTGTGAGGAAAGAAATAAAACTTAAAATCTTAACTGGGCTCAACGCCTCAAATTCAAGTGGAACGTCGTACAATGCAGGGGAACGACTTCAAGGTCTTCCCCGGTTCCCCGAATCGAACCCTCACTTTTGGTATCTCTCGCTTCTCAAACAATAAAAAATGTATTGTAAACTACACTTCAACCAAAGAGGCCGGTGTCCAATATAAAATAGACTAAATCAAGATTTTCGGCTATTAGCCATAATTCCTGTTGGAGAAATTGGTTAGAAATTGATTAATTTTAATTAATTAATTGATTTTAAAATGAGAGTGGAGAACACTCGTCTTTGACCAATTTATTGAGGGCTATAAATGTAATTTCAAGTAAATTAAATGGCATAAAATCGTTCTACTCTCGGAGTAGATGTTCGTAGTGTATTTAAAATCTCAAAATCGAATTTCGGTGAGTGAGAAATTAATTCACGAAGTTGAAACGTCAAATAATACACTTTATGGGATAAAGTGTTATATCATGCTAATTGTCCCACATTGAAACTTTGAAAGTTTAATGGGGCTAATTACTCCTTATAAATAGGAGGGTGTTAAAATGGTTCAAATAATAATGACTAAGGAGCAATCCAATAGTCTATACGGATGCACGTGTGTGCTCGTTCGGTTGAGCTTGGGCCTAGTCTTGGGCTCGTGACTCGTGAGTTTTAAATTTGGGCTTTCAGACCCATCGAAATTGGGTTAACCCAAATAAATTTAAAAGTTGAATTTGAACTATGACGAATTTGGATGTTGAGGATGTCTAGGTACATTGACGTTACAAATTGTGATGAACTTGGACGTTCGGGTGTCCAGATTCATAGATGTTTCAGTAATGAATTTGTAACCGCAAAGAAGTTACAAAACCATAAATGTCATAATTAAATCTTGTAACTGCAGGGCGTTACAAATAACATGAATGCCACAATAAATGTGGAGACCCCTCACATGTTGGAACATGCCTATAAATAGGGTGCATGTTTCATGTTGCAAAATACAAAAACACACTTGCATACTCACACAAAGAGACACAACACTTGATTTTCTAGAAAAAAATCATAACATCATACATATTTGCATGGAATATATAAAGTGCAGTCCAGTTTTCGTGTCAATTCAGTTCGTCATACATATTTGCATGGAACATATAGAGTGCAGTCCAGTTTTCGTGTCGATTCAGTTCGTTAACTCTATACGTTGTGGTGCTGCTCGTATAGAGGCGAAAGTCGTTTTACCTTTTAAAACGTTACGTAAAACCGTGAGCACTAGCCGGGACGTATTCGTTTTGCGGGAAAAGGGTTTCCTTGACTCGACTTTAACTTTATTCCTATTGTTCATGAGATGAGGTCGTTGCTGTTGATTTCGAGAACCTACTTGTTTTGGAAAGCTGCAAAAGGAGAAAAGCTGAACATATAGAGTGCAGTCCAATTTTCGTGTCGATTCAGTTCGTCATACATATTTGCATGGAACATATAGAGTGCAGTCCAGTTTTCGTGTCGATTCAGTTCGTTAACTCTATACGTTGTGGTGCTGCTCGTATAGAGGCGAAAGTCGTTTTACCTTTTAAAACGTTACGTCAAACCGTGAGCACTAGCCGAGACGTATTCGTTTTGCGGGAAAATGGTTTCCTTGACTCGACTTTAACTTTATTCCTATTGTTCGTGAGATGAGGTCGTTGCTGTTGATTTCGAGAACCTACTTGTTTTGGAAAGCTGCAAAAGGAGAAAAGCTGCTAAAAGAGTAAATATTAATTTAATTGTATTTATAATTTTGTTATTTATATCTATAAATTTTATAAAGCCATTATTGTTGGGTGCTCAAAAATTCCAACAATTCTCAGTGTAAAAAATGAAAAGTAAATTGTAGATCGGTAGAAAGGAGCATAAGAGTGAGGGGTTGCACAAATTTTGAGATCTCAATTAAGACTTACACATAATACTAGTACTAAACAAAGGTCCATCATTGAACTGCAAGATAAATTTATTTAACTTGAACTCTATGAATATAAGTGTATATCTTTGTGTTGATGCTCGTTGAACTATACACTCTTTCTAATTGTTTTGCAAGAATAACCATTATGATGATATTGAAATGTAAAAGATGATTTTCAAAAGATTAATTTTTTCTATGTACATTAGACTTTTTTGTGAAATGTTGATTTTTTTATTTGTTCAACACTATTGTATTTTTTGTATGTCAATTCTTCTAGAGTTGATAGTGAGAGAATATAACATGTTTTGGGTTTTTTTGATATGTTTACCCAATAGAGTTTTTTCAAGCCACATAATCTATTTTTATAAAAGAAATATTATGTGGTGTTTCTTCCTTTCTGAACAAAGATAAAGAATGCTTGATATAATTTTTGTCCAGGACACTAAAATTGAAGAAAAAATAGACCTCAAGACTGTGCACGACAAGTTCAAATCAATTGAATCCAGTGCAATAATTTTCCATTGAGATGACAAATATCTCATTTCTCATGGGATTCATGTTCTTTCTGTCTTTCTCATTCTCTCACGTCTAGAGTCATATATGTCCTGATATTTCTTTCCTTAATCTTCTCCAAGAAACCTTTCTTTTCTTTCTCATCCGCCTCCGAGACGGAGGCACACTCAGCTGCATGCAAGCCTGCAACCGATGGTGTGGGCGGGGGCAAATCAACTTCCTCCGCCTTCTTGCTGCCTAATTCGGGTGGAATTTACACGTTTTTTATGAACATGTGAAGCTCATTTTGATTGTGATTTTATTGATTTATTGGTTGATTATGACTGTTTTGGTCAAAATAAGAGAAATGTGGTGTTTTGTCAATATTGTAGGCAAAACGAGGATTTTTGGAGCAAAACATATACCACATCTCACTGGAGTGAAGAAAGAAGCACACCATTGGATCCGGCTCAAAAAACGGAGTGGGATGGAAAAAAGAATTGAGTCGATTGGAGGTTGGAAGCAAAAGTTACACACAAAACAAGTTCGAGGTGCAAACTTAGACAGCCAACAACTCGGCCGAGCTGAAGATTTTTTTTTTTTTCGGCCAAGTGCGTCAGATTCGGCCGATCACCAGTGAAGACATGCAACTAGGACAGCCAACAACTCGGCCGAGCTGAAGAATAAAAAAAAAATTCGGCCGAGTGCGTCAGATCCGGCCGAGCACAAGTGACGACCTGCAACATGGATGAGCAGCAACTCGGCCGAGCAGAGGGAGAATTTTTTTCTCGGCCGAGTGCATCAGATCCGGCCGAGTCCGATCACACCACCCTGTCCCGACTCGGCCGAGTTACTTCCAAACTCGGGGTTTTTAGTGTATTTTTGCCATTTTCGAGGGACTTAAGTGCAAAACTTATCCCCAAACCCTACCCCAACACTATAAATACTCATTTTCTTGAAATTCAAAAACATTGCCCATTCCACAAGAACTCTTAACACACAAGCACACATTTGAGGTATCCTTCACCATCCTTTTCAATTATTCATCAATTTGAGCAAGGATACAACCAAAAGCTTGGGAATTCTAGTCTCCATCATCCATTAGCCTAAACTTTCTATTTCTTTCACTCTTTATTTGCTTTTATCATTAGATTTTGTTATAGTTTGATTATGTTGTTCTTTGGCTAGAACACTTTTGGTTATAGGGCTATGTTTACACTTTGGATGATGTTTATGAATTTCTTGTTTATTTGGTGGTTGTGGTGTTTATTCCTATTTGAATGCTTAACTTTCATTTCAAGACATGTTGTTAATGGCCATGATAATATGATTTATTTATTGTTAATTGAAATTGGATTGAAAAATATTTTTCATTAATCGTATTTAGGCATTCGACCCAATCTATTGTGAGCTCGAGAGAGGATCAATCATTGGGAGGGTATTAGATGATCTTAGATGCCTTTTTGGAATTTATTATGCATGCGAGGTAGAAATACTAGTTTGAGTGATATTTCTCTTGAATTAATTGGATCAAAATAACTTTTAATTCATTATTTAGTGATCAACCCTATAGTAATAACCACAACACCGCTTAAATAGACTTTTAATCATAAATTGACCCCTTAGTGTGACATATGTCTTGAAATCTCTCTTCTCTTATTTGAGTTTTAATCCGTATTTCCTTTGTTTTAGTGAATTGCATGAGCTTACCTGATCGATTTTATCCATTACTCTTTTATTGTTTACTTGTGACACTTGATAGGCAATTTAGAGTAACCAAACACTCAAATTTCGATCGCGTCTATTTAGAACTAGATCAACAAACTCCACTTTTACACTCCCTCTCCCCGTGGGATCGACCTTGTATTTACTCCACTACTATATTATACACCGTATACTTGCGATTGTATATTTTAAAGTTGTAAAATACATGAATCAATGTCGAGAAGCTTTTCCTTGATCTTATCCAAGAACCCTTTTTTCTCTTTTCTCCATCTTCCTCACTTGATTCATCAATCAACAAGTACACAAAATGAATCAAAATTCACTCAATTATATTCTCATGTTTTAACTGCAAATTAATCTCTTGTCTAAGAAACGTTATATGCAACTTAATTATAGAAAAATATGAACACACACAATTAAATTCAACTAAAAATTTCAAAAAAAAAAAATGTAAAAAAATTATATGAGTGTTAAAGAAATGCCTAGTTCGATATGTTTTATATATACTTGAAACGAATTTGAATCGAATCTAATGAATCTGTTGAATTAATTAATTATCCATTCTTAAGCTTTCAACCATGGAAGTGCCTCAAAAAATATCGTAAATAATCATTTTTTATAATTATTATATATATATATATATACCAATGAAGTATAAATTGTTATTATCAATCAAAAAACTACTTGACCAAGACACTCCGAGTCAAAATTTCCGAAGGGTATATTATATATATACTTGCCTTTTTTAAAAAATTAATATTTCTTGCAGTAGCAAAGGTTAATTTTGGGCAATCCATGAAATTAAAGTTAAAAAAATAAAATAAAATAAAATTATAAGCCGAAAATGAAAACGTTGATGTAGTTTCTCCATCATTCCCTTTGTCTTTTTTTCTCCGATCTTCAGTTGAAATTCGCTGCCGCCATAGTCACCTTCTCCTGAACTACCCACGCTCTCCATCCATAAAACGGATTGCATAAATTCCGTGTATATCGAGGGGAGGAGGCGTCGGAGTTAGGGGAGAAAGCAACCGAGGGCGGCGGCGCGTGGAATTGGAGAGGATGATTACGCGATCCAATTTGGCGGAGCAGCTTAGAGAGTACCAGATTCGTTCTAAGCACGATTGGGCTTCCGTTTCTTTCTTCTCCTCCACCTCCAATCTCACCTCTTCTAGGTAATTTTTTTTTAATCGCTCTTTTTTTAAGGAGATTTTCTAAGCGTTTTTTTTTTTTTTTTTGTGATAATTTATTGGTTTGAGTTCATTTCGTTTATTTACGTTTCTGGAAGGGATTTCACTCTTTAGATTAATCGCTTAGAAATTTTGCCTTTTTAGGATGCTCTTGCTAAAATTAAATAATGTTTGGTTGTTGCGATGTGATACATTTTTCTGTTTAAGATTGTAGTATTTAATCATTGTTGTTGATGAATTATGATGGCTGATGTTATGCCATTTATCTGAAAATTTTGAAATTTGGTACTAATTGATTTGTTCAAGGTATATATGCTTTCTACAAGTAATGTGCAAATTTTTACAATGAGGAGATTCTGCCATCTTGAGTCAGTGCTCATGCTAGAATTCTATCTGCCATTTTTTTTTTTTTTAGTATTATGAATGAATCATGAGGCATGCCGAATAATGATTTTTCTCGTGAGGTTGTTTATGATATGTTGTTTTTAGGAGCTAATGATAAGATCATTAACAACTGTAACTTTTTTCCTCTTTTCCCCCATTATGAAACCACAACAGTCACGCTGACCTGAGGCCTTAGATTGTGTTTGGATTGAAGAATTTGAGTTTGAGGAGGATATGAAATCTATAGTAAGTTAGTAACACACCTGTTGTTAGTTGTATGGATTTGAAATCCACCAATCTGATTTTAAACTATCTTCGAGTGATTTGGGTGGATTTTCCAATTTGAGTGGACTTGAAATGCATTTATTCAAATCCCTCAATCCAAATGTTACCTTAGAGGCTTAGACATATGGGGTGTGTAGATGCAAGTGAATATGGGGGAATCCTCGCTTGCTAAGCAAAAAGAGCTATGTTTGGCCTCCTAAGGAAAAGGATTAAAAGCATTTCACTGGTAATTTGATACAATTAATTTATTATCTCATTATTATTATAGTTAGCACTTTTAAATTGAATTTTGTTAGGGCTTGCCGTGGACTAAGTTAGGGTTCAGGTTTTGAGTCTTATTTATATTGCGTTGTTTTATATTGTTAGGGAATCCGGGGTGAACATAGAATTTGGGAAACACTGAAACGACAATTGTTGCTTGGCAGGATTTAATCCTATAAAATATTTTTATTATGTTTATTGTTTTCTTGTTTCTCGACCCTTATACTCAAATCATAATTTCATTTAGAAATCTTTTGATTAAGTTGAACGACCTGGTGCACACTCTCCCCAGTAGAGTTGATAGACCTTCCACTTTTAAAGTTTACCTAAATGGAACTCAGTAAACAGTTATCATGAAAATAAGTGTAAATCTGATCAGTACATGAAAATGAAACTGAAAGTCAGTTGAAGTGTTATTATGTATTTGAGGCAGATGCGTATCTTATGGACTTGGATTATGATTTAGACTTTAGATAGTAAACTATTTTATTAAGGAACTTGGGTGACAGGACTTTGTTAGCCTTCATATAATGTGATTACGTAATAAATCGCTGAGAGAAGTTCCGTGAGACATTTGTTTAATATATTCAAGGTCCCAAGGTCTTTTGTGTTTTTCAAGTCAACTGTAAGGGTATGATCTCGTCCCCAATTTTCGTTGGTTGTGAGAAAACTCAAACCACGCCGTGAAAAGGCATTACGGTTATGGTAGTAAACTAATGATTCTTTTTTAGGTCACTTAACAAAATCTTTATTTTATGATGCATTGCATTTGGAAAATAGGGCTAGCTCCCACTAAGGTGATTTGTTAGTAAAAGACCAATAGTATCATGGATTTTAATATTCTTATGTAAAAGAATTAATTTCCTCAAAAATCACAACCTTTGAGGCTTTGACTTGCATTTTTAACCTAACTTTTGGATAATTGCAAAAAAAAAAAAAAAAAAACACTACTTGAACATCTCAATTGCAATGGAGAGACACCGGGCAGTTTGGGCCCTGCCCAATAAACAAACAGCGTCTTTAAATTCATGGTTTTTGTTGCAATTATCCAAAAGTTTGGTTAAAAATGTAATCAAGTCAAAGATGATGATTTTTTATGCACAAGTCAGCAGGCCAAAACGACATTGTTTGTATGTCAGGCAGGGCCCAACTGTCCTGTGTCTCAATTGCAATTGAGATGTTAAAGTCAATTTTTTTTCAACTATCCAAAAGTTTGGATAGAAATGCAACTAAGTCAAATGTCGTGATTTTTGCGGCTATTACCCCTATAGCTTTTCTTGATGCATTTGTGATATACTTCAAAACTTGTTGAGTCATCCGTGTGGAAGACTGAGAAGGGATTTTAGTGTTTCCTTTTTACTCCCTCACGACCCTTATAATCATATGGCTTTCCCATTCTTCCAATTTAATTATTGGTGAAATAAATTGTGTTATTGCATCCTCTCCTCGTTAAGACTTGCATCTTCTAATGTTAGCCTTTTTCTGTCTTGTTGCAGGGTTGATGTTGCAATCTTTGTAATATGGGAACTTGTCATTCTAGCATTCCTCGTTTTCTCCGCCGTTTCCATATATTTTAGGCACTTGAGCCTCGCTGTTATTCTTCTATTCGTTATGCTGCTATTGTTTTTACTAATGAAAATCACTAAGAAAGTAAGATTGGCTCGGAAGAAGAAGCGAAGGATGCTTCTTCCTTTATCAATGTAATTAAAAAAAAATTCTCAAGAGAATCGGCCTTCTTTCTTTCTTACTGTAGATTGTGAGAATCTTTTAACCATTGATTTTGGTCAATGTTATCTTTTGAGCATATGTAATTGTAGCTGATGGGAGAATGTAACTGGTGTGCCTATTTCTGCATCCCAAAAATTGTTGGTAGCTAATGACAGAATTAACTGCCTTCAATTTCTTTGGCTTCTGTAAATCTACTTTTTTTTTATCAATTACATGGCAAATGGTTGGGGACTATATTTTTGTAGCTCGGCTTGTTCTTACCACAGTTTTACCAATGAGACGGTCTCGTGCAAGTCTTCCATTTTCCCACTTATGTTATTATTATTGTTGTTATTATTACTGTATTTCTTATTTGCTACTACTTCAGGGCTGCTGCAAAGGATAAAATTTGGGCTAGTACCATCAAACAACGAGCTTTCAATATTGTTTGCTTGAGCTTCATTTCTTTTTAAAAAAAATTATGAAATGTTTAACAGATTCATTGCAAAACTGTGGCAAATGCAATACTAAATAATTCTTAACATACTTATAAGAATTCCATGTTTTTGACATGTGTTGCATTCAAAATAAAAGAAGTTACATTTATAATACTGTATGTGTTAGTGTTAATAATAATAAAAAATTGTAATGTCATTTATTATAAGTCTCATGTATTATAAATAATGACATATATGTTGAAACACAAAGTAGAATAATCTGTGTTGATTGACCTTACAAGTTGCAATTAATTGATTGACCTTACAAGTTGGAATTAATTGGTATTTGAAAAATAATAATGGGCTTAATATATAATATATACACCGGTATAAATATAGTTATATTATAAAAACAAAAATATAAAAAAATCAGAAATGTTCTAACCCATTGAACTATTTTAGATTTAAATTTGTAGTAAAACTTTACATTTATACAAATGTGATTTTTTTTTTGACAAGTTGTTATATTTTAGATTTATACAAATGTGATTAGGGTGAGAAAGTTGAGCTTCTATATATATATATATATATTCGCGTCATCATAAATAGAAATGTGATTATTGAAATACTGAATAGTTTCATTTAGAAAAACTGAAAAAGAAAATAGTTAAAGGGGCACAATATAACATTTATGAAGACTTTGAGGGTAGCTAAGCTAAATTCACATTTTGATCTTTATTATTGCGTCTTCCCCCACAAATTATAATATAGCTCATTCATCGGGTGTTAGCCCTAGAAAATTCGATTTACAGTTCGAGGAAGAAAGCTAAAGGAAGAAAAAATGGGAGGGCACGGCCATGGCGTTACGTACAAAGGCGTAACCTTGCATCAACCCAAGCGCTGGCACACAGTCACCGGCAAAGGCCTCTGTGCTGTCATGTGGTAAAAAACAATGCCTATATATGCATACACTTTGCACCAGATATTCATCGTAATTATTTATTCTAAACGTATTAGATCAGTGAGCATCGTTAGTTAGAACTGATTCTAGCCCAATTTTGTTTTCCGATCGATCTATTTTGCTAATTAAAGGTGTTATTGGTTGGTTTTTAAGTGTTAGATCTGTACGTGTTGTCAACTGAAACTGATCAGAGCTCTAAAATTTTAAACCTTATTATTGGAGTAATTTTTCTCGGCAACAAAATAATACTAAGCTTTCGACTTGAGTGTTTCTTGTATTAGTCTCATTGTCGAGGGCAATCAAAATTGTTTCCCTAATTGCCTATTGGCAATTTAATTTTTTAGCTGCATAACGTTTCTAGTTGAATGGCTCTCTTGAGGAATTGGAGAATTGGATTTTGAGGATGATACCTGGGTGGTCGCTAGTTTGTGTGTTGAAGGTTTTTTTATATGTGAATAGTGAATAGTTCGAAGTGAAACCCTTTAAGAGAGTTCTTTAGGGGAGGTGGGGGGATCTTCATAGATAATTATCATTTATTCACTTAAACTGTAATCTTGGTTTCTCATATTGGTGAGTTGCTTCCTGTTTTAATTTCTGTTTCTTCCATGTTATATGATGCAGCATATTGTACTATAGTCTGTTAATTGGTTGTGGTGTTGATGTGACGAAAATATTCTGTTAGAATTAACCAATAGTTAGTACTAGTTACTTCTATCTTTATCTAGGTTTCAACAGCCTTACTCTCCCTCCTTTATCTTTCATAATTACAAAAACATTCTGTCTAATTTTACTTCATTAAAACCTTGTTGATGGAAGTTATATTAGTTTAGTGATCAAGCTGCACTTGGGTATCTTGGTGAAACTTATATTTTCTGAGAAGTCTAGTTGCCTTTATAAGCATACAAATTAGTTCTGATAACAGCTTAATTAACAGATAATTTATGAATATGAATATGAATTTGAGCCCTTAGAATAGTTCTACAACTTTTTTTTTTTTTTTGACAATAAACATAAATTGGCTCTCCACCCTTTGCCGTTTGTCTCATCTCTCCTTTATTTCTTTATACCTTCCTCTTCTCTATTTTCTCTATTTACCGTCCTGTTTCCCTTCATTCGAATCATTACTTGTCCCCCTTATCCTGACAGTTACAAGAGCCTGCCCTGTTTATGATTAATATTTCATAGTAGCCTCATTACGTCGTGCATTTTTCTTGTAGCATAAAATGAAACATTCTGAAGCTACAAAGATTTTTATTAAACCTTTAGCACGGTAGCACCTCATATAAACATCCTCCCATTGTAGTGTTAATGCAAATAAGAGAAACATTCCTCCCACGGTAGCACTGTTTTCGCTATTCCCGTACATTCAGTGTACTCTACTGATAGAGAAATTGAAAGATTTCCTCCTTTTCACCATTGATAATTCCTCATTCATCTCTCTTTATTATCCACTGTGCTTTCTTATTCCATAAATAGAGCTGAAGGAAATTCTAAGCAAATTGCAATTCCTCTGAACTTAACCCACAATGTCGCAAAATAGAAAGAGGCCTAGCTGATAAGAGGCATCAATATTGTTGTTCATTACTACTCTTTATACTCGATGTCACCATTTGCTTGCATATTCTTATGATGAATGCTGATTTAACAGAAGTAGTTCTTGTGATTGATTGCATTGAAGCATCTGTCAGAGTTCTGCATGTCATAGAGCTCTAAATTTGCCTTTGAGCTATGCTGCTTACATGTTTCAGGTTTTGGATTATGTATAGGGCAAAGAAAGATGGTCCTGTGGTGTTGGTAAGTTATCATGTCTTCTAGTCTTCTATGTGATGGAAGTTTATTCTGTTTCATGTTCGTTTTATACCCTAGCATTATTTAAAGTTTTTCTGAAGTAACTTCATGATCTTAGGGCTGGAGGCATCCTTGGGACGGCCATGATGAACATCATTAGGTAATTATTAACTCCCATCTTGTTGATGATCTATAATCAATTGGTCTTAACTCTTAAGTCTGAGGACATCACATGTTTAACATCTGATCCAACTTTGTTAATCCAGTGAGTAGTTTTGCTGAAATCTTCCAATAATTATGTTGCAATTAAATTTGTCTGACCCATCTTTCTAAAGAAACTATTAACTTTTTATGATAAGGGTATAACAACATATACAAACCTATGTCATTGCATCTTCATGGAAATTTAGATTGTGAATTTTGTTCAGTCTCGAGACATTTACAAATTCAATACCATCTGCACAACTGTTCTCCACTAAACAACTGAAGAGAGATTTAATATTACTCAATAAAAACTGCCAGACCAATGTCAAATATATTTGGATGATTCTCTCATTCCTGTCCCCACTGTTGCTGAGATATAGGCGGTTCTTACAATTTATTGCACTTGTGGAGAAATGATTTAAATTGATTTTGTAGGTAAACCAGAAGTATACAGTGTGTACAAATAAAGTATTTTTGACCAAAATTTGAAATTTTAGTAGTATTTGCTAAATAATCAATTAACAAACTTACAGAAATACTCAGAACTCAATCATTTAAAAAAAATCTGAGGCTAGAATTGCAAATAAAGTTGTATCTATTTGAAGAATAACTATGAATCAGTTTTAAGTTGATTTATGACCGCTTATCAAAATCAATTTAAAGGTTCATTTAGCCACTTAAAAGGGTATTAAATGCTTTGAAATCCTTCTTGTGTTTATATATAAAATGCTTGCAAACACCCCATAGTGTTGGAACTAAGGCTATGTAGGGTTCCATATCCAATACAGGCTTAGTTACACGACTGCCTGGGTAATAGAACTGTGGCCCCTAAATTTGATTGGCTGCTCGTGTTTTTGAGTTTTTGACCGTACATTGTAAAAAATTTCATACATCTGTAGTGTAGATTTGTAATATATGTGTCCACAAAAGCAAAGTGTATGATATGACATTCTGATGATTCATAGTCTTTTTCAGTTTTGCTGTCTTTTTCCAGAATTGTGGTGCAATGCTAATATGGGCATGGAGCAACACTGCGTGTCTTTTTCCGGTGTGAATTGAACATGCCGTCTATTACCCCTCTCTTTGGATGTTATGTACAATAAATCGACTGAACACAAAGTCGTGTAACTTGAGATATTGTACAATTTTTTTACTCGTTTGTTTTTCGTTAATGTTATCTTCTTTTTGTTTTTTAGTTACTCTTGTTAATAAAAGCATTTAATGGGAAACCACTTCATAATCAATCCTTATGAATTTTCCTCAATTTTGTTTTCTGGGGAATGACAAGATTTTGAGCCCAGCTTTTAACATTGTTGCAGCGCTTTGTGGGAAATGGTTGGATTTTAGATATATCAATATATCGTTATAAAGTGCTGAAGCAAGTCAGCACAACTGATGATGATTCGGTAAAGAGATTAAAACACACTCTAAAGTCAAAATAATTTTATTAGAGATTTACTTGTTTGCACTAAAATAATAATAATCTGTTATGGATTGTATACAATCATAAAATAATACTAGTACGCTATTAAATTTTCTGAACTTCAATTAATTTTTTACTTGAATTACATGTAGAAGATATACACATATGAAAATAAATATAAATAATTGAAAAAATGGTCCATGTTTCTATTTATTTAAATTTGAATAAATAGATGGAATATATTGAATTAATAACACAATTAGTTATACAATTTAATCACTGTTGCCAATCTTCACTCAAAAAAAGCTCAAAAACTTGCGAAGCTGATGGATATATTTCACTACACATAACTCAAATTCATTTGATCATGTTGATATGTAGGAAACCATACAACCACAGCAATGCTAACTTTAAATTAGAATTGCATCCAGTAAACTTAAATCCATGTATCATTCTCACAAGAAAAACTTGCCTCCCCTAAGGTCGACTGTTCACAATCTAAAAAGGCGAGGAAGACGACCACCATCACCACATGTACTCAAAATCTCTTGTGCGAATCCTTGGTTACCAGTGACCATAAGTCCATTTAGAACTCGATTGAACGTAAACTTTCGAGGCAAGAATCCTCGTTCGATCATTTGGACCAACAATTTCCCGGCTATCACCATATCATCCGATTTCTTCCGTACAAACATTGAACCAATCAAGATATTATAAGTATCCAAATTAGGCAAACAAGTTCCACCATTCATCTTCTCAAAAACCTCCAAAGCTTTCTCAATTTGCCCATCCTCACAACAATACCTAATCACCATATTATATGTCTGAATTATTGGTTCACAATCATCCCTCATTTTCTCCATATACATAATCCCCATATCTATTTTTCCTGCATGGCACAATCCTCTAATAACTATAGTGTAGCTCGTTGCATTAGGCACGTAACCTTTCCTTAACATGTCCTCAAACACTCCAATAGCATTTTCAACACAATCTTTCTTGCACAAAACTTGAATTAAAGCATTATAAGTAGCAAGTGAAGGAAGCACACCAGCTCCAATCATTTCATCGAACACTTTCCTTGATCTCTCAACCTCACCCACTACACCAAACCCATGAATCACTATCGTATAGCTCACAACATCGATCTCAATTTTTCTTTTCTTCATTTGAAGGAAAAACTCCCACCCTTCTTTAATCTGCCCAGCTCTAAAATAACCCTTAAGTAATGTATTAAATGTTGTTAAAGTTGGCTCCAGACCCCTCTCAACCATCTCCTTCATAACTTCTAATGCTCGTGGTGTTTGTTTCTTTAAACAAAATCCATTTGCTATAATGTTGTAACTGACCACATCAGCTCTAAATCTCCCCCGGAAAACCTTAAACAACCTATACGCCATCTCTACCCGTTTTGACTTACACAGCACATCAAGAATTGCATTAAATGAATTCAAATCTTGTTGGCAACCATGTTCATGCATGGATAAAAATATTTTAACCGCCTTATCAGCTTTTCCAGCAGAGACGTACCGTTCTGTAATAATTGCAAAAGTTTTCGGGGTGGGACCCAATTTTCTTGATCTCATTTGGCACACGAGGTTCCAGGTGGTTTTGTAGTCCTGCATTCTAGCTGTGATATCGATAGCATGGTCGAAAGCAGCAGCTGAGTGGGAGTAAGAAGGGTGGTCCTCAAGGAGTTTGAAAAATTGGATGGCTTTAGGACCGTGATTCCAGAGACGTTTGAGGATTGTTTGGACTAAATGTGGGGTCCATTCAGGTGAGGCATGTATGGTTTGGGTAAGTAAATTTAGGTTGTCAGATTTGAGAAATAGATTGGCAATGGTGGTCGGGTCTGGCAGCACTGGGGGAGAGGCAGTGGGAGGGAGTTTTGGCGGAATTCTAAAGTTGGCGAGTTTCAAAGTTTTGTCGGCTAAATTCATTACAGGGTTTGAATTACATGCACACTGACTGGGAGAAGATCACTACTTCACAGCGCATACTTTATGCCTTTGAACAGATAGAAAGGGAGTGAAGGATCGAAAGTCTAAATAATGTGCTGCAAATGGAGATAAAGAAAAATTAAGCAGGAATAATTTTGTAGCCTAAGAAAACAAATATCAAGAATTAATAAATACTTCATGACTATTTCACTGTCTTGCATTTACCAAAGAAAGATGTTAACTTTTGCACTCAATCTTCTCAAAACATCTTTTATCATTTTTTTATAGAAGTTAGGGACGTTGGAGAGTTTATGATCAAAATTCTTAGAAAGAAATTAAAAGTGAGAAAGTAGCATGCACCCAAGACCAAAATTATTCTAAAAGCTGCAGATGACCCAAGGTTGAAAAACACACATTGACATAAACCACAAAAGCTAAGGCACACCCAACGCACAAACGAGGGGCGCACCATTCTGAAAAACATGATTAATAGTGATTAGGAATGATCATCACTAATATTTCACAATATTAGGCTATTGTTGTAAACTCAAAATGTAAAAAAATATGAACATCTTTGATCCTAATGAGACAGTGAGACATGAAACGAAAATTTTAGGAAATTAAGGTTCAAATATCTCTTTGCTAGCAACAAATATTTATATAACTCAGCCATATATATATTCTTAAAATTATCAAAATGCAAGCAATTGAAAGATCTGGGACAAATTGACACGAACCTCAAGACTAATCTAAAGAGCCTGGAACAGATGAGTTCACAAACATTCATAGATGGAAAGCTACAAAACCAATAAGGACAAAGAAAAGCTAATACAAGACATAAAGTTGTAACGAGTCAGAAGTTTGTTTCCAAACTGTGCAATAGAACTGTAATTACTATTTACACCAATATTTGATTTTTGTTGGCAATGGCAAGACTTAGTTTGCAATATTGCAAAGACAAGGTAAACATTGGTGCATCTACTCCCCATCTGACAATTCTCTTGCACATGTGCAATTCCAAGATGTTATATCCTCTCAAGTCTCCCACTGGTCTCATCTACAAACTGATAATTATTAAATGCCATGGCAAGACACCGTAACTTAATTAACATATGATCTGATACATCATACATCAAATACCATGTTTCATAATCACTACGAATTCGGCTCGACTTATTCCTTCACATCTACAGGAGCTAGAGTTGATAAACGAAGTTCGTAACATCATTTTTCCAGATAGTTTTAGTAAGTTTTATCTTCCTATACACTGGACTTCCCCTGTTACCTTATCTTTTTTATATTATCATATTTCCTTCCTTTACTCACACAATCTTTCAGAGGACAATGAGGCATCACTACGTTTTCCTAATGTGTGCTTAATTCCAACTCCAATACATAATTTCATATGTCGATTTTTAGCTAGAAAAACACAAAATATGCAAACCTGGTCTTCTATGTTCAGTTCACATATGTATTCAGGTATATTATATGCATGCGGATACATATAACGTGTTGAATTCATCAAGGGGAATTCCTTAATCCTATTGGTAAGTATAGAAAACGCAAATTAACCCATATAAAATTCGAGAAAGGGAATTTCCTCAATCCTCAGATGTTGAAAGTTGGAGAAACTGAAATTGTTAAGATCTTAAAAAAAGAAGAGAAAGGTACCGTTGGAAGTGGAAGAGAAGAGGTGGCGCCGCGCCGCGAAGTTAAGATATGTCTACCGGCGCACGTTTCCAGTAGCAGCGAGGGCGGGGAAACGGCGTCGTAGGATTGAAGTGGACTGGTGTCAGTTAATGGGCTGCCGTTTCTCACTCTTAAAATTAGGTATCTTTACTTTGTTTTGTTTGGGTTAAAAATAGATTTTTGAAATCAAGATAATATCATATGCATGTTACTTTTGGATTTAAGAAAATAAAATAATTTATGTTAAATTAATTTGTGTATTATTATTGACTATGATCTGAATAATAAAGTGCAAGAAGAGAGTTTACTATATTGAAACTTGTGATAGGAAATTAAGTATTGAATCCCAAAATAAAACTAGTGTATAATACTATTACTCCATGATTTTAATTCCCAATGTAATACTCCCTTTCATTTCGTTTGTGAGATATTTTGGACATGCAGTTTTTTTTTAAAAAAATTGTAATCCGAAATGAGATATTTTGGACATGCAGTTTTTTTTAAAAAAAATTGTAATTATTAGAGTTTTAGTGATAGTAAATTTATAGGTATTGTAGAAGTGATTTTTCAAAATTGAGTGTCGAAGAATATTACTCCATGTTTTTAATTCCAAAGTAATATTTCCTCCATTCAGTAAAAGTTTGTGAAAAGTATTGGGCACATAGTTTTTAAAAAATATATAATGATTAGAGTGTTAATGATAATTTTATAAATCTTAAATAAATACTCTCTACAGCTATCTTTATAGAACGAAAAAGTATAAAGAATAAATATACTTATATTATAAGTGTTAGATGTATGTAAACTTTTGTACAATGAACAAGTGAATTTTTTTATTGTAATAGTCCTAGGGAAGTACACACTACCAAGGACATTCAGTTGCTTATGCCAAAGAAATGAAATATGTATATCTGTAACTTTTCTCAATCCAAACAAATCCAATCAAATAGTATAATAATAAGACAAGAAAAAAATTTATATTAAATTAAATAATATGACTTTGATTGACGATCTAATTTAAAGTCACAATTGGTTGTACTTAAAAAAAAAATAGTACTACAAATAATATTATTTTTTAATTGTTGGAGAGGGACATGTGAGCTGAGTTGTGAATAAACAATAATATTATTTCGGAATCAATTGCAATGAAAAATAAATACAGAAATGCACTCATTTTAGAGATATGTATAAAGCACTAAAACTGTTTTTTTTTTGTTGTCAATTTAGTTTAAATTTATCTGTTTTGTTCGAAAATTCGATCTCTCCAATTCAACTGTCCGATTAGATGGGTGATCAGGTGAATTAAAATGTCAATTTGACCCTAAACTTATTTCACCAGTTAAAATAACCACCTTTTCAGTTGATCCAAAGTCCAACCACTTGCCTTCTCAATTAGATGAAATAGCCCTTAAATTACATAAAAATGAGGCCCTCCCTCAATTTGACAAGGATAAGTTGAAAGTCAAAAGCATCTACATGCATATATGGTTGAAAATAAAATTTATTAATATTCTTTAACTAAATAAGATTATATTAGTATTTTTATGGAATAATGATAATTATTTAAATAAAGCCATTTGAAATGAACTGGCACACTTTTCCCACATGGATAAGTAATGGGGGTTAATTAGAATTGCATGCACATGTCATGGCATGGCATGGAGGTGGCCTGATTTATAGTAGTATAAATTTAAGATGAGGTAAGACAGATGGATCCATGAAACATACCATATGCTCACCCCAGGCACAAAACAAAATTATACATATATGTATGTCAAAGTTTGATACATATATAAATGTCAAAATTAAATTGGCATATATATGGTGGGTGTAATTGTTGTCAAATAATTATGAGTACTAGCTTTATATACATGTTATCGAGTACAGAGTTATAAGGACCACATCAGATGATCTAAAAAAAAAAATTTAATGACAAGAGAAGTCGTTATTGAGATCCACTAGTAATTCTCCTGTACGCGTTACCCGACGGATTGATTATTAATAAATTTTAATTAATTATTTATAGAATACATTCATGCGATTTAAAATTTTCAATGGTTGAATTTTACCGAATTTGAAGAACAATAATATTATGTGAAATCATATTATTGATTTCATCTTGTATGAAGCTTCAATTACATTTTCTAAAATCTATTTTCACTTATAATTATTGATGGAATATTACTCCATCCGTCTAATTATCACAGAATTTAAAAAAACATTAATATAAAATGAGGTGTAGTAAAATTGATATGATTGAAGAGAGGGAATAAAATAGAGTGTAGAATAATTTAAGAGTAAAAAAGTTGAGTCACAATGTATACACAAAAATAAAATGAGATTTTTTTTTGTGAGACATCTAAATGAAAAGATGGAAGCTTTGACGAAATAAAGTAATTAATTAAAATTCAATTTTACAAAATAGATTTATGAAACTATCTCATACAAATTTTAATTTATAATTAAAATCTATATATAATATTGGGAAACAAAAGTATAAATATACATAAATTAATTATATATATTTTTTTAATAATTAAAATTTATAGAATTATACTTAATTATAAATGTTTTTTAACAATTAATTTGTAATTAGACTACGAATAGAATAAAAAAAAAGACTCAAGGAATGATATAACCCAAAAATTAAAACAATTGAATTTTGCTTAAATAAATAAATAAAAAAAAGGAAAAAGTTGGGCCCACGGAGAAATTGGACGGGAATTAAATGGAGTCAACTATCTTGTTTATATATATATATATATATATATATATATATATATATGCAATAATAATAAAGAAAATTATATTATCTTCACTCCACTATTATTTACAGACTTTTCTCTTTTAGATGTTTTACTGACATTATTTATAAATATAAATAAGAAAATCTTAATAAAATATTTTACCTTCACAATACACTTATTTACATTACATATCATTATTTATTCACTCATAAAAAATAATTTTTCTTTATTAACTTTGTTAAATTGACTTTTTTACCTATCTCTTCATTTATATGTAAAGTACCTCAATCACCAAAGTTCGACGGCTGTAAAACCCTAAAACCTTTCACTGTGCGATTTACACACAGTGGAGGTGTTACCCGCCGCTTCCATCTCTCACCCCCCTTTTTCTTCTGGCCACCTCCCACTATCACCCCTCTCTTCCCTCCTCCACCACTGACCGTCCCTCAGCCGTGCCCCGCCGCCCACTACCCCCCTCTCTTCTCCCCCACCTCCGACCACCCTCCAAATCCCACAGCCTCGTCCCGCCGCCCTCCAACCTCCTCTCTCCTCCCAGGCCGCCGCCTGCCCCGCCGCCCCGCACCACCCTGCTCTCATTCGCATATGGCGTCCATCTAGGACCTCCATCTGCCTCCATGGACGACGCCCCCGAGCTCGACGGCGATTCGCCGGTAAGCTCTCCCTCACTGCCTCCTCGGTCGTCTTCCATTGCGGCGATCAATGCCGATCGTCTCGGCCCGGAATGGCCGTCGCTCCCCCGCGGCAGAGTGCCGCCGTCTCATGCCACGGCTCCCTGCCCTCCTCGGCCGCCCTCCACCGCCCCTGGCCATCCCCCGCCAGCTATCCCCTCCACTGTCAGTCCTCCGCCGCCGCCCTTGCGGGAGCAGGAGGTTTACCCAGTGCCGCTTGACAACACGCAACCCTTACTCGAGCAGGCTCCATCTCCGACGACACATTTGTCCTTGACCAATTTCTCCCCTGGTGAAATTGCTCGGGCTAAGCTTCTTATTCCTCGGTTCACGGGACTAGGCACCTTTTTGTAATCTCTTGATCAGTTAGTTCCCATTGGTGACCACCTCCCATCCTTGGAGGAGTACTTTCCTGGGTTTACTGAGTTCCTCGAACCGTTCGTTGGCTTTCTACCTGCACTGCCGTCTCCCACATCGTTCGTGTCTGCCTTGGTCGAACAGAGCACCTCGGTCCCGCCCTCTTCCGAGATGCCCACCTTGCTCGTTGGCATCTCCTCCCCGAGCCCAGACGTTTTTCCTGACCACATGCGCCCATGTAAGAAGGGGGATTACTTCACCATCTCGATTGATAATGCCACGTTACAAGCTGGAGTGAACGAATTCAAGGATGCCTTGATTGGTCGCTTAATCACCCCTCGTGGAAAAGCCCCGATATCGTATGCTGAGCTGTCGAAGAGGCTAGTCGAGTCTTGGTCCCTCCATGGGAGCCTCTTTGTTGTGCCAATCGAAAAAGGATTTATTATTCTCAAGTTTCACCTTTTGGAAGAGCGCGACCGTATTTTTAGAAGACGTGATTGGCAACTTGGCCCAGGTTCCATCCGCCTTAAAAAATGGTCTCCCGGTTTCAATCTGAATCAAGCGCCAACCTCGATGGCTCAAGTTTGGGTACGCCTCCTCGGCCTCCCGATTGAACTTTGGCAGTCCACGGTTCTCTCGGTTGCGGCTTCAGCGGTTGGCAAGCTCATTAAAATGGACGGTCACACAACAGCCAAGACCATGACTCAGTATGCTAGAATCTTGGTTGAGGTGGATATGAAACAACCATTTTTTGAGCGTCTGGTCCTTGAATGTGAGGATGGTTCCGTGACGGTGGAGGTTCTTTATGAGCAGCTTCCGGAGTTCTGCAGCCACTGCAAGGTAGTTGGACACGTGTCTGCTCGTTGCGCTATGAGACAGGCCCCGCCGCCTCCTCGCGATGACTCCCGTGGTAGGACCCGACACAGAAGACGGTCGAGGCCTTCTCCCTCAGACCTCCATCCCAGAGCGCCCCCGCATAACCCCTCCTCGGATACTGAAGTCGATCCGGTCCCAGTGAGCAACTCCTTCTCCAGTTTTAGCACGGATGAACCTTTAGAGGATCCCGTGGCTACATCGACCAACAACAGTCCGAACTTGGAGGCTTCTACCAACGACGTCCCATCCCCTACTCGAGTAGCCTCGACTCGTTCCAAGACGAAACGTCGTAGCCCCAAGATGCCTGAGGTGAGCCTATTCAGTTAATTCGAGGCCAAAACCTGCACGAACTACTTTGTCAACCAACCAACAGGGCTTGATAATGACTTCACCCGCGTCTCCAAGTTCAAGGGCAGTAGGGGCGATGCCTTTGACCCTCCATAGTCCTTCACCTGATTCCAGATTCCTAGATTGAGTAGTTTTTTCGGAATTTACTATCGCTTCTATTGCTAGGTTGTTTTTAGGGGTGTACCATTTTTAGATGATAACCCGGCCTCTGGTTTCGGCTTGTGAACTTATGACTTTTATCTTTTCTTTCTTTTTTAATTCCAAAACCTTTTTATTGTCATTTATATGTAAAGTAAATATCGTTTTTTTATTAGGACTAATACAAAGAATTCAACTGATGGGACCATGGCTCCTTTCTTCTACAACATGTCTTAATTACTTCCCACAAAAAAGCCACCACAATTATCAAACCTACTTGCCCCAAACGGAACCTAATTTTTTTATAGAGATATGAGGTGGCTATATTTTGTTGTAAAAATATTAATTTTCATTTTTTTTTGGCAAAAACTATACTCCATTCGAATTAAAATGGAGTAATTGTTTAACGATGTTTCACACTTACAAAGTTATTATATGTAATCCGTCACTTTTTTTCCTTTTTTTTTTCTAATGTAATTAATGTATAAAATTATATTAGTAAATAAATTAGAAAATATTAATATTTTACATAAAAATAAATTTATGTAAGTGGAATATTCATAAACGAAAAATAAGTCTATCTAATTGGAACGAATGAAGTATCATTTTGAATCAACGCACATATATTAAGAAAATAATTAATTTTTTCTTTTACCTTTAATTAATGTTTGTATTTTCCATTAAAAGAAGAACATGTTAATCTAAAGGGTAAAATAATTAGTTTAACTAGAAGTACTTAGATAAATGTGTTATTCTATACTTATTGGAGTAAAATGAAAAATTAATTATTTTATTAATATATGTACGTTAATTTAAAATGATTTATATTTTAAATGGGAGTGAAATGTATGTACTCCCTCCATTTTTTTATTAAGTGTCACTTTATCCTTTTTAATATTTTCAAAATAAGTGTCATTCTACACTTCTTTCTTTAATTTTGACAATTTTACCCTTATACATTATACCCTCTCCATTTTATTTACCTTAATTTAAGCTTTTCCACTTTTGAATATAGTATTATAGTATAAATCATGGATAAACCTTAATTATTGTATACATGAATATCACCTACAATATTGACCACATTTATTATTAAACATAAATTTAATATTAAAATTAGTTATCATTAATAAAGGGTAAAATGGTCCATGATTATATATCTTAATTTGTTGAAAATTGTTAAAATGACACTTAATTAAAAGTGGAGGGAGTATTAATGTAAATAGAAGGGAGTACTAATTACTCCGTATAAGCATTCTATGTATAATTAATTATTTTCAATTTCGAGCGTGTCAAACTTGCAATTCCAATAAACTGAATTTGAGTATAATTCCAATAAACTAGTTTTGAGGATATTATGGTTTATTGATATTATGGTGTATATACCGAACTTAAGGACCTAACATTTTAGGTTTGTTTAACAGAATATTGTTGTTTTGATTGGGGCTTAAGAAAATAGTATTGTCTTGAAATTATTTAAGAAAATAAATTGGGACATCGATACAGATGGCGTCCCATGTTTCAAACCGGTGCGGACACTATTTGTCATGACATCCTAAATCTCCTCTTTTTCACACCTGCATTAGGTTTGTTTGTGGGCTACGATTGTATCAATTGCACTATACAATCGAATGCATAGACGAGTGACTCAATATGAAAATTTGATTTAATATATATACAATATATTTTTCTACTCTTGCCATATGTAGAAACAATTCATGTGCAAAAATATACAATGTTGCCTGAAATTGTCACACAAAATAAAGATTAATTATTTCTTTATTTTCTTATCAACCATACACGCATTCCCCTTCTACTAAAGAAGGACCTATGTGCTTTAATTTGATAATCTACTCCTTTCATTGATAGAGACAATATTGTTAAAACTTAAAATCAAACTCCACTGACCACTCTACCCTTATATAATAGAATATGATAAAGAAAGCCACCAAATGAACATGGAAAACATATGTAGCGAAAATAAAGATAAAAGCAGCCAAGCCTTAGCCAAAAGCAGACTTTCTCCTTTAAATTACCACACAACCTCCCCCTTTCATTGTCTCATTGACATACAAACGAGAGAGGGCGAAGAAAAACACTAAAAGAGGAAATTAACAGACTAACACCATCTTTACAATCAGTGTCGGATTCAAAATTTAAAATTTAGGTATACGAAATATATTAAATTTAGAAATGAGAGTACAATTTTAGTTATCGAGATTTTTTTGAGACTTTTTTTTTTCACCTAGAAAAAATTATAAAAATTTCAAGTTGTATCCCAATTTTATATATAGATCCGCACCTGTTTACAATGGATCCACAATATTCTTACTTTATTTATTTTTATCTTAAAATTTGTACAAAAAATATGTGAATAGAATTTGTGAACGGAGGGAATACTATCGAAGGAAGAGCTATGACCAATCATAAATTTTGTATTAATATTAACAAATATTTAATACTAATTTTTAAGTTAACAAAATTATTTTTTCAAAAAAAAAAAAAAGTTAATAAAAATATTGTATACAATCATTTTGACTTCAAAACTAATTAAATACTAAATTCATCTAATTATTCCGCTCCCAAATATTTATAGAAATAAAGTCTCATGAATCATAATGTCTGAGTTTAGTTTGTGTTACAACTTACAAGTAATGCAAAATTTAACTAAAAAGTCGTTTTCCATCTTCCAAGTTGGTGGTTATGTACTAAAATCGCTCCAATTTATTGCAAAAGAATTTGTCAAATTAATGATAATCGACAATAATAAAATTCAATTATTTAGTTAAAATTATAAGTGGACCCACCGCTATCATGAGCCGCCGAGTCACTGTCCCATCTTTTCCCCTCTCTAATATCTTTCTTTCTTCTTTATCCTTTATCTTTTTCCTCCCTTTCAATTTTCATTTTACTTCTTCTCCTCCACTCCCACAAATTCGAATTAATACTTGAATAAATTGCAACCAATTTCATTTTTTGTTTTACCCTCTCAATCTTCCAACTCTAAGTTGAGTAGTAATTCTTCTGCTTTAACTTTACTCCACCGAATTTTGTTTGCAATCGGAGATGCAGTTCTTACTCCGGTGAATTGTCGCGGAGATCGCTGCCAGATCTGTATGTATTTCCGCCTATGCATATGAGCATCTGTACCTGCTATATCTATATGCCGTGTACTGTTTGTGCGAGTAGTTAATGCGTTTACGTTGTTTTGCTTTACTGTGTGGAGTATTTATTTAGTTGCTAAATGTCACACTTCTGAGATCTTATCTAGAATTGCTTACTGCTGTAGAGGATGTTATTTTAAATTGTTTGTTTAAGTGTGGTGATTCTTCAATAATACTTATCATTTTCTTTGAGGAGTTTAGCTTAAGTAGCAGGGTCCTTGCGATGGTGTGATTTATTCTTTCCTATCTATTTGAATATGTGACTTTTCAAGTGGATCTTCAATGTCGATGCGTTTTTGACTTGGTGTAGTAAAATTAGTATTCTAGAACAAATTCCGATATTAATATGAACTAGTATTACATTTTGCTGATTATTGAGAGCGACAGTTTTCTTGAGTGTTTGAGTAGCAAATCCATTTTGTTGTGTGAGTCCTCCACTTTGATGGATATGTAGTTTATTGTGATGTTGATAAATTTTTTGATGTTTTCTTCATGCTTTTGAGAATATATATCCCTACGTGATATCTGAATGGATTGCAGGATTTTCTCATTGCAGGTGAATCATACTGTTATGTAGATGAAAGAAAGTAATATGGTGGTGCTCGGATGAGAAGAACTGATGTTATTTGCAGTAGAAGGAGGAGGTTTTTTCTCTTCTTCAGCTTCTGGGTACAGTAAGGGCCTGACCCTTCTTTTATTGGGTCAGAAAAACGAAGAGAAACCCATGAGAGTGACGCCGTGGAATCAGTACCAGTTGGTGGACCAAGAGACTGATCCTGATATCCAGCTGGCTTCTGAGAAGAACCACCCTGTTCGGGGGTGCGCCTCGTTTGTGTGTTTTGGTTGCACTGCTTCTGGACTCGAGAGCCCATCTTCTCTAAAAGTCGGACCAACTCAAAATAAAGAAGTCTTGCCTCCTCCAATTGTTAATGAGAGTAAAGAGTCAAACAGTTTGGATGGATGTGTTCTGGTCGTTGACGATGATGGCAAGAGGAATAGAGTTCATCTCAAGAGTAGCTTGAAGAAAACAGCAAATACTGGTGCAATTGCTTCCACTGATGGCACTGGAAAATACAGTGAGCCCAAAATATTGTGTGAAAAGAACGATGATGTTGCTTCTCAAATCGAAAGAAGGAAAGTACAGTGGACAGATACTACTGGGGGAGAGCTTTATGAGATTCGGGAATTTGAGATGAGGTAAGAACAGTTATAAAGTCTCATTGCCATATTTAAAAACATGTATTTATCATATTTGCTTGGACTGTTTAAATTGTTTAAATGAATATTGACTTGCTTATATGCTTGCATAGTAGTATGATTTAATGAAGTACTCCCTCCATCCCAATTATATAGGCTTTCTTTCCTTTTTTAGATGTTCCAATTATATAGGCTTGCTTTCCTTTTTTAGATGTTCCAATTATATAGGGTTGCTTTTCTTTTTTAGATGTTCCAATAATATAGGCTTGCTTTCCTTTTTTAGATGTTCCAATTATATAGGCTTGTTTCCATATAGAGTAATATTTTCTAATTCATTCACTAATATAATTCTATGCATTAACTACATTGAAAAGTCTAACAATCATTAAATAGGGTTACAATATAAATATTACTTGCCTAATTTGCTTTCCCAATAAAATTTCTTAATCTTTGTGAAAAGTCAAACAAACCCATATAATTGGGATGGAGGGAGTATAAGATACTGAGTCTTTCTTGCTTACCACTGTCAACTCTATGTACCTTTTAGCTTGGTCTCATGTTACATTTGGGCTACTCTGAAGACCGATTAGATGCTCACGTTAGAACTTCTCGTACGCTACCTCCTGTCAAGTTCTTCATATTTGACTTTCCATGATGCATAATCTGTTTGGCCCATAAGTGAAAGTATCATTGACCTATCCTGATAATCTTAGCTGCTTTGTGGTATTTTGTCCTATGAAAGACTACTTTAAGGTTCATACTTTGGACTTTCTGGTCAGTCTTAGGTGGTCAAAGGCTCGAAGCCTGTAGCTTTGTCTTTTAGTTTTCAAAGACAATTTAATTGATTCGGTTATGACGGGTGTGAAGTTGGAAGAGTGTTTAACAAACAGAATGAGCCTAAGTTTACCATTGTGTGTTACTAGTGAACATGATGTAGTTTGTCCTATTATTTTATTTTTCAATACCTATTAACTGGACTCTCCTCTCCCTTTCTCTCTCCTTCATAAGGGTATCGACAAGGGCTAATATGTTTAAAAGAACCCATTTTTCGCATGGCAGTAAATATAAAACGCAAGCTAAAACAGTGATCTTCAAATTTCACAGCTCTGGAATGTACGAAAAACACTCATTCATGAATTGTGGCTTAAATAATGTGAAAACAAGTGATAATTAACAGTGCTTGTGCTTGATGTTCTGTTGTACTTCTTCAGTAATTGTTCACTTAGCTAATCAAGCAAAATTTACATTATCTCAGTGAAGATGGATCAGACAGTGATTTCGGGAATGAAAAGACTTGTTTGTGCACGATAATGTAATCCAAGCATTTCTTGGCTATTTATGTCTCACTTGATTGATATTGACTCATTCAATGAGCTGTTTGAAATGCCAGTGGCAAAGCACGAGGTCTTCATCAATAGCTCTCCCATCGGAGACGTAAAAAGTAAATTTGAGTCGATACGAAGGTGCCATGTTGTTGATTTGTTGTCTATATTTGGGCTGTAATCCAATTTTGTTGCCTTGGGTTTATCTTTTTCTCTAGTTGATATTCATGTGTTGGCAATGACAATAATGCCTTAAGTTTCGAGTTTGTTATTTTAATTGGGGAAAGTGTCCCTCTTTTCTGCTTCGAGGAGTAATGAGGGGGGAAATTCTTATTTTGTATTTTCATAGTTGTCTATATCATTATGGAATAGAATGATCAGCTGAAATATACGTTGATCGACTAATATACTGTACTAGGACAGAGTTACATTTTTCCAATTACAACTTCGTTACTAAGGCTGTTGTAATATTTGGCATTGCTTCAATTTAAAATGAGTAAATTAACTATTTGAATTACTCTGATGTTTGACGTAATTCAAATCTAAAATATGTTGAAAAGATGCAGAATTTAATTAACTTTTCCCTGACATAAATGTCCTTTTTTTCAAAATTTTGAATAATATATATACCATTTATTGATAAATTAACAAATACAATTAAAACAATATTTTTGCATAGTGAACAAGAAAAAAATAGGAAAAGATGTAACTATTTGTAAGCTGGGAAAAACATGCAGCAAGAGTCATTAGTCCCAAAGAAGTTTCTTACTCAGCGGATCAAACTAAGTGTAATAAAAGAATAATTCAAACTAAGTATCTTCCTATATTATACTTCTAAATTCTAATATTCCACATTTACAGCCGCCCTGCCGGCCTTTATTATGTAAAAATCCCATTTAATTGTTTTACTATCCTTTCTACAAATGTCTTATTTCCCTAACAGTCCATTTTTCTTATTTTTTAATGTTTTTGTCACTATCAAAAGAGATCATTTAAAGAGTTGATCACATATATATGGAGTATATGATTTGGTATGTACTAAAAAAGTGAATTTTCTGAAATGGGATCCTCTCAGAGTAGCAAATCATTGATGTTATCTCCGAGACGAGAGCTCGAAAAGTTGAAGCTCGAGAATGGACACGCGAGAGATGGGAGGGCGATGAGGACGAGGAGCGGTGATGTAACGAAAGGAAAGGCGATTAACGGGGGCGAAAGGAATGTGGTTAATGATATGGAAAGAGGGAGAAAGAAAGTTATAAACAGCAATATTGGTGATGGGAATAATTATAATGGTGATGGTTATAAAAAGAATGAGGTGATAAAGATGGGTGGAGAAGATGAGTTAGTGAATGGATGGCCAAAGTGGCTTGTTGATAATGTTCCAACTGAGGTTTTGAAGAATATTGTTCCAAAGAGTGCTGATTCTTATTCCAAGATTGACAAGGTTCATTTCCCCCCTCTCTCTTTGAATTTCGTTTTTTTTTTTTTATGATATTTTGTTAGGAAACTTTTACTAATGTCAAGAATTTACATGTTGAAAGAAACACAAAACAAAAAAATCTATGAACCTGGTTCACGGAAGTTTTATTATACTGTTTAGTGATTTTATAATGAATGATGTTTGATCATTACTGCCTTGATTTTGTGGGGAAACAAGTTTTTTGTTAAAAAATGATTTTGATATGCAGAAGCTCGAGACAATCTATCTCGAGCTTCTGCAATCATGCATCAAGAAACAAAACAAATCAATAATCTTAACAAGCCTGTTACTTCAGATAGGGCAGGGGACATACAGCAATGTGTACAAAGCAAGAGACAGAGAGACCGGAAAAATCGTCGCCCTGAAGAAAGTCCGATTCGACACATCAGAACCGGAGAGTGTGAAATTCATGGCAAGGGAGATCATGGCCTTACAGAAGTTAGATCATCCCAATATTGTAAAGCTTTTAGGATTAGCCACCTCAAGAATGCAGTACAGCATCTACCTTGTTTTCGATTACATGCATTCCGATTTATCAAGAATTATATCTCGTCCAAACGAGGCGCTAACGGAGCCACAGATCAAATGTTACATGCAACAGTTGTTATCAGGCCTCCAGCATTGCCATGAAAGGGGTATTTTGCATAGAGATATTAAGGGGTCTAATTTGCTCATTGACAGAAATGGGATGCTAAAGATTGCTGATTTTGGGCTGGCGAATTTTATTAGGCCAGAAAGAAGGCTGCCTTTAACTAGTCGAGTCGTTACACTTTGGTACAGAGCCCCGGAGCTTCTTTTGGGTTCGACTGATTATGGAGTTGGTATTGATCTTTGGAGCGTCGGGTGCCTCATGGCGGAGATGTACGCTGGGAGGCCTATTATGCCTGCCCGAACAGAGGTATCATTCTCGTTCTTCTTGTTCTGTTGTACATTTTTACTTGCTTATCAATGAGTTGATTGCATTTTTGGTACTTATGCTCGAAAGTGGTTAATTTTTATGCAATTTTTTTGCTCAATTGATGATATGTTGTTATGATGCATGCAGGTTGAACAACTGCATAGGATTTTTAAACTCTGTGGCACACCTTCAGAAGATTATTACAAAAGACATAAATTGTCGAAAGCTCTTAAGCCACCACAAGCTTACAAGTCCACTCTTATGGACACTTTCAGGAACTTCCCTTCGTCTTCGTTGGATCTTCTATCCATTCTTCTTGCAATTGAACCCGAAAACCGTGGATCTGCAACCTCTGCTCTTGAAAACAAGGTTATATATACGCCTCGTACTTGATTATGACTGCGTATTTCTCGACTGTTTTTATCATGGACACTTATAGTATCTTGAAATGTTAATGAAAGAAGTTTTTGGTCGCAGCAGTTCTTTGAGGCGAGCCCATTAGCTTGTGGCGTTTCGGGGTTGCCTAAAATCCATGTAGAAGAAGATGAACGACGAAAGTAAGCTTTCAGGTTCACGTGAACTTTATTTTTCAAAATACACAAAATAAGATAGTGGAATAATGAGTAGGACTTTAAGGAATAATTTCGTAAATCTATATGTTTAGTATACAAAACAATACTGTTTGGTATATGAGGTATCAAATTTAAAGAAAAGTTTGATTTTATGTGTTATTATTCTCAAAATCACTAAAACGTGATACTTTGTTTGTTAAACAGTAACATTTCGTATACTAAATAGTATCACTGAATTCATAGTATAAAACTTCTGTGAACCCAATTCATAGAAGTTTTTTGTCATCTGATTACTCAGCATGAATTAATATCCATGGTCTGTGACAAACAGGCATAGGACGACGTCTAAATTAAGGCGTCGTTCTCAATCACATAAAGAGCCGAGGAAGAACTCAACTGATGAGAAGGCGAAAGCAGACAATGAAGGCTCTAAGGAGGTAAGATATCACTCCTTTTTAATCAACATGATATCCCAATGCCTCATGAGCTAACTCTTTCAGCATTATTTTAATCTAGGAAGCTCAAACGAGCACAGATTTATCGGTTTTTAGCTTGGAGCGTGGAAGCAGTTCGACAAGCAGTTCGTGTACAAGTACAAAGGCACCTGCAGGGAAAGAAGAGGCAACAATATCTGATCCATTTTTTACATCCCCTGTTGTTCCAGAAGCTTCTTATAATGTTGCCAAAAACATCAAGAATCGGCCCCCTATACCGACTACTAAAGGGCGTACGGGCTGCAACTACAGCGCGATTAGTACTGATCATGGTATAAACAGATTGCAGGATGTGGTACAAAGGTCAGTATCAAGTAGAGAGTTTCGAAGTTTGGAAAATAAGAAGATGCTTAAGCTGCATTCTTTTGATGATTAAGAGGCCAATGTATCTCACTTGTGTTCTTTCACTTTCCAAATGATAATTGTGTTATCGCATTGTTTGATCAGAATCCTGTTTAAGTGATCTGTGGTGTAAACGAGCAGTCCGATTTGTCTAGTGTTTCGTGTATTCTTGTACTTATATACATCAAGTACACTGTGCAATTCACATGTATTTTTTTAAAAGGTATTAGTTGTTTAATTAAAAAGTATCACGTAAAAGTGTAAGGAAAATTCACATAATTTAATACTCTACAAGAGAGTTTCGTGCAATTTCCAAACCAGAGGAGAGTTTTGCACATTTCCTTGAAATATGGATTGATTTTCATGAAAAGTTATTCCTTCAAAATTCAAAACCTCATTATACATAACAAGAATAAAGATGGATAACTTGTTTCTTCCACAAAGAGCAGAATATCATGAGATTATACAAGAGTAAATTAAAAGCGAATATCATTGATCTTGGTTTTGATCCACTTGAAACTCTCTCTTACAGATGCTTTCACTTTACCTTCTGTGGTGAACATGTTATAAGAAGCAATTCTCTTTTTCCTCTTCATTTCTGGATCGTTTGATGCTCCGAACGCGTGATCATTTCCACTCGGTCCGTTGAACGAATACGGATTCGACCCGTTTTCGTACCCGAATTCAGACTTATTGTATTGAGGAAACGACTTGCTCTTCTCCATCTTAATTTCTTAGTGGATGGATGAAGAAATTATATATAAAATGGTCCCTAGCTAGCAATTAAGCTCTAATTTATATAGCTAGGAGTGTATATTATATACTATTGTGATTGCAAAGGCATATTGAAAAAGCCTAGTTTTGCGTTGCATGCCCATTCCCATGAAACAAATTATCTAAAAAGAGAAAAAAAAGGTTGATAAGTGGGGCCTATGTGAGTGTAATTTATATAGACAAAAAAATGCTTTCGGCACTCACGCTGGGAATCATGAAACCCAGTTGAAGAGGTGGTAGGGTTTCAACGATCATGCTTTACATGGTGCGTGCTGGGACCCATTCTGAATTATTAATACGTGTCACTTAATTTGTTAGTGTAGTGTACAAAATCCGTTAATAATTTTTTAGGCATCCACATCATACATCTAAATAGTAAAATACAAAATGAAACACTAAATTGTTACAGTTGATAATATCTTTTGGTCACTACAAGTAAATTGATCTGTAATAATTATAACTTTTCTAGCGGAATTGAGAACTATGACAAAAAAATTGATAAATTAATAATGACAATTTATGTCATTAAAAATCAATTTCTAGCCTTTCTTTAAGGGGAATTTTATAGCACTTGATTATTCTTCTTTTTCATAATCGAACCAATAATGACGATGGAATTGATATTAGTGGTTCAACTAATCGGATCATTTAAGTATCCAAGAGTGATAGGACATTTTTAATATTATTTTTAAAAAGATTCTTCAAGTATAAAATTTCTATTTTTATTTTTCTTTCATAATTATTGACAGTCAAATAAACTAGGAGTAGATTGATTTTGCAGGTTAAGTCAATATTCAATTACACCATGAATAAGCAGGTTTTGTTAAGGGCTTCTCCAATGATTTGTCTAAACTTTTGGATGGAATTAAGAGAGTATGGGTGGTAGGTCATTCTACAGCTTTTGGCTTCTTCATTTTTTAATTCTAATATTTGTTTTTTTTTTTTTTTTTTCAAATATCATTAGTTAATATTATCATTTGAGATAAGCTAGTGTTGGACATATATAGCTGTATATATTTGAGGGATCATGAGGTTTTATAATTTTTCAACATCACTTAAATCGTGAGTTTATTAATTGGTTCTAGACGTTAATTAAATAGATTGGAAAAAAAAGTTGTATATTTGAGGTTTTTTTTACTTTTTTAGTATGTGGGTATCAATTAATTTAGTAAATGTTTTTGACATAGACTTGTGTTAACCAGTTGTACCGTGATATTAATTTACATTTTTGTGTATTTTTAATGTTACTAGTTTGGAGAAAATTTCATTTTACGTCCTGTAACTTAGGTCTAATCCAGTTTATATCCTTTAAGTTTTCATCTTTTCAATTTACGTTCTAAGGTGTTCAATTTATATCCTTTTAAGTTCAATTTATGTCCTTTTCGCCGGAAAATTGGAATTTCGGTCAAATAGTCCAATTTACGTCCTTTAAGTTTGATCGAAAATTAGAAATTAATAATTAAAAAATTCTGAAAAAAAATTAAAAATCTCATTAAAAACTAAAAATATCATTAAAATTTATAAATTGTGTAAAAACAAATAAAAAAAAATCTAAAATTCTAAAAAAAAAATATTAAAAAATCTACAATTCTAAAAATTTGTAAATTAAAAATAAAAAATTCTAAAAATCTCATAAAAACATAAAATTCTAAATATAAAAAATTTATAAATTAAAATTTTAAAAATGTTTAAAATAAAATTAAAAACTATACCATTCTAAAAACCTCATTAAAATGAATTTGACACGATTCTACAATCAATCAAGGCGTAGAATACAAAAAAATTTATGAGTTCGAGAAAAACTTTAATGGCGGATGAGTTCGAATGAAGTCTAATTTTTAATGAAATATTAATAATTTTTATTATTCTTATTGGGTTTTTAGAATTTTTAATTTTTAATCTTCACATTTAAAAAAATAATATAGACATTTTTTGAATTTTTAAATTGATTTTTGGAATTTTTAATGAGATTTTTTAATTTCTTAATTTTAAGTTAAACATTTTCGATTTTTTGAATTGTAAAATTTTTTATTTTTATTTTTATTTTACACATTTTATAATTTTTAATGAGATTTTAAAAAAATTAAATAAGATATTTTGAATTTTATTTTGCACATTTTATAGTTTTTAATTTTAATGATATTTTTGAATTTTTAATAATATTTTAAAAATTTTAATGATATTTTCAGAAAATTTATTTATTAAATTTTAATTTTAAAACTTAAAGGACGTAAATTGGACTATTTGGCCGAAATCCCAATTTATTCCTTGCATTCCGGTGAGTTTGAAATTTTTTCGACAATAAGGACGTAAATTGGACAAAAAAGGACGTAAATCGAAAAAGTGAAAACTTAAAGGATATAAATTGAATTATGCCTAAATTAGGGGATGTAAAATGAATTTTTTCTTACTAGTTTGATTATATTAATTGTTTTATTAAAATATATTAGCTGTACATGGTAAAAATGGTGCACACAGACTAACTCCATAAATTATTGCACATTTTAATTTTCAAAATTTTGAAAATGTACTAAATAAATTTTTTATATTTGGATTTTTTTTTGTACGTATTTTTTATTTGTTAATTGCGTTATAACAAGCCACAATACTTAATATAAAATCATTATTCAAAATAATTAAATTATTTAAAATATAGTAAAACATTAAAATATGAATAAAAGTAGAAAGAGTGGAACACATAAATAATGGAGTAGATATGAATATGTGATTTTGAAAATATGATTTCCAATTATAATTGGATAAAGCTAAGGGAAAAAAACATGCATATATCACACTCGATTAATCTTAGTGATTTAAATCCTCAAAATTATTGGGTTAAAAAAATCCTCAAAATTCTGTATTTTTTTATTCTGACTTAATTAATTATATCAATAAATATCGTATTATAGAATATAGAATGTCAAACTGAAATAAAATAGAGAATAAGAAATAATCAATATTCTTATGCATCATGCAGAGGCTTTAAGTGACAATGCATGAACATTCAAGTACAATTCTTAATTTTTTGTTGATATTGCCATTGTATGAAATACTAGTTGTTTTAGGTAGTGTACGTAGAATGATTCTATGGAGGCATCTACGATGAATTAGGATCGAAGGAATATGTCTTTTTTATTTTATCTTTTGAAGGAATATGTCTTAAATATGTCATACTAATTTGTTCGATACTAATAATTATTTTACATATATCCTTGTCAATGCTTCGTGGAATTCAATAAAGAATTTATATGCAATATTTCATATACGATATTAACATAACTTAAAAAAAAAGTGATAGAAAAACTTGTGGATCAAATTGAATTTAAAAGCGGGTTAAACAAATCTGTTCAAAAAAATAGCTTAAGGCAAACAAAAAACTGTTAAATTACTGGGTAAATTTTTCAATAGTCTTTAGAATTATGTGTCTTTACTAATGTGAAATTTTTATTACATATTAGCGATTGTGACAATAAATTGAAATTCGACAAAGCAAGGGCCGAGACAGTGTTGGAAGTGATGGATTCATAAGAAAATGAAGAAGATGATGTTAACGCCAAGCAAGTAAAATTATTCAAAGTGAATTAAAAAAAATTCAATTGCATTAATATAATTCGAGAAGAAATTGGCAAAACCAACTTGGCGCGAGGGATTTTTTTGTGCTGGTAAGTCCATAGATCGATAGTTAAGAAAGCGATCGACATGATTATATCTCAATTCCACCCAACCAAATTCATATAGCAAATGAATCAACCAACTTTTATCTTTCTTAATCGATTCCCAAAATTGCAAAGCTTGTTAAGGTTAGTATCTTCACTAAATCGATTCCCAAAATTGCAAAGCTTGTTAAGGTTAGTATCTTCACTAAATCGATGGAGTACTTCTTGAGTATATATAGAAATAATTCTGGCTTTGAGATTTGGTCAATATCATTGTAGAAATGTATTTGTAAGTATAAGACTTCTTGAGATTGCTGAACGATCATAACCATAGTCTCCTCGAAAAGAATGTTTTGAAACCTTTATCCGTGGATCCTTCATGTTTTTCCTTAAAATTATGACTTTGGCTGGTGAAGCTACAAGGTTTTCTTTCAAAGGAAGCTTTGTAGCTTCACCACCCACAGTCATAAGTTTGTGGAAAATTACGAAGAGCTCGTGAAGAAGGGTTCAAGACATTCTGAGAAGACTATGATTAGATCATTAAACAATCTCAATAAGCACCCTTCTTAGTAATATATGCTTGCAATTATATTGACCAAATCTCAAAAGTAAAAGGATTATTTCCACGGTAGGAAAATTCTCCACCAATTTAGTGAAGAGACTAACTTCCACAAACTTTGCAATTTTAGGTTAGAATAAAGATATATAAAGGTTGGGTTAATTCACTTGTTTTACGAAATTGGTTTGGTGGAATAGAGATGAGATTCATGTTAACCACATTCTCAACTATCAATCTATGAACATAACTACACAAAATGTCAAAAACCCCTTGCGCCTAGCTGATTTTACCAATTCTTTCACAAATTCTATTATTGCAAATCGCATTTTTTTTAATCGTTTGAACACTTTAAATTTGACTTTGCTTGTCGTTAATATCAACCTCGTCTTTTTTTATGAATTTGCCAATTATATCCATCACTGTTTCGTCCCTCGCTTTGTAGAGTTTCAATTAATCGTCACAATTATCAATATATTATATAGATTTCACATAAAAAAGAAGACACATAACTAGCTCTAAAACACATCTAAACAATTTGCCTAGTAATCCAACAACTGAATGCCCGATCTTTATCCATTTCTAAGTCTATTGGGAAGGCCTTAGTGAAGACTAAAGATAATAGAAAAAAAAAGGTTTTCATGGCTTTGTATAAAATGATGTATAACACACAAAATATTTACTCCTAATTAATGAAGTTTTTGTAACCAATTGCATTTTATAATATTAAAAAAATAGCCGAATTTTATTTTTAAGAAATGCCAGAGCACGTACCTTATGTATATAGAAATATAAAATTGAAAAATATATACAGTATACTTATATCCGCACATAAGTAGCAGGTATGTAATAATTTAAAATTTTAGGATTCCGAATTTTCACCACATTGAGTTTAAGTATACTTATATCCGAATTTTATTTCACCACATTGAGTTTAATTAACTAATAAAAGAAAGTTTTGCTAATTGATAGATCATGGGTAGGAGTGTGAAAAAAAAGATCGGATCGAAAAAAAAGATCGGAATCGGATTGGACCGGTCCGAATTAAAATCGGAATTTACCGGTCCGAATCTAAAACCCGATTTTTTTAATATATATATTTTTTTAGAGAAACACAATATGCTTTAGAATCAAATAATTGGTGAGAATTTGAGATAAAAGTGTTGAGATCTATTACATTTTTTCAGTATATAATTTAACAAAAATATTTAATTTACGTCTTTTAGTGTCAAAAGATCATTAATAATATTGTAAATAAAAAATTTACATTGACGGAGATTGATCTCCAATGAAGAACCAAAACTTTAATTTCATATACAAATTCATCATCTTTGTTCTCGTTTCCATAAACTTGAAAAAACTTGAAAAAAATACTTGAAAAATAAAAAAATAATCAATCCGAAACGGTCCAAATCCGGACTAGAACGGTCCGATCTGGCCTCTAATCTACCCATTAGAGTAGATTTCGGTCCCGATCAAAACTGATCTCAGTCCGATCCGATCCAGTTTCAAACCGGTCCACACCCCCTAATCATAAGTTATATTTCAATCACCCAATAATTCAAGAAACAAGAATTAATCTTATGCATAAAATATATAATGCCAATATAAATAAAGATCATTCATTTTTCTTTGGCCCCACATCTAATAAAAATATACAAAGACTTACCTGGATGACAAAGGTATCAAGATTTTTCTCAGCACGTGAGACTGTCATTGGAATCTTCGAAAATGAAAAATGGACCAAGTGAGACTGTCAACATAATTAAAAAAAAAGAGTTATGCTCATGTAGATCTTTGAAAATCAAAGACATAGAGTTCAAGACATCAATTTATTAGTATAATGAACATTAAAACGTAGCTTAAAAATAATACAAATTCAGGAATTTAATAGATCTACACAAAAAACGTTTATATATAGGTTTGAGAACTTAACTTTTATTTGAAGATTCTTCACGATCTGAGTTTTTTCTTCACAAATATGGTAGATAATTTTGAGAGGCTCCAAATCTATACTTAATTTGATATATGGAAAATAACTATATATTGCCATAAATTTTGTAAAAAAAGAGGAGTGGTGTTAAATGAATATGTTTTGTAAAAGAGGCAAAAATGGGTTTGAGTGGGAGAGAATGTGGTGGTGTTTTATCGGAAAGACAACTGATGATAAAGTGTTTTAGCTAACGAAAGAGGCGGAGAGAAAAAATAGGGTTTGATATGTGTTACGGCATGTCTAGCTCTGATATTTATATTAGGATTTCGAACATTCTAGATACATTTAAAACCCGAGTGGGCTGAAGTGTGGGCTTACGAATAAACTAAATTTGGGCTATCGATTTTTTTTTTATGTGTGTTTGTACTTAATAAATTTTAACCATTAAATACGGACTTAACTTACACCTAACTTTAAAATAATGTAACGTGCATTTACATTTTTTTTCAACTTGCTATCACCCATAAATATCGCGATGAAAGAGGTGTATTGGTGTTTAATAAACTTGTTTTGTCGACAATGATTTGAAGTAGGGAGAGAACATTCACAGTGGTGTTTTGTCGAAAAGACAACTGATGGTAAAGTGTTTTAGTAAATGAAAGAAGCATATCGAAAAAATATAGGAGTTGATATGTATTAGTGTGTGTCTCTGATACTTGTATAATTAGGATTTCAAAATTTCTAAATACATTTAAATTCGGACTGAAGTGTGGGCTTACGAATAAATAAATTTGGGCTAACGAAAAATATTGAGTTTGTGTTTAATAAATTTTAAGCATTAAATACAGGCTTAACTTACACCGACCTTTTAAAAATAATGCAACACACATTTATATTGTTTTGAACTTGCGATCACCCACCACAATTAAAATGTGTTTTATATCCTATAAAAAAATAAAAATAAAAAACCACACCAACCACAATAATTTGAAAAAAAAAAAAAAAAAAAAAAACATATAAAGCGGTGTGGAAAGAACAAAAGTTGGTAGCCAAACACGTTTTTGTGAGCTTTTCTTGACTGACTTGGTTTACATCCTATCAAGAGATTGTCCTTTCACATCGAAGCCTCTCTTGTATTGTTATTCTTGCACTCACTTTTCTCTCATTATTCTTTCCATTTATATTATTAATTGTGAAAATTAATAGTATGTACTCTTATTTTTTTCTCTCATTATACTTTCCTATTTAAATAGTGGTTTCGAGGATACCAAATATGTAACAATTGCCATTAATTAACGAAAATGTTAGATCTTCAGTAGTTTATATATCTGAGACCTCAATTTATTTGATATTTAAGTTTATCCACATGTGTGTGTATTATCCTATGCATATTTTCTTAATTTAATACATAAGTATCATATTGTAGCAAAAGAAAAACCATGAGATTAATTTTATGTATTAATTTTATCATATTCAACATAATCTACAATTGTGAAACTACCCACTGCCACTGTTCTAAAAATGTGTTTTATATCTTAATTTCATTGATATTAAGATATATGCATTTTGTAAACAATACTCCCTCCATTTTTTATTAAGTGTCACTTTGTCTTTTTTAATATTTTCAAAA
The DNA here is from genome assembly GCA_963675135.1 of Galeopsis tetrahit. NCBI lineage: Eukaryota > Viridiplantae > Streptophyta > Magnoliopsida > Lamiales > Lamiaceae > Galeopsis > Galeopsis tetrahit. Next base: position 18,369,078 of record OY776125.1, on the reverse strand, counting down.
CAAGTGTCATTCTACACTTTTTTCTTTAATTTTAACAAATTTACCCTTATACATTATACTCCCTCCATTTTCTTTACCTTGATTTAAGCTTTTACCCTTTTGAATATAATACTATAGCATAAATCATGATGGATAACCCTTAATTATTGTATACATGAATATCACCTACAATATTGACCACATTCATTACTAAACATAAATTTAAGTATTAAAATTAGTTATCATTAATGAAGGGTAAAATGGTCCATGATTATATATCTTAATTTGTTGAAAAATGTTAGAATGACACTTAATTAAAAGTGGAGGTAGTACTTAATAGGTCCAAAAGTATATATTTCAAATGATCAGATTAATTAAGTGGGTAATAAATACTCTAATTTGAGAATTCTTGTGATATTGTTTAATTCAATTAAATTAAAGCGAACACAAAAAAGTTGGAAAATTGAAGGAAAAAATGCAAGTATAAGCATGTTTACTGCCCTGAGCCCCACGGCCATGCCGGAAAATCTAAGGCGCCGCCGTCACCAGCTTGATTTTGTTGGCCGAAATGCAGAGTTTGGCCACTGGAGAATAACAGGGGATATGAAGAAGTTGACGAAGAAATATATGGCGGCTCATGAGAGATATACGGTTCAATAGAAGAATCGTGCAACTGGTTTGAATATAAACCCGCTAACGACGAATCATAAAACGTGTGATCAAACAGCGTTTTCGACTCTTGTGATACAGAGTCGCCATTGCTCTGAAGCAACTGCGAGTATTCCAAATAATCCCTTCCGGTGGTTTGGAAAAACGACTCCGGCGATTCGGTGGCGGAAGGCGGAGGAGGGGTAGAGTCAGAGACGGTAAATTGTGAAGGCGGCGGCAAGAATTTAACATTTTCAGGGAAGTTGAGTTTGGCACGGCTGCCTCGGAAACGTAGCGCGGCCTCGTCGTAGGCTCGGGCGGCGGCCTCCGCCGTGTCGAAAGTGCCGAGCCAAACTCTGGCGGCTTTGTGTGGGTCCCTTATTTCAGCCGCCCATTTGCCCCACGGCCTTTGCCGAACTCCTCTGTATTTTCGTCTTTCTGGAAGTAGCGTTTCTTCCACGGCCGCCTCTTGCTCTACACATACATTAATACCAAAATTTTGATTACATTAATTAATACTCATATTTTCAATTCAAAATATATTTCGTTTAAAATAAAAAAATTGACTCATGATAAATGTGTATCTTTCACATTCATTTATCTTACTAATATTTAGTACATAATGAATCTAATTTGTAAATGAATGTTAAAATGTCATCTATTAAAAAATGAGTGAAGTAGAGAATGAATTTGAAGAAAATGGCACTGGAAATTTGGACCCTTACCTAGGAGTACATAAAATAAAATTGGAACAAATAGAAAATATTAATGGTTCATGGCACATAGCTAATTAAGACATGCATGCAATAATAGCATATACGATTGAAATAGTAATCAGGATATGCACAAATTGTTGAAATGATAAAAAAAAAAAAAAATGAAGGTTGGAGTAGTTAATAAATCAATGGAGTAGTAATAGAAGAAGAATTGTTGATAGCTGAAAACAGAGGAGTTAAAATTTCATGAAAATTAAGAGAAGGAAACTAAAATGAAAATTACCTGTGTATAGGTGGCTGTGAAGTTGATCCGCGGTGAGACTATGTTCCCGATGATGTCTTCTTTTGCGGGTGGAAGCAGGGGAGGAGGAGGAGGTATCATTTGATCCACCACCGTTAAAATGGGCGGTGTGGCTGTGGCTCTCAGGCGGCGCCGCCAAGTAATCCTCGTGCTCTTGTTTCTGCATGTGTTGGAGCTGGTTAATTAATAAGCTGCTGTTTTATTTAATTCTGTTGGTACTGCTAATTTGTGAAATAGCGGCTAGTATTTAAGAAGAAGGAAAGTGTCTAGGTTCGGATGACTTAGGTATAGCCGCCCAAGGAACAGTACTAGTGTTTTATCATATAAATAAATGTGGTGGAATTGTAAATCTTGTCTACGCATGGGACAAGAATACTACTACTCTTTTGTTTTCTTAGCTAAGATAAACTTTGGTGGGTTGGATGATGTAATCTCAAATTACCCACGGGGAGGATGATTTATATTAATATTAATATTAATTTACTCATGATCACACATCTATTTCGTTTGTTTAACTATATAATAAATTTTTGATCGGTTATGTTGAGACATATCACAATAGAGTTTTTCATATAATTAATTAGGCAAAAAATATGTGAAACAATTTTATATTTTATTCGTTTTCAATTCGTTATGTTACTTATTTATTTTTTGTACTAATTTTAAGAAATATATAATATTTAATGTGTAATGAGTATTGGGATATAGAGAGAGAAAAGAAAAAGTATTAAGTAAAAAATAGAAAAGATAAAAAAAATAGTGTGATATTAACAAAAATAAAAACGAATAACTTAAAAAGAGATGTTTAAAATAATAAAATTAAATGAGTAATTTAACTAGATACCAAAAAAAATATATAGAAGAAATCTCATTTATTACAATGATACAGTATCGAGTCTCTCAATTAATTATAGAGGGACTTAAAAAAAAAATATACAGGGGTGTAGGTTTGTTTGACACGTGTTTATAAAAGTGGAAGAAAGAAGAAATTTGGTGTTATTTTTTTAATCAATGGTACATATCATCTTTGTAATAAACAATGCAAAATGAAAAAGTAGCATAGGATTACGTGTGCGTGTGTGTTTACACCATTTGACTCGTTATTGAATATATAATTGCATGAAAGTTGGTCTCCTGTGCACAGTGTGCACGTGCACACTAATGCATAGGCCAATCCTATATCTATTTATAAAGATAAATATAAATAATTAAATAATGAATATTCTAGTGGTTATAGATATCCTTTTTAAGCTTGAGATCACGGGTTCAAATCCTTTCAAACTTGTTTTTTTTATGTTTTTTATTCTTTTTTTCTGTTTTTTTTTTCCTTTTTTTCTCGTTTTTTTTTTTCTGTTTTTTTTTTCGATTTTTTTTCTTTTTTTTTTCAAACTTGTTTATTTTTTCATTTTTTTTTCTGTTTTTTTTTTTCGTTTTTTTTTTCATTTTTTTTCGTTACTCACTTCCCATTTTTTTTATGTTTTTTATTCTTTTTTTCTGTTTTTTTTTTCCTTTTTTTCTCGTTTTTTTTTTCTGTTTTTTTTTTCGATTTTTTTTCTTTTTTTTTTCAAACTTGTTTATTTTTTCATTTTTTTTTCTGTTTTTTTTTTCGTTTTTTTTTTCATTTTTTTTGTTACTCACTTTCACTTTTCAATAATTACTCACTTTTCAATAATAATAGTCCCTACTTTTCATTAATAAAATTTCCACTTTTCACTAATAATAGTTATCACTATTCAGTAACAAAATTTCCACTTTTCACTAATAATAATTATCACTTTTCATAACAAAATTACCACTTTTCACTAATAATAGCTACCACTTTTCAGTAACAAAATTTCCACTTTTCAATAATAATAGTTACCACTTTTCAATAATAAGAATTACACTTTTCAGTTAAAATATCTACCACTTTTCAATAATAAAAATTACATTTTTCAAGTTAAAATATCTACCACTTTTCAGTAACAAAATTTTCACTTTTCAATAATAAGAATTACACTTTTCAATAATAAAAATTACATTTTTAAGTTAAAATATCTACCACTTTTCAATAATAAGAATTACACTTTTCAGTTCAAATATCTACCACTTTTCAATAATAAGAATTACACTTTTCAGTTCAAATATCTACCACTTTCAATAATAAAAACTACATTTTTCAGTTAAAATATCTACCATTTTTCATTACTTTATTAATTAATTAATTAAAACGGGTATATTTAATTATAAATTGTATAGTTAAAATTATTATTAAAATTGAAAAAATGTTATTCTTATTATTGAAAAGTGGTAGATATCTTATTATTGAAAAGTGGTAGATATTTTAACTTAAAAATGTAATTTTTATTATTGAAAAGTGATAAATATTTTAACTGAAAAGTGTAATTCTTATTATTGAAAAGTGGTAGATATTTCAACTGAAAAGTATGTAATTTTTATTAGTGAAAAGTGATAGATATTTTAACTGAAAAGTGTAATTCTTATTATTGAAAAGTGGAAATTTTGTTACTGAAAAGTGGTAGATATTTTAACTGAAAAGTGTAATTCTTATTATTGAAAAGTGGGAATTTTGTTACTGAAAAGTGGTAACTATTATTATTGAAAAGTGGAAATTTTATTACTGAAAAAGTGGTAATTATTATTAGTGAAAAGTGGAAATTTTGTTACTGAATAGTGGTAATTGTTATTAGTGAAAAATGGAAAGTTTATTAATGAAAAGTAACAACTATTATTATTGAAAAGTGGAGGTGAGTAACGAAAAAAAAAAAACCAAAAAAAAAAAAACAAAAAAAGAAACGAAAAAAAAAAAACTAAAAAAAAAAGTTTGAAAGGACTGTAATTTATTACTCCATTAATTAATAAAGTAATGGATTATTAATTAATTAATTAATAGAAAAAAAATAGAATTATAACTATAAATAGAGAAAAGGGGATAATAAGTTAGAATAAGAGGAAAAGGACAAAAGCATGTGCACCAAACCTGTTTTGGTGCACATGGTGCATTTGAGAATTTCCCTTGCATGAATATAATAACCTTTCCAACCGATGTCGATTGGTGGTCTATCGTTTCATGTGGAAGTTTTCTAATTTGTATTTTATAATTTAATTTATTAATATGTGTTATGTTAAAAATAATTAACATTTTATAATAATGAGAATGATATTCAGAAACGACTCAAATTTGAAGTTAGGAAAGAAAAAAAAAAATATATATATATATATATTTTTTTTAAGTCAACAAAATTTTTATTTATTCACAATTAGAGCAGAAAGTGAGAAGGTCATCTACAAAGTTAGGAGGCTCGATCCAAATATGGGGACTAGAGAAAGATCTCGAAGCCCTAGCAAACAAATGTGCCACATAATTGGCCAAACGCAGAATATATCGGACACCACAGTAATTAAACTGGATCCGCATCAGATTACAACTAGTCACATAATCGTCAAATGTAGTAACACCACTTCCCCCTTCATTTATAACGTCCGCCACCAGCAAAGCATTTGACTCCAACTCCACCGAAAGGAACCCCAAGTTGCGAACACAAGACAAGGCCTCATGTACCCCAATGATTTCGGCCTCCTCTGATCTGGTAGCACTAGGAATCTTAGCGTACAAGCTGCAATGAACTGGCCTTCTTTCATTACAAGAAAATTGATTTTTAGTGACAGAAATCCTATTATTATAACTTCTCTAACTAAAAACCTTTAATGACAGGAATTGACTTTTAGTGACAGATCCTGATTCTCAATTTTCTGTCACTATAGACTTTTAACTAGAGAAACAGTAGTGAGAGGATTTTGTTACTAAAAATCAGTTTTCTTGTAGTGTTCATCCCTAACAACCATCCATACGCCCGTCTCCATTGTCTCCCCAAATTGTGTTGCATCCACGTTGATCTTGACTTGCCCAGCGATCGGGCGATGCCAACCAGAACACACTGAGGACGACGGATTCGCCCTTTGAACACAGCGCACTGCAGCCCACTCTTCAAGGTAGTTTGCAACATCCACCACCACACGAGCTGGAGAAGACAACTTATCTTCCCAACACTTCGCATTCCTTTCACGCCATACACTACAAAAAAACTTACTTTTAGTGACAACATCCTCTCATTATTGCTTCTCTAGCTAAAAGTCTTTAGTGACAGGAATTTGAGAATTAATGACAGGACCTCTCACTAAAAGTCAATTACCGTCACTAAAAACTTTTAGCTAGATCGAGAAGCTATAATGACAGGAATTCTGTCACTAAAAGTCAGTTTTTTTGTAGTGAGATTCTCCATCCTGTCATAACGAAGCTGCGAGTAGACTCCACATCGCCTCTTTCCACCATTTTAAGAAATAGGTCAGACGGTGAGTCCGCCTCCATAGCAGTATCCTCCAGGCGTGCTCTATGACCACTAATATTCCAGCATCTCAATGCGAAACTATAGCCCATGAACACATGCCACAAGCTCTCCGCCTCTAAGCCACATAAATAACATTGCCAATCGACCATAATTCCCTTACCGCGCAATCTCTCTATCGTGGGAACATAGTTCTTGTAGCATCTCCACATCCAGTGTCGCGCCTTAGGAGGAATTTTCAGATTCAGAGACCACCGCTTCTTCCACCCGTCGCCCGTTTCGTGATGAAACTCGGGTAATAAACTCATGGCCATTTTATATGCTAACATACTATCATATGCATAATTATATATATATATATATATATATATATTTTTTGTTAACACTATGTCGTCTAGTATGAATAGTTAAAAAATAAGCACTCAAATATACCCTCTCTCTACACGCGTTTTTCTCTCCCTTCTCTCTATACTTGCTTAACAAATAAGCTTCCTCCACCGCCTACCACCGCCAAACAGTCCGCCGTCCACCTTCAATATATCCAAAAAAGAAGAAGAAAGCAGCCGCACTGCTTGTAGCGCCGTCGCACCACCGCGCCGCTTGTTGCGCCGCCGCACCACCGCGCCGCTCGTAGCGCCGCCGCCCTGCCTGTTGAGCTCCTTTACTCATTTTCCTACCGTTGTTTTAGGAATTTAGTTGGGATCAATGGGTGAATCTCCCCGTCGGAGCCACGGTGACCGATCGGGTGAGTTATCCATCTGATCCCATTTTATTTTCGTTTTTTCATTTCTGTATGTTAATTTAGTCTGCTTTTTGTTTAGATCTGGGGTTTTTAGGATCAGTTTTTTCTTTTCTTCTTCCTGTACCGTTATTTTCTGATTTCAGTATTCTCCCTATACCCAATGTGGTATTTTCCTTTCCCGCTGGTTGTGATAGGTTTTCTTCCCGTTTTCGGGTTTTCCCATGGTGGCACTGTGTTGTGCCTGTTGGAGCTGGTAGGCCTTGGGTCCGTATTTATGTGGTTTGGGAGGTTTGTAGCACGGCCGTTGCTATCTTCTTAGATCGCGGAGTTTCGAGGTATGCCGGTTCGTTGATCCTTCCACCCTCTCACGATTGAGTCTGGAATTTGTGATCTCTTGGTAGAATTTGTTGTTTGGATAGGTGAGGACAAATGATTTGTAATTTAACCTCTATCTGTAATTCTACTACATCAAAAAATAAGCACTCAAATTATTGAACAACAAATACTTTATTCATTTTATTTAATGTGAAAGAAACTATTAGGTTAAATAAACCGTTGACGAGTTAATTGTAAAATGTGTTTTAAAAAATATTAAAATAATGAAAATGTAATTTTATTTTTATCACTTTGAGATAAATTTAATAATTAAAATATATATAAAATAATCACTTTTATATATAAAGTGTAATAAAAAAATTTATTTTGAGATAGAATTTTATGATAAGCATTCTATACTAGAATAATGTGTTAAAAAAGTAAGAGATGAACTTTAATAAATATATCTATTTTTTTTTTTTTGCTCAAATAAATATACCTATTCTCTCTATATGGAATTATTTATTTTATATTTAGTGTTTCATTTTGTATTTTATAGTATGTGGAGAGTAAAAACAAAATTAATATTTCAGTATACAAAATTAATGATTTAGCTGGTTCAACATTAAGTAAAATATCAAAATTAAAATAGACTTATTTAGAATGAAGTTGAGTTGTGGAGGGTGTGAATTGGGGAGTGATCGGTCAACGGTAGAATCCAGAAATATACCGTTGACTAAGTGATACTAGCAATAAATGTTAAGTATTTAAAACATAATTCCGTGCAGGTTCAGAAAACGAATTTTCGCCGCATATATAATATCTAAATCCAAATGTGGTCAAAATACGTCTCTTAGCTTAGCCTTCTGGAAATAAAATAATAGCCAAATTAAGAATGGCACACCCATTCATGCATATTTAGGAATATTTATTTATTAATTGAATGATGCACTTGCATGTTTCAAACTTCAAAGTAGTTCGAAATTTCTAGAGTACGTAGAAAAGTCCTATGTCTTACTAAATAAAGGTTAATTTATAAATATTTATATATATATATACATATTGAGGTATTCAATAACATCAATGTGTGTAAAATTAGCAGAACATAATTAAAATGGTTAAGAGATAATTTTGTGTGAAACGATTTATATTAACACTATTAGTTAATTTAGTTGGTTACATTGCCAAAATGAGTGTGATTAAGGCGATCATGTCACAGTTCATAAGATGCCTTGGTCGTATGAGTATGGAGAGCAGAAAGTAAAGAGTCGGACAGACAATCTAAGATATAAAGACCATTTTCACGATGCCCCTTGACGAGCAAAGTTCCTGTAGCTCGATTCTGAATTTCAAAAGAGGAATTAGTAAAGAAAAAGGAGATAGTAAGACCAAATGTAAGTTGACTAACAGGTAGTAAGTTTTTGGTGATATTGGGAACAACAAGGACATTAGAGAGAGAGAGAGAGAGAGAGAGAGAGAGAGAGAGAGAGAGAGAGAGAGAGAGAGAGAGAGAGAGAGAGAGAGAGAGAGAGAGAGAGAGAGAGAGAGAGAGAGAGAGAGAGAGAGAGAGAGAGAGAGAGAGAGAGAGAGAGATCTGAGGAAATTTTTTTAGAGCCGACGTGGGTGATCGACAAGGAGGTACCATTGTCGACCACTACGCGGTCCGAACCCGAGTATGGCGAGGAGGAATCGAGAGCAGCCGGTGAGGAGACCATGTGAGCAGAGGCTCCTGTGTCGATGTACCAGTCAGAGATGTTGGAAGGAGTGAACGAGGAAAGAGCTGGGAGCGATTCGACACAGTTGGATTGGCTAGCAAGAGGAGCCGTATAGCGCTGAGGACAAGAATCGACAGTGTGGCCATCGAACTTGCATATTTGACATCTTGAAGAGTAGCGACTGCGACCATGACCGTTTTAGCGGCCTTGAAAACGACCAGAGAAGAAAGCAGGTCGCGACCAGGAAGGCCACGACCGCGACAAGGAGGGCGAGCAGTCTGGGCAAAAAAGGAAGGAACAGCGGGGGTCGGCATGGAAGAACCATTGAGGGATCTTGTAAACAGATCATGCGACTCGGCCATGGCGAGGGGACCAGAGAAGCTTGGGAGAGGAGAAATATTGATTTGAGAGGCGGAGAAACTATGAAATCCAGGGCCAAGACCACAAAGGAACCAGTGAGATTTATCCGTGTCATCAAGAACACATCCCATGGATGATAGCTGGTCGCACAGATTCTTAAAGAGAGTGCCATACTCGGAGACCGTGCGGTGGCCTTTCTTGATGGTCTGAAGCTCATCTTTGAGGCGAAGTTCACGAGCTTTAGATGGTTGGTTGAAAAACGTGGCAAGATTGGTCCACGTTTCTATCGAGGAGCAACAACAAACGATAATAGCCATGGTTTCCTCTATTAGAGTTGAAACCAAGAAGACACGAACGATTTAATTACGTGCGATCCAGGAAACAAACTTAGGATTTGGCTCGGAGCGGACATCTTTGGAGATGGTGGGCGGAGGGGCCGGAGATGATCCATCGACGAATTGGAGGAACTTTTGAGTTGCCAATAAAGGGTGGATTTGAGCGTACCACATAGGAAAATTTATGGATTTTAGCTTGACGGTAATGAGATGCGTCATAGCATGTAACGTGAGAGTAGAATCGAAGACAAAGGCGACCGAGGAGGTGATGGTGGATAGATCGGCCATGGACGAAGCTAGAGAACAAAGATGTGAAAGAAAGAAAGGATTTTCAGCGATTAGACTGATACCATGTTAGAGTGTTTGAAATTATTAGAATTAATCTCCTTAGCTTCGAAGTGACCACAAGGTCACGAATATATACAAAGAGAAACAACTAACTAAGAGAGGTTACCAAGATTAATTGAATAACTAACCAACTAAACTAACTAATAACTAATAGTGTTGATAATTTTGTATATGTATTGGAATGAAACTTCAATTTAACAATAATATTTTGTTTTAAAATATAATTTTGATAAGATTATAGGTTCACGAATCAAAAAATTAGCTTGGACACGAATTTTTAGAAGAGACAATTTTTTTCATGGTATTAAAACTTAAGGCAAACGATTTGGGTTCAACACTTGCTGAAAGCAACTTCACTCACTAAATCGTCCATTCGATGGACCTTTTCTCCCAAAGAGTGGGGAATGATAATGCGGCTCACGAGTTCGGAGGAATATTATGAAATTAATATATATGAGTTTATAAAAATTTTTCCATTTAAGAGTGTAAAAGTAATTATGAAACGTTCCAAAAAAAAAAAAAAGTAAAAGTTATTGTGAAATGAAAAGAGTAAAAATTAGTGATAAAATTGTAAAAATGAAAATATCATTTTTTAAATACAATCATCCCAAAAATAAATGAGAAAACTTATCTTTTGTTCGATATTTATCTATCCACATATAAGTTAATGTGAAATTATGAAATAGATGAGGATGGAGTTGGAATTTGTCTGGTAGTGTAATTGAGAATTGAAGATGAGATTTGGATTTGGATGAATTGTCAAACGTGGGTCAACTGCTTCAATCCACACGTGGGTGAATGCTTTTAATATTATATTTATTTAACTATAAATTTCAAATATATTGATGTCGATCGAAAATGACCTGCACAATAACAAATAAGTTTATAATATAGTTGTCTCTTGTAATATTAATAAATAATTTATAATAGCATCTCACAATTCAGTAGTTAATTTATTAAACTCATTTCGCCAGTCAAAAATTTATTATTAATTGTTAGTCTCACTGAACACGTCAACTTGATACCAAAAAATATATATTATACTCTGAATGTGATCGTGAGATTCGTGAGAAAACACACAAGTTTATTTTATATATTTTGATTTCTTATTTTCCATTTTTGTGTCTAAAAAGTATTAATTTATATTAGCTCGCGCGGGTCTAACCAATACGAACACATATAAATATTTGGCAAATACTTTAATTAAGTGCAATGTAATTTTTTTTTTTTTGAACAGAAATAGATTTTTTTTTTTTTTTTGAGAGGTTTACAAGATCAAAGTCAAAATACAATATTAAGCTCAAAACTAATGATCTTCAACCCAAGACGGATCTTCACGGTCGCTGTCTCCTCCAATCGTGAGGAAAAGGAAAACGAGTGTACATTTTGCTCCACATAAAAGTCCAGGTCTCCATTCTCAATACGAGACAACCCCACACTAAGGTTTACTTGTATCAAAAAGTAGGAAACAGAAAAAGGAACAAAGCTCCACCAAATACCAGGATCCTACCACCGAACCATCAAACCACTCAAAATAAAAGTCCCACAGAAAGAGAAAGTCCCACATAAGGAAAAAGAGTCCAACACGAGGGAAAAAAACCCCAACATGGGGGAGGATCGCACAAAATAAAGGAAGATACAATTTGGAAAAAATCAAACCAAGCAGAAGAAGAACAAGCTAACTAGAAAGCTACAAACTAGAAAAAAAAATACAAAAAACAGGAAATAAAGAAATTGGGATCACCGGATAACTCTTCGATCGGTCACCATGGCTCCGTCGTTGATATCTACCCGATTGATCCCAACCACGCACTAAAAATACTTGCTAACCCATAAATAAATCTGAGAAAAGCGGTGCTGACGAATATGACAAATTGCGGTGTAGACGGAGATGTTCGACGATGCAGGCGGTAACGGACGACCACCAATCTACAATACTACGAGAGAGAAAGAGAACGGATGCACTTGATGGAGATGATCGGAAAAAGGGAGGAGACAGTGGGGAGGAGCAAGTTTTTTTTTAAGCGGTGGACGGTGTTGTTTTTTAGGGAGAGGTGAGACCTTCTCTCACTAAATAACAGAAATAGAATTTGATTAATCATTAAAGATTGGCATAAGCCTTGCATCCTCTTTGACAAAGGTCTGACTATTTACACCTCCATTTCGGTTCGGAACACTCCCCCGATTGATGCACCCCCTAAAATTTGTCAAGATAGATGCACCCCCACTCAAATTATACTAAATACCATTTTGTCTTAAAAATCTATTTACTAAACACACATCCCCAATTTTACCCTTCTTCCTCCTCCTTCTTCTCCAACTGCTCCTCTCTCTCTCTCTCTCTCTCTCTTCTAGCCGTCGTCGTCCCTCCTCTGTCGTCGCCGCCCTCCCCTCCTTGGTCGCCACCCTCCCTCCCCCCTCTCTCAACAAGCTGCTGTATGCAGCAGAAAAAAAAAAATTAACTCCTCTCCGTCGCCGCCCTCCCTCCCCTGCCGTCGCAGCGCCTCCCCTCCTTGGTAGCAAATTAAAAAAAAAAAATCAACTCATTCACCCTAGCCCACCCACCCACCCCTCGCCCCCACCACCCCTGCTCACGCCCAGACTTCGCCCACCCCACCCCGATTCGTCGTCCGCCGCCGCCGCCCCTCAGGTTTGAATTTTAGATTTAGGGTTTTTTTTTTTGCTCTTCTTCATTTTCTCTTTTTTCTCCGTTTCTTTGGTTCTTTTTGTTTCTTTTTCTCCTCGGATGTCAATTTTTTTGTTTCCTGCTGCAAAGGTAAGTTTTTTTTTTCTTTTCATCGACACACCAGTGTCGACCCTCTGCATTCTCGTCGACAAATGTTGTCGACGAGAATGTAAATGGTATACCAGTTGTTGTCGATTTTCTTTTTTTTAAAAATTTAAATTTTTTTCGACCTTTGTAGATCGACCATATACAATCTCGTCGACAAATTGTTGTCGACGAGAGTGTATTTTGGTCGACCTAAAATTGTCGAAATATTTCAATTTTTTTTTAAATTTTCGACAAACCAGTGTCGACCATATTCACTCTCGTCAACAGGGTGTCGACGAGAGTGAATATGGTCGACACTGGGTTGTCGAAAATTTAAAAAAAATTGAAAATTTTCTAAGTTCCTGAATTTTTTTTTGTTTGTTGTTTGTGGTGAAATTTTGTTGTTTGTTTGTTGTTTGGTGGTGGTGGTGATGATGGTTGTGGCGGCGACAGTGGCAGCAGCGGTGGTGGCGAGTAAAAATTAGGTTTAGGGTTTAAAAGTGAAGGAGGGGTGCAGTTAGTAATAGGGGTGCACTTAGTAGTGTAATATAACTTAAATGGTATTTTTTGTTTATTACATTATTATTATATTATTAAACTGAAAGAGGGAGTGTTCTAAACCGAAATGGAGGTGTAAATAGTCAGACCCCTTTGACAATTATTCTAGACACGTCATTATTCAACCCCTGTGTAAAAGTGCCTCCGGTCCAAAAGTCGGGAGAGAGTCCAAAATCATGTAGTCCAGTAATAGGTAAATTTTAAAACATTTAATTATATTATTTTCTTTCTTAATCACATCATCTCTAATACATCTACTTATTATATTTGTATTTCTTAATTTCCATGTTCGGAGCTCATGAGGAGCTTTCCTCGGGACGGAGGGAGTATGATTATTTTTATCTCTATACAAAATTTTAGTTGAAAGTTCCCGTAAAAAAAAAAAAAAAAAGTTGAAAGTTATTTATTAATATATATTATCAATGATAAAATTAATAAATGTAGAAAAATGACAATTTTTTTTTATTAAAACTCGAATCCTCGTAAATGTACATGATAAATTTGTACGGTGTCCATACGCTTAGATTTCAGTTTCCTTGTTCATAGCTTTATTGGACCTATATTCAGATGATAGTAAGCCCACTTATTTTCTAGGTAAGATAAAGGGCCAGACTATATACCCTTCATACTTGTTAAGTATGCTCCCCATACTCCCCCATACATGCACTCCTCTTCAAAATTTATTTATTAGATATACTCTTCCTAAAATACTAAATATAAATTTCTTTCAATAAAACGTTTTCGACAAGAGTATTTTTCATCGATAAACTATTGTCGAAAATATATACTATTTTCGATTTGTTGATCTTTTTTTTTTTAATTTTTAAATTTGTTTGAACGACGAATACGGCCGGAGTTGAGGCGGCAGTTGCCCGAGGTTGGGAGGCGACGGCGGCTACCCTTGCAATTAGGGTTAAAATTTGTTTGAAGAGTGCATTTATCAGTTGTATTTTACACACATATTTAATCAATAAAAATGAAGGGGTTTGCATCTAACATTCATGGAGGGACAAATAACCCACACCCTTAAGGAAACGCTGAAATATTATTTATATTTCCTTCGTGGCCCAGTTGATATTAACATAGGGCGCGGCTAAATGCACCCGGATTTACTATGAGTACACCCACAGAAAATTTTTTTTGTCCCAAGGGTGGTGCAAAAAGACGTTTTTACCCCTCCTGCACTTTTTAAAAAAAAGTCGGATGAGTACACCCACATATTTCATTTCACACCAGATTCATCATTTCACACCCGAAATCATCCGGATCCCCACCATCACCACCAAAACATAAAAAATCCTAAAAATTCAAAAGTGATGTTCAAAATTCAAAAATAAAACACAGATTTGAGATGTTCGAAAATTTTACCCAAACAATGTTGAGATGTACGAAATTTTTTAACAAACAAACTCAATATGTTCGAAAAAAATTTCAAAACAAATTAAATTTGTCCGAAAAAAAAGATCGAACAGTTTGTTCGAAATTTTTTCCAAAACAAACACAAATTGTTCGAAAAAAAATTCAAAACAAAGTAAATATGTTCGAAAAAAATTTCAACCCCAACAAACACAGATTGTTTGAAAAACATTTCAAAACAAAGTCAATATGTTCGAAAATTTTACATGAACAAATTTAGGTTGTTCGAAAATTTCTACATAACAAACAGAAATTGTTCGAAAGAAATTCCCGAACAACATACAAAAAACCCTAATTTTAACCCTAATTTTGAGAAACCTAATTTTCAACTTACCTGAAGCGGCGTGGCGAGAGGCACGAACGGAGGGAGGCCGGCCGCGAACGGCTGCGAGGGGGGGAGGAACTGCGACCGGGAACGGCCGCGAAGGGGAGGGGTGGTGGCGGACGAAGGCAGGGTTGGCGGCGGACGATGAAAGGGCGGCGTGTTTTTTTTTTCTAAATCGACTTCACGCGTCGACGGCGACGCAAGTGTGAGGGGAGGGAAAGGCAGTGACACCGGCGACGCAGGTGAGGGGAAGTCGGGCGGTGAAGCGGAGGGGAGGGATGCGCAGTGGGCGGCCGCTGCGACAAGGTGGAGAGTTGGGCGGCGCCGCGCCGATGTAAGGTGGGTGGCCGCGCCGCGTTTACGGAGGGAAGTGGAAGGAATGGAGGTGGGCGTCCTGAAATTGAGAAATGAGGGAATGAATTATGCTTTTAGGGTTTTATTTGAGAAAGAGGGTAATTTGAGGTTTTCACGTGGGTATCCTCATCCGTTTTGTGTGTGTTCTCATTACGTGGGTGTACTCATAGTAAATCCGGGTGCATTTAGCCGCGCCCATTAACATATTATTATGGCTTCAATTAAAAATGTAATCAAACTACATAGAAACTCTATAAATTAATAATTTTCGAATCATCAAAATTTATTAATTAAAAAAATTATTAATTTATAGAAACACTTTTTCAAACTTCCACTTGTAATAATTTATTGTGTATCAAATGAAGGGCCTAATTCAAAAGAATCCTTCAATCTTCCACATTATTATGTTCATTGTATCACTTTATGAACATTAAAAAATATTTTCAATATAAATATATAAGATCAAAATATATTAACACAAACAAATCATACACACAACATGACTTCTCATCTGACGGGTGTGAAAAAATAACAATGACCGACGAGATTCGAAAACATTATGCAAGCAGAACAAGGATAAATCAAGTCTCACTAAAAAAAACAATTGCAAGAATGGGTTCTTAGTAACTATTGTTGAGCTATGAGAAAATGACACCAAAAGTTCTTACAATGATAAGGAAAATTAGAGATGGGATTCAATGTGAAATTGATTTCAACAAATAATAAAAGACAGTCATTTTTTAAGAAACATTCATAAATCATTCATGTAATAGTAATAGGTAGTATATAAGGAATTATTAATTTATATTTTATTTGGGGTCTATAGAAATTAATTACAAAAAATGTATTATCTTATAATTTTAGCGAGTTTATTAATTTAGCACGCTATCCATAAGTCGGGACCGACCAAAAATATTATTTTAAAAAGTTTATTAATTTATGGAGTATTAATTTAAAGAGTTTATACTTTATGCTGTTTACGAATTATTTGAGTCTCTATTCGAAAAAATATCCACTCCAATTTGTTTAATAATCCTTATTAATATGAATGAACAAGCTCAAATATATTCAAATGATATTCTGTTTAGTTAACTCATGAACACACGTTCGTTAGTAAATTCATAAGCTAGCTCGTATAATTAAATTATAATTATTTGGCATGTACAAGTACCGGTTTTATAGAAGAAGTATAACGCAGGTGGCAAAGTGGATAGTATTTACTCTATTATAAAATATAGTACACGCACAATGTAAACTATTTTTACGGTGAAACTGGTTAATAATGCAAGATTTTATTATAAAAAAATATCAAAAACAAATTAAAAATAAAATATTATCAAAAAAAGATTAAAAATAAAAACCTAAATAAGTCTTTTTATATAAATTTAAATACTGCCTTTTTGTGTGTAATATTATGATTAATTTGTCGAGTTGTAATTGTGTCGAAACAAAAGGATTTGGGAATGAATTCATGACTTAATATTTCTGAACCATGTTAAAATCAAGATATGTATCCATTTTGGTAATGAAATACTCTGAAAAGACACCTAATATGAAATGGGTTGCATCTTAATATATATTTTTTTATTAGGATATCTTTTAATTATGAAGAGAAAAGTGTGGAGAGATCAAGAATAAATAAATCAATTTTTTTTTTTTTACTTTCATTGATTAAAATTCTCCCAATTTTTTATGCATTGGAAGCAACCCGTATCGCTTATTTGTATATCAATTATGTTTTATTTAGAGCCGGCTTGAGATTTTGTAGGCCTGAGCTGAACAAAAAAAATGGACCCCTTCTTTGAACATTTTTTTTTTTTGAGATTATTCCTTAATAGAGTCATTTCTATAGAGTGTTAAGCAAGTAAAACCTACAACTTTTAAAATTCTCTAATAGATCAAATTAATGTAAAAAACCCTTAAATGCCCTTAATATTCATATAACTCCTTAATTAATATATTTTACCCATTAATTCGAATTTTAAATTCAAATCATAATTGCAGCACATCAATTACCCAATTATAACGCATATTAAAAAAAAAAAACTTGACTTTCCCAAAATTGCTGCAATTGGGAAGAACACATCAATACATTTTGGGAGGAACGAAGGAGAATTCACCATTGTGTTGCTAGGCTACAGAAACGATTCATTCTATGCTGCCATTGATGCGATTTGGGAAAAACCACAAACGGTTAGTCCTAATTTCTGCCATTGTTGATGAGCTTTTTCGAAATCTGCCATTGTTGATGAGCTTTGTTCGAAATCTGCCATTATTGATGAGCTTTGTTCGAAATCTGTCATTGTTGATGCGATTGGTGCGAAATCGGCCACTGTTCACGCCATTAAAACTGGAGTTTCTAGAGTCCATTGGTGAACGTTCACTGCTGGAATTGTTAATCTTCGCTTGGAAGAATTCAGATCTGCAGGAATTACCGGTTAGTATTTTTCTGGGCAAGAATCGCCCTAATTATTACGTCTTTATGGTGCAACTTAGTACTAGAGGATTAGACGAAAAAAGGAGAAGTTTCATGGATACAACAGCTTGACATGGAGGTGAACATTAGATATGCACATTACCGTATGCATGTATACATGCATATCGTATAGTGCATTTCACATATGCACATATGTAAAATGTATGCATGTACCCCGTTTTCCGTGCATATTAATATGTATATCCATGTATGAACCTTTTTCTAAGCTTATAAACTCATAATTTTATTATGACCCATTTCTACATACCAAAATTCATTTAACTGTTCATATTAAACTTCATAATCTATTTTCATATATGTATGCATATTCAAATAACCGGGAACTGCATCCACTATGACACACTTATTTAGTCTTTTTGTGATTTAATTGTGTTATGAGTCTTATGTAATTTAATTATGGATCATAAAATGCAGAATTATTAAGATCATAAAAGTCAGCTAATTAATTCGAATTGCCTTATTTTTAGGAATATTTGAATTAAGGAAGGTGAGAGATTTTCGCGTTTTTCAAGACTATGCATTTATAAAATTGATTTGATGTTAATTTGTCTAATATTAATTAATTTGAAATTATTTAAATGGGAAAAGGGCAACTTTGTCTTCTTAAGTGTCAATTTGCCTCTATTGGATAAAAATTAAAAACATATTTAAAAGTATCAGTGAAATGACCTTATTAAGAATTTACCCCTTTTTTTTTTTTTCTCTTTTTGGATCTTTCTCAATTAATATATCTTTTATTTTATCATCAGGACTATCTCAAATTGGAGGATCATAAATATCTAATGGGTGTGTCTTTTGTGCACTTAACTACATGGTGTACTTGAGTGGACTTTGACAGTTTGACTGGTCAATTGTTGACCGTTGACCGGTCAAACTTTGACTTTTTTTTTCAATTTTTTTTCGATTTTTTTTTTGATTTTTTTTATACATAAAATTTACATTTTTCAATGTTATTTTCAGCTATATTAACATACACTTTTCAGTTATATTAACATACACTTTTCATTAATATATAACTTACACTTTTCAGTTATAATCATTAATAGATCATACACTTTTCAGTTATAATAAAATACACTTTTCATTAATATATAACTTACACTTTTCATTAATAGATCATACACTTTTCAGTTATAATAACATACATTTTTCATTAATATAACATACACTTTTCACTTATAAGAACATACATTTTTTATTAGGGTAAATAATTAATAAGGTCATTTCACTACTAGTTTTGTCTAATAAAACCTACAACATAATTTCTTGTCTAATAACATCAAATTGAAAAATCTAAGACAGTTATACCCTTTTACTAATTTCAAACAATTCAGATTTTTTAATTCAAATTCACAAGTCAACTAAATACCATAATTATAGATTAAGAGAGAATTTTGAAAACGCGAAATTTCAACACCTTCCAAAAATTTAAAATTCTCCTAAAAAGTAGGTATACACATTAATTCGTTTCACTTGCAGCTTCGAGATTTCTGCACTCTGCATAATTCAAATTCACAAGTCAACTAAATACCATAATTATAGATTAAGGTAGAATTTTGAAAAACGCAAAATTTCAGCACCTTCCAAAAATTTAAAATTCTCCTAAAAAGTAGGTATACACATTAATTCGTTTCACTTGCAGCTTCAAAATTTCTGCACTTTGCATATACACGGAAATGTGCATAACAAAGTTGTGCATACATTTGATAAGATATAACATTACCTTAATCTTACATGAGGTTCTCCATCAATCCAAACTTCTCTACCCCAATTCATTTTATGCCAGTTGCATGTAGGTACGAGTGTTCAAAAAAAAACCGGACCGGAAAAATGACCGGAACCGGACCGGACCGGAACCGGACCGACCGGTTAGATTCCGGTCCGGTCTCCGGTCCGGCAAATTTTGGATTCCGGTCTTCCGGTCCGGTCTTGGACCGGAATTTTCCGGTCCGGACCGGTTTTGGACCGGAATTTTTTTTGTTTAATTTTTTTGTTTAATTTTTTTTTTATTAATGCACTCTCAATTATTTTTTAAAACCAAGTAATTGGTGAAAATGTGTTGAGATCTATTACATTTTTTGCAAATATATAATTTAACAAACATATTTAATTTTTTTTAGGGTCAAAAGATCATTAATAATAATGTAAATAAAATTCACATTGGCGTAATGAAAAGAAACACTTTAATTTTCATACACAAATTCATCAATTTTGTTCTTGCATCCATAAAATTAAAAAAAAAATTAAAAATTAAAAAAAAAAAATCCGGTCCAACCGGTCCAAACCCGGACCGGACCGAAATTTTCCGGTCCGGTCTGGACCGGATTAATTCCGGTCCGGTCTCCGGTCCGTAAAATTTTATAATTTCGGTCCCGGTCCAAACCGGTCCCGGTCCGGTCCGGTTCTGGACCGGTGCACACCCCTACATGTAGGTATGCACATTATAATGTGCACTAAAAGATACATAAAAATCAAGACATGGACTACATCTAATAAATTTCATAGTGCATATGACAATGAAGTTGCAGGATACAATACATCGTGTCAAACATAATATGCATTGTGGTATGCAATTGCAGGATACAGTACATGTGTGTATGCATGTAGTATATGCACGGAAATGTGCATAACAAAGTTGTGCATACATTTGATAAGATATAGCATTACCTTAATCTTACATGAGGTTCTCCATCAACCCAAACTTCTCTACCCCAATTCATTTGGACCTATAAAAGTTGGAAATGTTGTTTCAGCAACCAAATCTGCATAAGTTATCGATTCAGATACGCGAATAAGTTTGTTCTTCCAATTACAGTCAAACTTGTAGAATACGATATAATCCATGTCAAGTCTTCTAGAATCAGAGATGCCTGTGGAATTGGGGTGAGATTAATATACAAATAATGGATTGATAAACCAATTAAAAGTATAATGCAGTTTTGATATATAAATTGAGGATACACAATATCGATGAAACAGACGAAATCCAAAAATGAATGGAAATGAAAAAGAATTGGATCAAAAAATACATGATTAATATTAAGGAATTGAAATGAATATACGTACGATGCAGTTGAATTGGTTTGAAGAATTGATTGCGGTTGAAGACGAGCGATGCTGATGATTTGAATTGAAGATCACTATCGAATTTCGAAACTCGTGTTTGGATCGATTCTGCAGAAGCTTTTCGAAATAAAAAATTGGAAATTCACAGAATTGAGGAATTGAATTAAAGGCGATAATTGTGGCAATAATAACTATCTGAATTAATATCCAATTCTGTAACCTAATGTTGATGAATTAAAGGAAACACTAATTTTTTGCCAAGACTAAATATCTGATATAGTAGCTTTTTCGAAAATTTAAACCAATTTGAATGCATAAGGGTAATTATGGTTTTTTGAATCCAAAATGAAGCAAATAGACAAACTTTTAAGTAGTTGTTGCAATTTGTTGAATGTGTAGTAATAATGACTCTATTGGTAAATAATATCTTTTTATTAAAAACAATGTTGCACTTTTCAATATAGTAACATACACTTTTCATTTAAAAAACAAAGATGCACTTTTCAATATACTAACATACACTTTTTTTAAAAAAAAAATTGAAAAAAAAATCGAAAAAAAAAAAGTCAACAGTTGACTGGTCAAAGTCCACTCAAGTACACCATGTACTTGAGTGTATACAAGACTTTGGTATATCAATTCCACCATTGGAGTTGGATACTCTTCATCAACAATATTAGATTCATTAATTTCATTTTCATACATATCCTCATTTAAATTATTTATATCTACATCCACTATAAGACTAGTTTGTCCATTCAAGTCATTTAAATCTATATTATTTAGTTCTGGACCCTCTGGTCCACTATTAGTAACATTATCATTCAAGTCTTTCTATTGTCCTAAATTTTTTGGAAAGAATTTATCAAATGCTCATTTTTTTATAAAATTAGTTGTTCAGATCTTTTTTTTTTTTTTTTTCAATACAAGATTATGTTTTTTTAGAAAACATATTTATATTAAAAAAATTAAAAATTGATAACTAAATAATAATAAACAATAAAACAATAAAGTAAATATAGAGAAAATGATATAACCGTGATTATGGATCGTGAAAAATTGAAAGGGAAAGCCAAATGTCGATTACAAAATTTGAAAGCACTCTAGATAATTTAGGTACTACTCAGTCTACTCTTGTATGCCTATTATATTGGCATTTAATTAGATATTGGGCCTTGGCCCCTTGGAGTAATTGTTATAGTTATTTTCAAGAAAGAGGGCATAATAAATTCATTTTAATATTTTACCGTTATAATATTATTGTAAATTTAGATTAGATATTCACATTCATTATATTTTTTTTACCTTTTAATATTTTTAAAAAAATACTCCCTCCGTCCAATTTGATTATTCTCACTTTCTTTGGTTGTCCAATTATAAAATTGTTCATTCCCTTTTTTTAAATAATATTATTCACACTACTTTATCTTTCACCCTTCAACCATTATTTATTTACTCAAACTGTCACTAATTGTATTAATAAACAATCACTTTATCTATAACTCAACCCCACAACATCTCATCATATCTTCAACTTATCTACTTTATACATAAACTAATCAATATTTATTAAAATTCGTGTCCAAAAAAATAAGTATAATAAAATTGGACGGAGTGAGTATTAATTATATATATATATATATATATATATATATATATAAAAGTAAGCCCCTAGAATTCGTGGCCCAGGGCGGTCCCTCAAGCCCTCACTCAGATCACTCTTACTTTTAGTGTTTCATCCTTCAAAATTTTTAACACATATAGTCTCTATTATTTTGAGGCGTTAATTTAACTTTTAATATATTAACAAAATTAGTAAGACACCCGTATTAAGTATTAACCACGGTCAGATAAGTCAGGATATGTTATCAATTTATATTATTTAACTTTAACTACTCTCTCTCCGTCCTACTATAAGTTTCCCACTTTCCTTTTTTGGATGTCCCACAATAAGTTTCCCATTCCATTTTTGGTAAATTATTTTCTCTCTCCCAATCACATCACTTCTACTTTATCTATTATTTTATTATACTTCATCTCTTACTAATCTATTATTTTCTCTCTCACCATCACATCACTTCTACTATATCTATTATTTTATCATATTTCTTAATCTAAACACCCAAAAGAAAGGGAAAACTTATACCGAGACGGAGGGAGTATTATTTATATTGTATTAATATTAAAAATATCACTAACATATATTGAAACTTTGTTATATTATTTAATATCAAATTTATAATATGAATCATTGTTAACATTTACTATTATTTAATATAAATACTCCCTTTGTCCCATTAATATTATTTGATCATTGATAAAAATATATATATCTTGTTATTATTTGAATATACATAACCTTTTATTACTTTAAAAATCTCTCTCTTACCTCTTCTATTTACATCACATATCATTAATTTATATTTACTTACAAAAGTTTATCTCTTCAATAAAATAGAAATACACATAGTATTCTTTAAAAAAAATAATTATATCACATTTAATACTGTTTATATTAAACCTCGTGTACATATCAAATGTTAAAAAAATGGGAGAAAAGAAGTACACCGTAACATTTAATTTTTTATAATATTAATATTCACAAAAAAAATAATGTATATATGCATATATAAAATGGCAGACGACAGACGTGCAGATTTGTTTATGATCTGACAAACCATTAAATCATTATGGAGGGTTAAACAAAAGAACAGAAATTCAAGAACATATAAATTCTATTAAATTAATTAATAATTCAATATTTTAATATCAACAGTACTTTAACAAACAATAAAAGCTTGAAAAGATTGTGAAACTAAAATATTAAATTATTATAAATTATACATTTTTAAACATTACGTGAAACATTATTTAATGTGATCCTTTACAAATGAAAGAGCTAGAACATTGGCAAACAGTGATGTAAGTGATGCGGACACCTTAGGTTACTTTCTTTTGTATATTTTTAGTACCAATTTGGTAGTATTGTTTTATTTCCGGTTTGAAGGTTATTGTGATTTGTGAGTCACTTTCACTTTTAAGCTCTATGATCATTTGGTCATTTTTGGGTCCATAATTTATCTTGTTCAACCAATTTTGGACCTTTTTTGGTTAAGTTTCGTTTTCTTTTACTCCTTATAATCAACGAAAACCGATTAAAAGTCAATCTAACGTCTGAGGGAGTCAATGTAAGGGTTGATATCAATGCAACTATCTGACACTACTTTCAACTATAATTTTATTTTCAAAAACCTTATCGCTCAATTTGGTTATAACCAACTTACTCATAGAACAAAAAGACTATATTATAAATGTATAGATTAAACAAATGCAAAATTTAAGATGTTACAAAATAAATTAAAGTGTTAGGAGGTGTTTACTTTGAGCTTTGGGTGGTTTTAAAAACCGGGTTTTTAAAATCCTGATTTTTGAAATCCCAATGAATAGTAATATGAGTGTTTCTTTTGAATTTTGGAATAGTGAAAGATTTAACTTTATGTCAAATCAAGTTGTAAGATTGAATGAGTTTGTATTATATTATTGTTTGATGAGATTATAATGATTAGTTAAGTGTGTAATGATTAAATGTATTATATTATTGTATTATTATATTATTATATTATTATTATATTATTATTGAGAAATAATATAATGATTGGAGTAATATTATATAAATATATCTTTATGTCAAATCAATATGTTTGATAGAGGTGGTTTTGAGTGAATTTTGAAAACCGATTTTTAAATCCCGAAGTAAAACGGATTTTGAATTTCACTAAAACCTGATTTTTAAAATCAAAAGTAAACAAACCCTTAGGGCATGTTTGATAGCATAGACGGATTATCTAAGATTAGGATGATAACTAAACTTTATAAATTTTAAAGCATAATCTACCCTTAATCTAAGTTATCAAACAACCAATAAAAATGATATATAGTTAGAGCTGTCAAAATGGGCTAGACCCGTTGGGTCGGCCCGCCCCCGCCTATAAAAAAGGTGGGTTGGGTTAAGTAATCCAAACCCGTTTAAAAAGCAAACCCGTATGGGCCAGACCGCATGGGTCGTGGGTTTTGGCGGGTTGGACCGCGGACGGGGCGGGTTGGCCCGCGGACTTTAAAAAATATATTTTTTAATTTTTTTAAGATTGAATGAAGAAGTAATGTTTCCTTTTTAAGTTAAATTGTAAGTAAAAACGTGATAACTAGACATTTATGAATTTAATTCAACTTTAAATCAAGATTCAAAATCGTAAATTATTATACTATTAAACAAAATTGAGATTTGAGAGTGAGAATACACAATTGTCGTCCATGTATTCACATGATTTCGGAAGAGATGTAATAATTAATGTAGATTTAAATCTCTTTTTTAATTTTTTCTTTATAAGAGCATAATTATGTGTATTTGCAAATTGATATTTGCTAGTGATAGTTGGGTTGATTTGTCAATTAATCTTTCATTGAATATTATATATTGAAGGTTTAAATTTTCGTTCGATTGATTTGTTAATTAAACAAAATAATATTATATTTGAGGTTTACTTTCTGATTATAATAGATTAAAATTATTAATGTCAATTGTGTGGGTTTAATCAAAGATTATTCCAAATTATTTGTACTTTATTTTAATTATATTTTTAGTAATTATATACATAATAATAAACGTGAAAAAAAAATGAATATGTAATGAAAAAGCCGTGGGCTAGCCCGCAACCCGCCGTGGGTTGGGTTGGGTTGAGTATTTTTCAGCCCGTACCCGTCGTGGATCGGCCCGCCAAAACCCGTAAAATGACGGATTGAAGTGGATTGTGGACCGGCCCGCCCCGTTAGCCCGTTTTGACAGCTCTATATATAGTTAATCTAAATTTAATCTAAGCTATCAAACATGGCCTTAAAGAATAAAAAATATGACACAAACATGGTTCCATTGCACAAGCCCTTGTATAGTCTATATTTCTCAATAACATAACATTTGTTCTAATTTTAAATTCAAGTCATGGCTAGAGACACCCGAATACTTTATTTGCCCAAGCCAAGGGAAGAGTATATTGAGATTGGGGTAAAGGACCGGAAACAAAACGAGCTAAAATAGCGAGACGAAATAAGAAATGGGTCATAGAAAATTCAGCAATAAAGGAGTGGAAACAATTGGCCCAAAACATTTAATTAGTAGCAACCCAAGATGACATTAGCAGCCATTTTTGGGCCAATTAGAAACCCATTTCAAAAAGGGTAAGGCTATCTGCACCTCCGACTTGTTTAAGGACACTCTCCCCAAATTTAATTATGATAGAAATAGACGCATCCTCCAAATTGTCTTCACTACCATTTTTATCATTTTAGTACATTTTAGAAGCCACACCCCTCCACATCATTTAATTTCTCATTCCTCCCTCAATACGGCTTCCCACCGTGGCCTTTGCCATCGCCGTCCGCCCGCCCTCCTCCTCCCTCCCTCTCTCGCTGTTTACAACAAAAAAAAAAAACAACTATCTCACCCCGACCCACCCACATTCCCTAAACCCACCACCCTAAACCAATCGCCCCTAGTCCCCTTCTAAATTGTTTTTTTTTTCAACAAATCAATGTCAAATATATACACTTCCATCGATAAATTATTGTCGAAGAGGGTGTATATTTTCGATCAAATATTGTTGATTTTTTTTTTTAAATTTTCGACGAAAGTGTATATGTGAGGGTGTCCTTAAGCAAGTCGGAGGTGCATATAGATGTACCCTTTAAAAAACAAACAGCAGCCATTCTTGAAGCCCATTTACATGAAGACACCATTACTCCTCTCGTCCCAATTTTTTTTAAACATTTATTATTTACACGCGTTTTAACATACAAATTGTTTATTGATATATATATATATTAATATTTTGATTCACAATACACCCATCGATGATCTATATAAAGGCAATGCTTTTCACAAGAAGAAAACATAACAACTGTTGTACGTACTTTTGTAGGGCTGACTTCGGATGTGGGCTTTCGTAAGCACTAAACAAACATATATGATTATCGGGGATTTATTACGTGTTTATGCGGATTAATATGATGATTTATGATGAAATAAGCAAGAACAATAAGAACACAAGAAAGTAGCTTCTTGGAGAAGCTAAAAACTTAGAGCTTTGGGAGTGTTTATTGCTTTGGTTGGGTGTTTGTAGGAAAATGTTAACTTGTCTTTACAAATGAGCCTTTTAGGCATTATATACTAGGTTTTCTGGTCAACCCGACCTTTACACGTGGTAAACTACCACAAGACCTGCTTTTCTGCCCGAAAAGGTGATGGAACGTCGCATTTAATGCTAAACCGCCCCTGGTGGTCGTCCTCGCCCATGACGAGGACACTGGTCTTGATGGTCGCCCGGTCATCTTCAAAGATAGTGGTCGCATCGGCCGTGCTCGCCATGTTCCATGGCTCCTCCCAAAACTCTTACACTTATCTTTTCTAGCCAATTCTTCGAGTGCTCGCCACATTCGTTGGGCGAGCACTAAATTGATCTTTCATATTGTTGACTAGTCGTCTCACGACTTGGTTGACTAGTCGTCGCCACGCGAGCTGATGATTAGGATTGACTTGTCAAAGATTGACTTCTTTGACTGGTTGTAACATTTGCCCCCTGGTCGCCTTTCTTCGTGCTCGAAAGAGGAAGGCGGGCAGTATGGTCGTCTTCATATGATGTGATTTTCTTTAAAACTAGGAAAATCTCAAAAGATTTTTCGAATGATCGCCTCTCGTGGTCGTCTTCAACGGACTTGTCTTGGATATTCAAAACTTTGGGAAATCTTTTGACAAAATTCGCCAAAAAGGTCGCATCGTATTCCGCAAAAGGTTGCGTATTTCGAACAATTTGATGATGTCAGCAGCCGTCTGTGTCAGGCGCGTGGGTGGGCGCGAGAATTCAAATTTGCGCGTGTGGGACGCGTGCCGACCTCAAAGGTCGCGCGTGTCCATCACTTTCCCACCTCGATTTCGGGGATGACCCTGAATTTTGCCAAAATTACGGATTTTACCCCGTTTTTTGCACTTTGGTCCCTGAGAACTTAAGGCCTATAAATAGCACTTCCTTCCCTCATAAATCACTTTCGAAATCTTTGCATAATTTTGAGAACTCGAGCCTTCTTCTTCTTCAAGCTTCTTCGATCGAGATTGGTGGTGCTTCGAACAACTCCGGTGACTGAAAACTTCGATCTCCGGTTTGCAAGGTAATAATAACTTCCTTTTCTTCTCTCTTCTTTTTTTTTTCTCAAAAAATTGAAACAAAAAAATGGCACGAGATGCACATTCCGGTGAATCGGGGCCACCGCCGCCGACGGAGTTAATGGATTCCGATGCTTCGTCGTCAAGGCTTGGCCGGAATCTGGGGAAATAGGTCGCCGTCTCCTCCAGTTCCGATAGATCGGACAGTCCGTCTCGGACAATATCGGCCGAGGCCGTTGGTCCTCGCTATTCCGAGGACAGCCTTATGAAGGAATTGACCCTTGGCGAAGGAATCGACCTTGCTTCGGACGTTAGCGATGGGGGTGCTCGGCAAGATGATGAGGGGAATGCCTCCGAGCATGACGATATGCCAGACTCGGACTCGGACATGGGCGAATTAGGCCCAAATGTGGAGATTGGTGGCGAGGTCGACCATGAGTTTGCTCGCAGGATGGTCAGTGGTAGTCTTCGCGAATGCACTAACGAGCTCATTCGCTATAGGGCGAGCATATCAGACTTCCTATCTGGGCGAGAAAGATTGGACGGGGACGAGCTACTCAGGAGGACGTACTCCCAATACATTACTGAGTATGAGTTTTCACCTCCTACTCGCACGTATCGGGCGGCCAGAGGAACAATCTATGATGCCTGCGAGCATCCGAGCACGATATCTCCGGCTCAGCTTGAAAACTCGAGGAAAAAATTCCTCGTCCCTCAGGATGTGCATTTCTTCATTCCAATGGAGGATGAAAGGGCCGACCAACCTCCGGTGGACATGATCGCCGTAAGCGCCGGGATGATGGAAGCGGGTTTGAGGTTTCCCCTTCACCCGAACATCAGTTTCTATTTGAATTAATTGGGGGTGGCCCCGATGTAAATTACTCCCAATGGATGGGTTACACTTATCGGGCTCCCGACGGTGTTTGGCCTGGAAAGTGTGAAAAATTGTTGCCAAGGGGTTTTTCTTACCCCTCGGGAGATAAACTCTCTCATACATACTCTTGATACCGGCAAGAGAGTCGGTCATGGCTGGTTTTATGTCCGAGGGCGACCAGGATGGAAGCTCGTCGAAGGAGTTCCGAACAAAATCCGAGACTGGAAAACCAATTAGTGGTGGGTTGCCGGTGATTGGAAAAGTGCAACCTTGCCCGACGGATCTCCCGGAAGGATCTCCATCCCCACTGATTTTAAAGAAATTCGACGCAAGTCTTCAAAAATCATGCTCGATCTCGTCTGTACTGATTTTAACTTTTTTCTATGCTGTAGGTGCTGCTGCTCGCCAACGGGTTGCCGACCATCAGCTCTCGGATCTCTTCAAGTATCACTTTTGTTGCGTAACTGAACGCCGGTATCGAGAACAGCACTGTCGCTATTTGAATCGCGACCACTTGCGAGATAGAGCCGGGCTTCGTGTGCCTCCGCACCATTTCACAAGAGCTTTCCTTCCAGGTAACATGTTTTCCTTTCTCTTCATATTTTTAGGAATTCAAAAATCTAACAATTTCTTGTACCTTTGTAGCGGTTATCCCCGTGGTCGTCCGAACCTCACTCCCTCCAAATCTCGATCTAACAGGAGTCATGAGTACAGCGGTCTTAAAAATGATCGCCGTCAACCGTGAGAGGAAGGCCGTCGAGGCCGAGAAAGAGCGAGCTGGGGCTCGTAAAAGAGATCGTGAGACCCCCAAGGTTCCCCCTTTGAAGAAGGCGACCACGACGGTCCCCCGCAAGGAGAAAGGGGGGACGTCGGGCCAGACCAAGACTCGCCGATCTCCGCAGCCCAAACGAGCTCGGCAAACCTCTTCGCCGATCAGACCCGAGCAGGCCGTGGTCGAGGTTGAACAAGAACCCGCGAGAGACCCAACAGACGCTACCGTGCTTGGCTGGGATGCCGATCGGGTTGATCGGTAAGGACTTTTCCTTGAGACTTGATATCTTACTTATTTTTCATTTTTCTAAACGTGTTTCCTCTTTTCAGCCTTAATGCTCGACGTGATCCTCCGACCTCGGAGGACCTTCTCTAGTACTATAAATCGAGGTCCCCCCCATCTCTTACGAGTGAGAGGATTCCCCAAGATGTTCATCGGGCGATGACGAATCTTCCTCGCGGCCTCACTAAAAACATCGTCGATGACGTGGAGGCTCATGAGGTGTCTGAGGTTGTTCGGTTGGCGGCCTTGACTAGTGTTCGGACTACCTTTGCTCTTGAGAATCTTCATCGCCTGGTCACCCAACTCGAGAGAGGGGACCAAGAGAAAAATGCAGTGATCGAGAGGCTGATGAAGACTTTTGAGTCTCTTGAGAATGAGAAGACAACTCTTGCGGCCAAGCTCTCGGCCGCCATTCAAGATGTTGGGTCGGCCAAAGGCGAGATCGTCGGCTTCCGCGAACGCATGCGAGCTATGGAGGCCGAGAACGCGACCCTTGCTCGCCAACTGAAAGAGAAGAACACAGCTCTCGAGACCTCTCAAGAGTATCTAAAAGATGCTGAGGACGAGTTGGCCCAAACTCGAGTAGACAGGGATGAAAAGGTCTACTTGGTCGAGCAGGCCTCTCTCTTCTCAA
Organism: Galeopsis tetrahit; assembly: GCA_963675135.1. Classification (NCBI taxonomy): domain Eukaryota; kingdom Viridiplantae; phylum Streptophyta; class Magnoliopsida; order Lamiales; family Lamiaceae; genus Galeopsis; species Galeopsis tetrahit. The sequence continues at coordinate 18,338,512 of OY776125.1, read as the reverse complement.
TGGCCTACGGCTTCAACCAACTTACTCACACGGTTCACTCAACTTATCCGGACTTGGACTTGAACCCCCTCGTTCCGACCATTGAGAACCACTTGTTGGGAGAGAAACCCAAGTAAGGCGATGTGCTCCCAATTCTTGGGTTGGTCAACTTGGGGATGATGTTCCCTCGCCTGATTGAGACAGGTGCAATCTTCAACTACCCTCCATCTAATGAAGCTGCCGAGGTTGCCCCTGCGACTGGCGAGGTTGCTGGTCATGTCGACCTTACTAATGACGAGGATGCTGATGAGGCCGCCCCTGCTGAAACTGCCGAGGTCGAGCAAGGAGCCTCTTAGAGGATGTTGGCCATAATTGGCCTCTTTTGACTTGGCTTTTCAAGCCCCTTTTTTTTTTCTTCTTTTTTTTTTGTTCGGCCTATAATGCCTTTTTGTAACTGTGGCTTTCAAAGCCTTGATATGAATGAACTTTTTTGCTTATGATGTGTGTTCGTTTATTTTGAGTGATCGTCCTCGTCACTGCTTTCAATTTATGTTATTACTTGTAGAGTTTAAACCTTTCATTGGTTAATGCTCATTTATGTTTTATAGTGATCGTCGTCATCACTGATTTGCAAGTATCTTTAAGAACGAGTACTTGTCTTTTTTAGAGTTAACCATTCCACGGTTGAACTCGTTTATTTTTAGTGATCGTCGTTGTCACTGATTTGCAAGTATCTTTAAGAACGAGTACTTGTGTTTTAGAGTTAACCATTCGATGGTTGAACTCGTTTGTTTTTAAATAGTGATCGTCTTCGTCACTACTTTGCAAGTATCTTTGAGAATGAGTACTTGTCTTTTAGAGTTAACCATTCGACGGTTGAACTCGTTTTCGGACCTCTACCTTTCGTTGGTTTACGTCCGTATGTGTTTAGAGTTAACCATTCGTCGGTTGAACTCGTTTCTAGTTGGCTACACAGAGCCTTATCTAAAAAACTCTAAAATTTGTCTAACACTTTGATGAAACTTAGAACTTGACATGCATTGAAATGAATCTAGATACAAACTATACAAATGTACGAAATTGAAATACTTACTAATAATATTTCTTGAGCTTGATCGCGTTCCACGGGTACTTGCTCGGCTTGCCGTTGAGATCTTCTAGCTCGTACGATCCGTTTGAAAGCGTGCGCGTTATACAGTACGGGCCCTCCCAAGTCGGGCCAAGTATGCCTATGGACTGCTCCGTCGCCCGTCGAAGTACGAGTTGGCCAATAGTAAATTGTCGAGCACGTACTTTGGTGTTGTAGTAGCGTTCTGACCTTTGTTTGTAGACCACATTCTTCTCGTCCGCTGTGAGTCTTCGCTCTTCAAGGAAGTCCAAGTCGGCGAGCTGTGCGTCGTTGTTCAACTGCTCATCGTAATTCGCCACACGGAAGGTGGCGATCTGTCCTTCTGCTGGTATGACAACCTCTGTTCTGAACGCAAACGCGAACGGAGTTTCACCTGTGGAGTTTCTCGTGGTCGTCTGATATGCCCATAGCACTATGTGCAGCTCGTCGGCCCACTTGCCCTTCAATCCATCCAGCTTTGCCTTCAGAGTGTGCTTGATAATTTTATTTATGGCCTCTACTTGACCATTCGATTGTGGATGATAGGGCGTTGAGAATAGCTTCTTGATGTTCCATTTAGAGCAGAACTCCAACATGTCTTGACTGTTGAACTGTCGTCCGTTGTCCGTCATGATAGCTCGTGGTAGGCCAAACCTGCAAATTATATTTTTCCAAATGAAGTTTGTCATTTGAGCTGACGTGATGGTCTTCAGCGCCTTTGCTTCCGTCCATTTGGTGAAGTAGTAGACTGCTACAACGACGAACGTTACTCCCCCTGTAGCTGGTGGGAAAGGTCTGATGATGTCGATCCCCCACTTTGCGAAAGGCTAAGAACTATACACCGAGGTGAGCTCGTCTGGTGGTGAGTGTATGGAGGGAGCGAAGGCTTGACATCTCTTGCACGTCTGCGCATAGTGGATTGCGTCCTTCTTTAGGGTAGGCTAAAAGTAGCCCTGCCTCATGATCTTTAAAGCGAGTGCTTGCCCCCCTATGTGATTTCCACATACTCCATCGTGGATTTCATGCATGACGATCTTCGCTTGATCTTCTCCAAGTCATTTCAACAAAGGCATTGAAAAACCTCGTTTGTACAGCTGGTCGCCGAAAACAGTGTATCTGGCCGACTTGAGTTGTAGTCTGGTCGCCTTTACCTTGTCTTCCGGGAGCTCGCCGGTCTTGATATACTTCGTGATCAGCGTCATCCAGTCCTCGTCGCTGGTCGCTTCAACCTGCAAAATTTGACTTCTGCTCACTGATGGGGAAGAAATTTTAGTAATCGTAGCTTCTGAAAATATTGCCTCCCCCTCTGAAGTGGCCAGTCGAGCTAAAGCATCTGCTTGCGTATTCTCCTCCCTAGGGATTTGCTCGATGTGGATTTGATCAAATTGCTCGAGCAATCCTTTCACCAAGCTTTGATACTTCAACATCTGGTCACCGCGAGCCTCGTACTCGCCTGTAATTTGACATACCACTAGTTGAGAGTCTAAAAAAAAATTCAGCTTTCTAGCGCCCACGGCCATTGCCATCTTGATTCCAGCGACAGAGCCTCGTACTCTGCCTCGTTGTTGGTCGCCTGATACTCGAACTCTATAGCTGAAGCAAAAGTTTGTCCGGACGGGCTTGTGAGGACGATCCCTGCCCCTGCTTTGGTGCTCGTCGAGGAGCCGTCGACAAACAGTGACCAAGGAAGTTCGATTTCCTTGTCTAAGTCATTTGGGAAAGTGAGTTCCACTATGAATTCTGCCAATACTTACCCCTTGATCGTCGTTATTGGTGCGTAGATGAGCCCAAACTGCCCGATTTCCACCGACCACTTTAAAAGTCTTTAAGTGGTATCCAGCCGATGTAGTGCTCGTCGCAAAGGAAAAGTTGTAAGGATGACCACCTCGTGGTCGAACAGGTATTGCCTTAGCTTTCTCACGCTCATGACCAAAGCATAGGCTAATTTTTCCATTGGGGTGTGTCTCAACTCGGCATCTCTCAACGACTGACTCACATAGTATATTGGCAAATGAGTGCTTCCCTCCGCTCGGACGAGCACTGAGCTGATCGCACAGTCAGTGGCCGCCAGGTATAAATATAAAATTTTGCCCGGGACTGGCTTAGATAGGACCTTTGGATCCGATAGATATTCTTTCAGCTTTTCGAAAGCTTTTTCGCACTCATCGGTCCATTCGAATCTTCCCTTTTTCAAAGCGTCGAAAAAAGGCTTGTAGCGATCACCCGTTCGTGCAATAAATCTGTTGAGTGATGCTAGGCATCCTGTCAACCTCTGTACTTCTTTTACATTTCTCGGGCTTTGCATGTCGATGACCGCTTGAATTTTTCTTAGATTCGCTTCGATGCCCCTCTGGCTAACCAAGTGCCCCAGAAATTTTCCGGAGCCAACTCCAAAACTGCACTTCTTCGGATTTAGCTTCATGTTATACTCTTTCAGAATATCGAACGTCATGGTGAGGTGGTGTAGGTGATCTTCTTTCCGTAAGCTTTTGACGACGATGTCGTCGATATAGTCCTCCACCATCTCACCGATGTGTTTCTCAAACATTTTATTTGCGAGTCTTTGGTATGTTGCCCCTGCGTTTTTCAAACCGAAGGGCATTCTCTTCCAGCAGTACATGTCGGTCGCCGTCATGAAAGCTGTATGTCTCTAGTCGTCGGGATGCATCGCAATCTGATGGTATCCCGCGAAAGCATCCATAAATGTAAGCATTTCGTGCCCCGTTGTATTGTCTACCAGATGATCGATGTGTGGCATCGGAAAATGATCTTTAGGACAGGCATCGTTCAAATCTGTGAAGTCTATACACAATCGCCATGACCCGGTCGTCTTTCGGACGAGCACTGGATTTGCCAACCACTCGGGATCAGTTCCAGCTTTCTCGATTAACTTGTTGTCGATCAACTTTGTTACTTCGACCACCATAGCCGCATACTTATTAGGCCCAAACTTTCTTCATTTTTAGGTGATGGGTCTTTTTGTCGGATCAATATTTAATCTATGACAGGCATGATCCATGTCGACGCCCACCATATCTTCGTGCGACCAAGCGAATGCCCCGATGTTTTCTTTCAAAAAAGCGATCATTTCTGCCCTCAATTGTTCTGGCAAATTTGACCCTATGAATACTTCAAGCTCTGGACGAGCATCATTTAGGTGGATTGTTTCAAGGTCCCTCGCTGGAGTTGCCCGCTCTTTGGGTTCTTTCCAACGAGGATCCTCAATTCCGAATTCTGGCTCAAAACCTAACCTAGGTTCCAAATCTGGAACCTGGTCGTCGACCATCTCAAGAGGTGTCTGGTCGTCAATTTGATCGTGCTCGTCGATCTCCATTGGAGTGTGCTCGTCCTCCTTTACTTGGTGGTCGTAAAAAATCTGACTTGACTCACCGATTTTTATTTTTCGATATTTATTGGGAAATCCCTCCAAGTAGTTCAGTTGTGTTTATTCGTTAGGACACATGATATACTTTCCAATCATAGGAGCTTCTTTAGAATGACGCTTAGCAAAACGGACGAGACACTCCCTCGCCCGCACCTGATCACCCGTGACGGTTATAACTCCCGCCAGTGTTGGAAACTTAATACAGTAGTAAAACGTAGAGGCGGCCGCCATAAATTCGTCGAAGAAAGGTCGGCCGAGGAAAGCATTATAGGACGAGGGCATGTCAACGATCATGAAGTTGAGCTGCCTCTTGTAGTGCATCGCTGGCTCTTTCGTCGATGCCAGCTCCAAGGATAGCATGATCCTTCCTAGAGGGTGGGAGCGAGTGTCCCCAAAACCCACTATTATGTCGTCGCAAGGCTCGACATACTCAGCATATCTACCGAGGGCATCCAAAGTATGCTTGAAGAGGACATTGGTGTATGCCCCGGTGTCGACCATCAGGCGATGGACATTGGTTCCCATAATTTTCCCGGTAATAACCAAAGCATCGTTGTTTGGTTGCACCACACCATTGAGGTCGTCGTCTGAAAACATGACCTGGTGGGACGGAGGCTTCTCGGCAGCCGGGGTGACACACACTTGATGAACATTGTTAAGTGCTCGCATCTCGCTCTGCTGTCGGCGAACAGACAGAGCAGTTCCAGAATGGGTGCCCCCTAGGGGACCTTCTATCACATAAAATTCTCCACCCACAAAATCGATGTCGCCTGGTGGACCATTCGGAATTGGGGGGAGTAGCTTTTGACGAGTGATTTGTTGGCGCAGATCCTGGTCGCCCTCGCCATCATCGCGGCACTTCTTCCCACGGTGGTCGTCATTCCCACCCCTGGGCTTGATAAACTCGGCAAGCTTGCCATCTACGTACATCGTGTATAGATTTTTCATCAGATCTCGGCACCCATTCGTGTGATGGCCGATGGAATTGTGATAGTTACAGAATTTGTTTCCATCCAAGTTGCTCTCGTTCGTGTGCATCGGCTTCGCCGGAGGTAGAAAGTGCCTTCCCTTGAGTGCATCGAGGATGAACCTCGGGTCAATCTTGAGGGTCTCCTTGAACTGAGTGATCTCCGAAGCTTCTTCAAAATCTCTAAAATTGGACGGGCGAGCACTGTTGCCTTGATTTACCACCCTTTTTGGCTGAGAGGGCTCCCCAGTTGTAAAAGTGTTTTTTGGCCACACTTTTTTGGCCGCCTCAGGCTGCTCGTTAGCCTTGGCGGTGTCCAAAATTTCCTCCATTTGAATGACAATGCCTGCCCGGTTACGGAAATCCGCGTAGGATTCCGGGAAAATTGAATGCATAGATTACCAAAGCTTGGAACCTGTTCTTAGGCCTGAAACGGCTGAGATCAGCTTGTTTTCGTCATTCACGGCCTCCCCATCTATTACCAACTTATCGAAGCGCTCGACAAAGTCCTTCGCTGACTAAGTTGGGCTTTGGCGAACGTTCGTCAAACGCTGCTTAGACGCTGGGCGAGCACCAATGGACCCGTAGTAGGTCAGAAATTGTTGCCCCAGGTCGATGAAGGAGCTTATTGATCCGGGTCCCAAAGTTGTGTACCAATGATGGGCCCGGTCTCCTAAAGTCAAGGAGAAGATTCAGCATTGTGTGGCCTCGGTTGCCCCTATTAAAGCCATGTAATTGGAGTACTTTGACAAGTGCACCCTAGGGTCAGATGTGCCATCGTACGCCGTCATTGAAGGCATCTGAATCTTCCTCTGAATGGGGGCGGTGAGGATCATGATGTTCAAAGGTGAGACGGGCAGAGTGATCGCCGGGATATTTCCTCTCCTCGATGCGGCCACCTCTGCTCGCAAGTTTTCTACTTCCAGTTTCAGTTGCTTCTGGATCTCGGCGAATTGAGCCACCTGCCCCTCTTCGGCGGTTTGAGGTTTCGGCAAATCGTGCTCGTCACGATGGCTGTGGTGCGATGAGGCCGGCCGATCAGATCGGTTCCGGTGTGCTCGCTCGGGCGAGTGATGGAGGGATCTCTTTGGCCGATAACTGTGAAAGCTTTTCCCAGGTGCTCTCTTATCCCTTACGCGATCGAAAGCGGAGACTCTATCTCCCTGTCCTTTTTTTTGGTGGTCGCCCTTGCCTAGGCGACCACCCAAGTCAAAGTTTACTGGGCGAGGAGCTCTAGCATCCTTGACGCCCACCCTGTCAAAAACTGAGTGTCGTGAATCCGTCGTATGGGAGTGGGCTCTTTCTTTGCCCTCTCTGTGGGGATTTACTGAGTGCGAGTGGAAAGAGTGCTCGCGCTCGTTGCCCCTGGCCTTGCGAGCTCTGTCAAAATCCAGATCCTTGGCCTTCTCAAGTTCTTCGGCCTCGTTCTCCCTCCTCTTTTCATTGAGGTAGTCAGTAAAGTCCCTCAGATGCTGAGGATCATTTAAAGTCTCCTTGAGATTTATGTTGGCGTTGAGATTGGCCGGAGCCGGTGGAGGGGGTTCGTTCCCTCCCATAGGCGGAACTCCATCACGTTCAGTATGATGAGACATCTTTTGGAGTGATTTCCGGTAATCGGTTACAAAGATAAGAATCTGTTCTAGACTATGAAGATTTTAAACACAAGATCCGAGTTCTTACGCAGAAGAACGTGCTAAAACTACGAATTTGTGAAAAACAGTCACAAAAAGTGCTAGAAACAGAAAAAACAAGGAGATAAAACTCCAAAATATGCCTAAATATTACAAATATTCAAGAACAAGAAGATAATTTAAAGAACGTATGAAATACGTAAACGAGGTTCTAAAAGGTATTTCTACCGATTAAAACCTAAAAAAAGAGTTTTCGAGCCGATCGATCAATGATCGGTTGAAACTTTGATGATGAACACGTAAAAGGACCCCTCCTTCTAGCGCCAAATGTTGTACGTGCTTTTGTAGGGTTGACTTCGGATGTGGGCTTTCGTAAACATTAAACAAACATATATGATTATCGGGGGTTTATTACGTGTTTATGCGGATTAATATGATGATTTATGATGAAATAAGCAAGAACAATAAGAACACAAGAAAGTAGCTTCTTGGAGAAGCTAAAATCTTAGAGCTTTGGGAGTGTTTATTGCTTTGGTTGGGTGTTTGTAGGAAAATGTTAACTTGTCTTTACAAATGAGTCTTTTAGGCATTATATACTAGGTTTTCTGGTCAGCCCGGCCTTTACACGTGGCAAACTACCACAGGACCTGCTTTTCTGCCCGAAAAGGTGATGGGACGTCGCATTTAATGCTAAACCACCCCTGGTGGTCGTCCTCGCCCATGACGAGGACACTAGTCATGATGGTCGCCCGGTCATCTTCAAAGATAGTGGTTACATCGGCCGTGCTCGCCATGTTCCATGGCTCCTCCCAAAACTCTTACACTTGTCTTTTCTAGCCAATTCTTCGAGTGCTCTCCACATTCATTGGGCGAGCACTAAATTGATCTTTCATATTGTTGACTAGTCGTCGCCACGCGAGTTGATGATTAGGATTGACTTGTCAAAGATTGACTTCTTTGACTGGTTGTAACAACAACAAAAGAACATGTCTTCTCAAGCCAAACACCCTTTGGATCCATTATTCGCCACTGAAATCTCCATGGCTGTGGCAACTGTTAGAGCAGCTGCAGCCACCCCTCAGATCAAATTTATCGAAGCCGTTTTGTTGGAACCACAAAAGCATATTCTTGCGCTTGCACTTGATCATGCTCCTTTCTTCCCACCAAGGCGAGCAAGACTAGTTGTCTACAACAACAAGTCCAATGACACAGCCGTGTGGATTGTTGAACTAGGCCGCCGCGGTGGAGAAGTCGTTTCGTCGTCTTTCGTCCCCGACGTCCAGCCACCAATGGGGGCGACGGAAGATAGCGAGTGCGAAGCTGTTGTCAGAGCATACCCTGCTTTCATCGAGGCAATGAAGAGGAGGGGTATTCATGACATGGATCTAGTCATGGTTGAGCCATGGTGTGTTGGTTACTACGGCTCTACTGATGCTCCAAATCGAAGGCTTGCAAAAGGCCTAATCTTTTGCCGAACTGAGGCCGATTGCCCTCTCGAAAACGGCTACGCACGCCCTGTCGAAGGAATCCACGCGCTCGTCGATATGCAAAATGTCATCGTCCTCGAGTTTGAAGACCTCGAGCTTGTCCCCGTCCCGCCTCCTGATCGGATCAGACACTTCACTTTCACAGAAAGTGGCGTGAAGCCGTTGCAAATTGTTCAGCCTCAGGGCCCCAACTTTCGAATCAATGGGAATCATGTCGAGTGGCTCAAATGGGACTTCCGCATTGGCTTCACTCCGAGGGAGGGCTTGGTGATTTATTCGGTTGGGTACAACGATGGCAGCCGCGGGAGGAGGCCGATCACGCATAGGTTGAGTTTCGTCGAGATCGTCGTGCCTTATGGCGATCCCGATGATTCGGTTGTAAATTGCATAAGATTTCATGTGTTTTAGTGATAAAATTTTAGGGTTTTTCATGCATTTTCACACTAATATGCTTGATTTGATTGAGAAAGGTGTTTGAGCTCGTTTTGTAGGAATACGATGTGAATTAGGCATTAAAATCGCAAAAACGAGTGTTCAATCATCATTTTTACTCACTGGACTGAAGAGAGGATTGCACCATTGGATTCGTCTCGAAAAATGGAGTGGAATGGAAAAAAGAATCAACTCAATCGGAGGTCGGAAGCTCGAGATATGAAGGGATGAAGATGGAGGACGGAAGTTGGGCCGAAGTATCCGCCCGACCGGGCCGACCCGCCCGACCGGGCCGACCCGCCCGCCCGACCGGGCCACCTGTTTTCAACTCATTTTCGGGGATTTTTGCCCCATTTTCTCCATTTTTGAAGGGCCTAATTGAAAAATTCACCCAAGACTTCTACCCCAACTATAAATAGACCAAATTTGAGTTTTACAAGAGGGTCTTACTCCTTTTACAAGCTTTCTTCACACACATTCACATAGTAGTAGATGTTCTTCATAGATTAGTTTAATTTCTTCATTAGATTAGATAGATTAGTGGTTTTTACTTCGAATCAAGCTACGATTATCATCGGGCATCGTCTATTACATCGGTTTGTAGCTAAATTCTCATGATCAAGGTGATATTATTCTATGTTGGTCCCTGAACGAGTAGTGAATGGGATTAAAGTCTAGAGGGGAGGGGTGAATAGACTTTAAAACTTTTTCAAGAGAGTTGGGAACCTCTTCTGATTGCTATGTCAGCTGGACTACAAGTCTGCTGGTCCAGATGACGATAGTGATCTGATAGAGGAGGTTATATGCGGAATTATGGTAGGCCTTGTTTAGACTCGTTCTCTTAGTTTCTTTTGAAAGTGCCAAGTTATTTAGTTAATAGAAATACTCAGCTGATGCTGGTTTGAGAGTTGTGGCCTTGTTTTGAATACAGTTAAAACACAGTATGCACTATATAAGATAAATGAAATGACAGTAAAGTAAAGTGCAGAAAGTAAATAACACCAGGTTTATAGTGGTTCGGATATACGATCCTACGTCCACTCTCACGTCCTAACGTGATGTTTAATCCCTTTAATTTACCGCAAATTACAAGGGTCTTGACCTTTATAGTCCCAAGGATAGGACTTTGAGATCTGAGCCGTCCTAACAGCTACGGTCTCCACAAGTGATTGTAAGCACTTGCACTTTGAGGGTTTCAAAAACTTTAACCTTTCGGAGAGGGTTTGGGGTTTTTGAAGAGTATCCAACTAGTGATTCAAGCTTATAATTTGCTTAATCACTTTGCCTAAAACAAATGATATACAATGTGAAATGGGTTTCAGGTTCTTAAGGGTTGGATAGAAATCACTTAAGAGCTATGGATAATCTAATGGATTCTGGCTCTTTGAGAATTCTTGAGATAATACGACTTTAGCTTGATTGCTTGCTGGAAGTGTTGAATTCTCTTGTTGTGACTTCGTATCTTTGTGATTTCTCATCCTCTTGTATTTATAGTGGTGATTGCTTGCAACTAGCCGTTGGAGTTGACTAGCCGTTGGGGCAATCTTTCCATAATGGCTTGATTCCTTGATTCCAGCCGCTTGATTGCTTCAATCCTGGGATCATGTCAATCTTCTAAATAAGGTAGGTCTCTGTTTAAATTACAAGATGACTTTGGAATCAGCCGAGTCCTGAAAGAGCACATAGTCGTCTGATCTGAACTTCTAGTCTTCTGACTACTCTTCTGGCCTTGAGTCTTCTGTCTTCTGATATCAGCAGAGTAAAACTCTTCTGATCTGGCAGTTCTTTTATCCTGCACTAGGCCATCTTCAATCTGGGACTCCATCAGTCAAATAGGTATACAAGCACCTATCTTAACTGGTCTTCAAGGATCTCCTAGTCTTCATGTCTTCTACTCTTCTCATCTTGAGGGAGCGCATGTAAGCCGGGACTGTGCTGATCAACTGATATCTATACAGTCAATCACACAAGACTAGTCTAAGCTGTTCTATACAAAGTCAGCTGATCCTATTACATTTATAAACTCTAAGTGTTTTGGCCATCAAAACTATTCTAACATCAAGTGGGGCTTAGGGTGAGTTTATATCCCAACAATTTCCCCCTTTTTGATGAAGCCAAAACTATACATGATAAATGCTCTTAATAAGATAAGATAAGAGTTTATAAACTTCATAAAAACTGAAATATCTGATGAAGACAATGAGAATTTGTCTTGAAAGCAAAGAGAACTAAACTTGAATATATATAGAACTTTTACAGATTACAAGTAATAGTTTCTTTAAAGCTTTGAAAGAGGTCTTCATCAGGTCTTCTGATCTTCAGATGGGGAAAGCAAGGTATAGACGAGATCGAACTTCTTCCATGTGCTGCAGGTCTGTAACATTCTCCTCTTCATAGATCTTCTCTAGGATCCTTTTGACTTCAATTAAGTCTGTTCTTCCAGAATCCAGTGTGGGAGGATCCCATTTGGGTTCTTCAGGAGTTAAAATTCTGCAGTTGTCAAGTTCTTTGGCTGTCTTGACTACTTCTTTCCAGAACTCTTGATCTTCAATGTTCATGAATTGATTGAACTGGAAGAATTCATCTTCATAGGTTGGGAGAGGGCCAAATTTTCTTACAATGTGGTGTTGAATTTGCCATTTCTTCTTCAGAGGGTACCACCTTGGTAGCTCATCTTGAACGGCTAAATAGTCCACATAGTTGCTATCAAACACCGGAACTTTATCTTTCTGTGCCAGAGCATTCTCTTTCAATGCTTTGTCCTTGAGAGCTTTCCTGAGTTTGGCTATCTTCCTGTCAAATTTGGCTTTGACTGCTTTCGCATCTTTTAGCTTCTTTTGCTTAAGCTCTTGAGCTTCAAGCTCTTTTCTTTTCTTCAACTCTAAAGCCTCTTTCTCTTCTGCAGTAGGCTCTGCTGGAGTTGACTTCTTGCTTGATTTCTGAGCTTGCTCATCTGCCTTCCTTTTCCTAGTCATCCTCTTCTCAGGAATTTGTTCTGTAGAGGCAGTGATCTGCAGACTTTTGGCAGTTGCTTGAGTGGGAGCTTGGATGTCTTCCTGAGCAATTTCTTTGCCTTTGCCTTGCTTGCTCTTGATTTTGCTTGATAAACCACCCAAGGTTTCATTCAGCTCATCTTGAGATACTACCATTACAGCTTGCTGTGCAGTAGTCTTCTCTAGAGCTTTTATCAATACATCTTCCCCCTTTTTGGCTTCAGCAAGTGCAGCCGCAAAAGGCTTCATGGCATTCAGAATCTCCACTCTGAGAGTTTGTTGAAGAGCCATGGCATTGACTTTGCCAATATGAGTCAGATGAGTGATGCTATGGTCTAGAATCTGAGCATGAGAGTTGGAGGAGGAGGCAGCTTCTAGTTTAGCTGTAAGTGCTTCCAATTTGGTTGCTGTCTCCTTCAGTTGAATCTGAAGTTTTTCATTTTCTGCTGTAGCTGATTGGAGAAGAGCTCGACCTTCAGTAGCTCTTGCTTCAGCATCTTCAAGTCTTTTCTTGTAGGTGTTTTCCATGCGGTTGACCTCATTAGTGTAGAGATCAGCAAACCTGGTGGAATAGTCACCTGCCTTCTTCAGAATGCTGGTCAGATACTCACTTATCTGATTGTGAAGTGATTCTCCAAACTTGTCTTCAATGTCAATGATCTGGTCATGAAGACGAGTTCTCTGCTCCTTAACCGCCTTTTCAACATATCTTCCAAGCTGTAGGCCTAAACCCTTTTCAAAGTGTAGGTCTATTGCAGCCTTGACCTGTGAGCATATGTCTGCTGTATAGTCAGCTGTTGAAGTAGAAGTGGAGGCAGTACCTTGAGGCTTTGGATGAACAATCAGGGCTTTGCCTCTTTCTTCAGCTGAAAGGTACTCTTCATTGAGAAATGAGGTAGTGGCCTTAACCAGGTGGGACATGATAGTGTCTCCTTTGTCAATGAAGTGAGTTAGAGTATCCTTAGGCATGAAGTGATCAGGAATAGTGATTACTTCTCTGTCAATATCGGTTCTGTCAGCTGGTTCAGCTGAGTCTTCCGCAGGAGCGGATGCAGCTGAGTTATTCACTTTTGTTGTGTCATCTGTCTGCTGACCTGATATGCCTTCTGGGATAGAGGCATCATTAGGTAGAATTCCTAGAATTCTGTGGCATACTGCTGTAAAGGCTTCTTCGGGCAGCAGTTGAGCAAAAGATTTAACTTGAGCAACCTCTTTTTGCTCCATTTCCCAGTCGAGGAAATTAGCTTTTCCTCCCATTCCTTCCATGACCTCAATAAGGTCATCCACATCATCTCTCCTGAGTTCAATCCAGGTGCAGACTCTGAGAACTTGTTCAAACGGAACTGATTCCTCATCAATACCAGGAATAGTAGACTTGAGCAGGTTTGCTATCTTCATCCTCATTATCTTCTCCCGTGTGCACATAGGATAGTGTACCATTCTGTACTGAGGTCGAGAGGGACCAGCTTGAGCAAGGTCTGCTGGTGCCATGTCTTCTGGAATAGAAGAACCAATGATGGTAGGAGTTTGTGTATGTGGGGTAGTTTCCTCTGCTGTGTGAGTATCAGCAGGGATTTGGGAAGTGATATGTTCTTGATCTTCAGTGATCTGTTCATCAGCAGGGTTTTGAGTCTGCTGGTCTGGTATAGTACCTTCATGAAGATCAGTAGAAGGTTGAGCATGTAGATCTTGGACATCTGCTGTGTGAATGTCAGCAGGGGTTGGCAACAATGATTCAGGGGTTGTGGTAGGTTGTGCTTGTTCCTCTGCTGTGTGAGTATCAGCAGGGATTTGGATATCAGTGTTTGAGTGTTCAGATGGGTTGGAATCATCAGAGGGGTTGAAGGATGCAATCGGGGATATTAACATGGGAGTAGGAAGCCTCGATTTCTTGGACTTTTTGTTGAAGGAAGAATTATTCTTCTTTCTCTTCTGACCCTTTGACAATTTAGAAGGAGTAAGAGAGGGAGAGTGTTTGGAGGTACCTGCCTTCTTCAAGGGAGAGGCAGTGGGAGTAGCATCTGAATCAGATGGGGAGATGAGCCCTGATCTGATTAGATATCGTCTTTGTGCTAAGGTCTGATTGTCATCATCATCATCATCCTCAACAACCTTCTTCTGAGCCTCTTCTTTGGTTGGCTCCTTTTCTTCTTCAGCAGAGTCATGATCTGACTCTTGTGCTGCCTTCTCAGCCAACAACTTCCTCTTCGCTTCTTTCAACCTTTCTGCCTCAGCAAGAGCTTCCTTTCTCAAATAGTATTTGGAGATGTGAAAGGTCTTATGAGGTCCCATCTTGTACTTCTTTGGGAGAATATCTGGAAGGATGATGCTCAGCTTGTTGACAAAGCTGACTGTAGCTGCTACCTTCCATACCTTCGATTGTAAGTCCAAAGTGACTTTCTTTGCCTCAAGGGCAATTCTTTCTAAGAATAGTCCTTGCCAGTCTCCATCGATCTGATCCCAGATTGCAGCCATTACTCGAACCTTTAAAGTAGTAACCGCATCATGACTGAATGTGTTACCAAGTAACATCTTGCCTGCAATATCCATCAAGGTTTGGAATTTTGGTTCAAGTTGGGATTTCTTGAGTCCAATTGCATCAGCAGCCTTGATTTTTCCACCAGTAAACATCTCCATATACTCTTTTTCTCTATTCATGATGTAGTTGGATATATTTATCTTCCCCCTTGACAGGCCAAACAATTCTTGAAGGATTTCCCTTGTAACCTTGACTTTGTGTCCACCCATGACACTTTCAACATGTGAACCCTTCATCACAGCGTTTGCATAGAATGCCAGTACATCTTGTTCATAAACATTAGTTGGAGCTGCTTCCAGAAAGTCTCTGAGTTTAAGATTGACGCACCGAAGCAATATCTCCTTGTTCTCACCTGTGTGTTTGCCTTTGAAGAACAGAACATTCTCCGTAAAAATCTTCCCTTCCTTGGACCACTTTGCAGCATCCAAGGTGCCAGTGTTCTTGGTCTTCTCGTCGTAAATTTCAATGATTGCCATAGTAGAGTTTGAATGTTAGGGTTTGAAGGCTTGAAAGAAATTTACAGAACGAGAGAGAGTAATATGAGTGACAGGGTTTGGAAGAGTTTTAGGGGTGTGAATATATACTCCAGAAAATTTTGATCTAACGGTCAGATTTGGGTTTAATTTGGAGTAGAGCCCAAGATTTCCTTCTTTGATTTCTTAAATTTGCCGGCTGGTTTTGCCATGTGGCAATATTTGATTTGCTGGCAATATGGTACTTGAGTATTAATGACATCATTACCAAAAATAGTCGTTGTGACTAATTTATGGTAAGAATTGATCATCAAGGCCGTTTTCTATAAGAGAATTGCATTCCTTATATAAGCCAATTTGTTTAATTACATTCAGGAATAAATCTAGAATGAATTACATGATCAAGACTAGTCATTATACTCTAAATTGGAGTGGTTTGATCAGCAGAGTGAGGTCTTCTGATTTCTTCAAGATGTCTGCTGATTTTATTTGAAAAGTCTTCTGGTCAGCTGAGTTGGTCTTCTGATCAGCTGAGTAGAGGAAACGATGTTTGCTGTGATGATCCAACCTGGATGGATCCTTCCAGCTTTATTGTGAGTGATGATCCAACCTGGTTTGATGGATCTTTCAGCTCCTACTTTAAATCAAGTGAGACTAGCCTAGATAAAATCCCACTGATTTAACTGCTTCTCACCATCGGATGTTCCTCATCATCAGATGGGATGTAGCATCTAATGTGCTCTTGTTGAATTTCTTCGCTTCTCTTGAAGGGGAAGGAAGGTTGAGGGGTGCTTCAATGGAGTTGAAGAGAGGGCCATGGACTCAGCCTTCATGTTCTGTTTAGGCACAGTAGCTTTTGATAACAAGCCCTTCATGTAAAACTTCCTTCTGGAGAAGAAGCTCTGCTTGCTTGCTACTTTGTCCTTTGCATCTCTTCCTCCTTTAGCTTTCAACAAGAACGTCTCTTCTTCCTTTAGCTTTCATGAGCATACTCATGTTGAGTAAGCCATGTATATAGATCTGCATCATCTTCATTTTCTGGACAAATCTTCATCTCCTTCACCCAAGATTTTGGTTGAAGAATGATCTCCATTCCATCTCTTCTTTCAATTGTCTCCATACCTGAAACAAGAATAGTGTTAGATGATTTGTGTTCTTAGGTGTTCTCATAACTTCTCCTTTTATAGGGGTAGAAATGAGGTAGTGGAGAGAAAGATGACAAAATTATAGAGGTGATAGGTCTGAATTTCTGAAAAGTGATTTCTTAAGATCAGCAGTGAGATTCTTGATCCAAGGGTGCACATTTAAGGATATTCAGACTTTATCTAATGGAATGCAGAAATTATAAATTTTGACCATGAGTTATTTGAAATCCGTACTGTGCATGCATACTGTTGAGTCGGTGAGGATGGTGTATTAATCCAGCCAAGTATGACTCAGTAGTATACTGTATTTATGTATATGAATAAAGTATTTTATGAAGTATAGTTTATTAATATACATAGTTATACATTGCTTAGAGTAAAGAGATCAAATAACTTTGTTCAAGTCTGCTATATATATATATGTGTACTATGCAATGCAGATTTTAGAGTATTTCATCAAGGATTCTTAAGGTATCATAGATTCCCCCTTGATTAGATAACTCTATGTTTTCCCTCAGCTCTATCTGTCTTCATTGGGAAATAACTTACCTGAAGATGAGGGTGTCTATTCACCTCATCTGATCCTCCTAGTCTGCTGCAAAATGTATCAGCTGAGGTCTTCAGCTGATCTTGTGCTCTTCAAGTGCTTGGGTCCAAGAGTCCTAAGCTATAACATAGGGTCCTGAATCTTTCTTCAGCTAGGGGCTTAGTCAAGATATCTGCTCTTTGGATATCTGTGTGAATTTTCTCCATCTTGATGTCCTTCTTTTCAAGGTGGTCTCTTATGAAATGGTGTCGAATGTCGACATGCTTGCACCTTGTGTGGAGGACTGGATTTTGAGTGATGGCAATGGCACTGCTGCTGTCACAAAAGATAGGGACTTCTTTTGCCTCTACATTGTAATCTTTGAGTTGTTGAGCTAGCCAGAGTAGCTGACTACAACAACTTCCAGCTGCCATATATTCTGCTTCAGTGGTGGATGTTGCAACTGAGGTTTGTTTCTTAGAGAACCATGATATCAGCTTGCTGCCTAGAAATTGACAGGTTCCTGATGTGGATTTCCTATCAATTCTGCATCCTCCAAAGTCTGAGTCTGAGTAGCCACTTAATTCTAGATTGTCATCAGCAGGGTACCATAGACCTAGGTTGACTGATTCTTTTAGGTACTTGAGAATCTTCCTTGCTGCTTCTAGATGACTTTGCTTTGGGTTTGCTTGAAACCTAGCACATACTCCTACAGCGAATGTTATGTCTGGTCTGCTGGCTGTAAGGTATAGTAGAGATCCAATCAGTGCTCTATATTCAGCTTGATCAACTGCCTTTCCGGACTCATCTGGTTCCATTTTGAAAGATGTCATCATAGGAATCCTTGCAGTCTTGCTTTGTAGAGCTTTGAATCTTTCTAGCAGACTCTTGGTATACTTGGACTGGTTGATGAAGATCCCTTCTGGACTCTGCTTGACTTGAAGTCCTAGGAAATAGTTCATCTCACCCATCATGCTCATTTTGAATTTTCCTTGCATAAGTTCAGAGAACTTCTTGCACATTTCTTGATTGGGTGATCCAAATATAATGTCATCTACATATATTTGTACCATTAGAATGTCTTCTCCTTCTTGTATTCTGAAGAGAGTTCTATCAACTTTGCCTTTTGTATATCCATTGTCGAGTAGAAATTGTGATAATGTGTCATACCAAGCTCTAGGGGCTTGTTTTAGACCATAGAGAGCCTTCTTCAGTCGATATACTTGATCACCTTTTTCAAATCCTGGAGGCTGCTCTACATATACTTCTTCTACCAGAATACCATTTAGAAAAGCACTTTTGACATCCATTTGGTATACTTTGAAGCCCATAAATGATGCATAGGCTAGAAATAGTCGAATGGCTTCTAATCTGGCTACTGGAGCAAAAGTTTCATCGTAGTCAATTCCTTCAGATTGTGAATATCCTTTTGCAACTAGCCTTGCTTTATTTCTAGTTATTACATCATGTTCATCCTTCTTGTTCTTGAATACCCACTTTCTTCCTATTACATTGTGGTTTTCAGGTCGATCTACCAATTCCCAGACTTCATTTCTTTCGAATTGGTTTAGTTCCTCTTGCATAGCAGTGATCCAATTGCTATCAGTCATTGCTTCTTCTATGTCAGCTGGTTCAATGTTGGAGAGGAAAGCACACCAGCAGAACATAGATGATTGAGAATTCTGATTCAGTTGTCTTCTTGTCTTGACACCTGATTCTGCTCCTCCTAAGATGAGGTTTGATGGATGATTGTTCCTCCATGTATGTCTTATAGGAGTACCTGCATTAGATGAACTTGGATTCTCATCTGTTCTATTGTCATCAGGAGGGTTGACTTGATTTGGTCGATCATCATCTGTATCTTGGGTATCAAAGAGATCATTCCCCCTTGCATTTGGGATTGTTGCATGTTGATTGTGGATCACTTGTTCAGCTTGAGTTTGAGATCTAGTGATTGGTCTATGTGTTTTATCTTCTTCTGGTTCTTCAGGGAATGGTTCATTGACTTCAATAAATTCATCAGACTTCTTCTTGATCACTAGTTTCTTCATCTGTTCTGCAGCTGAGGTTGTTTCTACTGCACTCTTTTCACAAGATTCATCAAAAACAACATGTGGTGTTTCTTCCACAAGAAGGGTACGTTTGTTGAATACTCTAAATGCTTTGCTAGTTGAGGAATATCCCAAGAATATCCCCTCATCTGCTTTGGCATCAAAAGCATTCAACTTACTTTTCCCATTGTTGTGAATGAAACACTTACAACCAAAAATATGAAAGTAAGATACTCTAGGTTTTCTTCCTTTCCACAGTTCATATGGGGTTTTCTCATGGATTTTGTGAATACCTGACCTGTTTTGAGTGTGACAGGCTGTGTTGATAGCTTCTGCCCAAAGTTTCTTAGGAGTAGAGAATTCAGCAAGGAGTGTTCTTGTAGCTTCTTTAAGTGTTCTGACTCTTCTTTCAGCTACACCATTTTGTTGTGGTGTTCTTGCTGCACTTGTCTCATGCTGAATACCATTAGAAGTACAATATGCAATAATATAAGAGTTAATAAATTCAGTGCCTTTGTCACTTCTAATTTTCACAATAAGTTCTCCTTTCTCTACTTGGATCCTCTTTAACAGTTCAGGAAGCTTCTGCTGAGTTTCACTCTTCTTGTATAAGAAGATAACCCAAGTAAACTTGGAGTAGTCATCTACAACAATAAGGGTGTATTTTCTTCCTGTTAGAGTGGTTGGAGTGATTGGTCCAAAGAGATCCATGTGTAACAGTTCAAGAGCTCTGCTGGTTGATGCTGTCTTCTTGGTCTTGAAGGAGACCTTTGTTTGCTTTCCTTGTTGACATGCATCACAGACCTGATCTTTACAGTAGAGTTCATTAGGCAGACCATCAACTAAGGATTCCCTTGCTAACTTGTTCAGAGTCTTAAAGTTCAGATGACTAAGACGTTTGTGCCATAGCCAGCTGACATCTTTAGGGCTTTTCACAAGCAGACATGTATCCTTAGGACAACTGTTCCAATTTGCAAGATACATACTTCCCTTTCTAGATCCTCAATGTCACCATTTCTAAGGGTGCCATATCCTTTTGTGTTACCGTGCGCGTTATCACCAAAGAAGACTTTTGGACCTTTCTTTTCTGTGTAGTTGGTCAGCAGGTCTTTGGTTCCAGTCATATGGGTTGAGCATCCACTATCTATGTACCATATCTCTCCTGCTAGACCTCCTTTTCTGTATAGGTCCCTCCTTTCCTGCAAGAAAGGTTAAGTCTTAGGTACCCATTTTGTTTTGGGTCCTTGGGTGTTAGTACTACCCTTGGGAACCCACATATACATTGGTCGTTTGAACAACCTTGAGCACTTGAGTTGTTTCCCTCGGGCATCACAGAACCAAATCTTACCAGTTAACACCTTGGACTGATCTGATTTGTTGTTTGTGTCAGCTAAGTAATAGTCAAATTGTTTTCCTTTATAGGAGTGAACATACAATATCTTTTGACTAGTTACATTCGGCCTGGGTGCATTAGCTGGTCGATGCACACGATTATATGGACCATACTCTTCTGTTCTCACAATATCATAAGAGATAGGGGGTGCAAAGAGAACAGATTTGTTTGAAGAAGATTTCTTCTTCTTGGCTGGAGCAGCATACAGCTGAGACTGTCTCAGACGAGATGGTCTAGGCTGTTTGCTGTTCCTCTGTATAGGTTTGGGGTTAACTTTTCTTTTACCATTTTTGGTGTTGGAATAGTTAGCCTTAGTTGGTACAGATGCCTTTTGGTTCATATTGAGTTCATTGTGTTTAGAACACTCACCCTGTTCATGTGTCTGAGTAGTGCACTGGTTAGGTGTACTACCCCCAGCTGGAGAGGATGTTGATGGATTAAGTTCATAGCCTAAACCCATCTTATTGCCATTTGATCTATAATATTCAGAGATACTTTCAATAGTAGTCGAGGCTTTATTGAATTCTGATATCTTTTGATCTAGGCATTCCTTCTCCTTTTCTAAGAGCTTGTGTGATTGGAAGAGATCATCGAACTTAGATTGAAGTATACGAAATTCTTTGGTTTCTAAGGCTTGAGTTTCTAACATCCCCTCATACAACTGAGTTGTTGTGGTATTTTCTTCCTTAAGAAGTTCCACTTCTTTGGTCAACCTTTCATTCATGGTGACTAACTCAGGGGTGTTATCAAACTTAACCTTTTTCAACCTAGCAATTTCTTTCCTTAAATCCTTATTCTCCTCTTCCACTTCTATAAAGGCTCTAGTGGCAATATCCAGATCACCTTTTACCTTTCTTAAAGATTGATAATAGGTGTCTTCTGATTCGCCTTCAGATGAGTTTATGTCATCTGTTTGTGAGAAAATAGGTGAATGGAAAGTAGTAGTATAAGAGTTTACCTCATTTTCTCCTATGGCCATCATAGCTAGATCGTCTGAATCATCTGAGTAGATTTGACAGTCTGGTGATGTAGGAAGTTCATCACTTTGATATTCAGATTCTTCAGTCAGCATTGCTTGCTTATCTGAAGTTCTTCTCCTTGGCCTTCTTTCTTCTTTGTCGTCCAGCTCAGGGCATTCATAGACATAGTGTCCTGGTTTACGACAATTGAAGCATGCTCCAGGCTTTTGATTTGAATTGACTTTCCTTGGAGGTGTGGCATCTCTTTTTCTGGAGCCTCGGCTGTCAGATGACTCCACATCCTTTCTAGGATGTCTTTCTGGTGTTCTTTCTCTGGAACCTCTGGAGGGTGATCTTGCTCTTCTATCTTTGTAGTTTCTATAGAACTTTCTATATTTGCTGTTGAGGGTGTTCATCCTTTCGAATCTCTTGATCATAAGAGCCATTTGTTCCTTCAGACTCATGTCTGATCCTTCACAGTCTTCTGTTTTCAGAGAGGTCTTGCCAGATGAGGTGCTTGCAGCTTTTGTATTTGCTGCCTTGAAAGCTACAGTCTTGGAAGTGGATGGAATAGCAATAGGTTCATCATTTTCTGAGTTTTCTTCTCTTTCAAGATCATATTCATGGGCTTTTAGATTCTGAAATAGAGTCTGTGCAGACCACTCCTTGATATCTTGAGTATCTTTGATGATGGTCTTCTTGAGTCTCCATTTCTTGGTTAGAGAGTCTAATATCTTTAGATTTTTTCTCTCTATTTGTATATTTCTTGCCCAGAGATTCTATCTCATTGATGATCTTGGTAAATCTATTGTCTAATTGATCAATAGACTCTTCTGGTTGCATTTTGAAATGCTCAAACTTCTTGACTGCTGTTGTCAGCTTGCTCTCCTTGATCAGCTCGGTTCCTTCACAGAGGAGTGCTAGAGCATCCCACATTTCCTTAGCTGTTTCACAATTGATTACTTTTGCAATGTACTCATTTGGAAGAGTTTGCATGATGTAATCTTGAGCAATGCTGTCAAGATTTGACTGCTTCATCTCTTCTGGTGTGAGATCCTTCATCGGCTTGGGGGCTAGTTCTCCAACTGGAACTTCTGGATCACCATTTGTAGTGTTGACTGCCATGATGGTGATTGGGCCTTCAGTGATTACTGACCACATCTTGTAGTGGACTGATGTGAGATTCTTCCTCATCCTGATCTTCCAGTAATCATAATCCTCCACTGAAAACTTAGGCAACTTACGCATATTAGCACTCATGCTGTATGAATTTTCGAAAACAAGTTTTTCAAAAGAAAAAGATCTGTTCAAGAGGACTACAGAGAGACTCCCTCAAGTCTTCTGATAATCTAGAGACAGTAGTCCGTTAGAACCACTGCTCTGATACCACTTGTTGGTCCCTGAACGAGTAGTGAATGGGATTAAAGTCTAGAGGGGAGGGGTGAATAGACTTTAAAACTTTTTCAAGAGAGTTGGGAACCTCTTCTGATTGCTATGTCAGCTGGACTACAAGTCTGCTGGTCCAGATGACGATAGTGATCTGATAGAGGAGGTTATATGCGGAATTATGGTAGGCCTTGTTTAGACTCGTTCTCTTAGTTTCTTTTGAAAGTGCCAAGTTATTTAGTTAATAGAAATACTCAGCTGATGCTGGTTTGAGAGTTGTGGCCTTGTTTTGAATACAGTTAAAACACAGTATGCACTATATAAGATAAATGAAATGACAGTAAAGTAAAGTGCAGAAAGTAAATAACACCAGGTTTATAGTGGTTCGGATATACGATCCTACGTCCACTCTCACGTCCTAACGTGATGTTTAATCCCTTTAATTTACCGTAAATTACAAGGGTCTTGACCTTTATAGTCCCAAGGATAGGACTTTGAGATTTGAGCCGTCCTAACAGCTACGGTCTCCACAAGTGATTGTAAGCACTTGCACTTTGAGGGTTTCAAAAACTTTAATCTTTCGGAGAGGGTTTGGGGTTTTTGAAGAGTATCCAACTAGTGATTCAAGCTTATAATTTGCTTAATCACTTTGCCTAAAACAAATGATATACAATGTGAAATGGGTTTCAGGTTCTTAAGGGTTGGATAGAAATCACTTAAGAGCTATGGATAATCTAATGGATTCTGGCTCTTTGAGAATTCTTGAGATAATACGACTTTAGCTTGATTGCTTGCTGGAAGTGTTGAATTCTCTTGTTGTGACTTCGTATCTTTGTGATTTCTCATCCTCTTGTATTTATAGTGGTGATTGCTTGCAACTAGCCGTTGGAGTTGACTAGCCGTTGGGGCAATCTTTCCATAATGGCTTGATTCCTTGATTCCAGCCGCTTGATTGCTTCAATCCTGGGATCATGTCAATCTTCTAAATAAGGTAGGTCTCTGTTTAAATTGCAAGATGACTTTGGAATCAGCCGAGTCCTGAAAGAGCACATAGTCGTCTGATCTGAACTTCTAGTCTTCTGACTACTCTTATGGCCTTGAGTCTTCTGTCTTCTGATATCAGCAGAGTAAAACTCTTCTGATCTGGCAGTTCTTTTATCCTGCACTAGGCCATCTTCAATCTGGGACTCCATCAGTCAAATAGGTATACAAGCACCTATCTTAACTGGTCTTCAAGGATCTCCTAGTCTTCATGTCTTCTACTCTTCTCATCTTGAGGGAGCGCATGTAAGCCGGGACTGTGCTGATCAACTGATATCTATACAGTCAATCACACAAGACTAGTCTAAGCTGTTCTATACAAAGTCAGCTGATCCTATTACATTTATAAACTCTAAGTGTTTTGGCCATCAAAACTATTCTAACATCAAGTGGGGCTTAGGGTGAGTTTATATCCCAACATTCTATTTTGCAATTCAATTTAGTATTTTCTTAGTTTCTTCAATCTTTTTCTATTTTACCATTAGTTTGATGTTATTTGTTGTTTTAGCCATGGATTCCTATCATAGAACCATGGGCTAAGTTCTTATTGCCTAAGGTGTGGAAGTTTTGGTGGTTAAGTGGTGTAATTATGGATTGATTGCATGATTAGCTTAGGAATTGGGTGTATATGTTTCTAGTGTTGTAATTTCCATGATTCAATTGATTAATTCACCCTATTAGCTAGCATTGTTAGTTTTGTCGACTTCAACGACCGTATTGGGTTGCATGATTAAGAGTGTGTGTATGAGCTTGAATTAATCGATTAGAATTAACATTGTAATTAGCTACACCGACCGGAGGTTGATTGCTTAGATTGACGACACTAGACACTAGTCGATTAGAGGTCGTCTATTAGATTAGTGAGAGGGCGTCTCATAAACATTAGTAACCGTGTTGAACGTGTTTATGAGACACTATCCTAAGAGCTTATGGTATTGATTAGACTATATAATTGCTAATTGATGCACGTGTTCACCTAAGCCTCACAAGGGATTGGTCGACACACACGAGTGATAGCCTTTAGCTTTACCCAATACCTTAGGTTTAATTTGTGTAATTTAGTCCATTAATTCACCACACAACCTACAAAATGGATACACCCGAGGCAATACTCTCTCACTTTGCACTTTCGAAAGGAAGTTAGATATCTTGTTATTTCGTTTGTCCATTTCTTCTTGTCTTAGTTCATCTAGTTTCGTAATTGTGTTTTAAATTCCCAAAAATCCAAACAAACACGTGTAGTTACTACAATAGCATGAATACTTGTAACTTTAGGGATTCACTTGCATTCAATTAAATTCTTGGAACGGAAAAACTACTTGGTCGTACTTGCGTACTACAATCGAACCCATACGCTTGTGGGGATCGTATTGTTAAGTGCTTAAAAAAGTGTTGAAAAACGAGACAAGTCAATGGCGCCGCTGCCGGGGGTTTATGCGAGTGTTATTAGTGAAACTTATAGTTTGTTGAGTGTTATTGATAGTAGCATTTCTTTTCGTTATTTTGTTTTTGTTCATCTTTGTGGGCTTTGACATTTTTCTTTTGTAGGTGAATGATCACAAGATCACGTGGAGGAAACCTAGAACCGTTAGATCTTGAGATTGAGGCACACGCAAGAAGAACGAATCGAAGTAGGAACCGACAAAGAGTCATAGAAGAACAATTTGAGATGGAGAACAATGAAGAAATGAATCCTCCACCAATGGAAAATGATGAGAATCCCCAAGTTGGGAATCAACAAGGAGGTAATCCACCTCAAAAACCCTCCACAAAATCTCATTAATCCCAATCCACAATATCCACCTCAAAACCACCTTCCATATCAAGGATACAATCCTTACCCTTATCCACCTCCACAACAAGCCTACTATCCACCACCTCCACCTCATCCATATCCACTACATCAACACCCATATCCTCCACCTTACCAATATCCTCCACCTCAACAAATCCAAGAAGAATACGTTCCTCCTCCTCGACATATAGAAGAACCTCAACGGGTGTACCATGGAAGACCAATGAGGGAATATTTTGAGCCTCAACCTAGGGAGCATTATGATGGGTTGGCAAGACCAAGGGTGGAGGCAAACAATTTTGAGATTAGTGCCTCTTTATTAAGGATGTTGAGGGAGAGACAATTTGAAGGAAGGACGGAGGGAAGGATTTGAGGAAGACCCGAATGAACATCTTGCTCAATTCTTAGAGATGGCCGACACTCTCAAGCAAAACGGAGTGTCGGAAGATGCTAAAAAGATGAGGCTATTTCCATTTACATTATCGGGGAAAGCAAAAGCTTGGCTACAATCAAGCATTCCCGCCGGAGAAGTGAGGACGTGGGAAGAGTTGAAGAAGAGATTCCTATTGAAGTACTACCCTCCTTCAAAGACTATGGAAGCCAAACAAAAGATCTCTACATTCAAACAAGGTCCAAATGAGGGAATCAAAGAAGCATGGGAAAGGTTTACGAATCTTCTCATCACATGTCCCCATCATGGTTTCCCAATAGAACAAACAACATGTTGGTTCGTTGGTGGGTTACGAGTGGAAGATCAACACCACATTGATGCTTGTGCAGGGGGTTCAATTTGGATGAAATCGGTGGAAGATATCAATGACATAATAGAAGGGATATCAAGCAATACTTTCAAGATGAGAGTAGACCGTGGAGCACAAAATCGGGTAGCTCAAGTGGATGTTAATGATAGCATGAAATCAATGATGACTACACTCATTGAAAAGGTGAATGTTTTATCTCAAACAAGAGATAATCATTTATCCTTTGGGCAAGGGGATCTTCAAATGGGACCTATGGAAGATGTGCAATACATGGGTCAACAAGGATATCCACAAAATTTTCAAGGGAATCGACAATATCAAGGACAACCACCATATCAAAATCTTGGTCAAGGATATCAAGCTCCTCCTCAAAACCGATTCCAAGGGCAACCTTCATCTTATCAAGGTCAAGGGGTTCCATCTCCTCAATTCTCAACTCCTCAAAATCCAAATTTTCGGAGGAATGAGAATTTGTCCTATTCCAATCCTAAAAGTGTTATTCAATATCCTCCCGGATTTGATCCCGGAGCAAAACTTCCAAGTGGAGAAGGGAAGTCCTCCACAGATGAGCTTCTTGCACACCTCATGAAGAGGATGGATATGAGTGATAAGAGAAGTGAAACAATTGAGAAGAAAGTCGAAGCAACCGAGTCCATCCTTGCTCAACTCTTGAGTAATCAAAAATCGATGGAATTTCAAATGGGGCAATTGGTAACTTCAATCGGATCTCAACATACAAAAGGTAAATTGCCCTCAAATACCGAGGTAAACCCACGTGAACATTGTAATGCTATTACAATTGGAAGTGGTGAACAATATGGAAGCT
The DNA here is from genome assembly GCA_963675135.1 of Galeopsis tetrahit. Taxonomy (NCBI): domain Eukaryota; kingdom Viridiplantae; phylum Streptophyta; class Magnoliopsida; order Lamiales; family Lamiaceae; genus Galeopsis; species Galeopsis tetrahit. Next base: position 18,311,635 of record OY776125.1, on the reverse strand, counting down.
CTTCAATGTCGATTGAATTGGAAGAGAATGAAGTGGTGAAGGCACAAGAAAGAGAGGAAGAAAAAAAGAAGGAGGTAGAAAAAGTTGGAAGTGGAGAGGTTGCTCCAAGAATTCCAAAGTGGAGAATTGCCAAAGATTTGAGAAAGAAGAGACTTGAGGTACCTTGTGATAAATGGGGGGTGCCCATTACATATGAGCCACTTCCATACCCGGGAAGATACATGAAGAAGATGGATGAAAAGTTTGGAAAGTTTTTGGATATCTTCAAGAAAATCCACATTGATCTTCCACTTTCGGATGCTTTAGAGCAAATACCTCATTACATGAAGTTTCTAAAGGATGCAATAGCAAACAAGAAGAAACTAGTGGATGATGAGAAGATCAATTTGACCGAGGAGTGTAGTGCTATCCTTCAACGAACCCCTCCCGAAAAGCTCAAGGATCCGGGTAGTTTCACTCTCCCATGTGAGATTGGTGATGGTCCCATGATGAAAGCTCTTTGTGATTTGGGAGCTAGCATCAATTTGATGCCACTTTCAATCTTCAAGCGTTTGGGACTTGGAGAAGTAGTGTCCACATCAATTACTCTCCAATTAGCGGATCGTTCCACCACCCATCCTAAAGGGATCATTGAAGATGTATTGGTGAAGGTTGACAAGTTCATCATTCCGGCCGACTTCGTGGTGTTAGATATGAAAGAAGATGCAAATATCCCATTGATTCTTGGGAGGCCGTTTCTTGCCACGGGGGGAGCAAACATCAATTTGAGAAAAGGGGAGGTAACATTGGAGGTGAATGGAGATAAAGTGATTTTCTCCAAGTATGGTTCAATTGAGAGTTCCCCAAGAAAGAAGGAATCTCCCTCCATCCAAGAATGTGACATTTATGTGAAAGAGCCATTACCAAAAGTCCCATTGAAAGATCCGGGAGATGATAACAAATTGAAGCAAACTCCTAAATTTGAGCAAAACTCAAATTTGGGGGAGTTTTATAAGGAGAAGAGTTTTGGTAAGTTCCTTGAGGATAGTAAAGATGAAGAAGGGAAAAGGAAGAGTTCGAAGGAGAGAATGATCGAAAAAGGCTTTGAAATTGGAGATACGGTGGTATGGGACACCTTGAGAGTGATGGAAGTCCTTGGAAACATGAAGCTCAAGGAACGAAAAATGTTGATCATGAAGAAATTGGCCTATGAAGGAGGCGTTGCATTGGAAAGTGAGGAGGACGAAGTGTTCATCACCGATGAGCACAATGTCAAGCACTATCATCCTCCATTCAAAGAAAGAGAAGTTTGAACTTGTTAAGTTCCGTCCGGCATAGGACGTTAAACCTAGCGCTAAATGGGAGGCAACCCAATTTACTTGCTGTCTTTCATTTCTTGTTCATTTTTATGCTTTGTTAGTTTAGTTTAATGTGTTTGTGAGTTTTGATGTTAGTTTGGAGAAGCTTGGATCGAATGGACGATTTGAGATCGAAAGTGGAACCTTGTGCTTAGAAGAAGGTGTAGCTATAGCATTCGTAAGAGGTACGCTCACCCCAATACTTAGGAATTCCATATCAATTACTAAGTTTGGGGGGTAGTGGAATTTATATTCTTATTCATAATATTGATTGGTTAGCTACTCTTGTTTTTAATTGTTGGGATAGTGGCCCATATGTGTAGATTTGTATGGTTAGCACTTGGTGTCAATATCATTGCAAAACTATTTTTCCAAACTTTTAATTGCTTAGCAATGAAAAAGTTTGGGGGGTATGTTCGTTTTACATTTTCTATTGACACCAATGTGTACTCTTGTGTATGTGTGAAATTTGAGTTTTAATGATCATTGGGACACATTTGATAATGATGTGTTGTGAATTTGATTCCTTGAATGTGTACATGATTGGAATGAATCATCTTGTTTGTGTTGTTGTCATCTTGTTACCTATGGATGTTTTGCATGCACAATGAGTTATGTGTGGTGATGATTGATGAATGTTTGAGTCTTGAATGAGCCGGTGAGAGTTGAGTTTTGAACCGAGCATTAATACGGTTTATTTCATCTTTTGAGTGGATCAATTCATTGCTTGTTTTTCTAGAACTTGTCCAAGTTCTTGCTTGAGATCATGTTTGTGTGATACTTTGAGATATGATGTAGGCCATATTTCTTATTACAAGTCACCTAGCCAAATTTTTCCCAATAACCAAAGTAATCTTCCGTAGTTAGCCCGTTTGAGCTTGATTTCCCATTCTATTGGCAACCTACAATATTTAACCACTTAGCCTTTTGAGCCTTTGATATCCAAATCTAGTGGAGAATAAAAAGAAAGTGGTAAAACATGTGTTTTAGTGTCTTTGGTTTGAAGAGAAAAATTAGCAAGGTTGTGAAAAGAGAAAAGAAACGAAAGTGAAAAGAAAAATTGAGAAAGAAAAGAGGGACAACGAGCCCCAAAAGCTCAAAAGAAAAGAAATTGACTAAAAAGATGAGAAGATGAATGCATTTGAGGAACTTATATGAAAAGTGAGAATGAAGGTTGTAAACCTTAAGAGCACGAGCTTGAATTGTTGAATAACAACTTTCGTTCTCCACTAGACGAGTCACTTCTTCCATATTCATCATACTCCATCCAAAGAGCCAATGTTACGTCCTTGGTTAAGACCTATTGATCTTATAGTTGAACATGTTTGTGGTGGAAAGATGGTAGAGCTTGGGCAAGCTTATGGCAATTGCAATGCATGATTTGATTGATGAGTGTTTATTGTCCTTAATTTGTTTGAGTGTTTGAGAGAAACACTATATCTTGTGAGTTGAACTTGAACATTTTGATATTGTCATCACCATAACTTGTTGTTGTATGTTGAGCATGTGTGGGGTAATTAGATTGATTTTCAATAATGAACTTGTGATCATTTTGAGAATGTATCTTGAGGAAGAAGAATTCATTTCATTCATTGGATACGTGGGATCTTTCATTGATCATCTATTTGCAATCGTACAACCTCATGTTTTAATTCTTTCGTTACTCGGGGACGAGCAACAATGTAAGTTTGGGGGGGTGATTCAGTTGTAAATTGCATAAGATTTCATGTGTTTTAGTGATAAAATTTGAGGGTTTTTCATGCATTTTCACACTAATATGCTTGATTTGATTGAGAAAGGTGTTTGAGCTCGTTTTGTAGGAATACGATGTGAATTAGGCATTAAAATCGCAAAAACGAGTATTTAATCATCATTTTCACTCACTGGACTGAAGAGAGGATTGCACCATTGGATTCGTCTCGAAAAATGGAGTGGAATGGAAAAAAAGAATCAAGTCAATCGGAGGTCGGAAGCTCGAGATATGAAGGGATGAAGACGGAGGACGGAAGTTGGGCCGAAGTACCCGCCCGACCGGGCCGACCCGCCCGCCCGACCGGGCCACAGTATCTGCACCCAACTTTTTGTTAAGTTCACCCCATGCGCTAATTTTTGCAAATTTCAACTTACGAAAGTATTGCCCGGCCGGGCCATCTGCTTCCAGCCCATTTCGCGCACCCACAGTTTTGATAAGTTCACCCCTGCGCGTATTTTTGGCCCAAATCAACTTACGAAGTTTTGGCCCGGCCGGGCCACCTGTTTTCAACTCATTTTTTGGGGTTTTTCCCCATTTTCTCCATTTTTGAAGGGCATAAATGCAAAATTCACCCAAGACTTCTACCCCAACTATAAATAGACCAAATTTGAATTTTACAAGAGGGTCTTACTCATTTTACAAGCTTTCTTCACACACATTCACATAGTAGTAGGTGTTCTTCATAGATTAGTTTAATTTCTTCATTAGATTAGATATATTAGTGGTTTTTACTTCGAATCAAGCTACGATTATCATCGGGCATCGTCTATTACATCGGTTTGTAGCTAAATTCTCATGATCAAGGTGATATTATTCTATTTTGCAATTCAATTTAGTATTTTCTTAGTTTCTTCAATCTTTTTCTATTTTACCATTAGTTTGATGTTATTTGTTGTTTTAGCCATGGATTCCTATCATAGAAACATGGGCTAAGTTCTAATTGCCTAAGGTGTGGAAGTTTTGGTGGTTAAGTGGTCTAATTATGGATTGATTGCATGATTAGCTTAGGAATTGGGTGTATATGTTTCTAGTGTTGTAATTTCCATGATTCAATTGATTAATTCACCCTATTAGCTAGCATTGTTAGTTTTGTCGACTTTAACGACCGTATTGGATTGCATGATTAAGAGTGTGTGTATGAGCTTGAATTAATCGATTAGAATTAACATAGTAATTAGCTACACCGACCGGGGGTTGATTGCTTAGATCGACGACACTAGACACTAGTCGATTAGAGGTTGTCTAGTAGATTAGTGAGAGGGCGTCTCATAAACATTAGTAACCGTATTGAACGTGTTTATGAGACACTATCCTAAGAGCTTATGGTATTGATTATACTATATAATTGCTAATTGATGCACGTGTTCACCTAAGCCTCACAAGGGATTGGTCGACACACACGAGTGATAGCCTTTAGCTTTACCCAATACCTTAGGTTTAATTTTTGTAATTTAGTCCATTAATTCACCACACAACCTACAAAATGGATACACCCGAGGCAATACTCTCTCACTTTGCACTTTCGAAAGGAAGTTAGATATCTTGTTATTTCGTTTGTCCATTTCTTCTTGTCTTAGTTCATCTAGTTTCGTAATTGTGTTTTAAATTCCCAAAAATCCAAACAAACATGTGTAGTTACTACAATAGCATGAATACTTGTAACTTTAGGGATTCACTTGCATTCAATTAAATCCTTGGAACGAACAAACTACTTGGTCGTACTTGCGTACTACAATCGAACCCATACGCTTGTGGGGATCGTATTGTTAAGTGCTTAAAAAAGTGTTGAAAAACGAGACAAGTCACTCGACGAGCCTCATTGCAGAAAAAATGCGTTTGATGCAGGGGAAGATGGCTTGGGAAAAAATGCTCATTCGCTTAAAATGGGGTGTGATTGTTTGGGGTATATAAAATACTTCGAGGATGTTGAAACAATTGAGAATGTTTGTGATTGTTTCACAAATTTCAATGGAGAAGTTGAAACAATTGAAAATTGTGTATGTTTGCATGAAGAGGATGATGGAATGTTATGGAAGCATAAGGATTGGAGAAGTGGCCTTGCTAAAGTTCGAAGATCAAGGCGCCTTACCGCTTCTTTCATTTGCATGGTGGGTAATTACGACTACGGGTTTTATTGGCACTTTTACCAGAACGGTAAAATCGAAGCCGAAGTTAAACTTACCGGGATTCTGAGCTTAGGCGCTCTGAAACCCGGTGAGTTTAGAACATACGGGACAACAATCGTGTCGGAATTATACGCGCCCATTCATCAACATTTTTTTGTTGCTCGTCTCGACATGTCTGTCGATTGTAAGCCCGGGGAAATGCAAAACCAAGTAGTTGAAGTGAATGTACGAGCAGAGGAGGCTGGAAATGGCAATGTTCACAATAGTGCATTTTATGCTGAGGAAACTGTACTTGAATCCGAGCTAGAAGCTACACGTGATTGTGCTCCATTATTTTCCCGTCATTGGATTATAAGGAACACGAGAAAAACTAATCGGGCTGGACAACCGACGGGGTATAAACTAGTATCGGGGTCCAACTGTATGCCGTTGGCGGGGCCGGAGGCTATGTTTATGAGGAGAGCTTCATTTTTGAAGCACAATCTTTGGGTTACGCAATTTGCACCCGGGGAGGATTTTCCAGGTGGAGAGTTTCCGAATCAAAATCCACGTGTCGGGGAAGGGGTGGCATCATGGGTGAAGCAAAATCGGAGTTTGGAAGAAAATGATATTGTTGTTTGGTACGTTTTCGGGATGACGCACGTTCCTCGACTGGAAGATTGGCCGTGATGCCCGTGGAGCACATAGGGTTTATGCTTAAGCCTCGTGGATTCTTCGATTGCTCACCTCAGTGGATTGCCTCGAATGAAATCATATGTTCTATATTTGATGTTCCATTTTGTGGATGAATAATGACAAGCGATGAATGAAAAAAAAAAAAACACTACACCAAAATTAGAACCGATGAATCATTGTCAACCCAATGCTTGCAAAAGTTAATTTACTATTAATGGTACGTGTAGCAAGTCAAAAGTAATAAATAAATGCACTCGAGTCTAGAATAATTCTAGCCTTTTTAAATTTAAAATAAATGTACTCTTTTATTTAAGTCTAAGTTCAAGAGACTTTTAATTAATTTAAATTAATGCATGCATGTATTACATATTAATTAATTCCATACACTATATTCGTGAATCGTGGGTATATTCAAGTTCATGCAATTAATATTTTGAAAAACTGCACTAGCTTATAAATAGTGTACTCTACAACCATGGCTTTCTTTTGATAATTTTTTTACTTATTATGGAATTTATATAGTACTATATATAATTTTCGTTTATGTATTTATTTATATATACATTTATATATCTTAATTAATTTCTAATATATATTCATTAAATTAAAAAAAATTATACACACACTAATACTACATGTTTATTAATTCTATAATAAAATTCGAGATTCTATAATTAATTAATTATATATAAACATTTGTATTTTATTTATAATTTGAGATGGGCCATGTTAGGCCCAAAAAGAAAAGATATTAGCCCAAACAGAGCCTATTTGGGAATTAGGGCATCTTCTACATAAATACGCCATCAATCTATCATTCAGGTATTCGCAGAGCCATTTCAACTTTCTGTTTGTTCATGAATCTGCGAATGGAATTAAATTCGCGGTAGTTATTTGTTTTCCATTTTGTGTTTCAATTCTCTTTTGTTTTTTCGAAATCTTAGAATGATGAAAACCTCAATATTTGTGCATACGCAGCACCTACGGTGCGATGAGCGCCACATTCCACACGAGATTTCTGACTCTGTTTAATAAGCATTTTAAACTATAATCTCTGCTCTATTTTCATATAATTTTCTTGTTCGTGGTTGTTCTCTCAATTAATCATAAATGTGAGAATGGATAGGAAAATTTGATATGGAATATCGAACGAGTATTCTGTTCGGGGTGATGTTAGGTTTTGGATATAAATTTGCGTTTTCTGTTTTGTGATTTGAATAAAATCAATGTTTTTTTTTTTTTTGTGGTATCATGCTTTGAGTAGCTATGATTTCCAGAAAAAACGGATGGATTTCGTTTGATTTCAGTTTTTATATTGGAAAGTCTGATTTATTTCCTAACCACTTCCATTTATATATGTAATTCAATATTTGATAAACATTATTCCTCTTTCGTTCCTTTTTTGTACCTAAAATTGGTAAATTTGTGAAATTTATTTTCTTGATTTGTCAATTGATTTGGAAGTCGTGCATTTGAGATTGATTTATTAAAAATGAAATTTAAAAAAGTGAATACAACCAAGCCAACCATTTGTATGGCAGGATTGTGGGATTGAATTTCATAACCACAATTCTTTAAACGGGAATAGTGGGATTGAATTTCAAACCACAATTCTTTAAACGGGACTTTGTTGTAAGTGGATGGTGGGGAAGGATTGAATTTTATAACCAACATATCCCTTTAGAACCAAATGAAGGATTGAATTTTATAACCAAAAATTCAGTTTTTAGAATAACTAAAATAACCCTTTAGAACCAAATGAAGAATTGAATTTCATAACCACAGTTTTTAGAAGGAAGCAAACCTTTTCCCTTGCACGGAAAATCTCTCTATGCAGTGTGTATTTGGAATTTGTTGTAAATGGATTGTGTGATTGAACCAAATAAAAGGCTGAATTTCATAACAAAAAATTAAGTTTTTAGATTCAAACTTTTGTTGTAAATGGATGGTGGGATTGATCCGAATAAAGGATTGAATTTCATAACAAAAAATTCAGTTTTTAGAGGGAAGCAAAACCTTTTCCATTGTATGTACAAAGTTAGGGTCATTATATATAGTGTGCTAGTGGACCAACACTTTGTTGTAGGTGGCTGAAAGGATTGGCAAGTGGACCAACACTTAAAAAAAAAGATGGATTGAAATTTATAATCAAAATCACCCTTTAGAACCAAATAAAGGATTGAATTTACATAACCAAAAACTTATGTCTTTGGAACCGAATAAAGGATTGACTTTCATAACCAAAACAATACTTACCTTGTTTCTCTCTTGAATTGACTTTCATAACCTAAAACATACTTAGCTTGTTTCTTTCTTGAATACTGTAAATATATTACTCCACTTTTAAATAAGTGTCACTTTGCCATTTTAATTATTTTTATAATAAGTGTCATTCTATGTTTTTTTCTTTAATTTTGACAATTTTACCCTTATAAAATAAGTTGCCTTCAATTTCAATTAATATACTAGCATAAATCATGAAAAAATCATAAATATTGTACATATGAATACAACATACATTCTTGACTACATTCTTTATTAAACAAAAATGTAATATTAAAATTATTTATCATTAATGAAGGGTAATATTGACCACAATTTAATATCTTAATTTGTTGAAAAATGTTAAAGTGACACTTATTCAAAAATGGAGGGAGTAGTATATAAATAGAGTTTAATTAAGATTAGAGACAATCCTATAGACACAACTAAAAAAAGAGACAAAAAGATATAACATTAGGAATAAGGTCAAATTCATAACTAAATGACCAATTATGCCCTTACTATTTCATCACACCAATATATTAAATTAAAATAATAATTAAAATTAAAGCTAATCGGTATTTTTTAATTTCAAATCAATGTAAAATAAAATTATATCTTAAATTTAAAGCATTTCATGGTCAACATTGAAACACTCCCTTTTGCTGCAAATCCAATCTGCAGATCACAGCTTCTATAATCAGTAAATCGATCTCCAAATCCCAATTGCGCATAATCAATAAATTGATCTCCAAATCCTAAATTTCGCTATCTTCGATAACAGAATCATTCCAATTTGGGAGGTATGAATTCTGTTCGATCTTCAAATCCCATCTTCGATATTCGATCATCACCGAACCACCTCCATTTTTGCTGCAAATCCCATCTGCAAATCAAACCTCCATTTTTGCTGCAAATCCCATATGCAAATCAAATCTTCAATAATCAATAAATCGATCTGCAAATCTCAATTGCGCTATCTTCGATACCAGAATCATTCCATTTTGGAGGTATGAATTCTGTTTTGATGCAATGATTCCATATTCAATTTCCAACTGTGATAATCAATAATTCGATCTTCAAATCCCATCTTCGACATTCGATCATCACCGAAATACCCAAAATAGAGTGAATTTTGAGTTTCTAAATCTCATCCGAGAACCATTACATTATCTAGGTAGGCAATTTTATTCCTGGTTGTTTTAATTCAATAATCAATAATTCGATTGGTTCATTGTTATTTCAATTTATACCCTGTCCGATTCGATATTCGAGTTTTTCTAATTCTACCCTGTTTTATTTTGTGCGATTTAAGGCTCTATTGAACGTGTTAATTGGAGAAGTTATTTTACAGTATCAGAGATGGAATACGCTGTGATATTAAAGTTCGAATTCGAGGAGAAAACCAAGTTTCTAGATATTAAAGCTATTTTAGCATATATTCAACTAATATTCACACATGTGCATCAATCTTTAGCATATATTTTTCAATATGCAGTATCTAGATATGTACTCGTAGTTTTCTTATGATAGGGCCAGATATACTTAACTTAAGCCATAATGTAATGTTTTTTATGCTATCCAATGATATCACGGAAATATCATAATAATGAATATCTTTTGGAAAGTTACAATCCACAATTTTAAAGTCAATCATCATTAATACAATATTATTAATTTAAAATAGGAATATACCCACTACTCCCCACAATTATCTCACGTAATCCAAACAAACAATATATTTTTGACATTTTCAAACATACTTATATTCAAATGTAATTTTTTTCTATAAATAATATTATAATTACAATTTCTAAAATGAATAGTTTATTGATATCCACGTAATAATAATATGATTATCGTAGTAGTCATAGATATATATAAAAAAAATGGTCTAATTTTTCTTCCATAATGCACATATCACAATGTGCATATTTGTTTGGCATATACTTTCGCATATATTCACTTTCGATACTCCCCACGTTACTTACTTAATTACATCATATGTATTTCTTTTTTGTTTGTTTTGTTTTTGTGTATGTAATAGTTTACCATCCAAATTGTATAATATTGTCTATTCTGGTTCATAATCCGTTTTTTTAGTTCCCCTAAAGATAACATTAATAACATTAATGCATTTTAATTTAATGGAGAAGTTACAATTATAATTAATATGACAATCTTTAATATTTATTCTATATAATTATAAATTATTATATGTAATTATTGAACGAATTATTGTATATTTTTTTTATAGAGCATTGAATATATTTATTTTTTAATAATAATTTTTAAAGATGTACAGAGTTGAAAAGGTCTTAAATAATCTTTGTATATAATTAAAAGTAATTTAATATGACAATCCAGCTTGATTTAGGAAACTTTGATTTTCGAACACATTTATGCCCTGGATTTCCGACAATTTAATATTCAAATCATGTTTTGAATTTCCTATTTTATCTTAATTGAATATTCAAATTTTGACTTTATTTTAAACGGAGGATAAAACTGTACTTTTATAAATCATATTGTCCTTCTTCCTAACTTTAAAATTTATTGTCTTTATTTCTAGTTTCTATAGGTGAAATGTCCTCTATACTAATTACCCCATATAAATACCTATTTATCATAAAATTGACAAAATCTTCACACAAATATGTTGTTTGAAAATTAATTCGGACCCCATAAGATAATATGAAATGACCATTTATAATAAACAAATAATAAATATTCAAATTTTAGTAACTCTTTCAACAGTGACATAATTTTCTACATACTTCAAATATGACGACAATGCACAATATTTTAAATTGAAGTAATGTCATAAAGTCACTTAATTTTGATTTGAGAAACAATAAGGCCAACTTGTTTAAAATTGATATACTATTATTTAAAAATATTTAGATTTTAATATTTCGGCCAAAACTTTCTAAATACTTTGATGGTTCTTTTTTTCTTTTGGAATTGTATATGGCAAATTGCTAAGAGTAGAAAATCACTAGTCGGATGATTTTGAACAAAACAATTAATATGAAATCAGACACAGTTAATACACAAAATTCATTAATTTGTATTAGACAAAAACAATCACCATATTAATCTCTATAAATTAAAAAAAAAAAAAGTTAAAATGTTAATGCATGTGAGAATTTGAGTGAAAATTAAAATAATCAATAAAAAGATGTTGGGCGATACGCTTCTCTACCGTTCCAACCTTACCAAACAATCTCAATATATTGATAATGTTTGGTCCCAAGTTGAGTTAAGATTGAGTAAGCTAAGAAAGTCTAGAGGGGAGGGGTGAATAGACTTTCAAAAATCTTTCAAAATATCAGAGTTTATAATGCGGAATAGTGTTCTGAATAGTACTGTTCTTACTGAATCAGATTAGTACTTCCAGTTTTAATTTCCCCCTTTTTGATGAAGCCAAAACTACTTAAATGTTACTGAATCAATTAGAACATTGTTTCAAGGATTCATATCCCAACAATTTCCCCCTTTTTGATGAAGCCAAAACTACTTAAATGTTAATAAATCAGTAGTTAAGTATGTAGTCAATCATAACAGTTCATCATTTCAAAATTCCAGATTCATATTCATAATTAGATCAGATAATGCACATATTACACATACTAACAGAATATTAAAATATAGAAATAAAGATTAAGGTTAGAAATGTTATCTTGTGAGCTTGTCCTTCATCTTCATTCTTTATCTTCAGATTCTGAATGCAACATAAAGCCTTGCTTTGATATCCATCATATGTTGATGATCAGTTATTCCTTCTTCATTGATAATCTCAGCAATTATGTTACCAATCTCTTTGTAATCTGGTTCTCCATTCTCTAGTCTTGGAGGTTCCCAATTTGGTTCTTCAGGACATAAGATCTTTGTTCCAGCACGAGCAGCAACTTGTGTTATATCTTCCCAAAAATCTTTATCTATGTTCAGCATGAACTCTTCAAAGTCAGCAAATTCAGCTTCTTTGCTTGAATGATCACCAAACTTTCTCACAATAAAGTTTGCAATCTGTCACTTCTTCTTCAGATTTTTCCAATATTCCATATTTTCAGTTAGAACAATAAAATCAACAAAGTTCTCATCTTGAAAATTTTTGTCAAACTCTCTTCCTTCAGCTTTTCTCTGAGCATTCATTTTCCTTCTCAAAGCTGTAACTCTATTATCAAACCTTGTTTTCAAAAACTTAACATCCTTATCTTTCTTCTTTTTCAATTCTGCTTCTTCAGCTTTCTTTTTCTTCAACACTTCAAGTTTTTCTTGTTCTTCACTTGAAACACCAATTTTCAACTTACTTCTGGATCTGGTAACTCTACCAGTTTCCTCTTCTTCTTCTTCATCAGACAAGATCAGTTTTCTCTTCTTCTGAACAGAACTTTCAGCAACATCAGATTTCTTCTTCTCAACAATTTCTTCAGCTTGTTGTTTCTGTTGCTTTCTGAGTTTGATTTTCTCATTCAGACTTGCAATTTCTTCTTTCAACTCATCTTGACTCACAACTAGTTGAGCTTGTTGTGACTGAGTTTGCTCCATTATTCTTCTTATCCTGTCTTCCCCCTTTTTGGCTTCATCATGCCACTCTTCCAAGGGAGTCAAGTGTTGCTTCATCTTTGCATCCAACACCTGAGATAGACTCTTCTCTTGAAGTCTATGGAGATCATAAATTTTAGACATTGTATGCTCCATAGTTTTTTCATAAGAACTTTCTGAAAGCATTTTATTCATTCGTTCAGTAGCTTCTTGGAACATTCTCACAGCATCTTTCAACTTAGCTTGAAGCTCTGCATTCTGCTTTTTCAACAATTCAAAGCTAGCATTTTCAGATTCCTTCTCAATATGAACTGTTCTGACCTGTTCCTGCACATCTTCAGGAATGATAGGATCAGCAGACTGAAATGGAATGCTTTCCATCTCTTCAACATCCAAAACTTGGTTTCCAACAACTTCTGTATCTTCAATCACAACAGTGTTCTCAAACACCTCTGTTGTATTGTCAACAGCTTCATCAACTTCCATAAAAACCTCTTCAACAACATTCTCAGCTTCATCAGCAACCTTCTCTTCACTTACCATAATAACATCATCATTTTCATCAGCAGTAGTAGTAGCAACATTTTCCACAGAATATTTAAATCCTGTCAACCTTTCAACCAGTTGTACCACTGACTCTGGGGTTACTAGCTCAAGAAATGAGTTAACACCAGCTGCATGCATTTGCTCTGCTTCCCAATCATCAAAGATTGAAGCACCACCCATACCTTCCATAACAGCTAAATTCTCTTTGAGAGTACTCCTCTTAAGATACACCCATGTGCCTATCCTAAGGAGTTTCTCAAACTCAACTGAACTTTCATCCAATCCAGGAAATTGCTTCAACAAAGCCAATCTCAGATCTATCCTGATTCTATCTTCCTTATCACAAATAGGATACTCCATTAAACCAGCAGGTTTATGGGTTATATATTCAGGTTCAGGGGATGATGAAATGTCAATTGGTACAGTAGAAGGCTCAAATTCATGTTCAGTAGAGTGATCATGAACTTGTATTGGGGAATGATGTGGTGAAGGTTGGTGTTGAGGACTTGAAATAGGAGTAGGATTAAAAGTAGTGTTCTGAGGGGATGAATGGGGAGTGTTCTGAGACATTGGGAAGTAGTGAGCTGATTCTCCAGAACATGAAGGTTGAGGGTTAATGGGATCAGCTGGGCTTGGATCAGAATTTGAAGGGGTATGAGAGACATCAACAAGCTTCCTCCCAGCACTTCTCCTCTTGGTTCTTTTATGTAAAGCAACAGGACTTGAATTACTAACCTCTTGCTCTTCAGAGCTTGCTTGCACCACAGTCTCAATAAACCGGACTGTTGGCTCTGAAGCGGCTGTAGCAGACCTCCCTCTCCTTGGTCTAGTACTGCTCGGATCATGCCTCGCTTTCGATCTTATTTCTGGTTGATTATCATCAGATCGATACATTGAAGCTCCAGACTCTTGTGCTTCAAGTTCTTGAGATTGCTCCAAAGGATGTTCTTGTTCAAATCGAACAGACTCCTTCTTCATCAAGAATTTTCCATGATGGAATTTCTTGGGATTACTCCAGTATGCCTTCTTGACAACCAACTGAGGCAACAAGATACTCAGTTTGTTTCCGAACCCTAATTTCGATTTAATCGAAAATTCCAATGTATCCTCATCGAACAAGACTTCGTCTTTCTCATTTAACAGTCTTTCTAAGAAAAATCATTGCCAATCACCTTGTACTCTGTCAATGATTGCTGCCATAATTCGGATTTTTGAACTTGAAAGAGCATCCTGACTGTGATGTTGCCCTAACAAACATTTTCCAGCTATGTCCATTAGAAACTGCAGACCAGTAGGAAGAACATCTTTCTTAAGATGGCTTAGAGACTCAGGTTCTTCACCAGACCATCTGCCTACACATTCTTTCTCTTCCCCTGCTTTGTAGGTCAAAATATCTACAGGGCCTTGAGGTAAATCCAACATAACTTCCAGGATTTCCCTTGTAATCGCTACCTTGTGCCCTGAAAGCATGGAGTGAACACCATTGCTATCGCCTTTAAGCTGTAAATAAAATTCCATCGCCTCTGGTTCAAACACATTCATCGGAGAAGATTCAAGAAAGTTCATCAGCCCGCACTCTTCGCACATCGTCAGAATAGCTTGATTTTCAGCACTGTGTCGTCCATTGAAGTAAACAACATTTTCTACAAAAATGCCTTTTTCTCGAACCCAGAAATCAGAATCAAAGGTTCCTGCAACTTCGTTAGATTCACTTATAATGTTGATAATCGCCATTGTAGGATTTTGTAGAAGATAGATTATTGAGATTTTGCAGTAATTTTTTGAGTTATGAATTTTCCAGAAATGTACTCGTAAGGAAGATGAAGATGAAAAGTGATCGTGTTTATCAAACTCAAAACCAATCTAGGGCTAGGATTGAATTTGATTATCATAAGGAATGGTCGAGATTAAGTCTCGAAATTTGTGTTTAACCAAAACTGTTCATATTCTAGTACCATTCTTAATTTTGGAGCCAATTTGTGTTTGATAAATACACCACAGTTTTTAGGTTAGAAATAGAGGAGTGTACTCATCTTCTCTATTAGTAATCTAAACTTTGAGCAGTTTTTGACTTAGAGTATTCTAATCCAAAAGACTGTTCTGATGCAAATCAGCACAGTAGTTTCCAAAACTATTTCACTTCATTCTCTTTACTTGTATATAAAGAAAATTTAACTTATCTGGATCAGCTGAGTACTGTAATCAGCTGAGTAAACTTTTTCAGAAATCAGATCAGTAGATGAATCAGCACAGTAGTTTTCAGATCAGTAGATGGGTCAGCACAGTAGTTTTCAGATCAGTACCCAATTTTCCTGATTTCACCTTTTTGATATCAGCACAGTAATCCTCAGATCAGTACTGTGTTAGATTAGTAGAATTATGTAAATAGATTAGTAGTAATCAAATCTTTCTGTAGACAGTTTAGTCAGTAATCAGATTAGTTCTGTAGAATAATTGAATTGTAATCAGATCAGTACTGTAGACAAAGAAACTTTGTAATCAGAACAGTTCTGTAGACAAGTCAATTTATTAATCAGAATATATATGTAGACTGATATAGCCTGTAATCAGATCAGTTCCCCCTTCAGTGGAGAATTCCTCTTCTGTGCCTGTTTCACCTTGGTAGAAGTGTTAGTTCATTATATATAAGTGTAAAACAGTACAGATTAGTAAACAATATGTTTAATTTAATGATCATATCAAGGTTTATGCTAAAGTGACTTAGTGTTCTGAGTCAACAAAAGGATCTTTAAGAAATCACAGATTCCCCCTTAATGTGTGTTCTCAGTGTCCCTCAGCTTTACCAGCTTCCTCATCGGGATTAAGGTCACTTTAGTAACCTTGTTACCTGTTTTAAATGTAGTGGTCTGACATGGGGTTGTCTCTTCTAAGTTTTAGGCATTTGATGTACTGCTCTTAGTTTCTGCTTTATCTTCCTCTTGGTATAAGATCAGTACCTGAAATGTTAGTACAGTTCTATATACATATAGAATCCATATCTATCAACCCTAAACTAATGCATAACTCTCTGAATCTCACTTCAGCCAATGGTTTTGTAAAAATGTCAGCTCTTTGAATATCAGTATGAATCTTTTCCATCCTAATATTTTTCTTTTCCACATGATCCCTAATAAAGTGATGTCTAATGTCAACATGCTTGCATCTAGTATGTAGAACGGGATTTTGTGTGATGGCAATGGCACTATTACTGTCACAATATATAGGTACATTAGATTCTACAATATTGTAGTCTCTGAGTTGTTGTATTAACCAAAGAAGTTGACTACAACAACTTCTTGCAGCCATATATTCTGCTTCAGTAGTAGAAGTTGCCACACTTGTTTGTTTCTTTGAAAACCATGAAATGAGCTTAGTTCCTAAGAATTGACATGAACCTGAAGTAGATTTTCTATCTATTTTGCAACCTCCAAAGTCCGAGTCTGAATAACCACTTAAGGATATATCATCATCTGCAGGATACCATAATCCTCGATTAATGGTCCCCTTTAGATATTTCAATATTCTTTTGGCAGCTTCCAGATGACTTTCTTTGGGGTTTGCTTGAAATCTTGCACATACTCCAACAGAAAAAGCAATATCAGGTCTGCTGGCAGTTAGATAGAGTAGAGAGCCAATTAAAGCACGATAGTGAGGTTGGTCAGAAGACTTACCTCCTTCATCAGGATCCATTCTGTATGTAGGTTGCATGGGCACACCAACTGTCTTACAGGTTTTAATACCAAATTTTTCTAGCAAATTCTTAGTGTATTTTGCTTGATTTATAAAGATACCTTCTGTAGATTGTTTTACTTGAAGACCAAGAAAATATGTCATTTCTCCCATCATAGACATTTCAAATTTACTTTTCATGAGTGTAGAAAAGCTTTCACTCAAGATTTTGTTGGGTGATCCAAAAATAATATCATCCACATAAATTTGAACAAGTAATATATCATTACCTTCTTGTCTTCGAAACAAAGTTCTATCAACTTTGCCTTTTGTAAAACCATTTTCAAGTAAGAATAGAGAAAGTGTATCATACCAGGCTCTTGGGGCTTGTTTCAATCCATAGAGTGCTTTCTTTAACCTGTATACTTGGTGACTATTCACTTCAAAACCAGGTGGTTGTTCCACATAAACTTCTTCAGCAAGTATACCATTCAAAAATGCACTTTTCACATCCATTTGATACACAGTGAATTTCATATGTGCAACATAAGCAAGGAACAATCTTATAGCTTCTAGTCTAGCTACAGGAGCAAAAGTTTCATCATAATCAATACCCTCAGCTTGAGAGTAGCCCTGAGCAACTAATCTAGCCTTATTTCTAACTACAAGATCATTTTCATCCTTTTTGTTCTTGAAAATCCACTTAGTGCCTACAACATTATGATCACTAGGTCTATCAACAAGTTCCCAAACTTCATTTCTAGTGAACTGATTAAGTTCTTCTTGCATGGCTATAATCCAGTTACTATCACTTAAAGCTTCAATCACAGTTTTAGGCTCAATAGATGATAGAAAACAACACCAGCAAAATAGCGACTTACTAGGTTCTTCCTGGGAATCAAACAGTTGTTTTCTAGTTTTAACACCTTTACTAGAATCACCTAGAATCAGATCAGTAGAATGAGCAGACTTCCATGTCCTTCTATTCTTAACAGAAATGCTATCATCATTTATATTATGCAAAACATCATGCAGATCAGTATCATTTATATCAGCAGATTTTTTCATAGGCGAGCAGTCATTCAATTCTGGTATATCAGAAGTTTTAGATGACTCACCTTTGTCTTTTACCTTTTCTTTATCAGAATCTTGATCTAGGACTTTCAGGAAAGGATTATATGCTTGTACAGATTCATATATTTCTGCATCATCATCATCATTGTTGGTTTGGAGTTGTGGTTTGTCAATTTTCTTACTGAGCTGATGATCAACAGAGTCCTGCACATTCTCATCAAATACTACATGGGGTGTTTCTTCCACACATAGGGTAGAGTAATTAAACACTCTAAATGCTTTGCTTACTGAAGAGTATCCTAAGAATATCCCTTCATCAACTTTTGCATCAAAGGCATTTAGCTTACTTTTGCCATTGTTATGAATGAAACACTTACATCCAAAGATATGAAAATAAGAAACTCTAGGTTTTCTGCCTTTCCATGCCTCATAAGGTGTTTTACCATGCACCTTATTAAGAGCACTTCGATTTTGGGAGTGGCAAGCTGTGTTAATGGCTTCGGCCCAAAACTTCTGAGGTGTGTTAAATTCTGCAATCATGGCTCTGCATGCTTCTTTTAGTGTTCTGTTTCTCCTTTCTGCAACACCATTTTGTTGAGGGGTTCTGGCTGCACTTGTCAAATGTTGTATGCCAGACTTAGAACAGTAGTCAGAGATGTAACAGTTAATAAACTCAGTCCCCTTGTCACTTCTTATCTTGACAATGGGTTGACCCTTTTCAACCTGCAACCTCTTTAATAGATCTGGAAGTAGTGTTTGTGTATCACTCTTTTTGTGTAGAAAGACTACCCAAGTAAACTTAGAATAATCATCTACTATAACCAGAGTATACCTTCTTCCATTCAGTGTAGGAGGTTTGATAGGACCATGAAGATCCATATGCAAGAGTTCTAAAACTCTGCTTGTTGAAAGAGTTGGAATGGACTTAAATGAAACCTTTACATGTTTACCTTTTTTACAGGACTCACACATTTGTGATTTGGAATAGATTTCATTGGGAATGCCCTCAACAAGATGTTCTCTAGCAATCTTGTTGATTATCTTAAAGTTCAGATGGCAGAGGCGTTTATGCCATAGCCAACTGTTTTCTTTAGGACTCTTAGTAATAAGACAAGCATTCTTAGGATAACTGTTGGTCCCAAGTTGAGTTTATAATATTGAGTAAGCTAGTAAAAGTCTAGAGGGGAGGGGTGAATAGACTTTTAAAATTCTTTCAATATATCAGAATACGTAATGCGGAATTTATCAAAGTAACAATGAGCCCAATTAAATTTATACTCAACTTATATTCGCAATTCGAACTTCTTGATGAACACTCTACTAGTCTTGTTTAGATAGGCAATTAAACAATTAATCAATTAAACAAACAGTAAAGTAAATCAACACACAACAATTTTATAGTGGTTCGACAACTTGTCTACATCCACTCTCACAACTCCAGTCGTGAAATTTATTAACTCTTCCAATCGAGTGTTCTTGTGGTTTTGAGTCCCAAGATATAAGACTTAGATCTTCTCAACAACACTACCAAGTGCTTCTACGATCTTACTAGCGATTTACAAGTATCTAGCAACTTGAAACAGTAAAACAAAAATAAAACTTCTCTTTGTTCAGTAGTAGCCTTCTTCGATCTTCACTTGACTTGTGTAGCTTCACTTTCTGAACTTCAATCTCTGAGAGTATTTCCTTCTTTGAATCTCTAATAATGCTTTTGTATGCAGTAGTATCAGTAGTCTCTAATAATCAATACCATGAGGTATTTATAGACTTTCAATTCCAAGAACTTTCAGTTGTGTAACAACCTTTTCTTGAAAACTAACTTGTAATTGATTCTTCTTATCCTTTCACGCGTTTCTTCAGTTAATTAGTTATTCCTTAACTAACTCTTCAATCTTTATCTTCAACACGCTTTTGTAACTAACTTCAAGTTGACCTGTCTTGTTGAGTCGCGCACCTGTCTTGTCCTTAAGTAGTAGACTGCGTCTTCTACTTGTCTTGTGCAGTAGACTTCTTCAGATTACAACATAGAACTAATCTAGTCCTATCATCTAATCCTAACAAGACTATTACATTACATTAAGCTCTTGTTATAAAGCTTAGTCAACTTAGAAAACTATACAAAGAATCTATCTATTACATTCAAAATTATGAGCTCTATACAACAATTATTCATAGCTCAATAAAAATCTAAACAGTTAATATAAACACATATGAAGTAATAATACGATATCAATTATAAGTACTTGTCTTTTCATATGTTAAATCATGTGAACCCTACTGATCTGTTCAAGATGACTTCTTCCTAACTAGACTAGATCAGTCAACACACAGAAAATATTCAAGTCTTCTTTTGGCTTATCAAAACTTCATATTTTATCTTTCATCAACATTTATGACTTGTTCTAGGATTCATATCCCAACAATTTCCCCCTTTTTGATGAAGCCAAAACTACTTGAATCTTTTCATAATAGTAGACTAGTTAAGTAGTTATCTTGTATTAAACATCAAAATAGTACTTATCTTTTCATTCATTCAAAATATGATCAGTAGATATTACACATACTAAATCAAAATAAAACTAAGTAATCAGAGCAAATAATCTAATCTGAAAGAGTACCTCCTTCTGGGTTTGGAACACAGAATGCATCAAGGAGTCTCTTGTGAATAACTCTGACATGGTCTTCATCTTCAATCTTCTCTTTATCTAGCAGCTCCTCTTCGAATTTCTTGATCTGGTTAAGATCAACTCTTTTTCCTGAGCTGGTCATAGGTGTCTTCCATTTCGGAAAGATCGGTACTAGAATGTTGAAATTTGCGGCGGCTGATATCCTCATAACCAAATTCCAAAGCAATTTGTTTTGACCTTCCATGAATTTGTCAAACATGGCATACAACTCATCTTGATTTTCAGACTCACCATACTTCCGAATAATCCAGTGATCCAGTTCCCGTTGCCTCTTTACTTTGAGCCATTCTTGACGATGCTCTTTGTCAATGAAATAGTCAATGAACTGGTCTTCTACCTCTTCTTCATCAGCCTTCAGCTTCTGCAATCTTTCAATATGCTTTTCAATTTTCTTCTTGTTAGCATAATGACTTTCATCATGAGGATCAGAAATCTTCTGCTTCTTCTCAACTGCAGCAATTTCTTCAGTTTCTTCAAAAGCTATCTTCCTCTTAGACCGTCTGGTCTGAATCTCAGCTTCTGGAGATGCAACATTCTTGCCCTTCTCCAATCTTTTGAGCTCATCAGCTTCTGCTTGCTCCAGCTCTGCAGTTTTAACAAGCCTCCTTTTAGGCCTCCTTAGCTCTTGCATAGCAGTAGCAGCATCCTTCTCTTCTGGTTCAGCACTCACCTTAGACAAGCTAACTTTCTCCACTCTACTTGCCTCTTCCCCCTTTTTGGCTTCATCATGTGCCTTAAGAGTGAAAAGACTTGTAAAGCGAGTCATTTCTTCCTTTACTGCTTCCTTCATTGCATCAGCAGCTAGCTCTATCTGTCTTTGATGGGTCTGATCACGACTCAACTTGTCTAGACGATCAGCAGTAGACTCCAATTTCTTTGAATTAATGGCCAACTCGTCTTTGAAATGAGTAGATGTCTGACGTAGAAGAGTGTTTTGCTTTGTTAGCTCAGAGAGAACAGCTTGAGAACGCACCAACTGATCTTGTGCTTCTCGCCTTTGCTCATCAGCAATCTCAATTTTCACCCTGTAGAGTCTTTCCATTTTTCTCGACTCTTCAGCTAACGATCTAGCAAATGAGATAGATCTATTTTCAGAAGCATCCACTTGATTCTGGAGAAACCTTTCAACTTCAGCATACATCTCTGCGCGGAAAGTTGAGTCCATCTTGTTGACTTCTCCAACAATCAATTCCCTTGAGCTGTCTACAAGTGATTGATTCTGTTCTACTAACACATCCTTCACTTTCGAGTGCAAGAACTCTTCTATCGCAGAATGAACAACTTCTTTCAAGTCTGACTTCAGCTCGTCAAGATAGCCTATAGGGAATCCTTGAGTAGATGACTGAGCTTCAATAACCACATCTTCCTGAACTTTCTCTACAAGTTCCTCTTCATTAAACATAACTGCTTCCATGAATTCATCATCTTCTTTTCCAAATTCAAAAGAATCAACTTCTTCTGAACTGTCAGCCTCATCTTCAGAAGGTTCCGAGGTTTGAACAGCAATATCAACAAGTTCTGCCTTCTCTTCTTCCACTAGCTCAGTCTGAGTTCCAATATCAGACGAGAACTCTTCAACCAAAATTCCATCAGGAATATTCAATAGCCTCTTTACAAGATCAACTAAGGCTTTGCGAGGAAATAATTCAGAGTGGTCTTGAACACCACTATTTTCTTTCTGTTCCATCTCCCAATCCATAAAATTGGAGATTCCTCCCATGCCTTGAATAACCTCGAAAAGATCGTCGGTTGATGATTTCTTAAGTGCAAACCAGGTGCATATCCTGAGAAGTTTCTCAAACTGCTCTGACTCATAGTCAACCTCGAGAGTTGAGAGCTTCCTCTTCAAATTCTTGGTCACCCGGGCACGAATTCGCTTCTCCCTTAAACACATAGGATAATATACCAGGGAATTAAATCTAACATCAGACGGGGTCTGAGCAGGTGGGGTCCCTGTCTCAGTTGTTGCAGTGGCAACTGGAATCTTGTCTGAAGTAGATAGGTTAGAGGGTTCAACATTTTCTGTTGAGGTAGAGGGAATATGGACTGTGGTTTCTGGGGGCTCTAATGTATCTTGGTTTGGTGTGACAACTGTCGAAGTATCAGTTGTATCCTTTATGGGAGTGTTTTCAGGATGACTGGCCCTAAGCGGTAATGCTGCCAGTACTTGAGAGGTTGTGGGTACAGGTCGAGGCCTAGATCGATGTGACCTAGCCTTGGTTCGAATAGAAGGGAGAGAGAGAGAGGAATTGAAACAGATTGAGTAGAGGTACCAACCTGTGAACTCGACTTGTCTGGACGAGAAGGCGATTCAACTCTTACGAGAGTATACATTTCAGGAATTTGATCACTCAACTCCTTCTCTTGTTGCGACTCTTCATATGACTGAGTCTTCTCTGAGTCATCTGCACTGGAATCGACTTTCACAACTTCCTCTGATTCTTCCTCTTCAGACCCAGCTTGTGAAGAACTGGATGAGTTAGCATACGGCAACACATCTGAATCATCATACTGAACTCGTCTTGGGGCAGCCGGCCTTGCAGCAGCCTGCTTCTTCATCGCCTCTATCTTCAGATAAAACTTAAGAGGATGAAAGGGCTTTCCCTTGCTCCAATCAGTCTTGTTTGGTATCAGTTGAGGGAGCAAAATACTCAGCTTGTTACCATACCCAACCACATGTGATACCACCCAATTGCGAGTATCAATGTCCACTCTAACACTTCTTTCGAAGTACATCATCCGATCGGCTATCAGTTTAAACCAATTACCCTCAGTAATTCCATCAAATATCGCTGCCATTACCCGAGTCTTGGACTGGGTAACTGAATCATGAGACCCGGTGGCACATAGAAGAATCTTGCTTGCTATGTCCAGTAGAGTGCGATATTTTTCCAATAGTTCGGACTTTTTGACGGCAGGAGCCTTGCCATCTGGTTTAAGCCTCATCTTCTTACCACAGAAGATGCTCAAATACCTCATCTCCTGACCTTCAGCATATTTTTCCACATCAATCGTTCCGATGGGCAGCTTCAATCTTTCAAATAGAATTTCTCGAGTGATTTCCACTCGACTTCCACCAATAAATGATTCGATTACATCTCCTCGTCTGTTGGCGTTGGCATAGAATTCTAGAACTTCTTCCTCCAAAACGACTTGAGGAAACGCCTCCAAGTAGGGTTTTAGACCGCATCTAGTGCATTTGGTCAAGATTTCTACATTACCCTCTTTGTGATTTCCTTTGAAGAACACAGACGGTTCAACATGCACTTTGTTGTCGTTGATGTATCTGCCTAGATCGAATGGTGCCTGAATGTTGGTGCTCACATCGAAAATAGATCGAATTGACATGGTGATAAGTTTGTTATGAACAATAGAATTGAATAAGCAAGAAATCAAATGCTTGAGATTAGTAGAGATATGAAAACGTGGGGGAAGATGTGTGCAAGAGTTGGGTTTTGTTTAAAACTGAATTTCTGATCCAATGGCCAAGATTGAAGGATTAGATCCAACGGTCGGGACTTTTGGTATTCAGTTATGGAACCGAGAAGATAATGTGATTTGATATTGTAAAAGTTGAAATCCGCCTCTCCTATTGGTAGAATTGAGGAGTGTACTCATCTGACCTAGCATAGTAGAATTTTGGCGCGAACTGAGTGTATACACCTCATTAAATGGGAGTGTATAAATCCAATTCTAGAATATTCAAATTTTAGTGATATCAAATTACTTTAACACCCTTAATTTGTTTCGAATAAACACTTAACGAATTTTAATCACAAGACCACTTAGCTTGTCTGTTCGAGTCCATCCAGAACAGATGAGTAGGCCTAAGCTTCACAAGTCGAGTAAGCTTAAGTGCATAAGACGAGTAGTCTTATGAACACCAGTCGAGTTCCCTCTTCGACTGTGCTTGTCTATTCTGAACGTCGAACAACTTTATGTACCTGTCTTATTATTTGTAACGTGTAATCGTAGGTACAGATAGAGTAAAATAAATAAGATGAATATCAATGTAAAGCAATGTTCAAGGTTCAAACAAGATGACTGTTAACAAACTTAAGAGTCAATCATAAGGATCTTTAAGAAATCAAAGATTCCCCCTTTGATGTTTATTCCCTTAGTATCACCCTCAGCTTTACCAGCTTCCTCATCGGGTTGTTTGGTCAACTTGTCTGACCTTGTATACCTGTCTTTTGAGTGAGTAG
Organism: Galeopsis tetrahit; assembly: GCA_963675135.1. NCBI lineage: Eukaryota > Viridiplantae > Streptophyta > Magnoliopsida > Lamiales > Lamiaceae > Galeopsis > Galeopsis tetrahit. The sequence goes on along the minus strand of OY776125.1, from coordinate 18,286,753 downwards.
ATGAGTGCTCTGCGCTTTTGTGGTAACTTTTCTGTTTCTCCTTTCTTATTAGTAATGTACCTGTCTAGTTAGTACATTGCTACATACTAGTAGGATCAAGATCAATTAGTCCTAGACTAATGCATAATTCACGAAAACGAACTTCAGCCAATGGTTTTGTGAAAATATCAGCCCTTTGAAAATTAGTGTGAATCTTTTCCATGCGAATATCCTTCTTTTCTACATGATCACGTATGAAATGGTGTTTCACATCGACGTGCTTACAACGTGTGTGCAGAACAGGATTTTGTGTAATGGCAATTGCACTATTACTATCACAGAATATGGGAACATTTGATTCACAGATATTATAATCTCTAAGCTGTTGAGTAAGCCACAATAATTGACTACAACAACTACCAGCAGCCATGTACTCGGCTTCAGTAGTAGAGGTAGCAACACTTGTCTGCTTTTTCGAAAACCATGAAATGAGTTTTGTGCCTAAGAATTGACAAGAACCAGATGTAGATTTCCTATCTATTCTACAACCACCAAAATCAGAATCAGAGTAGCCACTTAGAGATAGATCATCATTTGAGGGATACCATATACCACGATTGATGGTTCCTTTCAAATATTTCAATATCCTTTTAGTGGTTTCCATATGACTCTCTTTTGGATTAGCTTGAAAACGAGCACATACACCAACAGAGAATGCAATATCAGGTCTACTAGCAGTCAAGTATAGTAATGAACCAATAAGACCACGATAATGTGTTTGATCGGCACACTTACCTTGTTCGTCTGGATCTATCTTGTAAGTAGGTAGCATAGGTACGCCAGTAGACTTGCATGTCTTAATACCATACTTGTCTAGTAGATTTCTAGTATACTTTGCTTGATTTATGAAAATCCCTTCTGGGGTCTGTTTTACTTGAAGACCAAGAAAGTAATTCATTTCACCCATCATAGACATCTCAAATTTACTTTGCATGAGTGTTGAAAAACTTTCACTCAGCTTTTTGTTAGGTGACCCAAAAATGATGTCATCTACGTAAATTTGGACGAGTAAGATGTCCTTCCCTTCTTGTCTTCTGAACAGGGTTCTATCGACCTTGCCCTTAGTAAAACCATTTTCTAATAGAAAGAGAGAGAGAGTGTATCATACCATGCTCTTGGAGCTTGTTTTAGTCCATATAAAGCCTTTTTTAATCTGTAGACTTGATCACCTTTGACTTCGAAACCTGGAGGTTGTTCAACATACACTTCTTCCGCAAGAATACCGTTAAGAAATGCACTTTTAACATCCATTTGATATACAGTAAACTTCATGTAAGCAGCATATGCAAGAAACAATCTAATGGCTTCTAGTCTAGCAACAGGAGCATATGTTTCATCATAGTCTATGCCTTCAGCTTGTGAATAGCCTTGGGCTACTAGTCTAGCCTTATTTCTAACGACTACATCATTCTCATCTTTCTTGTTCTTGAAAATCCATCGAGTGCCAACTACATTATGATGTTTAGGTCTATCGACAAGTTCCCAGACGTCATTTCGAACAAACTGGTTCAACTCGTCTTGCATAGCAATGATCCAATTACTATCAGCCAATGCCTCATTAATGGTCTTAGGCTCGATAGATGAGAGGAAACAACACCAGCAAAACAAAGATGGACTAGGTTGTTCTTGTGACTCAAAGAGTTGTCGTCTAGTCTTCACACCAACAGTAGAGTCACCAATGATATTTTTAGTATCATGAGCAGATTTCCATGTTTTTCTAGTCTTAGTAAGCATATTATCATCATCTAGATCAGTTATAGCATCATGCATTTCAATATCATTTACATCAGAAGATTTAATAGGAGTAGACGAGTCGACTAGTTCAGGCATGTCAACTGGTCTAGTGGAGTTACCTTGAGAACTTACCTTCTCCTGGTCATCTGACTCGAGAGCTTTCATGAACGGGTTATAAGCTTGAACAGATTCGTAAACCTCTGATTCTTGGTCAGTTTGTATCGATAGATCAGTTACCTTCTTACTGATCTGGTCGGTAGACGAGTCCTGTAGAGATTCATCGAAAACTACATGTGGTGTTTCTTCCACACATAGGGTAGAATAGTTGAATACTCTGAATGCTTTGCTAGTCGAGGAGTATCCTAAGAATATCCCCTCGTCTGCCTTAGCATCGAATGCATTCAACTTGTTTTTCCCATTGTTATGGATAAAACACTTACAACCAAATATATGAAAATATGAAACTCTGGGTTTTTGACCTTTCCATACCTCATAGGGCGTCTTACCTAGTGCTTTATTGATAGCACTTCTGTTTTGGGAATGGCATGCAGTATTGATCGCTTCTGCCCAAAATTTCTGAGGAGTATTATACTCTGTCAGCATGGTCCTGCAGGCCTCCTTAAGGGTTCTGTTCCTTCGCTCTGCTACTCCATTTTGTTGTGGTGTCCTTGCTGCACTAGTAAGGTGCTGGATGCCACGCTTAGAACAAAATTCTTTAATATAGCAGTGAATAAATTCAGTACCCTTGTCACTACGGATCTTGACAATGGACTGATTCTTCTCAACTTGTATCTTCTTCAATAGATCAGGTAGGAGTGTTTGTGTATCACTCTTCTTGTGTAAGAAGACTACCCAAGTGAACTTAGAATAGTCATCTACCACAACAAGTGTGTACCTTCTAACGTTCAAAGTTGGAGGAGTTATTGGGCCATGTAAGTCCATATGTAGAAGTTCAAGAACTCTACTTGTTGAGAGGGATGGGATAGATTTAAAGGAACCCTTCACCTGTTTACCTTTCTGACAGGCATCGCATACATGTGATTTGAAATAGATTTCGTTGGGGATACCTTCAACGAGGTAATCTCTTGCAATCTTATTAATAACCTTAAAGTTCATGTGGCAAAGGCGTCTATGCCAAAGCCAACTGACCTCTTTGGGTGTCTTAGTAAGAAGACAAGTGTCCCGTGGACAACTATTCCAATTCACAATGTATACACTACCTTGTCTTATGCCGACAAGTAGTACGGTATGAGTCCTTCTGTCTATGATTTCGCACTTTTGACTTTTGAACTGCACTTTGTAACCTCGATCACAAAATTGTGAAACAGAGAGTAAATTGAATTTCAAGCCTTCAACATATGAGACATCTTGGATCTCTATGTCTCCATTCCGAATGTAACCAAATCCTTTAGTAACAGCAGTGGAGCTATCACCAAATATCACTTTTGGTCCTTCTTGCTCATGGTAGCTTGATAAGAGAGCCTTGGTACCAGTCATGTGGTGTGAACAGCCACTATCTATGTACCAGGTTTCTCCTACTGAGCCACCCTTCTTGTATAGATCGAGTCGACCCTGCATTAGATGATATTCCATAATTTAGGTACCCTCCTTGTTTATTGGGGTCCTGGGGGGTTAGTCGAGTTCAATGGAATCCAAATGTACATTGGAGTCCTAAACAAGTTTGATCTTCTGAGCTTTCGACCATATTTGTTGCAAAATAAGACCTTGTTGTCCTTATCTGGCCTATCAGTCGAGTTCGGGTCTACTCTTTGGAGATAGCCTTTCGACTTGATCTCTACTTGAGCAGGCACTTGTCTATGATAGTCAGAGTAGGGTTTATATGCATTAGGTCCATACGGTTTATAGACATGTTTAGGTCTTTCTTCTTCTTCGATATCATATGACAAAGGTGGAGGATATAGGACAGCTTGTGTACGATATTTTGGACCTACCTGTCTAGGTCTAGACGAGTAGAGCTGAGACTGCCTTATGAAATGAGGTCTAGGCTCTTGTCGTCTAGTCTGTACTTGTCTAGTACTCGTCTCCTCAGGATACCAGACCTCGTATCTGACTTGATTAGGTCGTCCATGACTTCTAGTCCTTTGTTGACTTGACTTAAACTGAACAGGCTTGTTGTTAACTTTCTTTTTACCTCCCTTGGTAATTGGAATGTTAACTTGAGTCTGTTTGGGTACAGTGCCTTCGGATGGAGTTCCAATATCGTATATCATTGGTCCTTTTCCTTTATCATTAGTCAAAGAGCTTGAGATGAAAATAGTAGGGTTCTTAGGAACTTGAGTAGACGAGCTTGATGTCTCAGCACCTATGCCTGTCTTGTCAGCAGGAGCCCTATACCTATCTGACAGTTCAAGGTTAACCTTAGAAGAGTTAACCAGGTCAGTAAGTTTAAGGTCTAGAGTGACAACCTCAGTTTCTAAGAACTTATTACGTTCTTCAAGCTTTTTGCACTTGCTTTTTAAAACATTGAATTCATGTTTCTCAGTAGCATGAGTCTTAAGTAGGTCTTGATACAACTTGTTTGTTAATGCACACTTGTCTTTGAGTTGAGTCAACTCTTCTTGCAAGCGTTCATTTAGGACTGTTATATTAGGATCTACTTTAGACTGAGCTTCCTTAAGATCAATGATTTCTTGTTTTAAAATGATGTTTTCGTCACTGACTTTAATGAATGCCTGGGTAGCAAGTAGGAGGTCGTCTTCAACTGCACTAGTAGAGTGCTGAAGGCTACTCCCTACTTTGCTACTGGCAGTATCACTTTCATCAGAGTCTGATTCATCACATGATTGAAATGAAGTTACAGATGATACCTCTTGTTCAATTTTAGCCATGCAGCAGAGTCCATCATCTACTATGAATGCTTCATCTTGATCAGACGGGTAGCTAGACGAAGACGATGGTAACTCGTCTGAGTCCGTTTCAGAGTCATTATTAGCCATCATTGCTTTCTTACCCTTATTGTATCTTCTTTCCCTTCTTGCCTTGCGTTCTTCACGATCATCAGTGCTCAGGTCTGGACATTCGTAAATGTAGTGACCTGGTTTCTCACAATTATAGCATAAAGGATTGTTAGTAGCCTTTTTAATATGAGAGTTATTCCTTCGCTTATCTCGTCTATCAGAACGCTGAATCTTCCTATCATCTGACTCTCTATCTCGTCTGTTACTTTTCGAGACTTCGTCTCTCCTTTCGGACGAGTTTCGGTCTCGTCTGGTCTCAGACGAGTTCTTAGAAGTCGAACCTCTATAGTCTCTATAGAACTTTTTATATCTACCATAGCGTTTATTTAGTCTGTCGAATTTCCTAACCATAAGGTTCATCTGATCTTTCAGACTTAGATCAGTCTTGTCTAACTCATCTCTTATGCTAGCAGGTTTAGACCTGTCTATTCTAGAGCTCTTAGACGAAGTAGACTTGAAGGCAACATTCTTCGACACGGCTTTCTCCCTATCACTACTGGCAATTAGTTCTTCCTCATCTAATTCAAACTCATGCGCCTTAAGAGTCTGGAACATGGTTTCTGATGGCCACGAATCAATGTCTTGTGTGGTTTTAATGATCATCTTGACCATTTTCCATCTTTCATCCAAGGCCTTCAAGATTCTCAGGTTAATCTCTCTTTCAGTGTAAGTCTTTCCTAGTACTTCAAGATCATTCATGATTTTAGTAAATCGAGTATCCAATTCATCAATGGATTCACCTGGCTTCATCTTAAATGTTTCAAATCTTTGGACAGCTGAGGACAGTTTGCTTTCTTTGATCAGCGTAGTGCCTTCACAAAGAACAGCTAGTTTGTCCCACATTTGCTTGGCAGTCTTACATTTTAACACTTTACCAAGATACTCGTTTGGCAAGGTGTGTAGAATATAATTCTTAGCAAGACTATCCAAATTGTTTTGACGCATTTCTTCAGAAGTCAGTTCTCACTACAAGAAATTTGATAAATCGCGACGAAAAAATTCGTCATAAAAACATCATATTTCGTCACGAAAGGTATTTAGTGACAAAAAAATGTGTCACAAAGAACGTCACTAAATGTGCGTCACAGTAGATCAATGCGACGATATTTGGTTTCGTCATCAAAAGTCATCTTTTAATGACAATAAAAGTCATCGTCACTATATCATTTCATATATAGTGACATAAAAATTGTCACATTTGACATCAAAATTTCGTCACTTAATATGATATTTCGTCACTAAAGGTTAAATTTTACATGACAATTTGGTTTATCGTCACTAAAAAATAACTTTTTGTGACGATTGTGCATATAGTACTAACCTTATCAACTTTTAGTGACGTTGCCTTTTTGTCACAATTAGATTACTATTTCGTCATATTTTGTATAATTCGTCGCGAAAAATTTGTTCTTTCATGACAAAATATAGTTCGTTGTTATATATTTGTATATATCATGACGAAAAAATTTATCATTAAAGAGGTATGATTTAGTGACAAAATCTTCACTGTCACTAAATGATGTGAAAATAGTGACAAATTATTTTGGTCATTATATATACTATTTAGTGACGAAAAGGTGATCATCACTAAAAGTTTAGCAACAGTGACAACATATTTTTTTGTCATTTTTTCAAATATTTCGTCATAAAAGAATTACTTTATAATGACTAAAATTTTGTCGTCATTACATATATAGATATAACGACGACTCATTTCGTCACCCAAAATAAGACTTTAGTGACATATATTTTAGTGTCATTAAAAGATGTAATAAATGGTGACAAAATAATTGTCATAATAAAATATATTTCAATGACGAAAATGATAATCGCCAAAACAAATTTAACTATAGTAACAACATATATAGTCATTATTAATTAACATATAGTGACAAAATATTATTTTAACATAAAAGTAATACATAATTTGTCATTAATGGATTACAATTGTCGTCATAAATTAATTTCAATTACTAAATGTAAGAAATATATTTACAACAATAACTAACTTAAAAGATTAAAAAAAAAAAAAGAATTTTCATTAATAAAAAAATCCCATAAGCATTTTAAAAATAACAACTAACAAGAAATATTTTTCAATCATTTCATGAAACGAAAAACAATATAAAGTTTATAATTCTATCTCTTTATCGGTCAAAAAATCCACTAAATTTTCAATATTTGCACCTTGGGCAGCCATATTTGCATCTTGTTGTTTTGAGTTCTTACACATGAGCTTCAAACTCTAACATCTTCTCTTTCGTGCCTTCTAGTTCCTCTCGTAACTGATTAGAAGAAGAATCGTACATTGTGTTGCATCTGCTTTTAGGCTTTGGACCATAACCAAGACCTTACTTATTTCAACCACCTACAAAAATTAAGCTAGTTAATATCATTAATAAAGCAAACTAATCATATATATCTCTATAAATTTCAGCAGACAATTTTTAAAACAAACTAACATTACAACTATGAGCAACAAATTCATCAAATGTGGAAATTATATGTCAACTGGGTTGGGGTTATACCATACGATGAATGACACGGTTTTGTTATTGAACCATTACAAAAATAAAGGCTAAGGGTGTGTTTGATTGCCATTAAGTTCAATCTCACAAGGTAGAATAAAAAATTTAGCATTTTTTTGTATAGATCCAAATCAAGACACAATTCGAAGAAGAAAAAAACCTTAACCACAACCATGTATATGATCCTCAGAATACCATCAAAATTAAGCTGCTATTCAAATTGATAACCACGATTCAGAAAAAAAAATGAGACATACCCGTTTCCAGAATCAAAACTACCAAAATGAAAAATAACACAAGACCTATAAGCATAAACAAAATAAGACAAATTACCTATCAAAATGAAAAATAAAGAAACTTTAAAACCACAACCCAGCAACTTAAATTAACATATGGTGATTAAGGCAACAAAACCACTGAGAGAACATATTAAATTTACTAAAGTATTGAAATGAAATATATCATGCCATAAAAAATAAAAAAAAACTACATACTAGAGTATTATACCTTAAGCCCAAAAAAAATAAATATTAAGGGTGTAAATGAGTAGAGTGGTACCGAGCTCGAACTCGAACTCGACTGCAAATCTAGAAGCTCAACTCGAGTTCAGATTTTTTGATGAATGATAAATGACTCTTAAATATTTGGTGAATATTTGTCATTCAAATCAAGAATTCCCTTCATTATGCCTTTCCTTAACAATTATGTCCACCAAACATCTAAACAACTCATGACAAATTCAGTGTTAAGGCTCTCCTTAAAATGAGGGTGCGAGAAAATAGTATTGACAATAACAAACATGTAAGATAAAGAAATAGTATTATATGTTTCACATAATAATATTACTTGTTTACATATAATAGTATTACGACAAATATGTAATATTGTTTTCCTTGTAAAATGATATAAGACATAATAATATAATAATTATACTTATTAAACACTAACAATACATATTGCACACATAGTAGGCATGTTTCAAGAAACTATTTCCCCATGAAACAGATTATTGCTCGAATTAATGTTCATATGGATTTTATACCCAACTTTTGTGTTTATTCCCCTAAACAAGGATTAAGAGATAGGCTCCAAAACTCTCTGTCTAAACACTGACCGATAAGTATATAATTAAGTAAAATTTAGAAAGGCCCTGTTTTTTTTTTTAAAAAAAAATTAACTCAAGAGTTTCATTACTTGTTTAATCAAGGAAAAGTCAGAATCGAGTACAAAAAAGATATGATTTATGAAGATGCATTTCTTAGGGGCATTTCATCGAACACTTTCAAGGCGCTGTCATTAAAAGACTCATATATCATAATCACATATAAGCATAAACCTATATGACTTTCCAGTGATTTCAATAATCATTAGAAGATCAAAATTAGGATTGAAACACAGAAGTACACAACATTCACGCCATAAAATTTTGGGAAAACTCATTCAAATAATACACCAGAACTTATGAACCACCAACAAAATACACATAGTAAAGACAATTTATCCATAAATTAAAGCATAGTAAGAGAAAGAGAAATTAGTACACGCAGAGTGGATTGAGAGATGGTTCAGTTTCAGACTACTCCTCGTCACAGGATGAAGATTGAGAAAAAATGTTTCGTAGATCTAGAGGGAATGAGAGGGGAGAGGAATCAAACGATCTCAAATAAAAATGGAGCGATATATGGATAATTTAAGCGAATCTACTGTGCAAATTTTCACCAAAGTTTTTGTGTTTGATGTTAGTACGGGTGAGAATGGTGAGATAATCAAGCGGAGGAGGAGGGTTTTTTCTTAAATCAAGTGCTATTAGGGATACTGAAATTCTTTCCATAATTATTTTCTATTTTTATGGGATTTTTTCAATTAAATTTTGAAAACTTCTATGTAAATTGAAAGACAGCCAACTAAAATAGTTTGGCTCTCAAAATTTTCATTTTTTTTAGAGGCTCTTAAATTTAATTTTACTAGCATAATACATTTTTTAAATTTAGGTAATTCTTGTATGCAATTAGAATTTAAGTGATTGTTAATTAAATTTTTAATTTTTCTATTAAAATGAAAACTGAATTATAGTTTAATTGATCCATGTAGGAGTTACTCTTTTTCAATTCACATCAGTTTAACCGACACCATTTACTAAAAGATAGAATAAGATTGATTGAAAAATTGGATCAACTTTTAATAAAATATTACAGTACAAGACAATTTGTACTGTTGAGATGGTAGAAGACATATTATGACCTTAATTTTTTTTTTTAGATTTATTACGAGAAGAAAAAATTCAACTCTAACAATTAAGTGATTTTGTATATATGATTGTGAAGATATACTTGTAAAATGTATGTCCAACCATGGTGAAATGTGTAAAGTGTGATCTTAGTTGAAATGTTAGTGATTATCGTTAAAAACATAATTGTAAATTGTAAAATGTTAGACACGAGGTATAATTATTATAGACACCTGTGAAAAATTACAAATACGAATTATAATAGTTATAAGTGCAAAGTATAACAGTTCCTACTCTATGAAGTATATGGTGGTACGAGATCAATGAAGCTAGCTAAGTACATTAATTAGTTCACTAATAGGTTTCATAGTAATATAATTTTCAGTGATCTAGATTACTTTACAGTGATGTGAGGCCAACGAAACGAAGTACGTTGATATTAGTTCAACGATTGAGTGTCGATTCACTGACCGTATGTGCTCCTAACCTAAATCCCAACGTTTGACAGGTCGTTGCGCTTATTTTCCATTTTGAACTAGTATTTTCTATCATGCAAAAATTTGGAACCAAAATTAAGCTAGCCTACTACTGATTTTGGTTAGAGTTTGTGAACCGTCGTCGGTTTAGTTGATTTTTTCATTTTTTAAGAAACTTGTTTCTAGCACACCTGAAGTCATGTTTGCACACACGCATGTTGTCAAATAAAATTTTTTTTTGTAGTATAATATAACATACAAACATGTTATGTGTTTTAGTATGAAACTTCAATAGTACCATAACAAAACAAGAGTTGAGATCAAACAATTAGACAATTTTCGATACTTAGTATAATATAGCTTTACTGTAGTAAAATATAGCTTTACTGTAGTATAATATAGCATGCAAACATATTATATCAAACGTTTATTTTTACTGTATATCACCTATGGTGATTAATGTGTAAATTAATATTCTAATTAAAATATTACATTATGTGACAAAATTTAATTTATTATCGTTAAATTTAAAAAATAACCATTAAAATTATTACACAATATTAATTTTATTATGATCGATCTCATATAATCTCATATTATCATAAGTATGTTCTTAAAAGTAAAAAATATAGTATATACTAATATATTTTATATAGATATAAGAAAACAATATAAAGATTTATCACTAAATATATAGCCATGAAAAATTGGCGCTCGTACCAAAAACAAAAAACGCGGGCTTTGAAAAAAAGATTTGAGAAAGGCGGGTAATTCACAACACCTAAAAAAGATTTGGGAAACCTAAATTCCTAATCCTAAATGTCAATTCTTTTGAAAAAACGATCATCCCAATTTCTAATTCACAACACCTAAATTGTAGAACCCTTTTGTACCAACGTTTTCTGCAATTTGTGTTCATGTCTCAATTTATCAATTTATCAATTTATAGTGGGACTATTGAATCGAAGTTGGCGTTCTTGAAGGATCTTGCATGGGGGTTCCACATAGACGCCCGCCCTTTTTTCACAGACATCCTTGCGGTCGCGCCGTCGTACCCCACCCTCTATCGGTGCCCATCCCTCTGCCGGTCGCGCAATCTTAATTCTCACAGGTAATGCTCGCTCTTCTTCATCAAGAAACCGTCGACCGTCGTAATTCTATTAAGTTTCTACTAATTCTTGGATAGGTTAATTATTCGATTCTTGCTAATTCTACTGAGTCGGATAATTCTTAGATTATTCCATAAGTTTCTATTTATCCCGTTGTTTATGTTGATTCTGCTAATTCTTTAGATTAATTAACGTTTCAATGCTATGGTGGATTAGCGTGAATTTCATTCATTCTCTTGATTTTACAAGTGAATGCAAATGCTTTTACTAACTCTTCTTGCTTTTTTTGTTGCTCCCAGCACCGCAGATGGGGTTTTTGGGGGTGGTGTAATGATTGGTGTTGTTGAAGCCTTTGTGAGTATTGCAAAGTTTGATAGTTTATTTCCTTTGTTCATACTTTTTTATTGATGTATTGGTTATTGATGCTTTTCACTTCTGTTCGGATCATATTCAGTCTTATATTTAAGGTAACACTCTCAGCAACACAGAGTGGATGGCAAATCATCATTAAGAAAGAAAAAATTGTCCGTCAAAAGATCCAGAGGAAGCCTGGGCAGTTTAAAATTAACTTTGGAAGAATAATGAATTTTAGAAAACAATAGATGTGCTAACAAATGGCGCACAGTCTAAAATTCATGCAAGATATGTGTTGACTATATTTACAGTGCCGAGAGTGTGAGTGAAGGTTCAAGTGAAGGCTGTGATAGAGATTCTCAAACCGTAAGTTTCACTCAATTAGTTGTTTACACTAGTGAACCCATGTTCACTACAAGAAATTTGGGTATTCTGATGGTTTTATTGTTTTCAGAATCATGAATAACCCATAATCTTTAGGTACTTTAATCGTTTTTTAAAAGTTAATTTCAGAATCACGAATTGCTGATGAGGTTTTCAATATTTCTCCCTTCTATATGCTTTCACTACAAATGTCGGTTGTGTTTGGCTATCCGAAATTCTTTTAGCAACACTAGTATGCTATAGATAGTACTTTCTTAATACTTTATTTATTATATCATAGATACTACATATTATTATGATTCTAAAAGTTGGAATTCATCTTGTAGAAGATGAAGAAGAACTCTTGCATTGAAAGAAGAGAACCTGTATTATACCGTGTACAGTAGTGTATTCTTCTTAATTAAGTAGTAATCAAATAACACTATTTATGCATAATCCAGAAGCTTAACTAATATTAATAACCTCTATTAACAAACTAACTAACTATTCTTTAATAGAGGCTTGCACATATTGTACTTGTTCTATTTGTGTATTTTCATGAGTTGAGCAAGGTTTATAGTTACTTAATGTGAAGTCTTTCTCGATTGGTTCAGAATCAAGTAAATTCGAGTATGCCTTTTAAAATAGTAAAAATCATCATCTTTTTTGACATTATGTCAAAGTAGACTACTCTTGATCTTGATGCTCTTTTGTAAAAGGACTTTATTTGGTATTGTTGGAAACTAGGTCAAAAGATGACATTATATTATTGTAAACGTTGATGTATGAGTAAATATTTTATTTTTATCTAAGTGTTTTATGCCACTCAAGCCTCAAGAAGAATTTATTGTAGGTTGAAGGGGCCTGGAATGAGGATGGTAGGGGTCCTAGTATTTGGGTTGCTTTCTCCCGTATTCTTGGTAAAAATAAAATTAGTATTTACTCCCTAATCTTGTAGTAAGGGAAGAAAATTTCATACAAAAAAATGAATATCTTCGGAGGTTGTTTGTGAACTTAAATTTGGATTTGGTAGGAAATATTCATGATGGGAGAAATGCAGATGTTTCCGTGGACCAGTACCATCAGTACAAGGTTCCTTGCTATATCTTATTCTCATCTATGTTTAAGTTAAGTTAATTATTATGCATATAATGCATTATTATTGAAGATCACATATCAAATCCTCCATTGGATTAGATTGGATTGTTTTTGTTAACTATAAAAGCAATCTACTTGACCTATTTTGTCAATAATTATGATTAATTCTGAAAAAAAAATTGTATATGATTTTTTTTAGCTCCAAATTCAATACAAACTTAGAGAGTACCAACTTTAGTCTGGTTGTGATTTTTAGGCCAGCAATCATAATTCTAAAAAAATCATAAATCAATTCCTTTGTATTATGTTGGATTGCTATTCTTGTTGCAGGAAGACATTGAGTTGATAGGCAAGTTGGGATTTAGCTTACCGATTTTCCATATCCTGGAGTCGTATTTTTCCTGGTAAATGTTTTGTTCTCTTTATAAATTTTCATCTATTTTTTTGTTCTCTCTATATGATAAAAAGAGTTTGGTTGTAAAAATGGTGAGTTTACTTCTTCCATGTATCTTTACATACTAACACAATGTTGTACATGTGAATGTATTTAGTAAAAAGTCAGCTATGAATAAGTGCACCTTTATAGATTTTCTTCTCAAAATAGTTATAATATTTTTATGAGTGAGAAATAGTATACTAATCTTTATTCTAAATCTGGACCAGAATTACTTGATGCCAAACACTGCATCTATCTTGAAGCTAGGGAAATTATTTTATGTTAATGGAATAGAGATAAAGGTTCAAACTAGACTGGGCCATGCAATGATAAATTTAAGGGACCATACGGTGGCATTGATGGATTTGTATTAAAGCCATTTTTAAGGACTGGATAAGGAAACAAAGAGGCCTCGATTGGAAGAGACTAGCTCACAAGATGATGAGAAGATAATGAAAAAAATAAAACTGTCAACGTTCCATAAAATAAGCAATGAAGAGACACATATGATAAAAGAAGATGAAGCTAATGCTGCTGCAAATAATAAGATACTTAGTTAGCAAAATGCTGATTTATATGCTGAGATTCTACATCTGTTTAAATTGCCTTATATATGCCTTTATTAACAGATTCTAAATGTAAGAAAGGGACAAGCATAATACATTTTTCAAGACTTATTGCAAGGGCACACCGGACGCAGAGGACCCGTTTTGTATCATCCTACAATCTATTCTACAGAAGGAACAATGGGCAGAGTATATATGAACTAATTTGCAGTAAATTGACAAATGAACTTTTCTTCTTACATAATAAGTTGATAAATTGTGTTGTGTTTTCTTTGTAGATGTGAAGAACTAACTCCATCAAATGGAAAAAACTCATGGTTCCATGCACTTAAGAAATACTTCTCTGAATCTCCAAGTGTTCTTAAAGCTCAGTGTCTGAATTCTTTAGAGAAGGCATCAAATTATGAGACTTTAAAAGCTTCTGAAAATCTTAGTCTTTTAAACATTCTGTGATGAAGTTGATGCAACCGAGTAAGTAAATACTCATTTTTAAGTTTTTTCGTGCAATACTTTTGAAGTTCACTTATTACTGGATTTTTCCACGAATGGGAAGGAGAGGACTTGGATGGATGACCAAAACACCAAACTTGCCAAAAAAGTTAAGGAAGCTAAACGTAAAGATACTGATGCAAAGCACACAGTAATTAACATTTTTGAAAAGTTTCCTGTTATGGAACTAATGTTCGCATAAGTTTATTAATGTGAAACTTTTGTAGGAGAAGAGTTTGAAACAAAAACTGAAAGATGCAATTATTGCTGAGGAAGGTGCATCTCTTTCAATTTCCGAGCACGAAGTCATTGTCTCTCAAATTAAATGATAGACAGAGGAAGCTTAAGCCAGGGTGCTCGAGTCACAGGGCATGTTTTTAGAAGTTCCATTTTTCCTAAGGCTAAGTCTAAAAAAAACAAGTTTCATATTGAGTCAACTAGAAATGAAATTAGAATGCAATGTTCATTGAACTTCTTATATTTTGATAAAGTTGTCACATCATTTTAAAAATCTTACTACTCAAATGTCTTGTAACTCTCTATCAGCGTCTTCATAACATTTGTCTAGTATATTGCTTTATTTTCCATCACATGGTGCTTAATATGTAGATTGTGATGCTGTAAAAATTGACCTTGTCTTTGTGGGGCGTGGTTGCAATGTATACTGGAAATTAAAATGCTCCGGCGACTCTGATGTACAAAGACAAAGTAAGTTATACTCCCTATTACAATTTTGTTTTCTTTTACTTGCTATTTGTATATAATTTTTGTGCAATAATATTTTATAAAATTAACGAAAAATAACATTATCATGAAAATGTATTTTATGACGTTGAATATAGTCACTAATTATTATTTAAATTGTCATTATTTATTATTGTGTCGAAAGAATTTTATCGCTAATTATTTTAAATAATTAATGACGAAAAATAACATTATCATGAAAACATATTTTCTATGACGTCGAATATCGTCATCAATTATCATAAAAATTGTCACCAACTATTATTATTGTAACAGAAATATTTTGTCAATAAATATTTCGAACAATTAATGACAAAACGTAGTATCGTCATGAAAATCTTTTTTTATGACTTTGAATATCGTCATCAATTTATTATTGTGACGAACACTAAAAATTTTGAATAATTAATGATGAAACGTATTATTGTCATGAAAAAATATTTTTATGACGTCGAATCAATTATCATTAAAATTGTCACCAACTATTATTGTAACGAAAACATTAAAATATTTTGAACAATTAATGACAAAACGTAGTATCGTCATGAAAAAATATTTTTTATGACGTAAAATATCGTTATCAATTATTATTAAAATCATCACCAATTATTATTGTTACGAAAATATTTTATCACTAAATATTTCAAATAATTAATGACGAAAAATTGTATCGTCATGAATTTTTTTTTTTTATGACGCCAAATATCGTCATTAATTATTATTTAAATCGTCAATAATTATTATCGTGACGAAATTTTTTTATCGCAAATTATTTTTTATAATTAATGACGAAAGTGTAGCATCGTCAAGAAAATATATTTTCTATGACGTCAAATTTCATCACCAATTATTATTAAAATCGTCACATAGTATAATTGTGACATATTTACTAACATCGTCATGAAAGTTACAAATTTTGTAACGAAAAAATTATAAGTGGTGACAAAATTAAATTTTGTCATAACTTCTAGTATTTTAATGACGAAAAAATTATAAGTGGTGACAAAACTAAATTTTGTCACAATTTCTAGTATTTTGATGACGAAAAATGAAATTCGTCACCTTTAAGTAACTAATTGTGACGAATTTTGCGTCGTCACTGAAATTTTCGTCACAAAATGTGTGATTTTCTGTAGTGTCTGACCTTGGTTTAACAATCAGCTCTCCAACTTCTTTGGTTGGGTCCAATGTAGCAGTATTTCTGATCATGGTAACGACTGGTCCTTCTTTGATCACAGATACCATCAGATCATGAGTTGAGCTGAAAATGGCTTCCATCCTCAACTTCCAGTAGTCGTAGTCCTGAACAGAGAACTTGGGAAGTTTGTTAGCACTTATCTCAAGAGACATGTTTTAGCAGTTTGATCAGATAGGGTAATAACAAGAAATCAAGATACAGATATATCAAGAAAGTGTGGAATGAATCAGAACAGAAACGAACCAGGACTTCTCCCAAAGTCTTTAAATGTTATCAAGAAACAGTAGTCCGAAAACTACTGCTCTGATACCACTTGTTGGTCCCAAGTTGAGTTTATAATATTGAGTAAGCTAGTAAAAGTCTAGAGGGGAGGGGTGAATAGACTTTTAAAATTCTTTCAATATATCAGAATACGTAATGCGGAATTTATCAAAGTAACAATGAGCCCAATTAAATTTATACTCAACTTATATTCGCAATTCGAACTTCTTGATGAACACTCTACTAGTCTTGTTTAGATAGGCAATTAAACAATTAATCAATTAAACAAACAGTAAAGTAAATCAACACACAACAATTTTATAGTGGTTCGACAACTTGTCTACATCCACTCTCACAACTCCAGTCGTGAAATTTATTAACTCTTCCAATCGAGTGTTCTTGTGGTTTTGAGTCCCAAGATATAAGACTTAGATCTTCTCAACAACACTACCAAGTGCTTCTACGATCTTACTAGCGATTTACAAGTATTTAGCAACTTGAAACAGTAAAACAAAAATAAAACTTCTTTTTGTTCAGTAGTAGCCTTCTTCGATCTTCACTTGACTTGTGTAGCTTCACTTTCTGAACTTCAATCTCTGAGAGTATTTCCTTCTTTGAATCTCTAATAATGCTTTTGTATGCAGTAGTATCAGTAGTCTCTAATAATCAATACCATGAGGTATTTATAGACTTTCAATTCCAAGAACTTTCAGTTGTGTAACAACCTTTTCTTGAAAACTAACTTGTAATTGATTCTTCTTATCCTTTCACGCGTTTCTTCAGTTAATTAGTTATTCCTTAACTAACTCTTCAATCTTTATCTTCAACACGCTTTTGTAACTAACTTCAAGTTGACCTGTCTTGTTGAGTCGCGCACCTGTCTTGTCCTTAAGTAGTAGACTGCGTCTTCTACTTGTCTTGTGCAGTAGACTTCTTCAGATTACAACATAGAACTAATCTAGTCCTATCATCTAATCCTAACAAGACTATTACATTACATTAAGCTCTTGTTATAAAGCTTAGTCAACTTAGAAAACTATACAAAGAATCTATCTATTACATTCAAAATTATGAGCTCTATACAACAATTATTCATAGCTCAATAACAATCTAAACAGTTAATATAAACACATATGAAGTAATAATACGATATCAATTATAAGTACTTGTCTTTTCATATGTTAAATCATGTGAACCCTACTGATCTGTTCAAGATGACTTCTTCCTAACTAGACTAGATCAGTCAACACATAGAAAATATTCAAGTCTTCTTTTGGCTTATCAAAACTTCATCTTTTATCTTTCATCAACATTTAGGACTTGTTCTAGGATTCATATCCCAACAACAACTATTCCAATTCACAATGTATACACTAACTTGTCTTGTTCCAACAAGTAGAACATTGTGAGTCCTTTTGTCTATTATTTCACATCTTCTGGTCTTGAACTGAACTTTGTATCCCCTGTCACAGAATTGAGATATAGATAACAAATTATATTTCAAACCTTCAACATAGGAGACATCTTGGATTTCAACATCTCCATTCTTGATGAATCCAAATCCTTTTGTGATTGCCATGGAGCTGTCTCCAAAGATGACTTTTGGTCCTTCCTTCTCATGATAGTCAGTAAGCAAGGCCTTGGTACCAGTCATGTGGTGTGAACACCCACTGTCTATGTACCAGGTCTCACCAACTGAACCACCTTTCTTGTATAAGTCCAGTCGATCCTGCAAGGTAGTGATCTTAATAATTTAGGTACCCTAGTTTATTGGGGTCCTTGGGGGTTAGTAGTGAGAGGTACCGAAATGAACATTGAGGATTTGAATAAATGGGACCTCTTCAGTTTCCTTCCAAATTTATCACAAAACAGTACTTTGTTAACCAATTCAGAATTATCAGCAGACTTAAGATCTATTTTTCTAAGATAGCCTTTCCTTGGTTCTATCCCTTTTTCAGTAAGATCAGTATGTCTGTAATAATTTGAATATGGTCTGAAAGCATGTGGACCATACGGCTTATAGATGCGTTTTGGTCTTTCCTCTCCAATGATATCATAAGATAAAGGTGGAGGATAAAGAACAGGTTTGTTATGATAATGAGGCACAAATCTCCTATGTTTAGTTGAATACAGCTGAGACTGCCTTATGAAATGAGGTCTAGGCTGTTCCCAACTTGCCTGTGCTTGTCTTGACCTACTGTTCTGAGTTTGTCTCTTCTGATACCAGGACTGATCTGATCTGGTCAGAGGAGTATAACTCTTCTGGTATGGTCTTGACTGTACTGGTCTTAATACATTCTTCACTTTACCATTCTTGGTAGTAGGAGGGATGTATTTAGACTGTACTTTAGGTTTTGGATCATTATCATAAGTCATAGGTTCTTTTCCTTTATCTAGTTGCAAATAACTTGTACTAGCTTCATTAGTGTTCTTAATTCCTGAAGTAGAGGAACTAGGCAGATCAGTACCTATTCCACTTTTATCATTTGGAGCTTTATATCTGTCTGAGATTGTTTGATTAATCTTAGTAGAGTTAATCATCCCAGATAGCTTTCGATCTAGGCTCACTACTTCAGATTCTAAGAATCTATTGCGCTCTTCAAGTTTTTCACATTTAATCTTTAAATCATTGAATTCATTAGTCTCTTTGGCTTGAGTTTTAAGCATACCCTGATATAGTTTGTCAATGGATGCATACTTTTCTTGAAGTTGGGACAACTCTTCTGATAGTCTTGCATTTATGACAACTATATTAGGATCCACTTTCAACTGAGCTTCTTTCAGATTAATGATTTCTTGCTTTAAAGATATATTCTCATCACTAATTTCAATGAATGCTTTGTTAGCTTGTAGAAGGTCTTCTTCAGTCACTCCTTGGGAATGATGAAGACTACTTCCTACACTGCTATCAACAGCATCACTTTCATCAGTGTCAGAATTTTTACAAGATTGAAAAGATGTTGGTCCCTGAGACGAGTGTAAGATCAGCTGACTTGATGTCTGCTGATTGTGTGGAAAATAAACTAACTCTTCAAAGTAACTAGTCTGTTGATTTCACTAGGGGCCTAGGACTAGTTAGTCGACTGATTAATTACTTATCGGAGTTAAGTGCGGAATTGTAGTGTGCCCATAAATATTATACTCGCCTATTGTTTTAAATACAGTGTGTAAAACATTTTATGCACAAATATGTATGAAAAGACTTGAAATGTAAAGTGCAGAAATGTAAATAACACATTGATTTATAGTGGTTCGGATATACGTTCCTACGTCCACTCTCACGTCCTAACGTGATGTTTAATCCCTTTAATTTCCACAAATTACAAGGGTCTTGTCCTTTATAGTCCCAAGGGTAGGACTTTGAGGTCTGAGCCGTCCTAACAGCTACGGTCTCCACAAGTGATTGTAAGCACTTGCACTTCCCCACAAGTGATTGTAAGCACTTGCACTTGCACTCCACAAGTGATATAGAGCACTTGGACTCTTTACAGTGATAAACACTCAACTTGACTTCTAAGGTTTTATGGTAGAAGGTGGGTTTTGTGTATATGAACTAGGTGAGAATTTCCCTTACAATCTGTTTTAGCCTCATGCTAGGATTGGGAAATTCTCTCTAAGCTATGGATATATATGAGTGGTTGCACTGGCTTAGATGGTATGAGTTCACTCACTGGGGATGAGGTGATGCTTGTTGAATCTTCATGAACGATCTTCTTGAGCTCTTCTTATTTCTTGACTTTAAGCACTTTGCTCGACCTCTGCATCTCACACCTCTTCACTCCAAATGATGTAAGAACTTAACTCATTTATATAGTGTTGAGTTTGAATGTTACCGTTGGATGATGGCATTCAAAACTCCACTAATTCGGGAATTGCCAATCTCTTGATTTGATATGATTGAATATTACCATTGTCATGTAATTTCAATCATATCTTTGACTTTCCTTTCTTGTGCGTATCTTGTCAATCCTTGACTTCAACTCTGATTGGCCTTCCTTTAATTGAGTAAGAAGACTTCTACTCTGCTGGTTAGAAGACTTCACTCTGCTGGTAAGAAGACTTCACTCTGCTGTCTTTACTCAGCTGACTTTACACAGCTGCTGTTTCTTCTCAGCTGCTGTCTTTACTCTGCTGTCTTTACTCAGCTGGCTTTACACAGCTGCTGTTTCTTCTCAGCTGCTGTCTTTACTCTGCTGTCTTTACTCAGCTGGCTTTACACAGCTGCTGTTTCTTCTCAGCTGCTGTCTTTACTCTGCTGTCTTTACTCAGCTGGTTGTAAGATGACTTCTACTCAGCTTGTAAGAAGACTTCTACTCTGCTGGTCAGAAGACTTCTACTCTGCTGGTAAGAAGACTTCTACTCATCTTACTCTTACTCTTCTTATCCTATAAGATGAGTTTAACTCATCTTATCAGGAGACTTCAGGTCTTGGTCTTCTCTTCTCTTCTTGAGCATTTGACAAGTCTTCTCTTCTAACCAGAGTCCTATCTATTACAAGATGTATAATAAAGTTGTCTATACAATACAACTTATCCTATTACATGATTGATTTGGTTTATCAAAACTAAACTAAGGATATTCATATCCCAACAAAAGAGTTAGCAGATGATACCTCATCATTTATTTTGGCCATCATTACCAGTCCATCATCTACTATGAAGGCTTCATTTTCATTGCTAGAGGGGTATTCAGATGAAGACGATGGCAACTCTTCTGATTCCGAATCAGAATCATTGTATGTCATCATTGCCTTCTTACCCTTGGCATATTTTCGATCTCTTCGGGCTTTCCTTTCTTCTCGATCTTCAGAACTCAGATCAGGACATTCATAAGCATAATGACATGGCTTATCACAATTATAGCAAACAGGATTGTTAGAAGTTCTCTTAGGAGGTGAATGATTTCGGTTCCTGTCATGCTTGTCAATTGAGTTCATGTCTTTCTTATCAGAATACTTTCTATCCCTCTTATCAGATGAGTTCCTATCTCTCCTGTTCTCATTAGAGATCTCATCCCTTCTTTCAGAAGAGTTTTGATCCCTTCTGTTCACAGAAGAGTCCCTGTTACTAGAACCCTTGGTTTCCTTATAGAATCTCTTGTATCTACCATACCTCTTATTTAGTCTATCAAATCTTTTGATCATAAGGCTCATCTGATCTTTCAGATTAAGATCAGAACTATCTAGTTCATCTTTTATGCTTGAGGTCTTAGACTTAGATGATCTAGACCCCTTAGAGGTAGAGGCTTTAAAAGCTATGTCCTTAGAGGCATCCTTATCCTTATGAATCACAGTAATAGGATCTTCCTCATCTAACTCAAACTCATGTGCCTTAAGGGTTTGGAACATAGTTTCTGCTGGCCAAGAATCAATGTCTTGTGTGGTTTTAATGATCATCTTGACCATTTTCCACCTTTCATCCAAAGCTTTCAAGATTCTCAAGTTAACTTCTCTTTCAGTATAAGTCTTTCCTAACACATCAAGATCATTCATAATCTTTGTAAATCGAGTATCCAATTCATCAATTGTTTCTCCTGGCTTCATCTTAAATGTTTCAAACCTTTGGACAGCTGTGGATAATTTGCTTTCTTTGATCAGTGTAGTACCTTCACAAAGAATAGCCAATTTGTCCCACATTTGCTTTGCAGTCTTACATTTTAACACTTTGCCAAGATACTCATTTGGCAAGGTGTGTAAAATATAATTCTTAGCAAGACTATCCAAATTGTTTTGTCTCATTTCTTCAGAAGTCAGTTCTGACCTTGGTTTAGGGACCAGTTCTCCAACTGGTTTAGAAGGATCCAGAACAGCAGTGTTTTCCACCATGGTGACAATTGGTCCTTCAGTCACCACAGACACCATCAGATCATGTGTTGAGCTAAAGATGGCCTCCATCCTAAGCTTCCAGTAGTCATAATCTGCAATCTTGAACTTAGGAAGTTTGTTTACATTAGTGTAATCCATGTTTGATTAGACAAGTAGGATCAGTAGTATAGCAGATAAATTTCAAGTATTCAGATAGTGACAGATATCAAGAAATAGTAGCAAGATCAGTGAGATTCCCTCAAGATCTACAAGGTTTATCAAGAAACAGCAGTCCAAAGAACTACTGCTCTGATACTACTTGTTGGTCCCAAGTTGAGTTAAGATTGAGTAAGCTAAGAAAGTCTAGAGGGGAGGGGTGAATAGACTTTCAAAAATCTTTCAAAATATCAGAGTTTATAATGCGGAATAGTGTTCTGAATAGTACTGTTCTTACTGAATCAGATTAGTACTTCCAGTTTTAATTTTATACTCAACTTTTAATCAGATCTTTACTTAGTAAATTCTACTATTCTTATTTAAACAAATATCAAACAAATATCAAACAGAAAATATAAAGAACACAGAATTTTATAGTGGTTCGACCAATAAGTCTACATCCACTCTCACAATCCCAGTTGTGATGTTTTATTACTCTTCCTTGAGTTTCTTGTGGCTTAAAGTCCCAAGATTAAGACTTTGATCTTATCGATTACACTTCCAAGTGTATCTTCGATCGACTAGTAATTTCACAAGTAACTAGCACACTTGTTTACAAAACACAAACTTAAACTAAAAAGTAAAACTTCTCTTTGAGTAGCCTTTGATTCTTCTCTTCAATTCAGTGGCTTCTCCTTAGTTCGATTTCCTTAACTCTATGAGTTCTTGCTTGTAGACTTGCTCTTGAATTCTCTAAGATTAGTAATTGTTCAGTCCTTCAGTAGTCTTAGCAATAGGAGATCACACAGTATTTATAGAACTTAGTATGACAGTTAGCAGTTTGTGAACTAACTCTCAACTAACTCTAAAACTGTTTTTGTTGTAACTTCTTCTTGTAACCGACTTTGTAACTTCCTTCTTATTCCAAGTCAGCATGTCTTCAAACATATCTTCAGTTATTCTTTAAATAAGCTTTCCAAACTTATTCTTCAATTTTACCAAATTAGCACAGTAACTTACTGTTCTGATTTTTACTGTTCTTAGCCAGTCAGCACAGTAACTTAAAAATGTTCTGTACTTCTCCAGAATTCTTCTAAGCTTCTTTTCAACTCTTCTTTGAAGTCTTCTTATTCTGAAGTAGTCCTCTGAGTCTTCATTAGTCTTCTGATCTTCTTCTATTCTAGTGTTCTAAACTTACTGTTCTAAACTTTTACAATGCTGAATACAATAGAATACAACTTTACATATATAAAATCTATCTATACACCAACTGAACTATATACAGATGAGTGTTTCTAAGTCCTATACTATAAGTTGTCTATACAATACAAAACATCAGCTTAGTTCCTAACAGTTCATATATCAGATCAGTAAACACAATAAGACCAGTAATCATATAAGATCAGTAAACTCAGATAAGATCAGTAACTTAGATTTCAAATATCTCATTAAAATCAATATTCTTATTCTCAGATTCCATTAAGATCAGTAATCTTATTTTCAAATGACTCAGTTAAGATCAGTAATCTTGTTTTCAGATGACTTAGTTAAGATGACTTAGAACCACATATATTACTAACTTTAAGTTGCTTTTGGCCATCAAAACATACAATCATCAATTAGAACATTGTTTCAAGGATTCATATCCCAACAGATACACATTTTGATTTGAATTCAAAATCAATTTTGTTGTGGGCCTCAGCACCCTCCTCTGTAACCTTTTTATATCCCAAATGATCAATTTCGTGTAGGAGACTTGCACCTGTTCGAATAGGCGGTGGATCATCTATGACTACTACTCCGGTCATGAATGCAGTTTTATTCGTTCGCCACGTGTGATTCAGTGGTAAGAACTTTCGGTGGTTGTCGAACCACGACTACTTTCGACTTTTATTCAAATAGAATGCATCAGTGTACTCTTCACAATATGGACAAGCAAGCCTTCCGGCTGTACTCCAACCAGACAACATTGAGTATGCTGGGAAGTCACTAAGGGAATGTTTGTTTTGGGATGGGAAATCCGGATTTGAGATTTCGAAACTCCACCCCCGTTACAGTTTAGGATTTTGATTCAGGATTTCAAAATCCTACCCTATAAACCCTATAAAAGTCAACCCTATAAATACCTACAAACCCTATATAAATACCTATAAAACCTATAACCCTAATCTATAAACGTTAAATCCTACCCTATATAAATCCCTAAACAAACACAAAACATAAAAAAACATTAGGATTTTAAAATCCACTAGATTTTGAAATCCGGATTTCAAAATTCTCAAAATCCCAAAACAAATATGCCATAATGGTCCAGATAAGTGCAGTTTGCATTAAAAAGTTTTGCTTTCTAGCAACATCGTAAGTTTGCACCCCATTTTCCCATAAAAATCTCAAATCTACTATCAGTGGTTGCAAAAACACATCCAGTTTGGGACTTTTAGGCCCGGGCACGAGAATCGAAAGAAACATGAATTGATCCTTCATGCATAACCACGGGGGTAGATTGTACGGAGTAAGTATAACTGGCCATGACGAATATTGTTTTCCCGTCATTCTAAACGGTGCAAAACCGTTTGTGCTCAAGCCCAACCTAACATTCCTAATTTCAGATGCAAAATCAGGATACGAACAGTCCAAATGCTTCCAAGCCAACGAGTCTGCCGGGTGACGCATAACACCAGAGTCATCAGAAGAGCACGAGGCATGTCATGTCATATCCTTCGCAAACGAGGAATTATCGGAAAGTATAACATCTCCTTAACCGGGCGTTTCTTTTTCAACCGACCATCTGCATTAACCCTACTCGGCTTATACCGTGATTGACCACAAATCTTGCAAAAATCTAGTTTGTTGTCTGCACCCCAGAATAACATGCAATTCTGTGCACAACAATCAATCCTTTCTACCGGAAGACCCATCCCATTCATCAAATGTTTGGTGTCGTTAAATTTCTTGGGAACCTTATTTTCGGGAGGACAAATCTCACGAATCAACTCAACGACCTGATTGTATCCCATTTCAGACAATCTGCTTTCCTTTTTAATGTTCAACAATCTTGAATTGAATGACAACTGCGAATGAGATTCACAACCAAGATACAAGTCTTGGTCCGCTGCACGAAGCATGCCGTAAAACTGTGCCACATTCTCGTTAGGGGGTTCTTCATTAAGTGCCTCCTCTTCCACGTCTATTCCAACATCAATGTTTGGGCCACCCATTAACTCTTCTACCATAGTGTGGTACGAACTAGGTCCCGTTGGGTCAACGTCGTTTGAAGTTGACGCAAATTCATTAGTGTTTTGAAATGGACGTGGACCCCAACTCTCTTCCCCGTGATAAATCCAATTATAATAATTCAGTGTAAAACCATTTCGATATAAATGAGATTTCACTTCATTAGGATCTCTATAAGTTTGATTTCGACATCTAGCTTTCGAACAAGGACACCTAATTTTTCCTTCCCAAATCGAATTCGAATTACTAGTGGCAGCTTCAATAAATCCATTCACTCCACTAACAAATCTGGGGTTCATAATCCCATTCACTAATTTTGGACTATACATCCAACTACGACTTGAATAATTCATGTCAATCGACGTCTACAACACATAAACAACCAACGTCTCATTCCTCCAACTCGATCTATTAAAATTAATTAATATAATTCCAAATATATTCTAATAATTATTCTAACACCCTAATTAACAAATAAATTCATATAACTTAATTAAACCATACATATATATACATAACACAATATAATTCTAACACCCTAATTAACAAATAAATTCATATAACTAATTAATTAAAACATACATATAAATACATAACACAATATAATTAATTAAAATTAAATTCTAACACTTAACACATGTATGCATAAAAATTAACATTTAATTTCAAACAATTCTAAAAATAAAATTATATATATATATATATATTTTCAACAATTTTATATATACATACAACATATATGCATATATATACATATATTTACTAAAACTATATATATACATACATATAACTTCAAATTCAACCAATGAAAATGAAAAAAATTACCGTATAAATGCTCCCATCGAAGTGTAGAACACAAATGGCCAAAAACCGAGTTCGATCCGCAAACGAAGGTGGATTTTGAGTTTGGAGGGTTTGAGGAATTGTAATGGGGAGGAAAGGCGTCGCAGCTTCTGTAATTCTGGAAGAAAGAGGTGGGTTTTATTTCACTTAGGGCGACGGTAAAGGCGACGGGCCCACTGCCGTTGCCTTTTAGAAAGTGGGGCCCCATTGTCATTTCGCAACGGGCCCACTCCCGTCGCCTTTTGGCAAGTGTAGAACACGCCCTTGCCTTTACCGTTGCCAAAAGGCAAAGGCGTTATAATCCGTCGCCTTTTCGCAACGGGGCCCACTCCCATTGCCTTATCCGTTGCCAAAAGGCAAGGGCCCCTACCCCCGTCGCCTTTTTTCTGTCCGTTGCCAAATTCGTTGCCATTTGGCAACGGTCCACTGCCCTTGCTAAAAGTCGTTGCCTTTTGGCCAATATTTTGTAGTGTGCGTATACCGCTTGGTTTGAGAAGGATCAGAAGATCCTAAGTCTTCTTTTCTCCTCACTTTCTGAAGATGCCTCATTGGCTGTGACACCTCGCGTGCCATATGGGTTGCTCTCGAGGCTTCCTACAGTCATACATCGGTTTCTCGCATAAATCGATTGCGGAACCAGTTACTTTCTCTTCGTCGTGGTTCTACCTCTGTTGACGATTATAGCAAGAAATTGCGTGCCCTCTGCGATCAGCTTGCTTCCATTGGCAAGCCAGTTGATGATAGCGATAAGTGTCATTGGCTTCTCACTGGTCTTGGTCCTCAGTACACTGGTTTCTCGAACACTTGCATGGCCATGTCGCCCATGCCTGCTTTTCGGGATCTGATCCATCAGGCGTTGAACTTTGAGCAGTTTACCCGCTCGATGGACTTCTCGCCCGTCCCGGCGTTCGCTGCTGCTCCTCGCCCATTCTCACACTTCCACACACTAAAATAAAAAAATCTTTTATAAACTTCATCCTCACAATATTCTCAATTTTACACATATCATTACTTTTTTCTTACACAAGTCATTTTTTTATTTTATACATAAAATTTTATAAAATTATCCCTAAAAAATCTACTCATGCATTATTATACTTTTTTAAAATGTGTATTGTCACGCTCAAAATTTAAAAATAGTGACCTTTTAAAAATTAGTTAAAATAACTAGTTTTAAAAGCGCCAAAAATTAAATCTTAAATTTATAACGTTAAAATAAAGGGACGTAACGACAAATATAATTAAAATCACGTTAAATATTGCAGCGGAAACAAATATAATTCAAGTGAAAAATATCATTTAATTATTTTACTAAGAACCTTTAAAGAAAATCAATATTCAAGTAATTAAAAAACATAAAATATTCCCTTATCTTTTAATACATGAACATCATCTTCCATCACCACTCCTCGCCGTCAAACTCTTCAACCTGAAATTGTAAATTGTTGGGGATGAGCATCCAAGCACACTCAGTGGGATTAAGTCATTCAATAGTTAATGCTAAAAATAAATAATCAAGTAATTGCAACTTAGTAAATGACATTCACGTTGCCACATATACTTTGCTATTGTAACTTCATCGCATGTTTGTGGACCTTCCCAAAATCAAATTAATTACTAAGGTATTCCCACACGTAGTGAGCACGACAGGTCGCACCCGAAGACCCGTCGATCCCGGACCCCATTTGGAGCCCCTGGCTATTAGATAACTTTGCCACAAACTTTGCCAATATACAATGTACTTTGCCACAAACTTTGTCAATAGAATAATAATTTGCCAATAGAATAACAATAGAAATGAAATCACATAGTAAACAATTAACTCAAATCATTTATCTGAAACATTAAATAATGAATAACACTGCAAAAGAGCTCGACAAACCACCATAGAGAATAAAGCAATTAAAACCCACCTCGATAGATGAATGTACACGTAAGTATGTGAAAGCATCGTATAAATTAGTTATCGTAATATTAATTGTCGTAGCCTCGCATGAATATATAGAATAAGAAAGAATCTAGCTATAATAATTAAAAGAATAATAGGCAATGGGATGCAAGACTTATCTCCACCTAACATGTATATATAGCATTTGCGTGGAAGTTGAAGTTAGAGAAATAGGTATAATTGTGTAAGTTACAAACGTTACAAAATAATAATATTAATTACTTTAATTTCTTTAATTCTCACAACAAAACGGATGTGAGGTGGCCAAGAAGTTGAAATGGAACATGCACTACAATCTATTAATTTTCATATAAATAGAAACGTATAAGAAATTGGTGGTCAAATAATTAATTGAAATGAAACATTAACACAAATAATTCTCCAATAACTCTCATAATTAAAAATAAAGCAAATGTATAAATTGGTGCGTATGTTTTGAAAATTACTTAATTCTATTGCATACATATACACGTGCATATATATTATAATTTCTGTTTTTGACATAATAATTTTTGCACTTATTGAATTCATTCATATTATTAATATTATGAAATTATGGGGTATTACATGTATCTATCTATCTATAAAATTTATTGTGCACTAATACATATTTGACTTTGCATAGCCCTTAAAAAGTGTCCTGGAGAGCTTTTAAAACAGCTCTCCAAGTGACAGCTGTCTAAGCTTAGACAGCTGTTAAAAACCAATGTCTAAGTGCTAACACTTGGACAGCGTTTTTTAACAGCACTACAAGTGGGGAGCTTAGACAGCGGTTATGTACCGCTATCTAAGTAAAGGCA
Organism: Galeopsis tetrahit; assembly: GCA_963675135.1. Classification (NCBI taxonomy): domain Eukaryota; kingdom Viridiplantae; phylum Streptophyta; class Magnoliopsida; order Lamiales; family Lamiaceae; genus Galeopsis; species Galeopsis tetrahit. The sequence continues at coordinate 18,257,369 of OY776125.1, read as the reverse complement.
CTTTGACAGCGGTTCATAACCGCTGTCTATGTATTTTTTTTAATGCCTTTCACTTGTACAGCGGTTCATAACCGCTGTCTAAGTTATTTTTTTTATTTTTCGTTTCACTTGGACAGCGGTTATGAACCGCTGTCTAAGTAATTTTTTTTATATTTTAAAAATCCTGTTTATACAAAACCAAAATTTAATTATGCCACTACAATATATATATACATTAAATACCAAAAAATCAAATAAATAAACGTACACAAACGTACATACGTCCAATATACACAAAAAACATGAAATATCATCACAAATATATAAGTTAATATATTACATGCTACCAAAAGTTATACTACTTTAATTATACATATACAAAAATCGATTGTAAAGGTACCCTGTCCAATATTTTTTCCATTTGTCCATTATTTTATCGCTGTAAGTCTTGAGCGGACGGTCATAGACAAACTGCAAACAACGATCAATCAATATAGTTAGATATATAGTATATGAATTTTTATTCAATCAATAATAATTTAAATAAATCGATAATTTTTTTTTTTTTTTACAGGAATAAATCGATAATTTGACTTACAGTGTCAATACAAGAAAACTGCGATTTAGCCGTGAAAATATTTGTCGCCAATTATAATATTTTCGTCGCTAACATGAATTAGCGATGAAATAATTTTGTCGCGGGATTTGTTGCTATACGCCCGTCGCTAACGTGTCTGCGACAAAAAATTACTTTTGTCGCAAATGTTTGCGATGAAAATTTGAGTTTCATCGCAAAATATTAGCAACAAAAATTTGAGTTTCATCGCAAAATATTAGCGACGAAAATATGAGTTTCATCGCAAAATGTTTGCGAGGAAAATCAAATATTTGTCGCAAACACGTTAGCGACGGGTGTATAGCAACAAATCCCGCGACGAAATTATTTCATCGCTAACTCACATTAGCGACGAAAATATTAGAATTAGCGATAAAGTTTTTTCGTGTCTAAAATAGTAGCTCCTTACTTTGTGGTTAATTTTTTTGCGATAAATATTTTAATTTCGTTGCAAATGTTAGTGATGAAACCCATATTTTTGTCGCTAATATTTGGCTATGGATATCCGATTTACGAATTATTCTCTAAACCCACTTCCGCAATCGACCAACCCACACCCGACCCGCCCCAACCCGTACCCAACTCACACCCGACCCGCCCCAACCGACCCTAACTCAATCGTTCTATAAACCCACACCCTACCCGCCCCAACCCAACCCGTAACGCACCCACATACCCCCTCAATCGTTCTATAAACCCACACCCGACCCGCCCCAACCGACCCTAACTCAATCGTTCTATAAACCCACACCCTACCCGCCCCAACCCAACCCGTAACGCACCCACATACCCCCTCCCCCATTTTATTTAAATGACTATTTATTTGGTCTTGGTGGGAATCGATCCCGGGTGGGTGAGCGTCCATAGCTGGGCGCCCACCACTCGGGCAGACAACTCTTTGGTTCAGTTTTTAATATTAATTATATATGTATTCAATTTTTACTAATTTAGTTAATTTACTTATTTAATAATTTATTTCACATATATTAATTGATTAATTTTTAACTTGTATATATGTATATATTTTTGTATATATATTATAATTTTTAAAACAATTCCAATTGTAAAAAAATCAATGTTACTTTAACAATTCTAAAAATAATAATAAATATTACATTCAATCTTCATCCTCTCATCTTTATGTCCATCTTCATTTGCATCATCATATTTATAAATATTTTTATAAACATTCAAACTGATTTATAAGACACAAAATATGGAGAATTATTAAACATTTAATTATATAAACCGATTTTCTTGATTTAATATGCATAGTTGAAGTAGTACTCTTCCCTCATTCTTAGCGGGAATAACAATAAATGATTAATGAAATCAAGAAAACAGAAAAACATAAAACAAATTATACAGAATAAAATCAAAAAATTATACCCCAAAATAAATCAAATAAAAAACTTAATATGTCAAATTAATGAGTAAAAGTAAATAAAATTATATTGATCCTATTATTTCAAACATCATAGTGTTGGAATCGTCTCTATTATTTCACATTGTGCATGCACTCAAACTTTTTTCCTTTATTATGTTTAAACGACAACCATTTTTAATTCATTAGAATTAAACATGAAATAATCTATTTCATTACTAAAATATTAGAGACGAAATATAATTTTCATTATTGTTCTGGTTATTAAGAATAAAATAAAATATTGTGTTGCTAATATAGTGATGAAATATTTTAATTTTCTCTCGAATATTAAATCCACAAAATTAATCATGCAAATTTCAATTTTGTCGCTAAAATATTAGCGACGAAATATATTTTTCATTGTTGTTCTTATTATTAACAACAAAATAAAATAATTTGTTGAAAGTGTGGCGATGAAATATTTTAATTTTGTTGCAAATATTAATTCTAAGAAATTAGCCACAAAAAATATATTTCATCGTAAAATAATAGCGACTAAATATAATTTTCATTGTTGTCCTTATTATTAACAACAAAATAAAAGAATTTGTTGCTAGTTTAGCGATGAAATTTTTTTATTTCATCGCAAAATATTAGCGACGAAGTATAATTTTCATTATTGTTCTGATTATTAACAACAAAATGAAGCAATTCGTTGCTATTATAGCGATAAAATATTTTAATTTCATTGCAAAATTTAATTTCAATAAATTAGCCACGAAAATTTCTATTTCATCGCAAAATGTTAGTGACAAAATATAATTTTCATTGCTGTTCTAATCATTAACAACAAAATGAAGCAATTTGTTGCTAATATAGTGATGAAATATATAGATTTTGTTGCAAAAATTAATTTCAAGAAATTAGCCACAAAAATTTCTATATCATCGCAAAATATTAGCAACGAAATATAATTTTCATTGTTGTTCTGATTATTAACAACAAAATGAAGCAATTTGTTGCTAATATAGCGATGAAATATATAAATTTTGTTGCAAAAATTAATTTTAAGAAATTAGCCACGAAAATTTCTAATTCATCGCAAAATATTAGCAATGAAATATAATTTTCATTGTTGTTCTGATAATTACCAACAGAATGAAGCAATTTGTTGTTAATATAGCGATAAAATATATAAATTTTGTTGCAAAAATTAATTTCAAGAATTTAGCCACGAAAATGTATATTTCATCGCAAAATATTAGCGACGAAATATAATTTGCATTGCTGTTTTGATTATTAACAACAAAATGAAGCAATTTGTTGCTAATATAGCGACGAAATATATAAATTTTGTTGCAAATATTAAATCTAACAATTTAGCGATGAAAATTTCTATTTCGTTGCTAAAAATTGATTTTAGCGATAAAATTTAGATTTGTCGCAAAATTTTCGTCGCTATTCCCCCTGTTTCTTGTAGTGTGTTAGGAATCGTCAATTGAGAAGTGCGGATTATATCTTCAATATAGCAACAAACAAATTAGTTTCCCGGCCTCTCCAACCCTATATATGTCTGAAATATATAATACGAAAATCAATTTTAACAACCGTTTCTCCACAACAAAATATGGCCCTCATACCGAGAGAATTGGAGAGGGAAAAACCCTCGCCAATGAATTTTTCGAGGGAATTCCCGAGGGAAAGAGTCTCTCGACAAAATGCAATGCATAAAGAAGTTGAAACCAATTTTAGCTGAAATTAAAATAAAAAGGAGTGCTTTTGTTTCCTCTAACAATTGGTAGTATCACTAGACAAGAGTTTCTATAAGAAGGAAACCTTTTTACCTTGCCAAGTGCAATACGTGTATAAAGTCTTTGCCTTCGATATATGTTTTGAAGAATCATCGCATCTCCTTGCATGATAGCCCATTTCAGGAACAGTTGGATGCCCCTCTGCAATGATCATTTCATTTCCCAATCATACGATATAGCAGAGCAAAAGAAAAAACCAAAGAGAAAAAAATATATATATGATGCATAAAGCTGTTTCTGAGCACAACCAGGCCCTATCTCTATCTCCCAGGTGAGACTAATGAGAGTCATTACCATAGCAAAATAATGATGTTTAATCCACCTGCAAAAGTAAAATCAGGATTTGTTTAAACTAGCTACATTTTTAATACACCTTACTACTAAAAAAATATGCATATTCAAGATAGACACACAAAGAAAAAAATATGGAAACTATTGGACCTATATTAGTAAATACACTCTCATTCTTATTTATTGTATAGGCCCATCTTAGTTTCCTATGGGCTCTCTTATAAAGCCCATTAGGGTTAGGTTAGACCTAATTCTCTCTTGTATAAATACCTCTTGTAAATCTCATTTGTAACTAATCAAGAAATCATATTTCCAATATTGTTCATTTCTCTATATGGTATCATCGAGTCATTCGGCTCACGCCTGATCCAAATCTTAGCCGCCGCCGCCGCCGCTGCAAACTTCCGCCGCCGCCGCCGCCGCTCCTCCCTCACTGCCGCCGCCGCCTTCGTCTCAGAAGCGCTGCCGCTGCCTTCTTCCCCGACGCACCACCGTCGCCATCCGTCTTCGACGCCTCACTCCGCTGCTCCCTCACACCAATGGCCGCCTCACCTCCATCGTCGGCACCGATCACCTTCAAGGGACTCGCGAATATGTCCCTGAAGCTCAACTCCACCAACTATGGTGCTTGGTCCTTCCAACTTCGTCTTCTCCTCACTGGACACAACCTCCTAGGCTATGTCTTGGGCACACATCCATGCCCCTCGTCCACATCCCCAGCCGCCGACGGCACCGCCAACACCACTGTTCCCAACCCGGCACACGACCTATGGGTGTGTCAGGACAACCTCATTTTCTCAGCCATGGTCGGATCTATGTCCCCGGAACTAATACCCTTTGTTGCCTCGTCAAAAACCTCTTGCGAAGCCTGGAAAATGCTTGAGAGCATGTATGGAAAGCCCTCGCGAGGTCGCATTCTTGCCCTCAAAACCAAGTTTCGCTCTCTGTCCAAAGGTGCTCGCCCGGTCTCCGACTTCCTCATGGAAGTTCGCTCTGTGGTCGACGAGCTTGCTCTCCTCGGCGTTTCCTCTGATGCCGAGGACGTCACTCTTCAAGTCCTCACTGGCCTTGATGAATCTTACAATGACATAGCCAATGCCATCCAAGCTCGCGAACAGCCCATCACCTTTGCTGAGCTCTGCGACAAGCTCCTCAGCGCCGAGGTTCAAATTGCCTCGCGACCATCCTCAGCCGTAATGCCTGCATCTGCGCTTACTGCTGGTACACGTCATCAGCGCTCCTCGCGACCAGACACGAGGGCTAAAACTTTTGATGCTCGCCCTCGCCAATCCTCGCCAAGACCCTATCTTGGCACATGCCAATACTGCCGAGCACCGGGCCACACTGCTCGAACCTGCCCTGAAATCCCTTCTTCACCCTCGCCTCCTGCCTCCTCTACGGGTCCTCGCCGCCCGCATGGGCGGTTCACACCACCTTCCCGTCTGAATCAGACAGCTGCTCGCCCGGCCTACTCGGCTCACTCAGCCTCCTCGGCACATCCTGCCGAGCACTGGATCCTTGACTCTGGCGCTTCCCATCACATCACCAACGACCTCGCCAACCTCTCCCTTCACTCGCCCTTCGCTGGGTCTGACAATGTAGAAATTGGTGATGGTAAAGGTTTACGCATATCGCACACTGGCTCTATGCACTTTCCTCAACTTAAGTCTCTCAGTTTTTCGAATGTCCTGGTCGTCCCACACATCTCGAAAAACTTGATTTCAGTGTCCAGTCTCTGTCGTGATAATGATGTTAACATTGTTTTTGATCGCTCTTCCTTTCAGGTACAGGATGGTCACTCGGGGAGCATTCTCCTCGTTGGGAGTCGTATCAATAATTTATATGTCTGGCCGGCACAAATGTCCATCACCCCTCCACAAGCCTTCACCACTCAACACCTCACGACGACCACCTGGCATGCCCGCCTTGGCCACCCATCAACAAAAATACTTGCTCACACTCTCTCTACACTTAGCCTATCCAGTGCGCCTTCCAAACACTTCAATTGTAACTCATGCTCATGTATCAAGAGTCACAAACTACCATTTTATGATTCAAGCATTATAACTACTAAACCACTTGATGTTATCTTTTCTGATGTTTGGTCGTCCCCTATTCTATCTCCTGACAACCTAAAATACTATGTGCTATTCGTTGATCACTTTAGCAAATATGTTTGGGTGTACCCCCTAAAAAGGAAATCGGATGTTCTTTCCACTTTCATCACATTCAAAGCCCTTGTTGAAAACAACTTCCAAAACACGATCAAAACCTTTTACTCTGACAATGGGGGAGAGTTCATTGCTCTTCGCCCCTTTCTTCAATCTCATGGCATCGCCCACCTTACCACCCCGCCTCATACACCTGAACATAATGGGTTATCTGAACGTCGCCACCGCCACGTGGTCGACACAGCTCTTGCCCTTCTTCACCATGCTTCCATGCCCCTTCTCTATTGGCCCTATGCTGTCTGCTCGGCAGCCTATATCATAAATCGTCTTCCTAAAGTTAACCTCAACATGTTATCTTCTTATGAAAAGCTCACTTCTCGCCCACCCAATCTAGCCAAACTCCGCATATTTGGATGTCTCTGCTATCCTTTGCTTCGCCCTTACACAAATCACAAACTTGATCCCCGCTCCACTCCATGTATCTTTATTGGCTACTCGCCCACGCAAAGCGCCTACCTTTGCCTTGATCGCTCCTCGAACAGAATCTACACCTCGCGGCATGTTCAATTCGTTGAACATACGTTCCCCTTTTCCACCCCCCCTCCTCATCCATCTCCCTTGGCGACCTCCATCTCCTCGCCACCCACCTCCTCTGATTCAAACTCCTCGCCCATTCTTCTAGCACCTACACTACCCAACTCTATCACACCTGTCCTCGCCCCTGACCCAGTGCCGAACACGCCCCCGCCGAACACAACCGCACCTCAGCTCGCCACACCCACACCTGACATCCCTGTGCCGACCAATGCTCCCCCACGACCTTCTGTACCTCGCATGGTTACTCGGGCTCAGAATCACGTGTTCAAACCTAATCCAAGGTATGGCCTTACTTCCACTGTTGCTTCTGACATTGAACCAAGCTGTGTCTCCCAGGCACTCAAGAACGAAAATTGGCGAGCAGCCATGTCGGCTGAATTCGATGCCCTCCTTCAGAATGGCACTTGGGACTTAGTCCCACCCACTACATCTCAGAATGTGGTCGGCTCCAAGTGGGTGTTTCGCATTAAGCGAAAACCTGATGGCACCTTGGATAAATACAAGGCTCGTCTGGTCGCCAAAGGCTTTCATCAACGACCAGGTGTTGACTTCACTGAAACATTCAGTCCCGTTGTCAAGCCCGCCACTGTGCGAACAGTCCTCAGCATTGCGGTTACTAACAACTGGCCCCTTCGCCAATTCGATGTCAACAACGCTTTTCTCCATGGAAAGCTCTCAGACACTGTCTTCATGGCTCAACCTCCGGGCTTCAAAGACAAGACATTTCCCACCTATGTCTGCCAGCTCCGCAAATCCATCTATGGACTAAAGCAGGCTCCTCGCACATGGTACTATGCTCTTCGCACTTTTCTCGAAGAAATTGGATTCATCCCTACTCACTCTGATGAATCTCTGTTCGTCTACAACAACAATGGGGTGGTCGCCTACTTCCTTGTTTATGTTGACGACCTCATACTGACGGGCAACTCCTCGCCCATGCTCGCCCGGGTGGCTGCCGACCTCAGTACAAAATTTTCAGTCAAGGACCTTGGTCCTCTATCCTATTTCTTGGGAGTTGAAGTTCTTCGCTCTACAACGTCATGCCTGCTCTCCCAACGCAAATACGTCACTGATCTGCTCGCCCGATACAACATGATCGACTCTAAACCAGTCCAAACTCCACTATCCACCTCTGCTCGCCTTACTCTCTCGGATGGCACCTCTCCCACTGACGCCACTCAGTATCGTCAAGTGCTCGGCAGCCTTCAGTATCTCCAGCTCACCAGACCTGACATCGCCTTTGCCGTCCATAAGCTATCTCAGTTCATGCATGCACCCACCATCACGCACTGGAATGCCGTCAAACGTCTGCTCCGCTACCTCAATGGTTCACGGGATGTTGGAATCAACATTACCCCATCCTCATCCTCCTCGCTCCACTGCTTCACGGATGCTGACTGGGCAGGCGACTGTGATGATCGCACTTCCACAAGTGCCTATGTCGTCTTTTTGGGGGCCAATCCTATCTCATGGTCGTCCAAAAAGCAGAAGTCTGTTGCTCGCTCATCCACTGAGGCCGAATACAGAGCCATTGCCGCAGCGGCCTCTGAAGTACAATGGCTAACATCCTTACTTAAAGAACTACACTTCCCTGACTCTCCGGTGCCAGTCATCTACTGTGACAACATTGGGGCCACCTACTTATGCTCAAACCCTGTGTTTCACTCACGAATGAAACACATTGCCATTGACTTCCACTTTGTTCGTGACCTCGTCAAAACTGCTCGGCTCCGCATCTCGCATGTCTCCACTGCCGACCAGCTTGCCGATGCCCTCACCAAGCCTCTCTCCAGTGCTCGCCTTCAGCTTCTTATGACCAAGATTGGACTATCCTACGGTACTCCATCTTGAGGGGGCATATTGGACCTATATTAGTAAATACACTCTCATTCTTATTTATTGTATAGGCCCATCTTAGTTTCCTATGGGCTCTCTTATAAAGCCCATTAGGGTTAGGTTAGACCTAATTCTCTCTTGTATAAATACCTCTTGTAAATCTCATTTGTAACTAATCAAGAAATCATATTTCCAATATTGTTCATTTCTCTATAGAAACTACACAGAAACAGTTAAATTGAGATTTTTTCCAATAATTAGTTGGCAATGCTTAACAACATCTAAGTAAATGACCAAGAAAGATATAGTTTTTAATAGGTTATATAGGACTATGCTTGAGGGTTAACCTCAAAGAAGACTCTCGTCAAGTAAAACTCAATATCTTCTTCATAAACTTATTGGACAGACAGACATCAGATTTCATCTCAACATCCACACTGCATGCTTTTCACCAAACTAAAGAAATACTCCCCCGTCCCACCATAAGCTTTCTACTTATTTATTTTGGACGATCCATCATAAGTTTCTCATTTTCTTATTTGTCAAAATCTACTATATCTCTCTATCTTTTTTCATTTCTAAATATCTCTATCTTTTCTATTTCATACTTCCTCATAAACTTATTGGATAGACAGACATCAGATTTCATCTCAACATCCATACTGCATGTTTTTCACCAAACTAAAGAAATACTCACTCCATCCCGTCATAAGCTTCCCACTAGCTTATTTATTTTGGACGACCCATCATAAGTTTCTATTTGGCAAAATCCACTATATCTCTCTATCCTTTTTCATTCCTAAATATCTCTCTACCTTTTCTATTTCATACATGTCTCTACCTCAACTTCTCAATATTTCTTAATCTTCGTACAAAAAGTAAAATGGAAGCTTATGGCAGGACATATGGAGTATAAATATGCAACACATCAGCAAACCTGAATTACATTAACATCAGCTGTAAAGTTTCAGATAAGGACCAAGGCACCTTCATATATATCCTTTATCCTCTCAACCAAATTTAATACATAAGTTTATAATCTATTCTATGAAACGGCTTCTTCAACAACAATCAAAGACAAAATGATTGTTGCAGTGAATAGATATTTATTATGCATATCAAACTACACCTCAATTTCCAAGTCAAACTAAGATTACTATCACTTAGGGCGTTAGTGCAGTATTTTATACTACGTACTGTCATCCAATAGGATATAAAGAACAGTGGCCATTACATCATATCTCAATGTCTAATTGTTTAATTCAGCTGCCTACCCCATTTTACATTATTGTATTCTTATACGTCCCTGCTTTCACTTTCATCAATTGGGTCAACTCCAACTTAAGGATTAAACTACCAAATCTGAAATCAATTCTCTTAAGAGATATATGTCTATTGAAATCTGTAAAAGCTAATGAAATATTTCATAAAAAAAAAAAAAAAAAACATCAATCAATAATTCATTAAAATGCTAAAAAAATATTTTCTCTAAGTGCCAAACCTGTGTACAAGTACAACAACCAAGCCTGAAAGAGGAAAATTTGGGACAATAAATAAGCTGAAGATGCATATTGTGAACTGCAAGGAAAGAAAATCAACATGTAATATTGTAATACCGGGTAAAGTTGAACATGCAATGCATGTAGACATCCATACCAAATCCAAAACCTTAATATAAGCAGCAGAGATGGAAAACAGAGGAATAAGTAAACTGCTCTATCGTGCCAATAATATGGAGAAATGTTCAAGCATAAGGAAGCAAACACTTTTAATGAAAAAAAAATAAAGTAAAGAGTTGCAACACTCATTACTTTGTGGCCTAAGCTCATAGCTAAGAACGTGGGACTGAGGGAATATTATTTATTGTCATATTTATAATATGAATCATTGTTACATTTAGGGGATGTATTGGTTGTAGATTCTATAGGATTTTTTTGGACTTTTAAAGTTTTGGTATTCAATCCGGATTTTAAAAAATCTTTTAAAATTTTGAGATATTTAATATGGATTTTAAAAAGTCTTTAAAAATCTTTAGATATTCAATAGTGTATGAATTTTGTTGGATTCTCCCCAAAAATATAAATAAATTGGACTATCCAAAATCTCTTTTAAAAACAAAAAATTTCAACGGATTCTCTCAGAGAACTCTAAAGACAAAAGATCAGAAGAAGAAATGACAATATTGACCCTACTCGCGGATACCCACCCCACCCGCGAGCTTTGAATCAGGTCAGATTCGCCCCATATTAAGTATGGGTCGGGTTTGGGTCTTATGCCCGACCCGCAGGTATTCGACCCGCCCGAATTAATATATAAACTTTATATATATATATATATATATTTATTTATTTATTTGGTAAAATACTTTATTTATATATATAATATTAATTTTTTTAAAAAACACTTCACATTAAAAAAAAAAAAAAAACTTTTTGCATCAATATCAGAGTTTATGAAAATTTATGTAAATCAATAAAAAAAAATATATTTCACAATTCTGTCAAGTCTATGAAAATCCATATAAATCAATAAAAAAAAATATATTTCACAATTCTGTCAAGTCTATGAAAATCCATATAAATCAATAAAAAAAGTCAGTCAAACTCTGCATGGACTCTATGGATTTTATAAATCCATGTACTTTTTAAAGTCCAAAAAAATCCAATAGAATCTCAATTGAATACACCATCCTTAATATAATACTCTTTATCTCATTAATATTTTTAAACATTTGTAAAAAAAAAAAAATCGTTATTATTTGAATATATGTTAAAGACTTCTTATTACTTTAAAAATCTCTCTCTTATCTACCCTGCATGTCATTAATTTTACATACTAATAAAAGTTTGTCTCTCTTATAAAATAGAAATACAAATAATATCTGTTTTAAAAAATAATTTTATTATTTTTAATACCAATAAATAATTCATACATTAAACCTCGTTCAACACATTAAATGTGGCATTTTTTACATTTGCTATGTTATACTATTATTGTCAAAAAAAATATATACTGTATGTTATACTATTAATATTCACAAAAAATAATGTATATATGCATATATAAAATGTCAGACGACAGACATGCATATTTGTTTATGATTGACAAACCATTAAATCATTTTGAAGGGTTAAACAAAAGAAGAGAAATTCAAGAACATATAACTTCTATTAAATTAATTAATAATTTAATATTTTGATATCAACAGTACTTTAACAAAAAATTGAAAAGATTGTGAAACTAAAATATTAAATTATTACTATAAAATTATATATTTCTAAACACTTGGTGAAATACTACATTAATTGTAATATTACAATTACGATTATTATCATGATATAATAAGAGATCTTTTACCAATGAGAGAGCTAGAACATTGGTAAACAGTGATGAAAATGATGTGGACACCTTAGATTATGATTGTGCCTTAGGCTCACACAATTATCAAATGGGTTACTTTGTTTTGTATATTTTTAGAACCAATTTGTTAGTATTAATGTTTTATTTCCAGCATGGTTCGGAGGTTACTGTGAGTCACTTTTGAACTCTATGATTATTTGATCATTTTTGGACCCATAATTTATCTTGTTTAGACCAAATTTGGGCCTTTTTCGATCTATTCGGTTTCCTTTTCTTTCACCTTTTTAATGATATACATTTATTAACAACATACAATCAACAAAAACGGTTTAAAAGACAATCTAAAGTCAGGGGAAGTCAATGTAAACCTTGATATTTAACTACTTTCATCTATAATTTTATTTTCAAAAATTTTATCAACTTAATTATAACCAACCTATTCATAAAACAAAAGACTATATTATAAATTTATAGACTAAACAAATGCAAAATTTAAGATGTTACAAAATAAATTAAAGAACTGGGGAGAAAGATTAAAAATAATAATACAAACATGGTTTCATTACACAAACTCCTTTATGGTCTATATATATATTTCTCAATAACTGTAAGACAGAAGAACTCTCGAAAGTGAGAGCCAAGATTTGTATTCAAGTATTTATAGAAGAGGTTTACAAGAGGATATATAGGGTAGTTGTAACTAACAAGAGGATGTATAACTACCAAGATAAACTACCCTAACTAGTACTTAATATTCCCCCTCAAGCGAAGCGGGAGCGAAGAGACGGTGAGCTTGTGTCGAAAGAATTCAAAAAGAGGTCGAGCAAGGCACTTTGTAAAGATGTCGGCCAATTGGTATTGAGAAGGCACGAACTGAGTAACTAGGCGACCAGTGGTGACGAGCTCTCGAACAAAATGATAGTCTATGTCAATGTGTTTGGCTCGCTTGTGAGCGACTGGATTTTGAGAAAGAAAAATGGCGCTCTTGTTGTCGCAAAGTAGAGTAGGCGTAGTAGTGGGAAGAGCTTTAAGTTCCTTCAGCAGCGAGCAGATCCAGACAATTTCTGAAGAAGTGGTCGCCATTGCTCGATATTCGGACTCACAGCTCGATCTGGAGACCGTAGGTTGTTTCTTAGCCGCCCAGGAGACAAGGTTGGTGCCAAAAAATATAGCATAACCAAAAGTGGAACGACGAGTGTCAAGGCATCGAGCCCAGTCGGCATCTGAGTAGGCGAGCAGTGTTGGGCGACCAGTAGAGAAGGAAAGGCCAAGATGCGAAGTCCCCTTAACATAGCGAAGAATGCGTTTGACAGCTTGAAAGTGGTCAACTGTCAGTTTTGCTTGAAATTGACTAACAGTGTTGACCGCAAAAGCGAGATCGGGGCGAGTAATGGTGAGGTATTGGAGGGCGCCGACCAGTGACCTGAACAAGGTAGGATCGGAGAAGGGAGTACCATCTAGGCGAAGAAGGTCAGAGGTGGAAAGAGGAGTTGCAACAGGCTTACAATCTAGCATGTCGGCTCGAGTGAGGATGTCGGCTGCATATTTAGACTGGCCGAGGAAGAGGCCGCGATCAGTGTAGGTGACCTCAAGGCCAAGGAAGTATGTTAGACGACCAAGATCCTTGATGGCAAACTCTTTATTGATCCTGGTAATAAGACGAGTAGTAAAAGACTGATCATTTCCAGTGATAATAATATCGTCAACATAAACGAGGAGAAAAAGAGAGGTACGACCTGACATATAGATGAACAGGGAGGTGTCTGATTTGCTCTCAACAAAACCAAGGGCGAGAAGGAAGTCACAAAAGCGTTGAAACCAGGCGCGAGGAGCTTGCTTCAAGCCATATAGGGCTTTGTTGAGTTTGCAAACGTGCTGAGGGAGAGAAGGGTCAACAAAACCAGGTGGTTGTTTCATGTAAATGGGTTTGTCTAAGAGACCATGAAGAAAAGCGTTGTTGACGTCCAATTGATGGAGCGACCAGTTATTCATGACTGCGAGAGCGAGGATAACACGAACAGTAGAGGACTTAACGACCGGGCTGAAGGTGTGATCATAGTCGAAACCAGGAATTTGAGTGTAGCCTTGGGCGACCAGCCGAGCTTTGTGACGCTCAATATTGCCATCAGCAAGAAACTTTGTTCGATATACCCATTTAGAGCCAACAATGTTCGCGTCGGGGGGAGGAGGAACCAAGTCCCAAGTTTTGTTTTTGTGAAGGGCCTTGAGCTCCTCGTCCATGGCGGTCAACCAGTGTTGGTGTTTTGCCGCCGAGGAGAAACCCTTGGGTTCAGGAGAAGTATGAATGGCAGTGAGCAAGGATGTAGTGGTGATGAGGGAGGAATCAAAGGGATGTTTGGTTTTAAAGATGCCATCCTGAGATCTTGTTTGCATGCCATGAGTTGGAGGAGGGCGAGGAGCAGGGGGAGGAGGGCGAGGAGCAGGAGGAGGAGAGCGAGCAGTTGGTTGGATGGTCGGAGGCGTAATATCAGGCTGCAGACATAGCGAGCAGGGAGAATCAGGTGAATCATTGGGGCGACCAGTCATAGAAGGAGAAGAAGAGAGCGGCAAGAGGAGAGAGCTATCAAACGTAGCAATATCAAGAGAGGAGAAATTTGGGTATGGTCCGCTTGCAGCAAATGGAAAAAGGGACTCATCAAAGCGAGCATGCCTAGAAATGTACATGCGCTGCGAGCAGGGATCAAAACAACAGAACCCTTTATGGCGAGAACTGTATCCAAGGAAAACGCAAGGAATACTGCGATGAGAGAATTTGTTAGTAGTATATGGACGAAGACAGGGATAAACACAACATCCAAAGATACGGAGATTATCATATAGAGGAGGAGTGGATAGAAGCATTTCATAAGGGGATTTGGAGTTAAGAATAGGAGAAGGTAATCGATTGATAAGATAGACGGCCGTACAGAAGGCCTCAACCCAAAAGGTGGTCGGAACGGAGGATGAAAACAGTAAAGCAAGCCCCATTTCAGTGATATGACGGTGTTTTCTCTCTGCTCGGCCATTTTGGGCCGGAGTGTAGGGACATGACATAGTATGTATAATTCCAGAAGAGAGAAAAATGTCACGAAGTTTATGGTTGGTGAATTCAGTTCCACCATCCGATTGAAAGCGTTTTATCTTACGATCAAATTGGTTTTCGACCAAACTTTTAAAGTTAACAAAGGTGGAGACAAATTCAGATTTTTGACGGAGGGGATAGAACCAAGTAAATCGCGAGTAATCATCAATAAACAGGGCATAATAACGGAAACCATCATGAGATTTAATAGGCGAGGGACCCCATAAGTCACAGTGAATAATATCAAGAACAGAGGTAGCACGTTTAGAGTTTAGCGAGAAGGAAAGGCGAGTACTCTTAGATTTTTGACATGCCGAGCAAATAACAGGCTTAGGAAGCAAAGAAGTGGTGGAAATATGTCCTTTTCGCTTAAGTACATTTACAATATCAAAAGCAACATGCCCTAATCTACTATGCCATAATTCAAACGAACCAAGGTTCGAGCGAGCACGTAATGAGGAAGCAAAGCTAGAGTGACATTTGTCCAAAACATACAAACCATGATCAAGTCTGCCGTGAGCAAGAGTCAAACCTGTAGTCCGATTCTGAATTTCAAATGAATTGTTAGAAAAGATAAGACGAACAGGAAAATCATTGGTCAATTTGCTTACAGAGAGAAGATTTTTCGTAATGGAAGGAACGACAAGAACATTGGAAAAAGATAGGTCAGAATTATAGAGATGAGTACCAGTATGAGTAATTGGAAGGATATTACCGTTTGCGACGACGACTCTATCAGAACCAGTGTAGGGCGAGCATGAATCAAGAGCGGCCGAGGAGGGAACCATGTGCGAGGAGGCCCCAGTATCAACATACCAGTCCGAGAGATTAGTGAGACGAGCAGAATCATTTCGAGGAAAGGAGCCAACGTTGTTCGCCTGGCGAGAAGCAGAGGTTTCATAGCGCTGGGGACAGGTTGGAGCATAATGGCCATCAAATCTGCAGATCTGGCAGCGAGGAGATGATCGAGCACGACCTCGCCCACGTCCTGCATAGCCGCGAGCAGGAGGGCGACCACGACCAAATTGCTGGCGAGCAGGAGGACGGCCTAACAGAGAAGATGCCGAGGAGCGAGCAAGAAAGGCAGGCGACTGCGACGAAGTGGAGGGGGTTTCAAGACTGCGGGTGAAGAGGTCGTGGGATTCAGCCTTGGCGAGCAGATCTGAAAACGAGGGGAGAGGCGAGATGTTGATTTGAGTGGTGGAAAAACCGTGAAACTCTGGACCCAGGCCACGAAGAAACCAATGAGATTTGTCTGTAGGATCAAGAGAGCAGCCCATGGAGGAAAGTTGGTCGCACAGGTACTTAAAGGCGGCCCCATAATCAGAAACAGATCTTGAACCTTTCTTGATAAGTTGAAGTTCATCTTTTAGCCGTAATTCACGGGCTTTGGAGGGCTGATTGAATGCCTCAGCGAGGGCATTCCAGATGGCCAGCGAGGTCGAGCAGCCAACGGTCACCGCCATGGCCTCTTCGGTGAGGGTGGACGTCAAGAAAACACTCACGATTTGATCACGAGAGTACCAAGTCGTGTAGAGCGGATTAGGAGAGGACGTACCATCGGTGATGACGGTGGTGGGAGGGGCCGGAGAGGAGCCATCAACGTAGGGTAAAAACTTTTGGGTAACAAGAAGCGGATGAACTTGACGATACCACATTGGATAATTTGTGGGTTTTAACTTGATGGTGACAAGATGAGTCATAGCATGAAGGGTTAGGGTGGCGTCAAAGACGGAGGTGGTCGCCGGTGGGTCGGCCATTGAGAAGGGCGATCAAGAAGAGACGAGAAGGAGGGGGAAAGATAGGCCCAGAAGAGGTTAGGCTGATACCATGTAAAACAGAAGGACTCTCGAAAGTGAGAGCCAAGATTTGTATTCAAGTATTTATAGAAGAGGTTTACAAGAGGATATATAGGGTAGTTGTAACTAACAAGAGGATGTATAACTACCAAGATAAACTACCCTAACTAGTACTTAATAATAACATTACATTTATTTCCACTTTAAATTCAATTCATAGCTAGCCAGAGACACTAGAATACTTCAAAATTTTATATAATATATAAAAGAAGGAAAGTTTTCTCCTGAACTTGATACGTACCTCTCCAGATTTTGACACATCATTATTTGACACGTGTTATTACGATGAAGTGTTTCCGTTTTACATACTGTGTTCCAGTAAGTTTTGACTGTGTTAGCCCCTTTTCCTTGGTGCTTTTATATACTTGGTATCATGAATTTTGCATCAGGCTTAGTTTTGTTACCTTAATTATGAAATCACGTTAGAGACATGTGTATGCCACCTCATGCCACATCATTATTTGACATGTGTAATAATGATGAAGCGCTTCTGTTTTAGAGATTGGATATCTAATTCTCTTCTTCTTCTTCGTGCTGCCACTGATTCATCTTTCACCATTTATGCCCGTCACATGTTTCAGATTGTGAAAGTAGATCGCAACCCCACCATAACCAGATTGACCACCATCTCCGTGGGTTCCCTGTGACGCCATCGCCGCAGTAGTAGATGGATGAGACGAGTGTCTGCAATCTTCGACCTGTGCATTGCCACATAGGTAATCTTTATGTGCCTTTTCGGTTCTCAAAACTTCTTTAATTAATGGCGGCATCATCCGAGAAACTGTGCAGTCCAGGTTTTCGTCTTCCTACCGTCTCTCTCTGTTTTGGCGCAATTTTTCATTGTTTTCTGTAATTTATTTTATTTTGAGGTTTTAGTATTGCTAAATTTAAACTGGTTTTGCATTTTGGTGGGAGATTGGTGATAATGCACTTGTCTTACCTTAGTATTTTGTCTGTGTTTCGTACTTCGATTTTTGTAAAATGAGAATTTTCTATGTTTTAGTCACCCTCCTCTATTGTGTGTAGAGGAAGAGATAGAGGGACACTGAAAGGCGCACGCACGGGAAGAATTTGGATTTCTTTCCTAATCTGCATTAAAGAATCTTAAAGAAGAAGAGAGATAAAGCGGACGCCAGAAAAGTTAAACGCCAACAAGGGAAGAGTTTTGAAATTTTGTTTGCAAATATTCATTTCTCTTCCATCTTCTCATTGACATTTGAACTTCTGGCCGCTAATTTTGTTTGAAAATCACCGCTCTCCTCTTCTTTCATCTCCCCTTCGGTGGTAGTGCTACTTCCGCACGTAGTGATGATTTCCTCGCCGCCGGAGTGGGAGTTGCTGCTCATCGGATGCCTCAGAGTTACTTACGGCCTCTGTGTAGTCGTTTTTAACCGTGGGGTTAGTTTTTAATTTGTTGGTTGATATACCTCAATTGCTTTATCTGTGTATAATGTTAGATTGGATTAATCTTACATTCTGTTTTGTTTCATTACTTTTGTGAATGCCATTATGCAATTAAGAGTATCAACCTTTCTGTTCCCTTATTAGGTGGTTTATTTCAAGTTGCCTAATCTTTTTTAATAATTCCAATATTATTATTGTTGGATAGTTTGACCCAGATACATGTTATAACCTGCGTTTGTATTGGTGCAGTTATTCAAAAAATTAACCAGGGATGTGAGATCCTATAATAGAACTTTTCCATGCTTTCAATATTAATGTTGGTGTAGCTTAATCTAATATTTGCGCTTCAAGGAATCTGTAAAATTATGTGTGGATGAATATCTTGCTTATGATTCACAAATCATCTGTTTTATGTTGTGATAATGAATGGTTCAGGATGAAAGCGTTTTACAATTCCTTGGTGCATCAGCATGACTCTGTGCATGGGAACTGCTTTTGTGAGAATGTACAAGTAATTGGAAAAAAATACTTGTGTACATTTTAAGAGCAATATGTATCTTAGTATGTGCATCTTCCAGTTCTCTTTCCATTTCGTATTTGGAGGGGGCTTGCTGCTAATAAAATATCGATGCCATTACATTGTTTCAGACTGAAACTGGGAACATTTCCTAACAAATTCTCAAGATTATTTTTCCTTTTTACGATCTATTTGGTTTGTATATATTTGCTTGAGTTTATGATGTTTATGTATATTGAATTGGATGTTAAATTTCAAGGATGAAGTTATGCATGATTGACTGTTTAGCCTTTTTGTTAGAAATCTAAACTGTGAAATTAAGGAATTGGCGAAGATTAGGAAAAGCTGTCATTATTAGTATTGAATTTCATTTTTATGATCTATTTTGTGTGTATATATTTGCTTGAATTTATGATGCTCAGTAAAATAGAAATGAGAATTGCTCAAATGACTGTTGTTTAAGTTGAGGTAAAAAAAATCATGGTGAAGATTCATATTTCATAACGTAGTCCTAAGTGTGTGATGTCTTGATTTCAGGTCCAGAACTAGTCAAATGTACCACGTGAAAACAACTTCAATTTGGATGATGCATGACTTATGAGAGATTCTTGGAGGAATGAACCTAATCCCGAGTGTTGTAAAATGGGTTTATATAATACGGTAAAAAATATTATAATGTTTTGAGCCATCTATTTTCGTGTTCTATTAACTACGTTCTTCCTACTGATGACTTGCCAAGGCTGATAGCGTTATTGCAGTAGTATTAGATATTCATTTTACCCTCATAATTTTTTTTTGCAATTGATTGTAGTTCATTTCATTTCTTTTATATACTTAATGCTTAAGTTTAGTAGTTTTATTACAAAAGGATTTCTCTATTATATTAATTTGTGTTTGTTTGTTTAAGAGATTAGCAAGGGAATTTGTTAGGTCTCTTCATGAAACTTTTCTTGGTGAGTATATTCCATTGTTTGGAAAACAAAAATAAATTTATGTGATTTAATAAGTGTCTTCTAAGAATGAAAAATGGATGTGATTTGTCTATTCCAATTTTTTTTTTATCTATTTATCATTTAATCATCTTTGTTGATTCCCCTGGCAGATGATTGACTGGAAATATAATTTGCTTCTGCAGGAATTCTTCAAGTGCCTAGGAATGTGCCATAATGTGCTCCGCGAAGAGTCTCCCTTAACGAGTCTTCTTTGGTTACTGCTACTAAAAAATGGTTTCTTTTTCTAATAGTGTATGATTCCCATATGTGAGTGTTAAGAAAGGTAATTGCTATTATTAACTTGCTTCACGAATTTGTTTGCTCAATACACTGTACAAAATTAACTTTAACTTTCTAATAGTGTATGATTTTCATATGTGAGTGTTTATTTCCACTTTCTATCCGAAAGACTCATGTTAATTACATTAATGAGAAAGTTTTAAAATCTAGGGTGAATAAGATCTTGGTTACTGTTTTGCGATTTGTTTCTTGATTATTGAGTTACTTGAAGTAATGGAGATTAATTTTGGAAATGACAATACACTGTACAAAATTGCTACTTGCAAGATTATCTATAAAGAAATTTGTTTTCTTAACCAACATATATAGTTTTGGAAAAAATCTTGCAGGTATGAGAGCGCACAATGATTGATCACGAGGGTTCTTTAGGTGCAGTTACTGGTGAGTTTTGAATGTGTTTGATAGTACTTTTACTAGAAGATGGCTGGCTATCTTCGGGTAACATATGCTGTAAAAAGATGTCACTGTGCTCTAGAATGATTGGTGTTCACTTTGTAAAAGAAATTTTGTTACTTCATTCGAGAAAGTAGAAAATGAATTATTTTAGCAAACCTACAGTCAACTGACTGTGTATAGTTTATGTGTGGTGGTTATAAACTGTTCTGGAGACACATAACAACAGAACATTATAAAATCATAGCAAAGTATGAGTTTGATCTTCTTGTGTTTCTATATCTTCTTGATGTGGAGTATATAAACAACATCATTTCCAATTTCTATATGTTTCTTGATTTTAATCTTTGGTTCGGCTTGGACAAGTTTTTGTCTTACAATTACAGTTGCTTTCTTGACACTTCTCAACCATCATTTCTCTGTAGATAGAAAGATGGCTGCAACACCGAGGATCAATTCCAGAAATTCAGGTGAACTATTGAGCTTTCAAACATTTTTATTCATAGCCCCGGCCTTGTCTGCATTTCTCTGATACCGAGTTGCTCGAGGGAGAATCTGGTAAATTCTCCCTAATTCACTTCTTTACTCAATTATTATGTGCTCATATGTTTTTTTTTTTTCATTTACTTGTGCATATATATTTTGTCCAGATGGATCTGCATTTGAATTTGAGGATGAGAAAGATATTCCACTAAACCTTACAAATAATTGTATTCCATATTTGACTATGTTTTTTATTTAAATTATCCCAAAATTATGCAATGAAATATTAATATGCCCTGGAAATTAATATACAGGGAAACCCAAGCCTAATGTTGAGCACGTGAAACCTGAGTTATAGGCCAACCAAAAGAAATTTGAGTTCAAAACTGATCAAGAAATTAAAACATGAGTTGAAGTTATAGGCCAACCAAGAGAAATTTGAGTTCAAAACTGATCAAGAAATTAAAACATGAGTTGAAGGCTGAGCAAAAGATGTGTGTGCCAAAGGCCGAACAAGATAAGAATGTTTTAAAGGTCAAATGGATAAAAAGAAAGAAGCCTGAGTTGAATGTCAGAAAGAAATATGAGTTCAATACTGCAGTGACAAGGCCTAACTCTTCACTTAAAACCAAGGTGTTAAGTGAGAGGATTGTCCAGGCTTATAAGCCCCCCCAAGACCATCTCTCTATCCGATGACGTGAGACGGGGACCAGGTCGACACGTGGTTCCACAGGTGGATCCACACATCGAAGTAGAGAGTTGGCTCTGATACCATGTGACAAGGCCTAACTCTACACTTAAAACCAAGGTGTTAAGTGAGAGGATTGCCCAGACTTATAAGCCCACCCAAGACCATCTCTCTATCCGATGTGGGATACCTTAATAAATACTAAGCAACAAGAACCTGAGTTGAAGGTCGATCAACAGATGTCACAACCAAAGGTTGAACAAGAGAAAATTAATTCAACATTCAAGTAAGATAAGTCTGATGAGGCTGAGATGTGTAATGATCCAATGCTGGTAGGAATCACGGTGAAGATCGCAAAGACATGCAGGGATGTGAATCCCCAAGAAGACGATGAGACTACTTATGAAGATTTGATGTCTGAGGATGATGAAGAATCTTAGAGTTGTAATGATGTTTTCCTATAATAATGCTTATTTTTGTAATTGGAACCTTCTATGTGTTTTATACCAAATAAGTTCTTACTTATTTTTGTCCATATAAAGATTTTCTCTTTTATATATATCTTTATTGTGGACAAATGTAGAAAAAAAAAGAAATTAAAATATAGCTACATATCAAAAAATGTGTGACACGGGCAAACTAAAATAATTCCGTGCGCATCACACGGGTAAAAACTAGTATTTAACAAATTCAAACAAATGATCAATATTTGAATTACATCCATAAAGACTATAAAAGTTTAAATAAATACTGATTCATTTTCATTTAATAAAACTATGCACTTTTTTATTGACGGAAACAACATTTGTTGTCGGCACCTACCCACTGCATTTGTATTAATCATAGGTCCAGGCCTCATCAAGTTTGATTAATTAAGGGTGCCTCGCAACTAGCTAGCTAACCCTATGACATATCATGTTGTTTTTTATTTTAGCAATATCATTCATCCATAATGTCGTTTTTTATTTTATTTTAGCAATATCATCCATCATGTTGTTAATGAAACAAAATCATTTTGCAGAATTAGAAGTTCAAGATGATTTCAACATATAATACTCCCTCCGCCTTCCTTAATGGGCGTCCCAACATTTTTTGCACATTACAAAAAAGAAAACAACTCACATAATTTTTACCAATAATACCTCTCATTTATTTTACTTTCTCTCCTCTTTAGTCAAATCTCCTCCACTTTAATCAATGAATTACCAATAATACATCTCCTTTATTTTACCTTACACATCACTTTATTTTATTTTCTTAATTTCCATGCCGGTCAAAGTTTGCATAAAATCCTGGAACAGAGAGAGTAAGATAGAAATAATATAACTTTTCTATATGGAAAAGAATGGCTTAGATTAATCTATAAAAAAATGATCAACGGATCAAGAAAGAATACGGGAAAACTAAAAAAAATAAAAATATGTGATTATGTATTAATAGTATATTTGTAAATAAATAGTGATACACAAAATAAAAAACAATGATACTCTCATTTTTGCACAGTGATTTGTATTCTATTTTTTTTATAGACATTGACTTTAGAGGAATGTATATTTTTCCTTTAACCTGAGTTTTGTCCCTAAGAAGAATTTTTTGGATAAAGTTTTAATGGCGCTCAAACCTTCTAGCTCGGCTTATGAGCTTATGGTCCTATATTTTCTTCTTTTATTTGATCTACTTTTTAATATTGAGAATTGGGTAAAGAACCGAAACAAAACAAGCTAAAATGGCGAGAAGAAATAAGAAATGGACCATGGGAAATTCAGCATCATAGGAGTGGAAACAATTAGTCCAAAACATTTATTTAGTAACAACCCAAGAAGAAAATTTGCAGCCACTTTTGGGCCAATTAGTAAACCATTTTTGAAATGGGGTTGGGGTATATACCCCTCCAGCTTTGTTTAATGCACGCCCCCGATATGCACACTCCCCTCAAAATACATTTAAGATAGATGTTTAGAGGAGTGTATATTTTTTCCTTGACCTGAGTTTTGTCCCTAAGAATGATTTTTTCGGATAAAGTTTTAATGGCGCTCAGATCTCCTGACTCGACTTGTGAGCTTATGGTCCTATGTTTTTTTCTTTTATTTGATCTACCTTTTATTGTCAAGAGTATTGAGAATTAGGTAAAGGACCGAAACAAAACAAGCTAAAATAGCGAGAAGAAATAAGAAATGGACCATGGGAAATTCAGCATCAAAGGAGTGGAAACAATTAGCCCAAAACATTTATTTAGTAGCAATCCAAGAAGAAAATTTGCAGCCACTTTTGGGCCAATTAAAAACCCATTTTTGAAATGGGGCTGGGGTATATACCCCTCCAGCTTTGTTTAATGCACGCCCCCGATATACATACTTTCCTCAAAATACATTTAAGATAAATGCACTCCCCTCAATTTACCTATTATACCCTTCTTTTTAAAATTTTATAGGATAAATACACACCCCTTCTTTCTTTCTCTCTATGTCGCCCGCCGCCCTCCTTTTCTTACTTCTTTGCTTTTTTTTTTTTTTTAATATTTCAGATCAGAGGAGGCCACGCCGCGCCGCGGCCAACCCCCACCGCCCTGCGCGCTCCTCCCTCCCTCCCTTTCTGTTTTTTTTTTTAATTAATTCTACAACAGGAAGCGGTGCCGCCGCCTTCTTCTACCAGCGTCGCCGCTTCGTCCTTTCCCCGCCGCCCTACCCCAACCTTCGCCCCTAACGACTTCTCCCTCTTTATTCGCAATTTCGCGAAATAGGTAAGGTTTCTGGGGTTTTTTTATTTATTTTTCCATTTTCGACAAATTCGACCATAAATCTTACGATCAATAAATTTTTGTCGACCACAATGTTTATGATCGACAATATCTTGTTGAAAATTAAGATTTTTTTTTTCATTCGGTAAAATGTTGTCGACTGGAGTGATTTTCGTCGACAATATAATTTGTGGTCGACAAACTAGTGTTGAAAAAAATGTTGTTTTTTTTTCTTCAAATTTTTAGAATTATTTGGATTGTGACGACCGTCGGGATGGTGCGGCGGCCGCCGAAGGTGGAGGATTGGCCGTTGGTGCAGGTGGGGGAGGCGACTATGGCGGCTGCTTTATTTAAAATTAGGGTTAAGATTTAGGGGAGTGTATCTATCTAACATATTTTACTAAAATGACAAATATGTATTTTACATACATATTTAATTAATAAATGGGAGGGGAGCATTACACAAAGCTGGAGGGGTATATACCCCCAACCCTTTGTTCAAAAACAAATAGCACCCATTCTAGAAGCCCATTTACATGAAGAAACCATTACTCTTTCGTCTTACTTTTAGTTGACCATTTATTATTTACACGCATTTTAACGTAGAAATTGTGTATTGATATATTAATAGTATTTTGATTCACAATACAAATGATCTATATAAAGGCAATGCTTTTCACAAAAAGGAAAACAGAAAACAAAAGAACATGTCTTCTCAAGCCAAACACCCTTTGGATCCATTATCCGCCATTGAAATCTCCATGGCTGTGGCAACTGTTAGAGCAGCTGCAGCCACCCCTCAGATCAAATTTATCGAAGCCGTTTTGTTGGAACCACAAAAGCATCTACTTGCACTTGCACTTGATCATGCTCCTTTCTTCCCACCAAGGCGAGCAAGACTAGTTGTCTACAACAACAACTCCAATGACACAACCGTGTGGATTGTCGAACTAGGCCGCCGTGGTGGAGAAGTCGTTTCGTCGTCTTTCGTCCCCGACGTTCAGCCACCAATGGGGGCAACGGAAGACGGGGAGTGTGAAGCTGTTGTCAGAGCATACCCTGCTTTCATCGAGGCAATGAAGAGGAGGGGTATTCATGACATGGATCTAGTCATGGTTGAGCCATGGTGTGTTGGTTACTACGGCCCTGATGATGCTCCAAATAGAAGGCTTGCTAAAGGCCTAATCTTTTGCCGAACTGAGGCCGATTGCCCTCTCGAAAACGGCTATGCACGCCCCGTCGAAGGCATTCACGTGCTCGTCGATATGCAAAATGTCGTCGTCCTTGAGTTTGAAGACCTCGAGCTTGTCCCCGTCCCGCCTCCTGATCCGCTCAGACACTTCACTTTCGAAAGTGATGTGAAGCCCTTGCAAATTGTTCAGCCTCAGGGCTCCAGCTTTCGAATCAATGGGAATCATGTCGAGTGGCTCAAATGGGACTTCCGCATTGGCTTCACTCCGAGGGAGGGCTTGGTGATTTATTCGGTTGGGTACAACGATGGCAGCCATGGGAGGAGGCCGATCGCGCATAGGTTGAGTTTCGTCGAGATCGTCGTGCCTTATGGCGATCCCGACGAGCCTCATTGTAGAAAAAATGCGTTTGATGCAGGGGAAGATGGCTTGGGAAAAAATGCTCATTCGCTTAAAATGGGGTGTGATTGTTTGGGGTATATAAAATACTTCGATGCTTGTTTCACAAATTTCAATGGAGAAGTTGAAACAATTGAAAATTGTGTGTGTTTGCATGAAGAAGATGATGGAATGTTATGGAAGCATAAGGATTGGAGAAGTGGCCTTGCTAAAGTTCGAAGATCGAGGCGCCTTACCGCTTCTTTCATTTGCACGGTGGGTAATTACGACTACGGGTTTTATTGGCACTTTTACCAGGACGGTAAAATCGAAGCCGAAGTTAAACTTACCGGGATTCTGAGCTTAGGCGCTCTGAAACCCGGTGAGTTTAGAAAATACGGCACAACAATCGTGTCGGGATTGTATGCGCCCATTCATCAACATTTTTTTGTTGCTCGTCTCGACATGTCTGTCGATTGTAAGCCCGGGGAAATGCAAAATCAAGTAGTTGAAGTGAATGTACGAGCCGAGAAGGCTGGAAATGGCAATGTTCACAATAGTGCATTTTATGCTGAGGAAACTGTACTTGAATCCGAGCTAGAAGCTACACGTGATTGTGCTCCATTATTTTCCCGTCACTGGATTATAAGGAACACGAGAAAAACCAATCGGGCTGGACAACCGACGGGCTACAAATTAGTACCGGGGTCCAACTGTATGCCGTTGGCGGGCCCCGAGGCTATGTTTATGAGGAGAGCTGCATTTTTGAAGCAAAGTCTTTGGGTTACGCAATTTGCACCCGGGGAGGATTTTCCGGGTGGAGAGTTTCCAAATCAAAATCCACGTGTCGGGGAAGGGGTGGCATCGTGGGTGAAGCAAAATCGGAGTTTGGAAGAAAATGATATTGTTGTTTGGTATGTTTTCGGGATGACGCATGTTCCTCGACTGGAAGATTGGCCCGTGATGCCCGTGGAGCACATAGGGTTTATGCTTAAGCCTCATGGGTTCTTCGATTGCTCACCCGCAGTGGATTGCCCCGAATGAAATCATTTGTTTTATATTTGATGTTTCATTTTCTGGATGAATGACATGTAGTGAATGAAAAAAAATAAAAAATTACACCGTGTTAATGATCCAATTAGATGGAATATGAAAATTAGAATAGATGAATCATTGTCAACCCAATTGTTGCAAAAGTGGAATTTACTATTAATGGTACGTGTAGCAAGTCAAAAGTAATAAATAAATGTACTCGACTCTAAATTCTGAATTAATTTACTATTAATGGTACGTGTAGCATTACATTTGAATTAATTCCATACACTATATTCGTGGGTATATTCAAGTTCATGCAATTAATATTTTGAAAAACTGCACTACCTTATAAATAGTGTACTCTACAACCATGGCTTTCTTTTGACATTTTTTTTACTTATGGAATTTATATAGTCCTATATATAATTTTCTTTTATGTATTTATTTATAAATAAATTTATATATCTTAATTAATTTCTAATATATATTCATTAAATTAAAAAAATTATAATTAAATTATACACACACTTATACATGCTTATTAATTCTATAATAAAATTCGAGATTCTATAATTAATTAATTAATTAATTATATATAAACATTTGTATTTTATTTATAATTTGATTGGGCCATGTAAGGCCCAAAAAGAAAAGAGATTAGCCCAAACAGAGCCCATTTGGGAATTAGGGCAACTTCTCCATAAATACGGCATCAAGCTATCATTCAGGTATTCGCAGAGCCATTTCATCTTTCTGTTTGTTCACGAATCTGCGAATGGATCTAAATTCGCAGTAGTTATTTGTTTTCCATTTTGTGTTTCAATTCTCTTTTGTTTTTTCGAAATCTTAGAATGATGAAAACCTCAATATTTGTGCATACGCAGCACCTACGGTGCGATGAGCGCCACATTCCACACGAGATTTCTGACTCTGTTTTATAAACATTTTAAGTTTTAATCTCTGCTCTATTTACCTATAATTTTCTTGTTCATGATTGTTCTCTCAATTAATCATGAACGTGAAAATAGATAGGTAAATTGGATATGGAATATCAAACGAGTGTTCTGTTCAGGTGATATTAGGTTTTGGATATAAATTTGCGTTTTTCTGATTTGAATTATATCATGCTTTGAATAGCTATGATTTTCAGAAAAAAAAACGGATGAATTCGTTTTATTTCAATTTTTATATTGAAAAAGCTAATTTATTTCTTAACCACTTCCATTTATATATGATTCAAACATTTGATAAGCATTATTCCTCTTTTTTCTTTAATTTTTTCGTACAAAAATTTGTAAATTTGTGAAATTCGTTTTCTTGGTTTGTTAATTGATTTGGAAGACATAAATTTGAGATTTATTTATTTAAAATGAAAAATTAAAAAAGTAAATACAATCAAGCCAACCATTCGTTATGACAGTCAAGCGTCGTTAATAATTGTGAACACCTCATCTCAATTAAGATCTTATCTCAATTGAGGACATTCTAATTTCTATCCTACTCGATACTTTTTGTCAAATTTAGTAGGTCAACCTTTTGTGAACACTAAACCTGTTCGCCAACTTGGTTTGTCCGGTCTCTATCATAGAATCACTTAATTTTGGTTTGGAAACAATAAGACAGACTTGTTTAAAATTGATATTTTATTTAAAAATATTTAGATTTTAATATTTTGTCCAAATCATTCTAAATTCTTTGATTTTTATTTTTTATTATTTTTACAGAATAAAATATGGCAAATTGGAAAGGCAACAACTCGAAAATCACTAGTTGAATGATTTTGAACAAAACAATTAATATGAAATCAGACACAATTAAAACACAAAAATCATTTATTTGTGTTCAACAAAACAATCACCTTGGACTGAGAATATAAAAGAGTAAAGCGTTAATCCATGTGTTTAGCGGTGGGAATTGGCCTTGCCTACTTAGGTTTTAAGAAAAAATCTTCATATATATTTTTTAGGTCCAAGTTTGGTTGCTCAAGCTTGCGTCATGGCTTGTAACAGGCCTTGTTTAATACTTTCTCGTTTAATTTCATTATTTTTTTTTCTTTTTATGGTTCAATTTTTTTATGTTTATATCATTTTTAGATAAACTTGGACGGAAGATGTATATGTTTTAGGCTTTGTTTAATGGAGTATATGTTTTAGGCTCAAGTGTGACTCATGGCTTGTAATAAGCTTTGTTTAAATGCTCAAATGGTTTTTTAGTCATATTAGTGCATTTTTTTTAAAAAAAATCTACAACATTTGTATGATCATCAAATTATAAAAATTGACTTTCAATTTAAAATGAAGAATTGTTTTTTCATTTACAAAAAAAAATATAAGTAGTGTTAATAAATTTTTTACTTTATTTATTTATTTAAAAATCACATCTTTATTTAAAAATCACATCTGTTGTATATATATATATATTAAACAAAAAGTTAAATAGGTTGACCGGTTGAACGTAAAAATTTGAGCTCTATTTGTTTAATTAAATTGGCTTTTAAAAAGTTTGAGTCAGCCGAATCAAGCTTTTATAGTTTGAGTTGTAGACCTCTGTCGAATAGTCTAGCTAATTTCCATCCCTACCTTTGTTATTGAAAATTTGAGTGAAAAATTAAAGGGTTCGTCTGCTATGGATTCGAGTGCATGTTGTGCACCCTAGTCCATGTTGCACTTTTCAGTTTACTGACTTACACTTTTCAATTATTAAACTGTATAATAATATTTTTAGTAATAATTGAAAAGTGCACATGGACTAGGGTGCACAGCATGCACTCGAGTGCATACTAGACTTTACCAAAATTAAAATAATCAATAAAATATTCAATATGATAAATTTTAAAAGTGTTATTTTACCTGTAATAAATTTTCATTTTTCTTTTTCTAATATTTTTACTAATTTTAATATTTTTTTCTTTTTATATTTTTTTATATCAAGTAAAAATTTATTTATATTTATTAATTCAAATAAATTATAAATATTAGTTAAAATATTAAATAATATTTAAAAAATCAGAAAATTATTGAGAATAATATTTAAATTAGTAAATAGTTTTTCATAAAATCTAAATAATTATAATATGAAGAAAAATAAAAAATCAAATAAATTTATTCCTAAATCAATTAATTAACTTATTTAATTAGAAAAAAATATAATTACCTATACTAATACAATACACCATCACATATAGGGATGGCAATCGGACGGATAAAAAATCAGACCCGCATGAAATCGGTCCGCACGGGGTGGGTAAATACCCGATCAAACGGTTCCCGGGTCGGGTCAATACCCGGTCAAACAATACCCACTGGGTCTGGGACGGGTAATGATTTTGTATATACTCGACCTGCATAGATATATATTTTAATATATATATATATATATATATATATATATATATATATATATATATATATTGTCCAAGCAAAATTCATTTATTAATTAATAAGAATTCATAAGATGTAAATTTAGTTAGATTACAATAATTTTAATAAATACATGATGTAAAATATAAATTTACAATTTAAATTTTTGTAGTTTCTTCTACATCGATTTGTCCTATTGTGATTGACGAGAAAGAAGAAAGAATTAATAAAATATCTTAAAAAAACAGAAAATTAAAAAGAAAGTAATGGCTAGGAGAGTTTACCCGTCGGGTTTGTGGGGTGGGACGGGTTTAGGCGGGTATTAATGCGGGTAACTGGTCTCAAAAAATTTGGCGGGGCGCGTCCTGGGACAGGCCATACCTGTCCCATACCCGTCCCGTTGCCAACCCTAATCACATTATCATATTTAGTTTAGTCGGGTAACATTTTGGACCATTGATCAAATCTTCTCTACTTCATCTTAATTGTTCAATTTAATTTTGCTAATAATAGTAGGTTTAACATTTCTAATTATTATTAAATTCATCATTTTATCCTACTTCATATTAACTGTTATTTTTTGGTGATTTATGATCAAATGCATAATTATAAGATCAGTTTTTTTTTTTTTTTTTTTTTTTTGTAGGCTATTTGTACCCATCATTGCATTGTTCATTTTCATCACCTCGCTTCTCTATTTTCTATTTGATTATTATAGAGTTCGAATTACTTTTTTGTAAATTTTAGATCTATTATTCTGAAAGATGTAGATATGCATAATAGTTGAAATCGTATTTGAAGATTTTGTATAAATTTGTAGATTTGTTGTTGTTTGTATTTATCAAAATCTAAAGAATTGTTGAAGGTTTTTGTTTATGGATTTCGGCCATGTCATCAATGTATTTATATTTGTTTATGGATTCTCGGATTCTCCATATATATCTTTGTTGAAAAGATCTATCATTGATTTAGATTAGTTAATGTTTTTGAACAGATCTTCATTGAAGAGATTTATCGTTTTTCAGAGTTTGATCTTAACATTGATGTTTAATCTCTCAAATTGTAATTGATATTGAATTTATTTTGTTATTTCACTTCCATTAGATTGTACTTGTGTTTAAAATGTTTTTTAATTCAATTTTTTCACTAATTATATTTTGAATATTGTTGATTCCATTTTATTTTATTTTATTTCATTTTTATTTTTCAATTTATACAAATGCTTCTAAAGTTACTATATTTATTTGAATGTGAAGCAGAAACTGTAATTAAACATTTCTTTTATAACAAGTATTTTGTTTTATTTTACCATAGTCCCATTGTACATTATTATCAAATGAAAAACTTAAAGTGCATTTATTTTATTTTAACAGTGGACCACAACTAATATTAATATATAAAGTTAAAAGTGTAGTTCGAGATAGATAGGGGAGGTGGCGTGTTTAATTAACATTTAATTTGTGTATGAAATTTAGACATGTCTTTAACTAACATGTAATTTTTCTATTTTTATTAAATATTTTTGACCTAAAGTTTTAAACCTAAAATTTAGGTATTGATTATGAATATTCAAAGTTGAAGTAAAGATCATAATGATTAATTAATTTATTATAATTATATCAATTCAATGACCTATTTTATATCAATTCATTTTTCTATAATTAATATATTGTTTTCATTTTGCATAATTTTTTCTCTCTCGTTTTGCAGAATTTTGTTCTCTCTAATTAATAAATTGTTTTCGTTTTACAGAATTTTTTTCTCTAAAGTTTTGCAGAATTTTGTTCTCTCTAATCAATATATTATTTTCGTTTTGTAGAATTCTGTTCTCTCTAATCAATATATTGTTTTCGTTTTGCAGAATTGTTTTTCTCTAATCAATATCAACGTTTTCGTTTTGCAAAATTTTCTCTAATCAATATATATATATATATATATATTTATTTATTTATTTGCAGAATTTTGTTCTCTCTAATCAATATATTGTTTTCGTTTTGCAGAATTGTTTTTCTCTAATCAATATCAACGTTTTCGTTTTGCAGAATTTTCTATAATCAATATATTATTTTTTGTTTTGCAGAATTTTTTTCTCTAATCAATATCAATGTTTTCGTTTTGCATTATTTTTTTCTCTAATCAATAACAATTTTTCGTTTTGCAGATTTTTCTATAATCAATATATTATTTTTTATTTTGTAGATTTTTTTCTCTAATCAATATCAACGCTTTCGTTTTGCAGAATTTTTTTCTCTAATCAATATCAATGTTTTGAAGAATCGAAAGTCATCGATGGTTACGCCATTGAAGCAACCATAAATAAATAAGTTTTTCCTCATCATTTTCTATTCACTATCAATTTACAGATAGTCAAATTGTAATGCACAAATAATGTTTTTTTTTTTTTGATGATATGCCATTTTTTAAAGTATTTATTTTCTTTTATATTTTAATTAGACATATTTTATGTATAAAATATTTTACACAATTGTTAATTATTTTTAATTTAACATTTTATTTTGTGTATTAATGTTTATTAACACGTGACAAGAATTAGACATACATAATTTTATTTATTTATAAATGTGATCTATATTTGGTTTTTTATGCTCAAATTTTAATTAAAATTAAGTATTTTAAAAAAATCATTTATTAAAAACCTAAATTAAAAGGAAACCTAACTTCCAAACAATAGTGTAACTTTTTTGCTAAAATATATGTGTATTAATTATATTGCGGTCATTTTGTATATTTACATCCCCTTATACATTAATAGGGAGTTTAAATTGATGATGTGTCATTTTGTGGTTAATTTTCCTTATGTGTCATAATTTAATAAAGTTGTTAATTTTAAAAAGGGTTAATTGCAAATTAAATCACGACATTTTACTCATTTGCAATTTAATCTAAACTTTAAAATAATTGTAAATAAATCATCAACTTTAAATATTATTGCAAATTAGACTTCTTAGTAGTCTACTTTGTCCCTAAATCATACCTTTTGATATTTGGTCTAATTAAAAAATAATATGGAGTATTATTTTATTAAGGCGTTGTTATGTCAGTAAGAAGTCTAAATTATGTTAGATTCGAACATAATTGAAATTGTCAAAAAGACTAAATTGCAATAATATTTAAAGTTTGTGATTTATTTGCAATTACGTTAAAGTTTAGATTATATTGCAAATGAGGAAAAAGTTGTGATTTAATTTACAATTAACTAAAATATTTATTTATTTAAGGGGTCGTGGTTGATATTGAAGGTTCACTTACAATTTATTAAGAATTATTTTAATATTACTTAAATTGTTTGTTTTTAAAATTTTATAATTTTTTTAAAATTGTTTTCATATTTATTAAATGTGAGGTGCTGTGGTTGATATTTAAAGTTGACTTACAATTTATTAAGAGTTATTTTAATATTATTAAAATTGTTTGTTTTCGAAATTTTATAAATTTTTTTTAAATTTTCATATTTAATAAATGTTAAAAATTCAACGTCTCATTTCACCTGATTCTCACAAATTTTCTTTTAAATTTACTTTATAAAATTATATAATATAAATATTTATTTTTATTGATTTTTCGCGTAATATGCGGGTGTTAATCTAGTTCCTTTTATAAATATATGTGTATTAATTATGACAAATTTTAAATGTATTCATTGTTTGGTTAAAATATATATATATATATTTTTTTTCTAACTATTATATACCTTTATACAGTACAACCTCTATAAATTAATACTCTATAAATTAATAAACTCTCTAAAATAATAAAATCTTCCGGTCCCGACTTGGGCCTTTGTAAAAAATCATCAAATTCGATAAGATAATAAGATAATAATTTTTTGAAAAATCCCTTTATAAATATTAGGTCCCATTAAAACTCTAAATTAATAATTCATAAATATTAGTACAATTATAAATATTATGGCATGGTCTCTCTTATACTAAATATTTTTCATCAACCCACACCTCTTGTAAATCTTTTTGAGTGCATGTGTGATGGTCTCGATCTCTTATACTCACATAATGTTTTATGCATTTGATTATTCATGGATGTTTTTTGGATGTCTTTTAGATGAGAAGACATGACTGTGTGTTATGAATTATTTTATTTCCGAGATTTATATAGTATATGTTTCATTCATCATGCATGAATATATTTAATTGACTATAATAATAATTTAAGTGCAACGAATTAATGTAAAAATGTATATTTAAGTAATTCTAATGAATTGATGCATGCGTCTATGAATATAATAGTTAATTGTATACAATGAATTGATATTATACATGAATTAGTTACAAAGAATTGATTGATACATGGATATAATCAATGAAATATATATAAACTCATTTATTTTTAATACATATGTACTAAATTTACTGAATTTAAAAAGATTCTCTTTTAATTAATAAAATATTAATTTATCGATAAATTAATACCTCTCTAAATTAATAAAATTTCATGGTCCCAAGGTTATTAATTTATAGAGGTTTTACTGTATATAACATTACAAGAAAACTAACTTTTAGTGACAAGCTTTTCTAGCTAAAAGTCATGACAGGAATTTGAGAATTAATGACATGATCTCTCACAAAAAGTCAACTACCCTCACTAAAGTTTTTTTAGCTAGAGAAGCTATAATGACAGGAATTATGTCACTAAAAGACATTTTTCTGGTAGTGTAATACAATCTTTTCATATCATTGGGTAATTATTATTTTAGTAAAATATATTGATAAATTTATTTCAACCCGCGTAATAAGCAGGTCTTACACTAGTATTAATATATAATTGGTGTGTTGTCGCCGGCACCCAAAAATAATTACCTTAAATACCCACTATGTAGTAGGGAAGTAAGAGTCGATCCCACAGAGAACGGTGTAATTTAATTGAATAAATTGTGTACGAAAGCAATAAAATGGGGGGAGTTTGATTGGTGTTGACTAACTAACTACTAGAAAACATGAAAAATAACAGGAAGCAATAAAAATAAATAGGAATCAAATATTAAAAAAACGATATAGCCCTCGGATTGCTTCCCTTTTAATAATTTAACCAATTTAATCAGTGAACGGGTAATCTCAATCTAATCTCAAATCTTATCCCTAAATTAAATCAGTGGTACGACCAAACTAGTTCGAATTGTTTCTTAAGTTTAATTAATTAGAAAGTATGACCCCCAATTAATATATTTCTACGAATAACCCCAAAACATGTATTTAAGGTTCAACTCGAGAAACGCATTCAAGATCTAAAACAATAGAATAAACTAGACCATGAATACGAGACACTCGTTTCATGCAACCTAGACGTTATTATCCCCTAAGGTGTTCTGCCTTAGTTGCTACGATATCCACAATAATATAACAATTACGGATTATACATCGTGAATTAACTAGAATTGATAACAAATAAACTCAGATGTGAGTCCTAATAAATCTATTAATCAAAACATGCTTTGCATAAAATTAAATAACAACGAAATTGAAATATGAATTGTGGTAAACCGTAAATCACATAATCAAAAAGAGCATAATTAAATCCAAATTTCACATCCTTAGGTAGAGTAACAATCTACATACTAAACATAATTAAAAGAACAATAGATAAAATCAAACTCATTGTTCACTGCTGCTTCAATTTCCGCTTGCTGCTTGCTTCAATCTCACGGCTCAAAGTAGGAGGGCGGTGGGGTGAGTGGGCCTCGTAACGTAATAGGTCGCTGTACTTCGAGAGGTGAAAACAGCTTTTCCGCTACAGCCTGCTTGCTTCCTCCCGACTGCTACTATATTGCCTACTTGCCAAGGCTGCTGCCTCCGCTCAAAACATAGAAAGGGCCCATTAAATATTTAAGGCCCAACAAAGCCTACTCCTCTTTTCTCAATTAACTTGGCCCAACAACAAAATGATGGCCCATGTTTTCCTTTTGATTTACTCATCCGCACACACGCACAATAGAATCAATTAAGCTCAAATTCTTTTGTTTTCCATTCTCATCGAACTGCTCCATTTTATCTGAATTAAATAAGAAAGTAAAAATATCAAGATAATTGAAGTCACAAAATAATTAGTTAAAAAGACGCACTAAAATATCAATTTAATTCATAAAGAATATTCAATTAAAACACAAAAATATGCAATAATTTAACTCATCAATAAGTAAATATATATATATATATATATATATATTTATTTTAAAGATAAATTTGTATATTTATTTAATTACTTTAAACTAAACAAATACTTTTGTAATCATAGATTTTTTTTTCCAATTAGGTAAGTTGGTGATTTTTTTTTAAAATTAATTAGGTAAGTTAATTGATTTTCTAATAATTAATTAATTTATGAATGAATTTATTTATTTATTTAATTTATTATTTTTTATATTATAATTAATTAATACTCCCTCCGTCCTGTAAAATTTTGTTCAAACCAATTTTTGGGTCCACAAAGTATATGTTTATTCTATTTAAATAGTTAATTTTTGAGTATTTTGAGTATCTACCAACAATATTCTTTACTCATTATTTGACGTATATTTTTTATAATTAAAATATGATTTTTTTAAAAATATGTATAAAAAGAAGTGAGCAAAATTTTACTGGAGAGTATAATTTTTATCGAATATTTTTTAAAAAAATATTTAGTATTTTAACTAATATTCATAATTTTAAGAATTAATAAATATAAATAAATTTTTAATTAATATATATATATTATATACAATAAATATAAACTAATGTCACGTATTATAAAAAAAAAAATCAAAATCCAAATGTTTATTGACATGTTTGGCCAATAAAAAGGTATGAAATATAAAAGGAAAAAAAAAAGAAAACTTAAAACCATAAGCTCACAAGTCGAGTCAGAGGTCGAGTGCCGTTAAAACCTTGCTCGGGAAAACCCTCCTTAAGGACAAAACCCGAGGTCAAGGGAAAATGTACAGTCCTCTAAATAACAAAGTCTAAAGTAGAATAGTGAAAGTACGACAAGTACAAGTGTTCCTTGAAACACCCTCAATCCGTGTCATCCAGCATATCCGACCAACTCTGAAGGGTAGAGTCAGCTGAACCATCCGGCGGCTGCTGAGGTGGACCCTTCCCAGACCAACGCCTAATGTGTTGGCTAACACACGCGAGCTCAGTCAAACTAGAATCTTCTACCATAAATGACGCGTTACCTGTATACCTAAGAGTGTCATAATCTGGAGCACTTCGTCCTTTGTTCAGCTCATCAACGTGAGCAACCTTAGAAGCATTTGTGTAGTCTTGATTGGCTCGTTCCCGGAGGTGGGTGAGAGGCTCACGAGTCTTCTTAATAGTACGCTTCGGCTGAAAAAACACCTTAGTGGTGGTGGAACTCTTCGCTCTAGCGACGACCTTTCGAGCTGCCATAACCAAAGGTGGAGCCTTTTGTGTGAAAGGCTAATATGTGGAGGTCGATGCCCCAGTAGGGTTCGAGTGACCCCCTTCCTCCAGTAAAGCATCCTCCAACACCAACTGTTCTTTAGAGGCCGTGTCTAAGTTCTCCTCTGAGAGCACCCTAAAAGCGTTGTCCAACGGAACTGAGTAGGTAGTCCCCATAGTCGGATCCTGCTGATCCTCTGTTGCATGGTCCTCCTCTCCCAAGTGGGTCTCCCCTTTCAAGTGGGCCTCCGGTGGTGGGGTAGTGGTAACTAGAGCGGAAGTGTGGTCCGTAGTGCCTATAGAGGAAAGAGAGCCTTGCAGCGCTGAGACCGAGTACGAAGACGACCTCTCCTCCGTTGGTCCTGACGACCCTGAGACCGAGTACGACGACGACCTCTCCTCCTCTGGTCCTGACGACCTTGACGATCCTGATCCTTCTGGTCCTGGTGACCCTGTCCCTCCCCCATTGACTTCCTGCAGAGTGCAGACAGCCAGAGAGTGTCCAATAATGTGGCAATGTGTGCAAAACTCTGGAAGCTTCTCGTAGAAAACCGCAGCAAACGAGCAATGACTCGCACGTTGGTACATAATACGGTCCTGAGTGGCCTTATGCATATCTATCTCAATGTTCTGTCGTCGATCTTGATCACCTTTATTGACGTGTTTGGTGATATGTTATTAAAGGTGAAAAAAAAATTGTTGGTCCCAAAAATTGTTGGTCCCAAAAATTGGACGAAGTAAAAGTCTAGAGGAGAGGTGTGAATAGAATTTTAAACTTTTTCCAAAATTATCAGAGTAATACAAATTTTAGTCTAGTCAGCTGATCTAACTCAGCTTGTCTTTTAGTAAGCTAATCTTACAACCAATATACTAACAAACAATCTTTGTTTTATCTTTCAACTTTATATGTAGTATGCGGATTTTATGAGCCCTTCACATTATACTCGCTTATCTTGATGAAAATACTTTTTGAGTGATCTTGTTCTTAAGTCTACTCGTCTACTCAGCTAGATATTCAATCCGGCTGTTTATATGAATATCTTTTTGAACAATAAAGAAATATAAAATGTAAAGTAAATCAAAACAAGATTTATAGTGGTTAGGCCAATAAGCCTACATCCACTCTCACAATTCAAAATTGTGAAATTCACTCTTGAGGATTAAAGTCCCAAGTCTAAGACTTTGATCTTCTCGAATACACCTCCAGATGTATCTTCGATCTACTAGTAATTTCACAAGTAACTAGCACACTTGTAACAATTAACTTTCCAACTAGAAACAAAAAATAAACTTCTCTTCAGAATCTTCTAAGCCTTCTTTGATCGTCTTCTTCGAACTGGGCTCGAACTTTGATCTTCAATATCTTCAATAACTCTGTGAGTTTTCCTTGTTTTGATTTGCTCTGGCTGTTTGTAAGACTTCAGTGTTTCAATAGTCTTTTTCGTATGAAGATCATCCTTTATTTATAGATCTTAATTCCTTAAGGTAGGTGTTGGAATAACTAACCTTTCTTGAAACTAACTTTTATAACTTCCTTTAACCGTTTATAACTTCTCTTAACCATTTCTTGATTCGGTTATTCCGTTATTTTATTATTCGGTTATAACTTTCTTTTAGTTTTTCCTTTTATTCTTTAAGTCAGAATTCCTTCTTCTGTACTTAGAATAATTCCGATCTTCTTTCTCCTTACTTAGTTGTTCTTCCATGTCTTTTAATTTTCATAAGTCAGCTTTTGTAGATCTTCTGGTCTAGTATAGTCTTCTTGTCAGCTCTCCTTGTCTTCAAGTCTTCTTTTCTATCTTGAGTTAATCTATCTAACTATCCATTACTTTAAACTTTATCAGCTTAGTCAACATTAGACTATATTACATCATATATATATAACTTAGCTTATAGACTTATTACAACAATATATAACTTCACTAGATGACTATTTAACAAGATCAGCTAACTTAATCTTTATTCAAGTTGCTTTTTCACAAATTTGAGAAATTTGAGTATACTTATTGATCTACATCTGAACATACTCCTTCGTACCTCAATCATCACTACATTTTGATTAACTATCATTCCACTATTCTTTAACAAATAACCTATAACCATTTCTTGTTTCTATGATTTCAAAATTAGAAAAAAACTCTGACAACAGTATATCATTTTTCCCATTGTAATTCATTATTTCATGATTCTCACTCTCATCCAAAAATTAAAGTAAATCAGTATGCTAAGAAAAAAATGTGAAATTACTTGCTGAATCAGAAATGTGTCCTCAGTTTTTATTGCAGTGACATGAAATACATCTAAATTGAATTGAATATTACAACAAACGAACAAAATCAAGTACCAAAATTCAAGTCCAACCAAAGAGTAAACAAGAGTGAACCTTCAAGCCTTTAGAAAGGTTCAAAAAAACTCTTGCATCAAAGGGAATATAAGTTACTAATATTTATGTTCTTTTTTTTTTTGCATCACATCACAACTTTTCAAAGAATAAAAATATGCAATAACACAATTTTGTTTATCTACAAACAAATCACCTTCTTTGCTGCTTTACGAAAGGACGATCGTACCCCTTCCAGGGTTCTTAGCTCTACTTCCCGTCCCGACTTTTCTAACCGAATATAAAACTTTATCCTCTGTATCTAGTTACAATCCAGTCCACAAACTTCCAATACGACTCCATCTCTTGATAAAAACGGGTTCACTCGAACCCACAGCAACGAGAATATAGAGGCAAGGAGAATCGACCACACAATAATAATGGTGGGAAGTTTGTCCTGTTTTCCCATGAAACCTTTCAAGAAGGGGTATAAATGGACAATCACCCAAATGGCAAAGAATAGCCTCCCGAAAAGTGGGCCCCATGATTCGTAACCGTTGCTTATAGCGTCTGAGATTCCAATTACAACTCCAATGAGATTGATGATCATCAAAGTCATGGGAGGGATTAACAAAGATGTCCATTTAAAGAGGTAAAGATCAGAAAATTCTCCATCATCAGCTGCTTTGGAAGTAACGGTGAAGTTTGTGTCCACCCCACCTAGAACTTTGAGAAGACCTTGAATTAGAGCAAAAAAGTGAGACGAGACACCACCGATTACCCAAAACTGCTCGTTTCTCCACAAGTCATCAATTGCAACTCCTCCCCATCGCATTTCAAGGATACTCGTTAATGCAATTGACATAAAGAGGCCCATGAAAATTATACTTGCATAGTTGCTGATCTGTACACAGAGAGAGGGATGTTAGACTTTTTTTTCAAAACATGGTTGAAAATATATCACTAAATAAACCAAATAAAGTTTTGTACTTCAAATAAAAAGGTTATAAACAAGTTCGGCGGAAGACTTTAAAATTTTTGCACCAAAATAAAAGAATCTCATTAAAAAGTTTCACGAGCGAATAACTTGAAAGAAAAATAATTTTTAAACACACCCCAACTTAGTTAAACTTAGACAAACAGATCAAAAATGTCCCTAGGAAGACTTTATATCCTTAAAAATGCCCTTATACTTTATAATGTTATATCTTTCATTTTATGCTCGTTTTTATTCTAGTCTTTTATCTTGAAAATGTATCAGACACTAGTAGACTACGCTTATTTATTTTAATATCAAGATAAAAAAATTAGAGCAAAAAACAAGCATAAATTGAGTCCTGAGTTGTATGTTTGTTTTTAGTATTTTGACTGAATTGGGGTAAAAATAGCATGGGAGCGTACCTCGGGCACGATGAATTTTCCTGTAAGCAGGCAAACTGCAGGCAGGGTACAATAAGCGATCAAGGGGAGCGAAGTCAACGGGTAAACAACCGAGTTTATGTAAGAAAACCTCTCCAACGGTTTCAGACCACACCCGTAACCATACCAAATAGGACAGTGCCTACTCAATAAAATCTCGACTGACCCCAATGCCCAACGAAGAACCTGGTGGAGACGATCCGAAAGATTGATTGGGGCGGACCCTTTGAATGCGGGCCTTTTCGGTATGCAGTAGACTGATCGCCACCCGTGGCAATGCATCTTAAAACCAGTTAAGATATCTTCAGTAACTGAACCATAAATCCATCCAACCTGATGAAATAGAACGGTTAGAGAAGCTTAAATTGACAAGAAATTTAAGGGAAATAGTTATCTAATTAGGGACTACATATATAGTTATATACTCCCGTGTTCCTAATTATCTGTCAGATTTTATCCATTCACACGAACCAATTTTTTTTCATTAAGCCGGGATATCAAAAGATTAGTATACCCTTATTAATTAGTCTTGGAAATATAGAAGGATTGTTAATGTAGGCCAAAATAATGAATTAATAAATTTATACTTAGGAGAAGATGATTAGTGTGTTTTTTAGGGGTATTGGTGACAAAAATCGTAAACTTTCGTTGATATTAGCAAAATGACAAATAATTAGGAACATCATATTGGATAGAATCAGACAGATAATTAGGGACATGTTTATACCTCTTTTCCCCATTCAGTTTTATCTTCGTAGCCACAACTTATGACATGAATAGCTTCTTTCAAGAGAGATGCTGATGATGCCCCTTGTGGAACACCACCATCTTCTAGAAGCGTTGAAGCGATGAAAACAGGCGATTGTCCGAATTTTTTCTCGAACTTGATCTGGGGCATAAGGGATGATTTTTCGTTGTCAATTCCTGCAAACAGAACACAGAGGAGAATAATCAGAGCATGTTTACAAAAGCAATTGCTACAGAATGTGGACTTATAGGAATTCTTTGAGGATCATAAATGTAACCACAAAGTATTCATTCATAGTTTAATTAAATTCTTGGTACCTTAAAATATGATTATATCTCCATACATTTGAACTCAGACTCAATATT
This sequence comes from Galeopsis tetrahit, assembly GCA_963675135.1. Taxonomy (NCBI): domain Eukaryota; kingdom Viridiplantae; phylum Streptophyta; class Magnoliopsida; order Lamiales; family Lamiaceae; genus Galeopsis; species Galeopsis tetrahit. Next base: position 18,214,658 of record OY776125.1, on the reverse strand, counting down.
ATTATTTATTACTCCCTCCATTCCAATATAATAGTCATTTTAGAGAACAGAAAGTGTACCAAAATATATATGTTGCTTTTGGTTTTCCAAGACATTAAATCATTTCCTTTATTTTTGTGATCAAAATGACCATAAATGATTCATTCAAAATCAGTATTAAACGACTTTCTTAATCTAGGTAAAACACCCAAAAACAGCAGTTAAATGGAAACAGAGGGAGTAACACTATTGACTGTGTGTGTATGCACTTTAGATTTTTGAAATTTATTCACTAACCTTCAATTCCTTCCTCAATGTTCTCTAGAGCATGAATTTGAGTCAAAGTATCCTTGCTTTTAGTCTTTTTCTTGTTCTCCTTCGATTTCCCCTTCTTGTCTTTCTTTCTCGACGAACAACAGAAACAGCACAGCTTTGGCCAACAATTGCACGTTTTGCCCGGGGGTTTAACCTTCTTGGGGGCATCGAATCCATACAATGCCTGCCTCCTGAAGACACATCCAGTCCCAACGTAAATCGGACCTTGGATCCCATCAAGCCCTTTCATATTAATCTGTAAACAATAAAAAATAGTATAAATAAGCCAACTTAAGCCTAAACCAATTGTAAGTTAGATTTTATTCCAAAATTGACCCCACATACATCAAAAAAGACAACATTGCGATTTGAATATCTATCGTGCCGATCAATCCCATCAAATCTTTGAGGAAATTGCACGTAGCATATTTTCTTTCCGGCTTGAGGGTCCATCATGAAACACATAGCTTCTCTAAGAGCCTTGCTGTTATTTATATAATGATCACAATCAACATTAAGAAGATAAGGAGCGTTGGAAATGACAGCCGAGACTCGTATCTGAAAATAGAAAGTCATAGATCAGATAAATGCTTCTTCACAAAAAGGAAATAATCAGGTTTCTAGGAGAGTGAAGAATGTTCACCAATGCATTCATAGCACCAGCTTTTTTGTGATGATCAAATCCAGGCCTCTTCTCACGAGAAACATATATGAGACGAGGCAACTCATTCCCTTCGATGTCTCGAACACCATTTTGACCAAGGAACACCTTTTAAGCATTAAAAGATAAATAAGTTAAATTATAAAATGTATTAAACTAAATAAACTATTGTTGAAAATCACCAACCTGAATCATTCCAGGATGATCCCTAACATTATTTCCAGGCCACAGAGTTCCATCTTGCATTGTCCAACCATCCTCAGGAACCTTTTGTGCCATTGCAACTAATCCATTTATTCGAACTTTAAACTCTTCGTATTCTCTCTGCATCAATGAAGTTATAACACATAAATTTCAATCATCAAAGCTAAAAATACAAAACTAGCTTTAAATGTGTGAGGCCATCTGCAGCGAAAAGCACACGTTCTTGAACTTTTCATTTTCTGTTAAAAACCTTTAGGCGTAAATGTTTTTTTGTCCTTTAACTTTCACCAATTTTGAATTTATTCCGCTAACTTTTTCAACTTTGAAAATAATCCTTTTAGTTTACAAAATTCAACTTTTTTCATCCTTTTAACTTGTTGTAAGGATGAAAAAGTTGAATATGGTAAACCTAAGGACGCATTTCAAAGTCGAAAAAGTTAGCACACTAAATGCATGCTAAGGGATAAAAAAACGTTTACCATAAAATTTTAATATGCACGAGATATAAAATTTCTTACCTTCATTGCACGACGTTCCCTGACAAAGGTCGGTTCAACTTTGTTCCTCAAATAGTCGACCTTCAGAGCAAAATACCATTCGGGAGCCCGAGGCTCTATGTTAAATTTCTTACAAAACGGGACCCACTTCCTAGCAAACTCCGATGTCTCAGAAAGAGCTTCAAATGTAAGCATAGCAGCACCATCGTCAGAGACATAACACGCAACCTTGTCAATCGGGTAATCCACAGCAAGAATCGAAAGAACCGTGTTTGCTGTAATAAGTGGTGGTTCCTTCAATGGATCCACCGTACTCACATATACGTCCACAGGGGCTAACTCAGACGGCTTTCCTTCTTTCTCGTACCTCAGCGAGAGTCTATCTAGGTATGTTTCCCGTTCAATCGGGCACCACTTTGGAAATTGATCGAATATCCATGATACAGCAAACCATATCTCACATATAATCGATGTTAGCCACAATCCGTATGCATCATTGACAGGGTGACGAATTCTATAGTGGAAAAACAATCCAAGAATCGCCATTCGAAGTAGAATTACGATTCTGTACGGGGCAATTTTGCTGTTTGGAATCGGTATCTTTCTTGAAAGTGGCTGTCTACCTTCATCCATCCTGTAATAATTTTAAAAGGGAAGTTAAATGTCAATACTGTAGATTTTATCTCCTTTTTCAACTTCATTACAACAACACAAAATGGTTTGCAAAATAGCCAAAAATGTTAAACAACTTGAGTCCCATATATTCCAACCATCTTAAATGTTCTATGTTCTTTAATGGATATTCATCCTCTAATGCTAATACTCCCTTTGTACCAGGATAATTTGCACAATTGTCTTATTTGGATGTCCCTCAACAATTTGCTCACTCAAAAAAACAGTAAATAGTCTCACAATATCCACAATTTTACACAAAATGTCGTTGAAGTGGACGCACACATACCCAACCCAATTCTTCACTTTATGCATAAGGTGCGGATGAAATAGCCCTCACTTTATGCATAAAGTAAGCCCCTTGCTTAATTTGTGGGCCCATTGTTGTGAGCAACTAATCCCGGGACAGAGGGAGTAAAATATGTAACATCAAATGTTAATAGATTTTGTGCACATGCAAAAATTAAAATTACATTATTAGAAAACTAAAAATAGAATTATTAAAAGCACAGCCACCAACACCATGTTGAAAAGAAATGAAACGGAGTGAATGGGACCTACTTTGGCAGATCAGAATCCTCGAAGCCATCTCCATCTACACCACCTTTATCTCCTTGATGCTTAACCACTTGAAGTTTCTCATTCTGCTTCTTCTTCCATTCCTCCATTCTTTCTTTCCACGCGACCGTACCATAACCATAAACAGCTAAATCTTTCTTAGGATCCATTGGTCTTGGAGGCACTACAATGTTCATAAATGCATAAACAACTAATCAAGAAAAATAGATATAACTATACATACAACCCACAAATTAAGGTGGTGTTTGCAAACTCTACAAAGTGGAGCAGAATCACTTTTCTCCAAAAGCTACTCCTCACAGATTTCGAAAAACAAATGTGATTCTACAAGTTGTTGGTAGAGTTGACTTACGAGTCATGGACGAATCAGTAAATGGCATAGGATGGATTCGTTTTCCACGGCCCATAAAAGGCGGGACAATGAGAGCATGCTTATCAGCTGAAATTGTGTCATCCTACAACAAGATGCATAATTCTATTAAAATTTAAACCAAATAGCCACAACAGGATCGAGAAATGTAAACAAAATCTACCTCTTGACCATAAGTAAGGAGAGGAATTTCGGAATTAACAGCTGCAGGGTCCAAATCTGAGTGAGTAGTAATTCCAGAAGCAGTGCGGCCGAGGTTATTATACCCCGCGAAAGCTCCATCGTTATAATGCTGTGAATCTCTCCTCTCAATGCCATTATAATCGAATTCGTGCTCCAAATCATCAAACTCGTCTTCATCTTCATCCCCATCAACTCTGGGACTCCCTGAAAATCAAGTGGCTTAATTAAACTATCACCAAAAGCAGCACAATCTTTGAAGTTGGATAAATGAATACCTTTTATGCGTTTAAATCTAGTTTTGCATTGAGGGCAAGCTTGATTGCCCTCTCTTCTTTCGTATTCATAACATGGTCTACAAATAGGGAAAGCACATTCATTGCAAGCAACAAAAGGGTCCGCATCTTTGATAAATTCAATCTCATCTCCACAAATTTGACAGATCTGCCCACTCAACTCCTTCACAGAAGTCACCTACCGATTGAAAATAAATCTATTTAGTAAATAGGTCCGGATCAAGAAAGTTAAACACATACCAAGGCTCATTAAAGATTCAGAAGTGTGAAAAAGAACAAGAATGAAGTAAAAGAACCGACAGATGGGGTTTCAAGAAACCGCCGCAAGATTCAATTTTGACAACACCCCACCTCAAGAAACAACTAATTCAAGCTAAAAAATTAATGAAATGTTTAGAGAACTCACTTTTCCAATCTCATCAGCATTGATGAGAACAAACTCATTCCTGTTGTGTGAACCGGCAACAAGCCTCCCTTTAGTATCCATTGCAGAAATCTTTCTTCCAAACACGCCCCTTTAATATGAATTGAAGAAAAGGGGAAGTAGAAGAAGAAGAAGGAATAACTTGTGCTCAACGCTCATTGCACATGTTGAAGAAAGAAATGTACGGGCCGGCGACTCTTTTACTTTTTCCCTCTTTTAAATACAAAAAAATCTACAGAAACCGATGAAAACACCACACATTCAGCGATTTCGAAATGTGGGTTTTGAACATTTGACAACGAGAAGACACAAACAAAGCTAACATTCAATTGTTGAGAGAGAAACCCCTGTTTTGTGAAAAAGGGTCTCTCCTCTTTCTATACTTGCAGAATCAAATGCCAACTCACTCTGATGCGAATAAATAAAATGATTTACTACTAATTTTCTACAGAAATTGAAAATTGGTAGTGATACAGCTACTAGTAAATGAAGAGAGAGAGTGGAAGGTTCAATTCAACGCGTAATGCTCAAGAGACAGAGAGATGTTCGAATTGGAAGATGTAATAAAGATTGTAGTGGGGCCCAGATGATGATGGGGAGGGCCCACGGGCCACCGACGATTGCTACCAAGGGTGTTTTTGTAATTTTATCTTATTTGGACATTTGTAAATAGGCATTTCCCATTTATGTTAATTTGATTTTTTCTTCAGTGAAGTAAAAACCAACTTTTTCAAACGTCTGTGATGACGATGTTGCGTGGAATATTGGTAACAAAATTTGTTTTCTTTCTACTTCGTGAGCTAATTTTAATGTACAATTAGATATGATCATAAATTCACAATTCGCTTCAAAAAAAAAAATCACAATTACGTTACTAAGTACATTGGGAAATCGGTGTAAAAAAAATAAGAAAATGTTTGCAATTATCAATCTGCATATCATTAAAGACGCTTTAATTATTGATTTAAAGAACAAACACTTTATTTTTTCGAATAAAGTAATTCATTAGATTTATTAGTTATGTTTTTTTTATATATATAAATTATTACATTTGAGACAAATAAACGTATGAGATCGTCTCATACGTGAGTCGGATTTCATTTACTATATTATATGATTCATAAATTTGCAAAATCATAATCTAAACTTATTTTGAAGAATATTACAACTCAAATATTAAGATGGAAATCTTCATCCACGTTTGGTGTTTTTCATCATTATATGTAGAACTAGATAATCTCTCCTAAAATTAATATTCATAGTATATATTTTATACTTCCCCAATTCATAAAATCTGGTCTCATTTAATTATCTTATTTATTCGTCCAGAAAATCTAGTCTCATACATTTTATGGTAAATGTCAATTTATTCTCACCACCATTTAATTACGCAAATTGCAATTCAATTTTATTTACAAATAATTATTTTATTCATAATGGAGCCCACAATACCCTACAAATTTTATAATACCGTCAATACCCACACTTTATCTTTTTTTTTTTAAAATATGTGTCTATTTCAATGAGACTACGTTTTGTAGGGAGAGAGAATATAAAGAGTATAATTCGTATTTTAAAACAATTATAAATAATAGGAGTAATTTATATAAACTTTATTTTTTGTAATTTCAATACTTATAATATAAGTATAATAATTTATTGAATTAACATGTAATAATAAAAATTAGATACTCCTAATTTTATTTTATTAAGATAGATATTGAGTATATTTTAGGTAAAAAAAAATGGAATCTCGTTTTTAGGCAATTAGTATATTAACATAATGTGTGATTCTCTTGTGCACTCAAGTACACGGTGTACTTGAGTGGATTTTGACTTGTCATCTGTTGACCGTTGATTGGTCAACGGTCAAATTTTTCATTAATTATTTGCTTGAGTGTACTTGAATGCACACAAGACTTCAGTGTACATAAGACTTGAGTGCACATAAAACTTTGACATATTAATTATTTGCTTATAATTAATTGGTAGTGTGATAGTTGAACTTACCAAATTTTTTTTAAGTAAATATGCAATTAATTGTAATTTTGACACGTAGGATGAATGAATAGATGACACATAAGTAAAATGAATGAATAAATGACACATAAACTAAATGAACGATGAGATGACACATAATATTTTAAACCCCTTTAATATACAGTGAGATACAATAAGTATGACTCGTATATTATATATACCTATATATAAAGCACATCTAGAGAGTGTCAATATATATGATTATATTTATATTAAGGTTCCGTGAATTGCATCCTCTCTTCCCACGTGTTTATGGAAAAATGAAAACTTCTTGTTGTAACTATGAATTTCGTTGACTTAATAGTGAAGTAAAAAAAACATACCTTATAAACATTATATACTCCGTATAATTTAATGTTAAAGTGTTATTAATTATGCATTTTTTAAATGTATAAAATTACTAAAATCTAGAATGGTAAGTTGGATATTATATCCCACTCCTGCAAGCCTTGTTTGGATATAGATGGTGGTGAATGGAATGGAATGAAATGGGATGAGTGGTGGATGGAAATGAAAAAAAAAAAAACGAGGATACGGTTTTCCTTTTTTTGGTTTTTTAAAGAAGTGGAGGTGGGTATCCCATAGATTATACTCTATAGTAAGTATGTATTTGACTAGGAATACATCTGATCATTCGTATTATCTAGTCGTATTTCATGTTGATATGACAGTGTCGACACGATATGAATACGATAATTTTTACGTCGATGTGACATGATATCAAAATTATTTTTTTGTGTTAACATTATAAGTCACGATAAAAATTTTTTTTAAAAGTATTAAAAATTATTTATTTTAATATAGAAAATTATCATGTTATTATTGTATACATGTCATTATCGTTGTTTGTCATATCAGGTCAAGAATAATGTAACAGGGGATTAACGGGTTAATATATTATTTGTTAATTGTATCGTGTTTAACGAGTCGCCGCGAATCTGACATAAATACGATAAGACCAAACAATAACCCGTAATTTTTGTGTCGAATTCGTATCGTGCTATCATGTCGTGTCATAAATCGACACTCCTAGTTAAGATTGAGGAAATATGGATAGATGAAAATTTATGATAAATAAAAAAATGATATTGTATTATTTTATTTATTGTTAGCTAATGAGATAATGATTGAGTGAAAGGAAAGTAAGAGAGAAACTATATAAGTGAAAGTAAAATGAGAGAAAGAAATTAAGAAAGAAGGGAATAAGAGGGAGAAAAAATGTCTATTGTGATTATTTAAAAAAAGTTGTGTGTATTATATAAATAGATGAGTTATTTGATGGGTGACCAACCAAATTTGGTTGAGGTGGGGGATTGGTCCATCACCATCCCCATCGAATGGGGTTTTTCATAATCAAACAAGGTTTTAAGGTTCCCTAGACATGAGATTCAACATGGTCATTGTAATTGTTTACATCAACGGTTTTTTTCGATTAATTATGTTTTTATGTGATTTTTTTCTGTTTTCATACTATTTTTATTTTTTTAGTGTTGTTTTTTCAGATATTATTAGTTGTAGGTGTTGTTAGGCAATTACAAGTTTGTGAAAATGTTAAACGATTTACAATTTAATGGTGGGAAAATTTATACTCCCTTTATAACTGAAAAAGCTTGCGGTGCTTTTTGTGCACGAAGTTTAAGAAAAAAGTGTTATGATTAGAGTATTAAAAATGTAATTTTGTAAATTTTTATATATAAAGTAAATAAAGTAGTTGAATTGAGTGTAAGGTGGACCTCAAAAGTAATGGCATGGAGGGTAAATATGTATATATTGTGAGAGTGAGGATTATGATGATTGTTTCCATTTATGAGTATGCAAACTTTTAAAGGACAAACTAAAAAGAAAAATATGAAAACTTTTCAGGGACGGAGGGAGTATCATTAATCTGTGAGGAACGCAAAATATTATTTTCAGTAGAGAGGATGATGGTAAGATGACAACGTGACAAAGTTTTGTTTTTCGAATATGAAACTTTAATGGTGTTTCATGGTGGTGTAAGTGGGATCTACCGACTGGTGGTTGCGTTAAATTAAATGTGGACGCTGCTCAATTAATTGACTCGCTTGAGACAAGGGTGGGGATGATTCTTCATGATGGCAGCGGAGGCTTTATTGCAGCTCAAACTCTTATCTTTTCGACTGTTTTACGTGCTGATGAAATAGAGGTTATTGACATATACAAGGCATTGTCTTGAATCAAGAGTTTGAGCTTCAATTTGTTGGAAGTGGAGTCGAACACGAAGGTAGTAGAGGACACCATCAATAAAGGATCGGAGTAACGACTTTTGAAAATTATGTTCACAACTGTAATATCTTACAAAATCAATTTAATTTTTGTGCTATTCATTTTACTTTTCTATACGCCATGTCACAATCTTTTGCTAGGCCTCTAAGCTCTTTCTTGAGCTTCCATATTTGAGTTGTGTCTTCCAATTTTGTGGATGACCTTCTCAATAATATTTGTGTTAATTGTGAATGAGATGGAAGCTTGTGTGGCTTAAAAAAAATCTCACACTATTCAAAATAATTTCAAACATTTAATTGTATTGTCATTGTTTTTCGTTGCAACTTTGAAGATTTTAAAGTTGAAAGTTGAGACATGGGAGTTATATATATATATATATTTTTTTTTTTTCTCGTTCTTGATTAGACATGGATAAAAAAAATGCGCACAAATCAAATGTAAAAAAATAATTATAAAGAATAACATAAATGGTTATTGATGTTAAATTTTAAATATATAATATTTAATTAGTATTAAGTATATAAAAATTCATTCTAAAAATAAATAAATAAAATATATAAATAATATTTTGGTTAATTCAATAATTTTGATCTAATTCTAATTTTAAAAGTTGAATCACATTTTAAATAAAATTACCAATTCTAATTAATTGAATTTCGTTTGAAAAGACGATTTTTTTCTTCAACCGAGTTGACAAGGATGCCCTTCAATCGACAGTCATGTCTCTACGGAAAGGGTAATCTCGAATGGTCAATGTTTTTTCTATTTTAATATTGAAGAAGTAATTGTTTATTAATTAGTGCATCAATGATTCAATATTAGTCAAAAAATACTTATTTCATAAGAATTAGTTTCAAAGCCCTTGAAATTCCAAATAATGTACGATCTTGGCTCTTGTCACATAGTTGTGTAATTGTATGAAAAAATGTAATAAAAAATAGAGTACTGATAAAATATAAGAGGAGTAATTTTATCACTTTTAAATTTCAATACCAATAAATACCTAAATGTTTACATTATTTAATAGTGTAAATAGTATTCCCCCTATTAAAAGTATGCTCATACTTTTGGACACATATTTTTTTTAAAATAAATAAAATAAAGGTATTGTATGATTATTATGAGATAAAAATAAAGTAATTGCTTTTATAAAAAGAAATGAACATACTTTTAGTGGATATACGAAAAAAAAAAATGCTCCCTTCATTTCACTATAAGTTTTTCACTTTTCTTTTATGGATGTTTCACTATAAGTTTTTCATTCCATTTTTATCATATTATTTTTTCTCTCTCAATCACATCACTTATACTTTATCTATTATTTTATCATACACATCTATTATTTTCTCTCTTTCCATCCCATCATTTATACTACATCTTTTATTTTATTTTTTAATCAAAACACCCAAGGAAAAAAAAAAATTATAGTGGAAGGAGGAGATAAATATAAAAAGATGGGGGACCAAAACTCATAACTCAAATAAGTCATAAGGGGTCCGGCCCACCACATTGAAACCAACAGAGGCAAATTGCTTCAAGGGTTGGCCAACCTTTTTTGGCCCACAAACGTGCCATTCTGTAGCCTACTGACAGCCCCCATCCCCCTTGTTATTGCCATTGTTATGTGATTATGTCACCATTCTTTTACATATTTTTAAGGAAATATGCAACTATCTAATACTTGGAGAATTGCCATATGCAACTATCTAATGATATTATTGTGAAATCGATTTGTATTTGCTAATGATATTATTGTGAAATCGATTTGTATTTGCTAATGATATTATTTATATCATTAAATGATAGTAATAGTTTGCCCGACCAAAAAAAACAAAATGATAGTAATAGTTTGATAGTAGAACTAACTGCACTAAACTACCATTAAAATTGCATCTAAATCACTTAACTATATTTTTTTTGCACCAAATTATAAAAAATTTATTTTTTTTACACAAGCACTAGACTAATTTTCAACCCAAAATTTTCCTCATTTATTCCATGCGAATCATGCGTGATTTTTTTAGAGGGGCCATTTTTATCAATTATTGTATACTAAGGGGATGTATTCAATTGAGATTCTGTTGGATTTTTTTGGACTTTTAAAATTTGGGGGTATTCAATCCGGATTTTTAAAAGTCTTTCAAAATTTTGAGGTATTCAATACGGATTTTAAAAAGTCTTTAGAAATCTATAGGTATTCAACAATCTATGAATTTTAATACTTTATGGATTTCGTTGGATTCTCTTTAAAAAATATAAATAAATTTCACTAATCAAAATCTCTTCTAAAAAGTAGAGATTTCAAGAAGAATCTGAAAGAGAAGAAAAAAAAATATGTGTTAACTATGTTCTTTAATAAGCATCACGAACCATTATTGTCGTGAAAAAAATTACATCTCTGTATTTTAAATCGAATTTTTGGTATTTTCAAATTGCAAGCTGGATTACATAACTTTCTTAGAAAAGAATGTGGCTCTAATGAATTTCAAGTCGAATATAAAGAAGATCAAGATTCACCACATCTCGAATTTCCAGTCGAATATAAAGAAGATCAAGATTCACCACATCTCGACATGAAAGAGGAAAATTTGGAATTGCTTTCTCAAATCTCAAAGACAACTACAACAAAGAACTTAACCTAATGCATGGAGAACTAGTATGGCTAACTATGTGAAAATGAGGCCTAGGTATAACTGTGATGAAAATGAAGATGAGAATAATAATGATAAATAATAATTTTTTTTTTGAACTAGGTTTTATGAACGTAGTTTATGGAAATTCATGTAAATCAATAAAAAAATGTGTATTTCAGAATCCTGTAAAATCTATAAAAATCCATATAAATCAATAAAAAAGCCAGTCAAACTCTGCATAGAGTCTATGAATTTTCTAAATCCACTGACTTTTTAAAGTCCAAAAAAATCCAACAAAATCTCAATTGAATATACCCCCTAAAAACAAACGATTTCTCCTCCACCTATTTTGCAATTAATTCACGAGCCCAAGACTTATAACTAGTCTTAAAATTCGTATGTAACTAGCCGTTAATCCGAATAAAAAAATTCGTATGTAACGTACGTGCTATAAGTCTTAAAATTCGTATGTAACGTACGTGCTACTAAATTGTGGTCCGCATTGGTCGCCCATCCTTAATTATATGCAATAATTTTTTAATTATATTTTAAATATGTATAAATTTCCATCATTGATTATTATAATATTATATATATATTTTTTATAATATGAAAGTTAAAAGTTTAATCTCATCAAAACAAAACTCCATAAATTCATTTAGATTTGCGAAGTTGATGATCAACAGCAGCAAAATCAAATTGCTAAATGGGTGGAGTAGCAGAAAGAAATTAAAAAACATGATCCCATGTTTTATTTAAAGTAGTATTACAATTATTGACGATAGATCCAATCTTTTTCTTTATCAATATTTTATTGATCATTAATAACTCAAGATCTTAGGTTGGTCTTCGATATATTTGTTTATCAGATTTCTGGTATTAGTTGATAATTGAATTTTTTTTACTACATGATAAGGGAAGCATGTTCTTATCACTTCATATATAGTTTCATATATTACTGACATATTAATTATAGCTAAATTATTATTTATTTAAAACAACTAGGGCTCTCTAAGTAAACGAAGACCAAAATAATTTAATGTATATTTTTTTGTCAAATACTTCCTCCACCTCCTATATTTGCACATATTTTGAACATATTTGATGTGCGATGGGTAGGAGTGTTCAAAAAAAGACCGGACCGAAAAAAAGACCGGAATCGGTCCGGACCGACCGGTTAGATTCCGGTCCGGTCTCCGGTCCGGTCCGGTCCAAGACCGGAATTTTCCGGTCCGGACCGGTTTGGACCGGATTTTTTTTTTTTTAATTTTTTAATTTTTTTTATATTTTTTTACTAATACACTCTCAATTATTTTTCAAAACCAAGTAATGTGTTGAGATCTTATTACATTTTTTACAAATATATAATTTAACAAACATATTTAATTTATTTTTAGGGTCAAAAGATCATTAATAACAATGTAAATAAAATTCACATTGACGTAATGAAGAGCAAACACTTTAATTTTCATACACAAATTCATCAATCTTGTTCTTGCTTCCATAAATTAAAAAAAAAATTAAAAAAAAAAAAAACAATTCCGGTCCAACCGGTCCAAACCCGGACCGGACCGGTCTGGACCGGATAGATTCCGGTCCGGTCTCCGGTCCGAACTTTTAGTAAGATTTCGGTCCCGGTCCAAACCGGTCCCGATCCGGTCCGGTCCGGTTTTGGACCGGTGCACACCCCTAGCGATGGGTATTGAGGTAATCAATTCTACCTTCCATGGAGGGATCTTACCTAATTGATTAAAATTAAAGAAAAAACACAAAATATTGTCGGTGGCATATATATATGATGAATCTTACGGACGACAAAGGAGTGAAGAACTGCTCGCTCGTCTGCTCCTATTAAATTCTGTAATGAACATAGTCGTTCGATCAAATTAGTTTGATTCCACTATTTCACCTTCTACATATTACTTGATGTTTTATTTTTAATGAACATAGTCGTCCGGTCAAATAAGTTCAGTTCCACTATTTCACCTTCTATATATTACTTGATGTTTTATTTGTAATGAACAAGTCGTCCAGTCAAATAAGTTCGATTCCACTATTTCACCTTCTATATATTACTTGATACTCCGTATTTTATTTTATTAATTGAATCATTAATACATATGGATTCATTTATTGTAGAGGTTAATCATTTTTTTTTAAATGACATATATTAACAATTAACTATACTAATTTGGAACATTAAAACTGAAATGGATAATCTCATGTGGGTCAAGACAATCTTTTTATTTTGGATCTAAAGAGAGACATTCATTATAAGATTTATTATTATTTTTTACTACGGCCTTTAACATAAAGAAGACGACAAAGTGGGATAGCTCAAGTGGTTAGAGCACCACTACCTAGGCCTTAGGTCTGGGTTCGAGTCATGGGAAGGGGAAAAAAAAGGGATGTGTATTTAACTTTCCATAAAAAAAAAAAACATAAAGAAGACAGAATGAATAGTATCTCAAAGAATATATATACTCCGTATATTATATTTTTACAAAGAAAGAAGCACTATTATCTCAAAGATGCATGTCAACTACTTTGACAATATGCAATTATGAAAATTAAATTTAATTATCGACCAAGTAGGCCCCCAAAAGTCTGAATTATAATTCAATGCATATACCGATATACGATCTATAGTAATTGCATTAATTATTGAAGCTTCAATAATTAATGTTAGTAATTACATTAAGGATCACTCTTTTTTTTTTTTTTTAACTCTTTTAATGTTAGTTAATTATAATTAACCATTAAGAGAGTCTAATTAAGTAAAATTTTAGTGGAAAATGAATCTGTCTTCGTTAGTTGAGGATGCATGTGCTAGCACAGTGAGTAAAATAGTTTTTATGTGGCGACTTCGGATCATGTTATTATTGAATAAGTCATCAGCTATTAATACTACAGTAAAATATAATTGTCATATGAATTTATAAAAAAAATATATTAAATTAGCTCCATCAATATAAATACTACTGTATTAATATTGATATTTAAGATTTTATTTAATTTAAATATATTTAAGACGTATTTATGTTTATATATTGTTATTATAAAAAAGACATTCCATATTGTAAATATACATGTTATATACTTAGTGAGTTTAATTTAACTAGTGAAAAAGTAGATCGGCTTCTCTCATCGTCACTGTATATCTTTTAAGGTATTCTTTGTGCGAATCAATGTATTGTAAATGTGTTTATTGGTATATATATATATATATATAAACAATTTAATAACAAAGGAAGAGTGTGAGCAAATTAATTAACCAGATCCTTTAAAATCCCTAAGGCAATTATATTTTTGTAATATTGAAATTAAATGTAAAGAGTTTGTGTAACTAGTGAAAAATCTGCGAGATTGGAGATAATTTTATACAGTATATAATTATTTTAAAATGCATTTAAAAGAGTTCTTATTAAACTTCAATATAATGTTCATTTTAAAAAAAATACGTACATATATATACAGTAAAAAATAATTATTGATAAAAAGAGAGGAGGATGCATTTTTTTTTTGTAAAAGACTGTGGAGGCCGGGAGAGGGAGAATAAAAGAAGAAAGAATTGATACATAATGAGGCCGTGAAAGAGAAAGGAAGAGAGAAAAAAAAAAACAACACAATTTTTTTATAAAATGAGAAAATATAAATTGAAGAAATTTATAGATTGCCACGTACTTAAGGGAATGATTTAGAATTAGATGAAAGAAATTTATAATAAATAAGAATAATCTTCGACGGTTTAATTAAAACAAAAGATATATTACCTCATGACAAAGTGAGATAGTTCAAGTGGTTAGAGCACCACCTACCTAGGCCTTAGGTCCTGGGTTAAAAAGACGTATTACCTCATCAAATTCAAATGTGATTAAATAAATAACTTTCGTGTTAAATTTCGCGCCATAAATAAATTTAAAATGATAACTACAAAATACTTATTTCATTTTTAATAATTCCATTAAGTAGCTTGGTTATTAAATCAATTAAAAAATACATGTGAATATGAGATAGAATTAGTTGGACAATTTTTTATCCTTTACTTTAGCTTTCTGGTTTTAGAAGCATAGGATGCTTCCATCCTCAGATTAGCTGCTTCCAATCATTACCTAATTACAAAGTTAATGTGTTCCTTTAATCACAAACCCAGCACGTGCCAAACATTAATTATACATAATTAGCCAGCCCTAAATCCCTAATACCACGTGTGGCCCACCTTGATTTTCCTGACAAAACCTATACCCATTATTCCATTTTCTATATTTTAAATATATATATAATTCAACGATTCCATTATAAGTTTCTTACTTTTATTTTCTAGGCATTTTATAATAAATTTTTTATTTTATATTTTTTATATTATTTTATCTTTCTCCATCACTATTACATCTATTATTTAACATTTATTTTCAAACTTATTTATTATTGTTTTTTTATTAATTACATCACTTATACGCAGGGGCGGATCGACGTGTGTGACGAGGAGGGCCATGGCTCCCCTGAATTTCATCCCACAAGTAATATATATATATATATATTCGTATTAACCTTTTTTTTAATTTTCTTCTAAATTGGCCCCTCCCCAAAATGAAATATGGAGCATAAACAATCTAAGCCCAGCCCACATAAATTAAGAAAACCTCCCATATATATATATATATATATATAATACCCCAGAATTTTATAATTATAAAAATTAATTCAATACATAAATTATATATATTATTAAATGGATTTATGATCATGTTGAGGTATGCGTGTACTATTAATTATACATGGGATTGTAAACATCCACTTTTTCCACTACCTGACTCTTAATTAATTTTCCCAATGCGTTTTTAATTATGACAATTGAATTACAATGAAACGTTTTGTAACATTACATGCTAAATAACCCAAATGCCTATATATATAATTCGTTGTGAGGAGCAGTGATTAAAATCAACATGCAATTGCTCTTTTGTTTCTCAAGTACTAGTATATTATTTTGGAATTGATCTTAAGTGCACCTTTCGTCTTGCTTTATACACCACGGCTATGCAACAATTTTATGTATAATTTTCACGTTCATCTATCGAGGTGGGTTTTTAATTGCTTTAATCTCTACGGTGGTTTGTAGAGCTCTATTGCAGTGTTATTCTTTATTTAATGTTTTAGATAAATAATTTGAGTTAATTGTTTGCTATGTGAATTTATTCATATGTTTATTGGCAAAGTTATCATTCTATTGGCAAAGTTATCATTATATATTAGCAAAGTTTGTGGCAAAGTTATCTAATAGCCAGGGGCTCCAGATGGGGTCCGGGATCGACGGGTCTTCGGGTGTAACCCGCCGTGCTTACGTGTGGAACTATCTTAGTCATTTATTTGGCTTTGGGAAGGTCTACAAAACATGCGATGTCTACACGTGTGGAACTATCTTAGTCATTATTTGGCTTTGGGAAGGTCCACAAAACATGCGATGGAAAAGTATCAATGGCAAAGTATATGTGGCAATGTGAATGTTATTTACTACGTTTCGATTACTTGATTATTTATTTTCAATATTAAGTATTGAATGACTTATTTCCCACTGAGTGTGCTTGCATGCTCACCCCCAACAATTTATAATTTCAGGTTAAAGAGTTGGATGGCGAGGAATGGTGATGGGAGACGACGATTTATTTAAGATTAAATGACCATTTTCAAGCATGTTTATTTAATTTAATTATGGTTATTCTTATGGATAATTGCTTGAGGAGTTATTTATGAATTTCTTAATTTTATTTTAAATTGTTTCCGCTGCAATGCTTAACGTGATTTAAATGTAATAGCCGGTGCGTCCCTTACTTTATCGTTGTAAGTTTAAAATTCAATTTTTGGCGCGTTTAAAATTAGTTATTTTAACTACTTTTTGAAAGGTCAATATTTTCAGATTTGGGGCGTGACAATATATAACAAACCGTCAATTGGCAATAGTAAGTTTGTTATTTTAATTTATCCGCATATATATTATTTATTTTATTTTCTTATTTTTTTCTAAATATTTAATTTATAATTGACTATTAAAACTAATTATTGTTTGAGAATTGATAAAAATTAAGTAACTTTATATTACTATTAAAACTTAGCCCCCTGCAAAAAAAAAAAAAATGATGAAAAAAATATAATTAACAATTTAATTTGTTAATTTTTTAAAAATTTTACATCACATTAAATAAAATAAATAAATAAAGTATTTATTGTTCAAAAATTTAAGTATTCATTTATATATAGTTTAAAAGATATATTGATGTATTTGAAGAGCTTGTTAACTAATACCATTAATGCATTTTGATGTAAATATAATATAAATAAATATTATAATATATATATATATTATATATATATATTATATATTATTATATCTATATATATATATTAATGTTTTGGATCATTAAAAAAAAATGGCCTCCCCTAACCTTGAGTTCTGGGTCCGCCCCTACTTATACGATATCTATTATTTTATTATATATTTTTTGAAAAACAACTTATATCAGAAGGGAGTATAACTGTATAAGTTAATTAGTCTTATGTATTAGTAATTTAGTACTAATCTAGATTGATGTCGAAATCTAAATCTGCCGATGATTGATTTCGAAAAGGGGAAATTAGATTTCAAATCAGAACATAAACTCAAAGTAATAGGTGGTGGGCTTAGAAAGGTTCATATAAAAAATATAAATGGGCTTCAACACTAGGCCAGAAAAATGGGTAAAGTCTAGTATGCACTCGAGTGCATGTTGTGCACCCTAGTTCATGTGCACTTTTCAGTTTTACTAACTTACACTTTTTGATAAATGGTGTTGCACTTTTTAATTATTACTAAAAATATTATTATACAGTTTAATAATTGAAAACTACAACACCATTTACCAAAAAGTGTAAGTCAGTAAACTGAAAAGTGCAACATGGACTAGGGTGCACAACATGCACTCGAGTCCATAGCAGACCAACCCAGAAAAATGAAATTAAAGGGGTTTAAGAATGGCCACGGTTATATGCACACACAGGACTGTTGAGGACAACCACCTTTACTTTTAGGGTTTGACTATATGCACCTCCATTTCAGATGGATGCACTCCCCCGATTCCCCCGATTGATGCACCCCTAAAATCAGCCTAAGATAGATACACTCCCCTTAATTGTCATAAATGTCATTCTCTCATAAAATTTCTATTACTACCCACACCCCCTCAAACCCTAATTTTTCCTCTTATCTTCATCTTCTCTCCCCCAAACCACTGCCGCCGGCGGCACCCGCCCTCACAACCCCATTTTTCCCCTACCCTCTGCCATGGACCCCCCGCTCCCTGCGTTACTGTAATAAAAAAATAAAAAATTCTGCCAGCGGCAGCGCAGCCTCCCTCTCTTCACCGGCCGCGCCCTCTCCCTTCCCCATTTCCCCTCCCCCCCCACCTTCTGTCATGGCCGCCCCGCCGCGTTTTCTGTAAAAAAAAATCTTTCTGTAAAAAAACCTTTGGCCGCCGCTGCCTC
Organism: Galeopsis tetrahit; assembly: GCA_963675135.1. Classification (NCBI taxonomy): domain Eukaryota; kingdom Viridiplantae; phylum Streptophyta; class Magnoliopsida; order Lamiales; family Lamiaceae; genus Galeopsis; species Galeopsis tetrahit. Next base: position 18,196,046 of record OY776125.1, on the reverse strand, counting down.
CTCTCTTTTTCTATTTTTTTTTCTTCCTCTGTTTCACCCAAGGATAAAAATATCGGTATTGGTGGAAATATCGAGACCTTAAATTTATGGAAATATCGATAGATATATCGATATCGAATATCGATATCGGTAAATTTTAAAAATAGTAAAAATTTAATAACAAGTCTTTAGTACATAAAATCAACAAAATAATTTGAATACATTTTATATCAATGATAAATTTATATAAAATATAATATACAATGTTATTTCGTATGACATTTATCGATATTTTTCGAAATTTATCGACATTTTCTCGATATTTTTTCGATATTTTACCGATATTAGACTCGATATTGTTATTGTCTACCGATATTTATCGATATTTTCAATTTTTTTACAAATATCGTGGAAATATCGGTTCTTCCCAATATCGATATCGGTGACCCCGAAAAATGGATATATCGAGGATATATCGGGGATATTTCCGGATATTTTCATCCTTGGTTTCACCAGCCCATCCCACTCGGATTCGCCGTCCACGGTGTCGGCCCACCCCACCCATGCCGCTCGACCGACCTCGCCGCCGCCCAAGGTATGTGCATCGACCCGATTTGTTTTTTTTTGGCCCGCTCGATTTTTTAGGGCAGAAACCTTTTTTTATTTTTAATTTCGACACTGTAATGTCGACCACGTACACTTTTGTCGACAAAATGTTATCGACGAGAGTGTATATGGTCGACATTACAGTGTCGATTTTTTTAAAAAAAACTTTAAATTTTTTGTTCGACCTTTGTTGGTCGACGATATACATTCTCGTCGATAACAATTTGTCGACGAGAATATATATGGCCGACCTATATAACATGTCGAAATTTAAAAAAAAGTTAATTTTTTTTTTCGTCAAACCAGTGTCGACCATATACATTCCCGTCGACAAATTGTTGTCGACGGGAGTATATATGGTCGGCACTGGTTTGATGATTTTTTAAAAAAAAATTATTAGTTTTCTAAGTTTTTTAAGTGTATATGGTCCATATGGATGAATATGGTCGATTTGTTGATGTTGTTGAAATTTTTGGATTTTTTTTTTATTTTTGGCTACCGGAAAAAATGGTGACAGCGGCCGAAAGTTATGGTTTAGATATAAGGTGAAAGAAATGACAATAGGGAATGCGTTTTGTAAAGGGGTGCATCTTGTATGCTGTATTTTAATAAATGGTATTTTTTATTTTTTACCTTATTATTTTATTAATAAACTGAAAATTAAACTCTCCGAAATAGCGGTGCATATAGTCAAACTCTTACTTTTAATTAATTTTTGACAGGTGTGAAATGTCCGAACAACCTTTCCCTTATTTTAAAACAAATTATATTCTAAGTACACCCACCTCCTTGAAACTACAAATTTGGCACCATCGTTGCCAATGCTCCCTAATAAAAAAAAAAGCATTTTATTATGTCATAAACGAACAAAATCAACAATAAAAAATTCTAACAACACAAGATATTAAATTTTGAATAATAAATTGAAAATGCAAAAAAAAAAAAAAAAAAAAAAACCAACACAGGATATTAACTCAAGAATAATAAATCGAAAATCCAACAAAATTTTTCGAAAATATAATAAAAAATAGTATTAAATCTTGAATAATAAGTTCAAAAATACCAAAATAGAATTGGGTTAAAGACAAAATAGAAAAGCCACAACTAAGTGTTATTGTAAGAACAAATAATACTATATTACTTTAATTAATTAAAAATTTTCCCACTTCCTTAAATAATGATGTTTTGCATGTTCATACTGTAACATACATTTATATTATATATAGTAACAACTTTGTTTGCACATATATTACCCTTTCCGTCTCAATTTAAATTCTTCATTTGCAAAAAAATGGACATCCCAAATTTGATTCATCATTTTTTTATTTGATAATAAAACAATATTTTTTTACTTTAAACTACATCATTCAATTCGAACATTTTAAAATTATATCAGAGGTCATTATAACTTTATTACTCACAATATTATTCAAAAGACTTTTATATATACCTTCTACTTTATCTTCTTTACTATAATAAATAACTATTGTTTTAAACTACATGTGTATGGTAAATGTTAGAAACTAAATTGGGACGGGGGAGTAATTATTTGTTACTTGCAATATTGTTAACTGCGGTGAATGGATATATAACTTCACTACTGGTCCTGCAATTTAATTAACATGCACAATTTTAATTTTGGTTAATTTTACTTTATTTGTGTGCTATTTAATGGTTGATGATGAATTTATTAGGAAACTAGACGACTCACTGCTATACATGATCGATTAGCTAAGCTAGGAGGGCTGCTACTATTGCACATCACATGTTTTTCATTTAATGTTAATATTAATTAATTTATATATAGTTTTTGCTACTGTGCTTGGTATAGCTAGCTAGAGCCACCAATTAATTTTATTATTTTAATTTCTCAAAACTCCTTGTCACTCGAAATTGGCAACAGCATTTTTGACCAGACACAAATATTGTTTGATACATTTGGAAGACAAGAAACAACAAAATTTTCGCAAAGGAGGAAAGCAAGCCGGAGAAACTGTTTGATGAAGTAAGAGTTGTAGTGTGGAATTTGATACAAACTCATAAACTGTGCAAACCATCTTCTTCTTTCAATAATTGGTGTGCCAATCCTAGATCAATATAGGAGTTGCAGCTCATAGATCACTTGTAACATTTCTTCTCGTAAACTATGTAATTGCTCTAAACTTTTGAGTAGCCTCTGATACTCTAGTAATAATATCCTTTTATCCGTCCAAAAAATAAATAAATATTCATCAACCACACCTACGACTGCCAGTCAAATTGCCACGGTCGCCCCAATAAAATATGACAAGCATCCATTGCGACATCATATAGAATCAGTATTAGAACCACCAATAAAAAAAGATACCAACCCACGCGACAAGGGTTCGATTACCCGTGGGGTTAGGTGTTGGCGCGACGATGAGGTGTTTTTAGCTGGGGGAGTAAAATTAAAAGCACTCCTAGTCCTAGTTATCTGTAAAAGAGAACACACGCCAGGCCACTACTTCCTCCAAGTTTTTTTCCTGTTTAATATTCTCCTCCCTACCAAAGATTCGACCACTCATTGCTGTGATAAAGAGATTTGTATCACTGTTGAATTGGTGAATGATTAATCTGGAAAAAAAAAATTCATTTTACATCCTATAACTTAGGCCTAATCCAGTTTATATTCTTTAAGTTTTCACATTTTCAATTTTCATCCTTTTTGGTCCAATTTACGTCCTTTCTGCCGGAAAATTTTCAAACTCATCGAAATATGAGGAATAAATTGAAATTTCGGCCAAATAGTCCAATTTACGTCGTTTAAGTTTAAAAATTAATAATTTTTTTAAAATCCCATTAAAAATTCTAAAAAATCTTAAAATATCATTAAAAATCCGAAAATCTAATTAAAATTAAATACTAAAAAATGTGTAAAATAAATTTTAAAATATCTCATTAAACTTTCAAAAAATTATAAAAAATTTAAAATAAAAAATATCTAAAATTTTGAAAACACTAAAAATAAAAAATTCTACAATTCAAAAATTCGGAAAATGTGTAATTTAAAAATTAAGAAATTCTAAAATCTCATTAAAATTTCTAAGAAAACTCTAAAAATCTCATTAATTTTTTTTAAAAATGTGTAGATTAAAATTATTATTTTTTAAGTATTAATATTTCTGAATTGTAGAACTGTAATTTTAATGAGTGTTTTTTTTATAATTGTAGAAATTTTAATTTTTAACATTTTTGAAATTTTAATTTATATTTTTAATGAGATTTTTAGGAAAAATTACACATTTTTCAGATTTCTAGAATTGTAGAATTATTTTTTAGAATTTTTAATTTTTATTTTACACAATTTATAAAATTTAATGAGATTTTTAGATTTTTAATGCGTTTTCAGATTTTTTAATTTTTAATTTTCAAACTTAAATGACGTAGTTGGACTATTTGATAGGAATTCCAATTTTTCGGTTAAAAGGATGCAAATTGGACCGAAAAGGTCGTAAATTGGGCACCTTAGATGTAAATTGAAAAGGTGAAAACTTAAAGCATACAAAACTAGCCAGTAGATTTTACAATTTTTATTGCAATAATAAACGAAAGAAGCGCATGTTTGACTCCGCGTTTTTATTGCAATAATAAACGAAAGAAGCGCATGTTTTTATTGCAAGCGCTTCTCACTGGGTGCCCCAAGGTCCCATGTTTGACTCCGCGTAGGAGCGAATTCGACCATTTATTCACAAAGGCCAATAGGGCTTAAATACTGTAGGTCGCTTGAATTGGTTGCTAGCCCGTGTATGCCCCGACGGTTCGATACCCTCCCAAGTGATCCGCCGGTGCGAGTTCAAATCCAGTAAAATGATTTTTACGAGTGTTTTTTCGATGATTGTCGTTGCAAATCAACGCGTTTTTTGTAGTGTTAATTTGAAGATTAAGTGGTAACTTAAGAAGCTCCTCATCTCTAGCTGGAAAATAAACTCCACTTTTGACATCACATCGGTGGGTGATGGACTGTATGTTGTGGATTTTCAAGGAAAAGCAGAAATGCAAGAAATCTTGGACATGCAACCATGGAATCTCAGAAGATCGCTCATGGTGCTGAAGCAGCTTACGGGATCGGAGTGTTTTGCTAATATGAAGATGGATCGTGTTCCTTTTTGGGTACAGATTCATGGCCTTCCTGCACATGCAATGACGAAGATAACTGGGGAAAGGCTAGGAAGCATACTTGGTGAAGTGTTGCAGGTCAATGCCAAAGAAGGACAGATGGCGTGGGGCGAATCTTTAAGAGTTCGTATGCTTCTGGACACGGAGGCTCCCTTATGCCGTTTCTCCAATTTTACTGTTGAAAATGACACTATTATCATTTTCTTTCGCTATGAAAGATTGTCTGACTTTTGTACTTTTTGTGGACTATTAAATCACTCTGTCAGGGGCTGCAGCAAAGTGAAGGATCGTGAGGAAGATTGGATTGAAAACCATAAAATATTCCTAGAATGGTTAAAGGCGGATAAGACAAAAAGGCCAAATTTGGCGGACATGCAAGACTTATCCAGGTTGCTGGGCATTAACTTTGGTGTCCCTACTCTTATGGGTTCACAGCAGCAAGAGGAAGGGAGAAGAGTGGATAAGGGTTTGGAGGTAATTAATCTGGAGGAAAATGCAGCTGCTGAGTCTGAGAAAAGGAGGAAAGCTAAAGGAAAGGCAATGCTCATTGACGAAGGGGTTAAGGAAATGTGGCAGATGGCGGAGCAGGAGGTGATGGGACCTCTATGGAATTTGAATGAGGAAGCACAATCAAAACAACATGATAGGGAGGTGGTCCACACTTTTCAGGAGCTAATGACTAGAAGAGGAGATGAAGAAGAAGCGGAAAAGAGGGGTAATGCTAAGATTGACCCTCGCACAGGTATGACTCTTGAGCCATTAACATTCACAATACCAGTTGGATTCCAACACAGAATGTTTGTTGATCCTCTTTATGGGAAAGATAAAGATAATGGGAAAGACTACCGTGTGATCCATCATGTGGGAAGAGACTTTAGAGCTTTTGATTTTACTGCCTATGTGGAGGTGATCAATGAAGGGGAGCAGCCTTATGTCCCACTTAGAGAGGAGACTGGTCAGAACAATCTGGATAATAATCAAGATGAAGAGAATGGGGACAACTTTTCAATTCCAAGTGATATGCGAGCGGGGAAAAAGAGACTTTGGAGGGATCACTCAGGGGATTTGGCGGATTTCATTCGGGCAGAAAAAGTGAGACAAGAAATTGATGGATTGTTCTTTGCGAAGAAAGCAAGAAGTATGCTGGAAACATATGGTTCGGAGATTTCTTTTCCAATGACGGCGGCGGTTGAGGTGACTCAACCCCGCCGAGATGAATGAGGTTGATATGTTGGAACGCACGTGGTATATGTAGTGCACGTGCGTTTAGTAAGCTTAGGATGTTGATATCTATGTATCGTCCTACTTATCTCTTTGTTTCTGAATCAAAATGTAACTCAACCTATGCCGAAATCATTAGGGTTCGTTTAGGGTTTACTAATGTTTTTTGTGTCAATGCTTATGGTTGTGCTGGAGGCCTAGTTTTTTTCTGGAATGAAAGTGATGTTTTAGTGTTGTCGTATTCTTTAGGCCATGTTGATTGTCTGATTAAGGATTTAGTTGGTGTCTGGCGTTTTACTGGGTTTTATGGTCATTCAATACCTCAACAAAGGTCTGCTTCATGGAAACTTCTTAAAAGGCTCAAGAATTATATTCCGAATCTTCCACTTTCCTGGTTGATAGGGGGAGATTTTAACGAAATACTTCATAACCATGAGAAGAAAGGTGGATTGCAAAAACAGAATAACAATATAGCCTTATTCCAAGATGTTTTAATTCACAATGAGCTTCAAAGTCTTAAGATGTCAGGTTCAAAATTCACTTGGCATAATAGGAGAAAGGGGAATTTTTACATTAAGGAAAAATTGGACAGATTCCTAGCTAATGAGGGTTGGATGGACTTATGTGCTTTCTTTGAAGCATCAACCCTAAGCTTTCTAGGGTCGGATCATAGGCCGATCATGCTCTGTTTTGAGGCACATAAGTTGAGTAATTCAAGAGAATATGAGGCTAGACCTTTTAAGTTTGAGAATTATTGGATGAAAGAGCCTGATTTTGATAAGGTTATGGCTATTGCTTGGGGCAAGTCTTGCTCTAATTTGACACTTAAGGAAAATATGAATGAGTGTGGTGCGATGCTGAATGAATGGGCAAAAAAGAAAGGGGGAACGTTAAGCTACAGAGTCAAACATACCCAAAAACAAATAAATGATCTTCTGGATAATGATGCTTGTATTCCGAACATGGCTAAAGTGTGTGAGTTGGAGGCGGAATTAGCAAAACTTAACACGCAAGAGGAATGGTTTTGGAAGCAAAGATCTCGGGTGGCTTGGCTGCAAGAGGGGGATCGTAACACAAAATTTTTCCATTCTCGAGCTAATCAAAGGAATAGGAGAAACACAATTCGAAGAATACAAGACATGGGGGGGCAATGGAGGAACTCTAAGATTGAAATTGAAAAAGCCTTTAAGGACTACTTTCAGATGGTGTTTTCATTAAGTTATCCGACGAATGATGAAATTAGAAGGGCAACTCAATGTATAAAGGCCAAGGTTACTGCAGAGAGTGCACAAGCCTTATTTGTTCCTTTCACATATTTGGAAGTATCAAAGGCAATAAAGGACATTTCTCCTTGGAAAGCTCCGGGTCCGGATGGTTATCCAGCATCATTTTACCAACAAAATTGGAAGATTATTGGGGAAGATGTCTCAAAAGCAATACTGGAGATTCTTAATGGAGAAGGTGATATTACAAACTGGAATCATACAGTTATTTCTCTTATCCCTAAAATGAAGAATCCTACTAATCCACATCATTTTAGACCTATTAGTCTTTGTAATGTGTTTTATCGTATTCTTGCTAGAACAATGACTAATAGGTTGAAAGGTATTCTTGGGGAATTGATAGATCAACATCAAAGTGCCTTTGTACCTGGGAGAATCATTACTGACAACATCTTGGTGGCTTATGAAGGAATGCACTTTTTGAAATCATCAAAGAGCAAAGTTGGATATGGGGCATTGAAATTGGATATGAGTAAAGCATATGATAGGATTGAATGGTCTTTCCTGATGGTTATCCTTAGAGCTATGGGTTTTCCTGAAAAATGGGTGCAGCTTATTTGGAAATGTGTCTCAACTGTGTCCTATTCTATCAAAATTAATGGCTCAGTTTCAGAAAGTTTCTCCCCAACTAGAGGCTTGAGACAAGGGGATCCCTTATCACCATATCTTTTTGTATTGTGTGCTCAAGCTTTCTCATCAATGCTTTCTTCGATGGTTGAGGTAAAGCAAGTTTCAGGTATTAGAGTGGCTAGGAATGCTCCTATCCTATCCCATCTCTTCTTTGCGGATGATAGTATCTTATTTTTCAAGGCATCAAAACAGGAAGCACAAGTTGTGGCTAACTGTATTTATGTGTATGAAAAAGCCTCTGGACAGCTTGTGAATAGGGAGAAGTCATCCATCATGTTTAGTCCATTGACATCTCAGTATAATGTTGACCAATCCAAGCTAACTCTAGGGATTAGATCTTCTCAAGGGCATGATCTTTATCTTGGACTCCCCACAATAATTCCTAAAGCCAAGAGGTATAAGTTTGGATATCTCACTGACAGAATTCGTGAAAAGGTTTTATCTTGGAAGCATAAGTTTTTTTCAGAAGGAGGAAGGGAAGTATTGATCAAAGCTGTATTACAAGCCACTGTTTCTTATGCAATGTCCTGCTTTCGAGTCCCGGCTACGGTTTGTTCAGATATGGAAAAAATTATTGCAGGTTTCTGGTGGGGAGATGATGAGATGAATAGGAAAAAGCATTGGAGAAAGTGGTTGGACCTATGCAAGCCAAAACATGATGGAGGTTTGGGATTTCGAAGCCTGGTTCTCTTCAATAAAGCTCTTTTAGCTAAACAACTCTGGAGAATTATTACTAAGCCAAACACCTTGTTGGGAAGGATCTTTCAGTCGAAGTACATTAAAGGTCAGAGTCTTTCTGATATTGATATTGGTTTCAACCCTTCTTTTGTCTAGAGATCTTTGCATTGGAGTAAGGAATTATTGGAAGAGGGTGTGAGATGGAGAATTGGTAAGGGCAGTGGTATTCACCTATTTAAAGACAGATGGGTAAGTGGCCTTGAGGGAGGTAGGATTTATTCAAGATTGGCTAGTGCTTCACATGTTGACAGATTCTTGCTTACGGATGGAAGATGGAATGAAGAGCTTGTTAGGCAAGCATTCTATGCATATGAAGCCGAGCAGATACTAAATACTCCTACTTTTGGCATTTAAGAACTGGACCAAATTTTTTGGCCGCATACTTCCACTGGAACATATTCTGTAGCCTCAGGATATAGAAGGGCTTTAGAGGGTTATAATCTGGAGAAGAGGTGTACGAAGGGAGGATCTTCAAACACTCAATTGTGTAGGAAAATCTATGATACGTTATGGAAACTTCAGGTACCTCCGAAAGTACGAATTTTCTGTTGGAAGATAGCCCAGAATATGATTTCATCGGAAGGTAATCTTGCTCTTCATCATGTTCCAATTAGTTCGAATTGTAGGTGCTGTGGGGCATTTATGGCAGATACGATGCATTGTGTGTTTAATTGTTCTTTTGCAAAGAGAACCTGGAAAGATATTGGCCTTTGGAGTGGTATTTGTAATGCAACCAAAGGGGATGGCCTGGATTTTATTGCCTGGTGTGTGCAACATTTGCAAATGGAGAAAATAGCCTTGGTGGCTATGATTGCTTGGGCCATATGGAAAGGAAGATGTGATTATACGCATCAGGAAATTCAGAGTAGTAGCAAGGTGGAAAGACATATGATGTTTGAGGTCAAATGGGCTATATCTTACTAGACGGACTTTCAAAATATGAAGAGCATTAGCAACACAAATGAGGATTTCATTTCCAAACAGAAGGAGTTCTTCTTTAATCATAGATATGTTTCTATGCTCTACACGGATGCAGCTTTCAACGAGGAAACTAATTTTTTTGCTGCAGGATGGGTGGTCATCGGAAAATGTAATACAATCATCTATGCCGGAGCTGAAAGAATGGATCATCCGGGTTCGGTTTGTGGAGCAGAACTTAAGGCAGTTTTGTTGGGAATTGGAAAATGTATGAGCCGCAATATTAAGATTAATGCTATCCGTACGAATTCTATGGATGCTATTAATGCCATTGTGTCTGATGAACACTTGGGAGAGATGGAGGCTAATGTAGCAAAGGAGGTTAAGGCTATTCTTAGAAAGCTTTTGATTTGGGATTGCCAACAGGTACCTCGTGCATATAATCAAATAGCACATGATCTAGCAAAAAGTACTAGTCACACTTCATTTTCTCAGGATTAAAATGAAGATGATTGCCCACAATGTTACAAGGATTTGCTTGTTCTGTACTCTCGTTATTGAGAGTATAATCTTTTCGTGTATCCCTTGTATTGTTGTCAAAAAAAAAAAAACATTGAACATTAAAGACTATTATGGTTCAAGTTGAGTATGCTAGATTACTACATTTTTTTGTTCCAATGTACTGAATTTTTATCACGTGTCGCCCAAATATTAGTAGACGTTGATTATTTTTTAATATGACAAATGTCAACCATTCATATAGTAGAATAAAATGTGGAAAACTAAAATTGGAACAAATGACGTAATTAAGTGCTCAATAATGATGATGAGCAATTGAATCCAACAGTTTTATTCATGTAAAAGTAATTTACATTGCAACAGGGTTTGATTGTGGGGAATCCGGCCTCGTTCCCCTAGAATTATACTAATTTTCTTCAATATATATATATTTAGATTTTTATTTTATATGAGTTGGTCCCTTGCATGCACGATGAAACTTGTTGATTTCTCGATGAATATAGGTAATCCTTTGTTGAAAACTGGCATAGGGTCTCTAGCCATGACATTTTTTTCTAAACAAAGCTTCCACCTGAATCCAGTTACCAAGTAATGAATCATAGTTAAAGTCTCGATTCTGGCAAATTCGTTCCCTGGACACATTCTTGGTCCTCCCCCGAATACCACAAAGGTATGAGGCGGGATTGCTCCGACTTTCTCGTATCGCGATGGATTGAATGTATTTGGGTCCGGGAATATTGATCCATCCATTTGGGTCATGTATCCAGACAAAATCACCTGCTTCTCATAAATATATAGCTTGTTTGAAAACAGAATTCATATTTCAAAAAAAGGTAATGGAACAGAGGAAATGTGTACCGATGGGGAAGAAATTTCGGCGTCCTCCAGTCCTCGTCGCTGGTCGCTTCAATCTGCAAAACTTGACCTCTGTTCACCGATGGGGAAGAAATTTTGGTGATGGTTGCTTCTGAAAATATTGCCTCCCCCTCTGAAGTGGCCAGCCGAGCTAACGCATCTGCTTGCGTATTTTCCTCCCTAGGGATTTGCTCGATGTGGAATTGATCAAATTGCTCGAGTAATCCTTTCACTAGGTCTTGATACTTTATCATTTGATCGCCGCGAGCCTCGTATTCGCCCGTGATTTGACATACAACTAGCTGAGAGTCAGAAAAAATTTTCAGTTTTCTAGCGCCCACGGCCATAGCCATCTTGATTCCTGCAACCAGAGCCTCGTACTCTGCTTCGTTGTTGGTCGCCCGATACTCGAACTCGATCGCCGAAGCAAACGTCTGTCCGGTTGGGCTGGTGAGGATAACTCCTGCCCCTGCTTTGGTGCTCGTCGACGAGCCATCGACGAACAGTGTCCAAGGAAGTTCGATTCCCTCGTCCAATTTCTCTGGGAAAGTGAGCTCTACGATGAATTCTGCCAGCACTTGTCCCTTGATTGCCGTTCTGGGTGCGTAGGTGAGACCAAATTGTCCGATCTCTACTGACCATTTTAGAAGTCTTCCCGTGGTATCCGGACGATGCAGTGCTCGTCGGAGAGGAAAAGTGGTGAGGACGACCACCTCGTGGTCGAACATGTATTGCCTTAATTTTCTAACACTCATAACTAGTGCGTACGCCAATTTTTCCATTGGAGTGTATCTCAACTCCGCCTCTCGCAGTGTTTGACTTACGTAGTAGATAGGCAGATGTGTGCTCCCCTCAGCTCGGACGAGCACTGAACTGATCGCACAGTCAGTGGCCGCCAAGTATAGATATAAAATTTCGCCGGGGACTGGCTTGGATAGGACTTTCGGATCCGATAAATACTCCTTCAATTTCTCGAAAGCTTTCTCGCACTCGTCGGTCCACTCGAACTTTCCTTTCTTCAGAGCGTCGAAAAAAGGTTTGCAACGATCGCCCGTTCGTGCAATGAATCTATTCAGCGATGCAAGGCATCCTGTCAACCTCTGAACTTCTTTCACGTTCCTCGGGCTTTGCATATTGATTACTGCTTGAATTTTACTCGGATTCGCCTCGATGCCCCGCTGACTAACTAAGTTCCCCAGAAATTTTCCTGAGCTAAACTCCAAAACTGCATTTCTTTGGATTTAACTTCATGTTGTACTCTCTTAGGATATCGAATGTCATGGCAAGGTGGTGTAGGTGATCTTCTTTTCGTAAGCTTTTGACAACGATGTCGTCGATATAGACCTCTACCATCTCACCGATGTGCTTCTCAAACATCTTATTTACCAGTCTTTGGTACGTTGCCCCCGCGTTTTTCAAACCGAAAGGCATTCTTTTCCAGCTATACATATCAAGTGCCGTCATGAAAGCCGTATGTCGCTGGTCGTCGGGATGCATTGCAATCTGATGGTACCCTGCGAAGGCATCCATGAAAGTTAACATCTCGTGCCCCGCTGTATTATCTACTAGGTGATCAATGTGGGGCATCGGAAAATGATCTTTTGGACAGGCGTCGTTTAAATCTGTGAAGTCTATGCACAATCTCCACGACCCGGTCGTTTTCTTGACGAGCACTGGATTCGCCAACCACTCAGGATCAGTTCCAGTTTTCTCGATTAACTTGTTGTCGATCAATTTCTTGATTTCGATTGCCAAAGCCGCACTTTTATCAGGCCCAAATTTTCTTCGTTTTTGGGTGATGGGTCTTTTTGTTGGATCAATATTTAGTCTGTGGCAGGCATGATTCGTGGGAATGCCCACCATATCTTCGTGCGACCAGGCGAATGCACCGACGTTTTCTTTCAAAAATGCGACCATGTCCGATCGCAGATGTTCTGGTAAATTCGAACCTATGAATACTTCGAGTTCGGGACGAGCTTCATTTAAATGGATGGTTTCAAGGTCCTCCGCTGAAGTCGCCCGTTCTTTAGGCTCCTTCCAACGAGGGTCCTCAATTCCGAATTTTGGCTCAAAGCCTAACCTAGGCTCCAGATCTGGAAAGTTTTCTGGAGACTGGTCGCCGGGGAACTGGTCGCCCGGATCTGTCTGCTCGTCGATTTCCATTGGGGTGTGGTCGTCCACTTCCATGGAGGCGTGCTCGTTCGCCTCCACTTGGTGGTCGTCGGAACGATGACTGCACTCCCCAACTTCAATTTTTCTGTACTTGCTAGGAAGACCCTCCAAGTAGTTCATTTGTTCTGTTTGTGTTTGACACTCAATATACTTTCCAACAATGGCATCTTCCTTAGAATGACGTTTTGCAAAACGGACGAGACACTCCCTCGCCCGCGTCTGATCGCCCTTAACAGTTATAACTCCCGCCGGGGTTGGAAATTTAATACAGTAATAAAAAGTTGAAACGGCCGCCTTGAACTCGCTGAAGAAAGGTCGGCCTAGGAACGCATTGTAGGATGATGGCATGTCGATGATCAAGAAGTCGAGCTGCCTAGCATGGTGCATTTCAGGCTCTTTTGACGATGCCAACTCCAAAGACAGTCTGATTTTCCCTATGGAAAGGTTGCGCGTGTCTCCGAACCCTACGATTATATCGTCGCAAGGCTCGATGTAATCTGCATATCCACCAAGAGCATCCAAAGTATGCTTGAAAAGGGTGTTGGTGTATGACCCAGTATCGACCATCATCCGATGGACGATGGTTCCCATTATCTTTCCCGTGATGACCAAAGCATCATTGTTTGGCTGCACCACGCCGTTCAGGTCGTCGTCCGTGAAACGGATTTGATGAGAAGGAGGCTTCTCGGCAGTTGGAGCGACGCACACCTGGTGCACGTTGTTGAGTGCTCGCTGTTCGCCCTGAGCCCGGCGAACAGACAGAGCGACTCCGGATTGAGTCCCCCCCAATGGGCCTTCTATCATATGGAACTCTCCGCCCACATTATCGATGTCGCCACCAGGATGTGTTGGCATGGGAGGAGTTAGCTTGGGACGGCTCAGTTGTTGGCGCAGGTCGCCGCTGCTGTCGTCGCGACGCTTCTTGCCCCGGTTGTCGCCGTTTCCACCTCTAGACTTGATGAATTGGGTGAGCTTGCCCTCATTGTAAAGTTTGAAGAGATTTCTCACCAAGTCTCGGCACCCATTGGTGTGGTGGCCGACAGAGTTGTGGTAGTTGCAAAATTTACTACCATCTAGATTTGCATCGCTCGTATGCATGGGCTTTGCTTGGGGGAGCAGATTCTTTCCCCTGATTGCGTCGTAGATGCCCCTAGGATCCACGGTGAGGGCCTCCCTGAACTGGATGATCTTAGGTGCCTCCTCGAACGGCCTGAAGTTCGCTGGGCGAGCACTGCCAGCTTGAGTGGTCGCCTTCTTGGGCTGGGAAGATTCCCCAGTGTTAGTGTTTTTCTTGGGCCACACTCTCTTGGACGTGTCAGGCTGCTCGTTAGCCTTGGCAGCGTCCATTATCTCCTCCATTTGGATGAAGTTCCCAGCCCTCGTGCGGAAATCCGCATAAGAAACTGGGAAAGTAAGATGGATAGATTCCCAAAGCTTGGTACCTATCCTTAGACCGGAAGCGCTCGATGAAGTCCTTTCCCGACTCATTCACAGATTGGCGAACGTTAGCCAAACGTTGCTTTGATGCCGGGCGAGCAGCAATGGACCCGTAGTAGGTCAGAAAGTACTGTCCCAGCTCGTGGAATGATGTAATTGATCCGGCACTCAAAGTTGTGTACCAACGATGAGCCCGATCTCCCAATGTTAGGGAGAAGTTTCTGCATTGTGTGGCGTCCGTTGCCCCGATTGAGGCCATATAGTTGGAGTACTTGGACAAGTGTACTCTGGGGTCGGACATCCCATCATATGCCGCCATGGAGGGCATTTGGATCTTCCTTTGAATGGGGGCGGTAAGGATTGCAACACTTAGTGGAGGTGCGGGCAGACTGATCGGCGTTGTGGTCCCTTGCTTCGAGGCGACCACCTCTGCTCGCACAGCGTCCATCTCTTGTTTCATTAATTTTTGTGTCTCGAGGAACTGGGCGATTTGCCCCTCCTCGGTAGTTTGAGCTCAGGGAACGACGTTCTCGTCACGTCGACTCCCATGGGATATGGCCGGGCGATCATCATGACGTGATCGCCTGGGAGAGTGCCTGTCAGAATGATGGCCGCGATAACTCTTCGCTGGAGCTCGCGAACCCTTCGCCGGTCCCACCCTGTCAAGAGCTGAGACCCTGTCGCACTGATCTCTCCTATCAGTGCGATGGTGGCGGTCGGCCTTATCTGGTCGGCCGTCCACGTTGAAAGGTACTCGGCGAGGAGCCCTTCCATCATTGTCATTCATTCGGTTGAAAACCGAATTCCTTTGTCGTGAGTCTCCCGTCTGGCTATTGTGGGAGTGCTCGTCGACTTTGTCTTTGCCCTTATCTTGGGGGCGAGCAGAATGTGAGTGAAAGGAACGATCATCCTCGTTCCCCCTGTTTTTGCGAGCCTCGACGAAAGCCCGATCTTTGGCCTTCTCGAGCTCTTCCTTCTCGTTCTTCCTCCTCTTCTCCAGGAGGTAGTCCGATAGGTCTTTCAAGTGTTGGGGGTCATTCAGAATATCCCCCATGTTTAGGTTTGCAAAAGGATTTGTCGGCGGCGGAGGGTGCTCGTTCCCTCCGGGCGGTATGATTCCGTCACGCGGAGTATGCTGAGACATCGTTTAAAGAGTGTCTCTTCTTAGATTACAAAGTAAAGATCTAAAAAACGAAAGATTAAAATTCTTACGCAGAAGAACGTGCTATTACAACTACTAGTTTAGCAAAGTAACAACAATAGAAGCTTGAAAACACAAATACAAGGAGATCAAACTCCAAAATATGCTACGAAAACTGAAAATGTTCAAGAACACGAAGAACACTAAAGATCGTAGATGATGCTCTAAACGGTAGATATACCGATTAAAGCTTGAAAACAGGGAGTTTGCTAACCGATCGCTCGTTGATCGGACGAAACTTTGATGATTAAACACGTAAAAGGTCCCCTCCTTCTAGCGCCAAATGTTGTATGCACTTAAATCGGGTTGATTCGGATGTGGACTATTAGCTAGTACGATACAAACATGTATAATTAAACGGGGGTTATTACGTGTTTATGTGGATTAAAGTGATGATTTATGATGATCTTGATGAAGAACAATGAAGAACACCAAAAGTAGCTTCTTAGAGAAGCTAAAGCTTTGAGCTTGGGAGTGTTTATTGCTTTGGGTTGAGGGTGATTCTATGAAATTCTAACTTGTGTTACAAATGAGCCCAAATGGGCATTATATACTGCTTTTCAGGGGCTGCCCGCCCTTTACACGTGGTGCCTCCAGATTGGACCTTCATTCTGCCCGAAAAGGTGATTTGATGGCGCATTTAATGCTAAACCGCCTTAGGTGCTCGTCCTCGCCGAGATGCCGAGGAGATGGGCCATGGTGGTCGCCTGAAGGACCTTCGAGGAGTGTGGTCGCCACGCTCCATGCTGTCTCCCAAGACTTCAATACTTAAAACTTCTTAACTAAAAATAGGCACGTGCTCGCCACACATTTGGGCGAGCAGCTAACTAAACACGTGCTCGCCAACATCTTTGGTCGAGCACTTAAATATATTAAATACAATAAATCTATTACATTTTCTTGGTCTTGTTGACTAGTCATCGCACGACTTTGTTGACTGGTCCTCGCCACGTAAGACGGTGACTAGGATTGACTTGTCAAAGATTAACCTCTTTGACTAGGTATAACACAACCCACACACCAAGGGTTCGATTACCCGTGTGGCTGGGTGTTGGCACGACGATGAGGTGTTTTTAGCTGGGGGAGTAAAATTAAAAGCACTCCTAATCCTAGCTATCGGTAAAAGAGAACACACGCCAAGGCCACTACTTCCTCCAAAAAAATTTCCTGTTTAATGTTCTCCTCCCTACCAAAGATTCGACCACTCATTGCTGTGATATAGAGATTTGTATAACTGTTCCAGTTTATATTCTTTAAGTTTTCACATTTTCAATTTTTGTCATTTTTGGTCTAATTTACGTCCGTTCTCCCTGAAAATTTTCAAAACTCATCGAAATATGAGGAATAAATTAAAATTTCGGCCAAATAGTCCAATTTACGTCGTTTAAGTTTAAAAATTAATTTTTTTTTAAAAATCCCATTAAAAATTCTAAAAAATCTTAAAATATCATTAAAAATATGAAAATTTCATTAAAATTAAGTACTAAAAAATGTGTAAAATAAAATTTAAAATATCTCATTAAACTTTCAAAAAATTATAAAATTTTTAAAATAAAAAATATCTAAAATTTTGAAAACACTAAAAATAAAAAATTCTACAATTCAAAAATTCGGAAAATGTGTAATTTAAAAATTAAGAAATTCTAAAATCTCATTAAAATTTCTAAGAAAACTCTAAAAATCTCATTAATTTTTTTTTAAAAAAATGTCATTATTTTTTTTAAAAATGTGTAGATTAAAAATCTTATTTTTAAAGTATTAATATTTCTGAATTGTAGAACTGTAATTTTAATGAGTGTTTTTTTAGAATTGTAGAAATTTTAATTTTAAACATTTTTGAAATTTTAATTTATACTCCCTCCGTCCAATTTTATTATGCCCACTTCTCCGGACACGAGTTTTAATGAATATTGATTAGTTTATTCATAAAACAGATAAATTGAGGGTATGATGAGGTATTGTGGGTCCATTTGTAAATAAATGATTGTTTATGAATAAAGTGAATGCCAAAGTAGGCAAATAAGTGATTGTAGGAGGGTGGAGATAAAGTAGTATGAATAGTATTGTTTCCAAAAAGGGTATGGGCATAATAAAATTGGACAACCAAAAAAGGAAAGTGGGAATAATGAAATTGGACGGAGGGAGTATTTTTTATTGAGATTTTTAGAAAAAATTACACATTTTCATATTTCTAGAATTGTAGAATTATTTTTTAGAATTTTTAATTTTTATTTTACACAATTTATAAAATTTAATGAGATTTTTAATGTGTTTTCAGATTTTTTAATTATTAATTTCTAATTTTTAAACTTAAATGACGTAGTTGGATTATTTTACAGGAATTCCAATTTTTTGGTTAAAAGGATGTAAATTGGACCGAAAAGAAGTAAATTGAACACCTTATATGTAAATTGAAAAAAGTGAAAACTTAATATTATATAATTGAGATTACAAGAGATTTGATTATTTGAATAATACAAAACTAGCCAGTAAATTTTACAAATTTTATTGAAATAATCAACGAAAGAAGCACTTGCCGGAGTGATAAGCGCTTCTCACTAGGCGCCGAAGGTCCCATGTTTGCGAATTCGATCATTTATTCGCAAAGGCCAATATGGGCTTAAATAATGTAGGTCGCTTGAATTGGTTGCTAGCCCGTGTATGCCCTGACGGTTCGATATCCTCCCAAGTGATCCGCCGGTGCGAGTTTGAATCCAATAACTTTTTTTTTTTAATATTTCGGATTTGCCATAGTCGGAACCGTCGAAAATTTGCGACAAGATTTTTCGTCGCACATATTAAATATTTTTAAAAATAATAAATTTATTTGTGACGGAATTTACAACAAAATTTGGATCCATCGGGTCACGGGTCGTTTCTGTTTTGCGATGGATAAAAATTCCCTCGCAATTCTTTGCGACGAGTGTTTTTTCGATGATTGTCGTTGCAAATCAACACGTTTTTTGTAGTGTTAATTTGAAGATTAAGTGGTAAATCAAGATTGAACATTAAAGATTATTATGGTCAGGTCCGGTCCTAAGAATATATGGGCCTGAATCGAACTTTAAAAAAAGGCCCCGTCCCTTTATATTTTTTATTCTATACGTACGAATTTATGAAACATAATGTAAAACATTTTTTAAAGGACTAACAATATAGATTTTTTTTACACATTTTAGAATTTCTAATTTTTAATTAATAGATTTTTTAAGATTTTAAGTTATTTAATTTTAAGTGGGTTTTCATATTTTTAATGTAATTATTTTAATTTTTAGAAAATTTAATAAGATTTTTAGAATTTTTTATTTTGACAATTTTAGATTTTATTTTTTATTTTTTATACGAGTAATTTTTAATTTTAATGAGATTTTAGAAATTTTTAATATTATTTTTTAATTTTTAAATTTAAAGGCTGTAAATTGAACTATTTGTCCGAAATTTCAAATTTTCGACGAAAATGATGTAAATTGGACAAAAAAATATGTAAATTGGGCACTCTAAAACGTAAATTAAAAAGGTGAAAACTTAAAAAGATATAAACTGAATTAGGTTGAAACTTTTTTCTCCTAATTTTTCCTTCCCTTCTCCTTCACTAATTCTTTTTACTAGCACTTCTCTTTACGCGTCTAATATAAATATTTTATAATATATATATATAAATTAAAATATCTTAAAAATGGACCCCTAAAAATTTAAAATATTCCTGGGCCTGAATCGATCGCCTCGTTGGCCTAACATTAGGACCGGGCCTGATTATGGTTCAAGTTGAGTATGCTAGATTACAACATTTTTCTGCTGCATGGTAATTAAGCGACTTGATTCCTCTGTTCTAATTGGTGTTCCAATCTACTGAATTTTTAACACATGTTACCCAAATATTAGTAGTTGTTTATTATTTTTTAATATGACACATGTCAACAATCCATATAGTGGAATAAAATGTGGAACAAATGACGTGCTCAATAATGATGATAAGCAACTGAATCCAACAGTTTTATTCATGTAAAAGTAATTTACATTGCACCAGGGTTTGATTTTGGGGGAATCCGGCCTCGATCCCCTAGAATTATACTAATTTTCTTCAATATATATATATATATTTAGATTTTTATTTTATATGAGTTGGTCCCCTGCAGGCACGATGAAACTTGTTGATTTCTCGATGAATATAGGCAATCCTTGGTTGAAAAATGGCATAGGGTCTCTAGCCATGACATTTTTTTCTAAACAAAGCTTCCACCTGAATCCAGTTACCAAGTAATGAATCATAGTTAAAGTCTCGATTCTGGCAAATTCGTTCCCTGGACACATTCTTGGTCCTCCCCCGAATACCACAAAGGTATGAGGCGGGATTGCTCCGACTTTCTCGTATCGCGATGGATTGAATGTATTTGGGTCCGGGAATATTGATCCATCCATTTGGGTCATGTATCCAGACAAAATCACCTGCTTCTCATAAATATATAGCTTGCTTGAAAACAGAATACATATTTCAAAAAAAGGGTAATGGAACAGAGGAAATGTGTACCACCTGCCATCCTTTAGGGATTATATATCCTCCCATTTCAATGTCCTTGACGACCCGCCTAAAGTTCAACATCACTGGTGGGTACATCCTCAACGCCTCTGTTGCGACTCTCCACGTGTACTTCATCTTAGCCAGATCGTCCCACGTGAGATGCTCCTCCGTTGCTCTCCCCCGCGCAATCTCCTCTTGTTCTACACAAACAAAAAAATATCTTAAAATCGATCAATTCAACTAATTAGCTAGCTAGTTTAAAATATGATACAAAAAATATACCTTTAAGGACAATATGATAAACTTGTGGATTTTCAGATAAGAGTTTGATCAAGACAGTAAGAAGGGCAGAAGTAGTGTCGTAGCCTGCAATCATTGAGGTGACACAATTGTCAATGATTTCGTCCTCGGTGACCAGGGGCGAATCGGTCTCATCACGCATGCTTAGTAAACTAGTGATGAGATCAGTTTGATGAGGACGTGAGAGGTCCAGTTTTGCCTTCTTTTCATGTATGAGTTCCCTAACAATCTCTCCGACTTTGGACCTTGCGCGTAGGCTTCGGTTAAAGCGCGTAAAAGGAAAGTTTATGGGCACCGCCAGCAGTCCATCAATCATCTGTTCAAATAAGTTTACCAGTTTTTCTCTTCTTTCTCCCCTTTCGATTCCAAACAAAATTGTGCTTACCACATCGAAGGTCAATGTTTTCATTAGGGGCATTACCTGCAAAACAGAGTCATATTAGTACATGCAAGAATTAATATGCATGTAACTCGATCAAAATATCAAATTAGGTACGTACACTGATCTCTTGATTTTGATGCCAATGTTGGTGGAGGTGCAATCTTATCTCTAGATCCATCTTCGCAACGGATTGTTTGAGTGCTTCGGGCTTCAAGAACGACATGAATGCTCCCCTCAGACGATCGTGATCTTCACGTTTTACTTCGAATAGATTCCTCTCTCCGAAGAGCCTCCTAAGCGACGGCGGCTGATTACTAGAAAGTGTGTTGTCATCGGAGGTGTATATGAACTTGTTTGTTTCTTGCCCCTGAAGGAACACAGTGGGAGTTCCAAAAATGTGTAGCTTTGAAATCGGGCCATATTTCCGGGCTCGCTCAAAGAGCCAATCCTTATCCGTGCTGTTTCTCATGGCTTTCAAAAGTCCAAGGCTTTGACCAATGATAGGCAATCCCATTGAACCCGGTGGAAGCCTTTTCGAACTAGAGTTTCTAGTGAAAAAGAATAGTAGAGACAGAAATCCAAGAATGACTAAGTAAAGTGCAGATTCCATGTCTATTATTTTTTTTTAAATGGAAGTGTTTGTTACTTGCAATATTGTTAACTGCGGTGATTAATGGATATATAACTTCACTTTTGGTCCTGCAATTTAACACAATTTTAATTTTTTTGTGTGCTATTTAATGGTTGATGATGATAGATGATGCTGAATTTATTAGAAAACTGGGGGCAGAGGGTTGATTAATTTATGTTAATTAATTAGTTTATGTAGCTAAGCTAGGCCGGTTGCTACTATTGCACATGCATGTTTTTCATTAATGTCAATTAATTTAGAGTTTTGCTACTAGAAGGCTTTGCATTAATTTGTGTAGGAGTTTAGGAGGAAATTTTCAAAATACGTCCTGAATAACTTAGGTTGATTTCATTTTAAACCCTTTTCACCTTTTCAAAATACATCCTAAGGTGTCCAATTTACATACTTTTGATCGGAAAAAAAAAAAATTCGCCAAAAACTGACACGTTCGCCTCCAATGTGTGTTTATAAAATTGGTGCTTCCGGCAGGTTTAGTGATTGAGTGCCACATGTAATAAAAATTGTCACATTTAATTAAAAATACGAACACATCATCATCTCCTCTCTTATAAATTTAAACAACAAATTTTGTTTATAATAAATGTTCCAAAATACACCCACAAAACTCAACTAGATGGCCGCTAATAAAAAGAAAAAAAAAACTCAACTCGACGGGATTTATAGATAAAAGGAAGCAAAAGAAGATTTCACTTGTACATTTGCTCTGTATTTTCGCTTCCTTTCATTTGTAAATTCTGTCGAGTTCTTTTTTTTTTTTTTTTTTTATTTCAGGGGCCGTCGAGTTGAGTTTTGTTAGTGTATTTTGGAACATTTTCTATAAATAAAATCTGATATTTATTTATATTTATAAGAAGGGTGATGACGTGGCCATATTTTTATTTACATGTGGCATCCAATCACCAAATTTGCCAGAAGCCCCAATTTTAAACACACATTCGAGCCGTGTGTCAGTTTCCAGCAAAAAAAAAATTAATTTTCGATAAATAAAATGTAAATTGGACACCTTAGAACGTATTTTTAAAAAGTGAAAACTTAAAGGATTTAAAATGGATTTGACCAAAGTTATAGGACGTATTTTAAAAGTTTTCAGGATGTAAATTGGACACATTAGGACGTATTTTAAAAAAGTGAAAATTAAAATTAAAGGATTTATAATGGAATCTACCTAAGTTATATTTTGAAATTTTCCCAGAGTTTAGGTGCATCTGAAGACTGAAGTAGACTTTTGTTTTTGTAGAGACGGCAAGACCATAACACTGAATTAATTTGATAGACATTTATTCTCATATTTTAAGTGTCAAATTAATCCTTAAGTGTTGTTTTGATCATGATTTGTAGGGATTATAAAGGATTTCATTGATGCTCGAGATGATTTGGAGTAATTGATCCTTAAAATTCACGGATGAGTGGTCGTACCACAAGCGGCTGATCATGAGAGATCTCGATATCATGTGCAATCAAAATAACACAAAACTGATTATGCTAAACAAAACCATAGGTGTATCAGGCGAAGACAACACATATGATTGCAACACAATTTTGGCACCTCCAAATAAAAACTTGTGTGTCTTATTGTAACCATCATGAACCACACGACTGTCAAATTGCCACGGTCGTCCCAATAAAATATGACAAGCATCCGTTGATAGCAGATTTGTAATTGAGGGATGTGGCTTGAATGTCCAACTATCAAACATATAATTAATTTAAAGGTTGAATATGTACGTAAAAGCTTGAAGAACAAGAGATTATATATCCTGATTATCGTTGGAGTTTCTTGAGAGTTTGAGTGTTCAAAGCTCGAGATACTTGACAATCATAATGGAGATGTTAGAGGCAGAGAACATATATTTTGGTGAAGAACTCCAATGCATATCTTGATTTCCAAATGCCAAGTACATGGGGTATTTATAGGTACAAACATACACCATTCATCTAATAATGATGAATCTTGAAAGAAACTTTAAATACATGAATCAGTTTTATTAATGTAATTAACATTACACCATCTTGTAGTTTGTTGATTTTTCTATGAATATAGGTAATCCATGCTTGAAAACTGGCATAGGATCTCTTGTCATGACATTTTTTTCTAAACAAAGCTTCCACTTGAATCCAGTTACCAAGTAATGAATCAAGACTAAAGTCTCAATTCTGGCAAATTCATTCCCAGGGCACATTCTTGGTCCTCCCCCGAATGCCACAAAGGTATGAGCCGGGATTGCTCCGACTTTCTCGTATCGCGATGGATTGAACGTATTTGGATCCGCGAATATTGATTCATCCATATGCGTCATGCATCCAGCCCAAAACACCTGCTTCTCGTAAATATATATGTAGCTTGCTTAAAAACAGAAAAAAAACAGAGGAAATGTACATACCTGCCATCCTTTAGGGATTATATATCCTCCTATTTCAATGTCCTTGAGGGCCTGCCTAAAGCTAAAGGGCACTGGTGGATACATCCTTAACGCCTCTGTTGCTACTCTCCACGTGTACTTCATCGCAGCCAGATCGTCCCACGTGAGATGCTCCCCTGCGGATGATTTCCTCTCAGCAATCTCCTCTTGCTCTACACAAAAACTTATATTAAAATTATATGTAGGTGTTTGAAAATTAGAAATGAATATGAGTATCATACCTTTAAGGACAATATCATAAACTTGAGGGTTTTCAGATAAAAGTTTGATCAAGATAGTAACGAGGGCGGAAGTTGTGTCGTGCCCAGCAATCATTGCAATGACACAGTTGTCGATGATTTCGTCATGGGTGAGGAGGGGCAAATCGGTGGTGTCATCACGCATGTTTATCAAACTTGTGATGAAATCTTGATTTGGGAGGTCTGTTTTTTGGCTTTTTTCTTGTATGAGATTCATAATGATGTGTCCTGCTTTGGACCTTGCAGCTAGACTTTTGTTAAAGCAGGTAAAAGGCAAGTTTATTGGGAGTGCCAACATTCCATCCATCACTTGTTCAAATAGATGTACAAGCTTGTCTCTTCTTGCTCCCCTTTCAATTCCAAACAAAACCGTACTAATCACGTTGAAGGTCAAAGTCTTCATCAGGGGCATCACCTTCAAATGACAAATTAGATAATATTAGTTTGAACATCCTGGTTGAGCTCTGTTGAATTGTATCCACAAAGCAATTTCTCACAAATGATACAACAAGAAAACTAGAAACGCAAAGAATCGTAATGAATAAAGAACTCATAGAAAGAACACGGAATTTACGTGGTTCGATCAAATGATCGGAGGATAGAAGACTCTATTCACTAAACTCAAACGAAAGTTACAGATCGATTACAAGTATTCACTAAGCTTGATATCTCTCAAAACTCTCTGAATTATCTAACTCACAACCTATGCACTAGATGGTGTATTTATAGATGTACAATGCATTAGATAACTGTCACTAATCGACTAACTAACTAAAAGAAAATAACAGAATTAACTAACTTTGAAAACTAAGATTCCAGCAGACTTGTCTCAGCTGAGTTGGCTTCATCAGACTTGAGACCCAACTCTACTGATCCGACTTCAGACGACTTGCATCAGCAGAGTTGTCCAAATTCTCATCAGATTAGTTGACTCCTAAATCAGACTACTAAACCTTATCAGCTGAGTACACCTGACTCAACTTTGCTAAACTCCAAAATCAGACGACTAGCTACTCTTCTGATAGATAGAATCAGATGACTACCAATATTGCATTAATCCTAACAAGATCGATAAGTTAAAAAAGATAAAACAACGCATGCATACCTTGATGTTGTGATTTTGATGCCAATTGTGGTTGAGATGCAGCTTTATCTCTTGGTCCATGGCGGCAACGAATTGTTTAAGTGCTTCGGGCTTCAAGAAGGATAAGAATGCTGCCCTGAGACGGGCGTGATCTTGACCGTTCAATTCCAATATATTCCTGCCCCCGAGCAGCCTCCTAACGGACGGGGGCTGCTTAGAGGAAAGCGTGTTCTGATCGGAGGTGTATATGAATTTGTTAGTTGGCTGTCCGGCAAGGAAGACAGTGGGAGCTCCAAGAAAGTGAAACTTTGAAATGGGGCCGTATTTTCGGGCTCTTTCTTGGAGCCACTCTTCTCCCCTGCCATTTTTCATGGCTTTTACAAGCTGAAGGGTATGACCAATTAGAGGCAATAATCCCAGGGAACCAGGTGGAAGCCTTTTCGAAGAGCTGCTGTTCCTAGTGATCACGAAGAATATCACTAGGACAACAACAGCAACTGCCACTGTCATTGCCATTGCCATTGCCAGAAATCAAACACCCCTGCTCTCCCTAGTATATGTGCATAATATATTTACTTCATGTTTCCTTTCTGACGCAACGCAAGCCTATGATCTTATTAACGATAAAAAACAACGAACACATAAATCAAAGGGACGATAATTAACCGAAGGGACAAAACCATCTATTTCAACTCCCTAATAACATTCTAGAACTCATCTATTTATAATATGAAATATACTTGGAGAATAAGAAACATATCAATACTAAATATAATGAAATCAAAACAAATCTCTTAAATAAAATGATAAATATCTAATCAAATATTAATACTGATTCTCATCAATATCTCCATGACTTTCCCATTGAATAGTGAGTTACACACATATCTACTTATCTAGATATTTTGACAGTTGGAAGTTGTCATTTAAAATTGAATTTAATATGTGGATCCGCTGTCGCCATGTAATCATGATTTCTCCATTCAAACATAATAAGCATAATTTTTTTTGGTCTGTTCAAATTTGATAGGGGGAGTTACTCAGAGGTGTTTTTCATAAGTGTCCAAAAACATTTAGATTCAAACTTTTTTAGAGTTACTAAATGACACCATTTAAAATAAAACATTAATTCATAAATTTCAGTCTAAATGACAAAAATCTAAAAATAGAGTATTTATACTCTTGAGGTAGGTTTGAAAGTGTGCGTTTGCATCTAAAACCTTAAAAATGGGGAAATTTTGCAACCCCAAAAAAAAAAGTTCACTTGGTCGACTTGACTGAGTTGGTGAGTGCACCGGCCATGGCCGGGTGGACCGCCCAGTCAAATGTCGAGAGCAAGAGGGGTGGTCGGGTGGACTTGCCTGGGCAGAAGTAAAAACTGACCCGGTCAGTTCTTGAGACTGACTTTGATGTAGACTGCTGCATGAATTGAGGTGTGGAGCTCAAGTCCCCATATCTCTCTTCATTGCATATGGTTTAGGCATGTGGGAGTAGGTAAAACAATTAATTGCAACTCCTTGCAGCTGAAACAAATATATATATGTGGGGTCCATCCAAATAATGCATCTTGGTGAATGGACTAATTGTTCACACCAACAATTCAAGAAAAGGGCCGGCCATTTTGATTGTTTTCCTTGCTAAACAATTGGGCCGCCCATTTTTAATTACAATCAATTTTTTTGGTACTCATTTTGCTTTCGATCTTAATTTCTTCCTTCATTGGCTTCAATAAAAATTAGGTAAGTGTTTTTTCTCCAAAATATTAATTGTTTCTACAAAATGCACAAAACACCATCTTTCTCTCAATCAAGTGAATTTATCCAAAATTGAGCAATAAAAACATGAAATTATAAGAAAATTAAGCTTAAAATATGCACCAAAATCATGCAAATTCCACCTGAATCATTAACTATTACTTGTAGGATCGACACATGCATTAATTACGAGCAAATTGCAGTTTTGGTCTCATTAACCATGAATCCTTTTGATTTGACCCATGGTCTTAGACTTTGTCTCCTACGATATTTTATTTACAAAATTGGTCCCGTGTCAAGTCTTTCGTTAGTCCTACGTCCGTAACCGAAGATGTAACCCTTGTGAGTTGGAGAATAACCAAGAAATACACATTTGGTGGATCGAAATTGGAGTTTAGATGTATTATATGGTCAAAGAAACGAAAAACAAGCACACCCAAATACCCTAAGTGAAGAGTATGAGGGATTGCAACTATGCAGAATCTGGAAAGGAGATTTATTTTTTAACACATGAGATGGAAGAATATTAATCAAGTGAACTGCAGTTGTGAATGCATGCCACCAGAATTTCATTAGCAACTTGCTTGTGGCAAGCATCGACAGACCCAGCTCAACAACATGTTGATGTTTACACTCCACGAGACCATTTTGTTGATGGGTATATGGACATGAATGATGAAACGGAATACTAGAATCAGCAAATAACTTCCGCAAAGCTAGAAACTTTTTCACTTTGATATTAAACTGCCTTTCAACTAAAGCCAGAAACTGAGGGACCAATCTTGCGACATCTGATTTCAATACCAATGGAAATATCCAAGTGAAACGAGTAAAATCATCCACCAAAAGTAAGTAGTATTTATAACCATTGAAAGAAACTTCTGAGGCTGGACCCCATACATCAGCATATACAATATCAAAAGGACTAGATGTATGATTCTCAACAGAGTGAAATGATTGTTGATGCATTTTACCTAGCTTACATCCTTCACACATCTCCAACACATTATTGGACAAACTCAAATTCGAAGACTTCAGCACATTCCGTAAAGTGGAAATACACAGATGACCTAATCTGCTATGCCACAAACGAGCTTTATTTTCATCATAAGACACCAAATTACAATGAACATTATTACTTGTCACTTGAGCTTTGTTCAACTGAGGCTTTACACCACCAATATAGCTCAAATCCAGCTGGTGTAGACCATTCTTAAGTACTCCTGTCAGTAGCACCTGATGCGTTTTCATATCATTAACAAAACAAGTAGTTGCATGAAATTCCATGATAACATCATTATCCGCAAGAAATTTAGATATACTCAAGAGATTCTTCGTAATATCTGGCACATGCAACACATTCCTCAACACTAGAGAAGTAGATTTATCCATAGAAGGCATATCAAGAGATCCAATAGGTAAAAGCAGTACGACCATTTCCAACAGTTAACTGATATGTACCTTGATAGGAAGAGGATAATTTCAGATTCTCAAATTGAGACGTGACATGGTGCGTCACACCACTTGTCCACATACCAAGGGGAGGATGGAGGTGGAGGAGGATTAGAGGAGGTTGAAGCACCATACGGATTGAATGAGCGAGGAGGTGGAGAAGTGTAGTAAGGACGAGCCAAATGTGTCATATTTGCTTGAGCTGGAGGCTGAGATGAGTATGTTTGGGACTGACGTTGTGACTGATCAAGTCCATGAAACATGTTGTCGAACCTCTGAAAGCATTTAGCAGCCACATGATTGTTCCTGTCACAATTGACATACAATACTCTACTTATTAAAATGAAAACGAGGTTTCTTACCCCCGGCCAGGTTTGGACTGAACCTCTTTGGAAACAACATTAGCGGAGGGAGCAGAGGAGGATCCCAAGGAGTGGAGCTGAGATGTCGAAGATAACTGTTGAAGTCGCATTTCATGTGTGAGAAGAATCGCCTGCAGAACTTCAGATTATGATGGTAATTTGCCTCGTGTGGTTAAGTTCACAACAACATCGTCGAAGTCGGCTCCTAATTCACCCAAAATATACAACACCAGATCATCATCGGACAGAGAGTTGCCTGATGCTTGAAGTCCATCCGCTAAAAGTCTCATTTGAAGGAGATATTCATCAATGTTGAGATCATTCTTCCTTAGTGACATAATTTGTATCCTTAAGGTCAAGGCCTGAGCAGCTGATTATTGATGGAACAAATCGTCGAACACCTTCCAGACTTGAAAGGCATGATTGCATCTGCTAGCATAACCAAGCATCGCTTCGCTCACAGAGCTGAATAGCCAACTGAGAAAATATTGATATTTACAATGCCAAAGAATGGAGTCCTCATCACCTGTAAAATTAGAAACATTAGGTTAGATCTAAGCACGAACGTTTTGAGAAATTTTAACGTCTCGTAACCCAAAATAGTTAAAAATTCAATTTACATCCCATAAAAAATCTAGCTAAATGCTAATTAATTTATGTACAATAACCTGAAATCTTCTTGTTTTAATGGACTTGCATACAAGCCGCTTTAATTTGTAGAAAACAGTGAACATACGTATATTGATCAGCTGAGATAGAAGCTTATCGATCTGTTCCTACACTAAGAGGGTGTTTGGCTCAGCTTATAAGCTAGTTAAAACAACTTATAAGTTGTTTAAGAGCTTATAAGCTGTGTAAATGTGTTTGGCAATTTTTTTTTTAAAACATCTTATAAATTGTATAAATAAGCTACTTGAAGCTTATAAGCTCCAAAATAAAAAGTAGGACAACCCCAACTTATTTTTTAGAAACTTATAAGATATATGTAAATTACAAAAATATCCCTAATACTTTTAATTATTTACATGAATATTAATACAAAAAATAACAATTTCATTAATCATAATTTTTTTCTCTCTCCTCTCTCTCTCTCCTCACGATCTCTCTCCCCCTTTTCTCCCTTCTCTGTCGTGATGCTTCTCTCAAAACCCTAATCCCCAATCGCTTCAGAGAATCATTCCAAATTTCGAGCTAAGGTGTGAGGATTTCCAAATTTTTCATATCGGTATATATTCCTTGGGTAAAATGCAAGTTGGTCCCAAGAGAATTTTTTAAAAACAGTTTTGGTCCCACGTTCTTTTTTGGTCCCATTTTTTGCAAAAAAGGTCCCAACCGTCAAATATTTAACAGTTTCCGTTATGTTATTTTGCAAAAATGGTCCCAAAAAAAGGAGGGGTGGGTGGGCGGGGGGGGGGGGGGGGGGGGGAGGGGGAATGGCTCACATATTTAATTAAATAGCCTGCAACACTAGCACAAAGACCACTTAAATCCATGTATACAAAATTAAGAATTAACACATGTCTATAAAAGATAAATCTAATTCAGAATTATAAGTTTAATGAATACTCACTGAAAAAAAAAAAAAACACAAGAACAATGAATTTAAATTTATGTGATGAGCAGTCGGGAAAAATATTTAGTTCCTACAAAAATGACGATGGAGAAGGATTTGAGACGTATATAATTACGAATCTTATGAATCATGATTAGGGATATGTAATAAAAACCTATTAGCATAAGCAATTAGAAAATTAGAGAAATAAAAACTTGAATTATTTCCTAATAAACGCAATCTGAATAGAGACTTTGCAATCTGGAAGATAAACAACAACATGAGGTTCTTCACACAACGTCAACCGCCCTTTAAACAACAAACAAGGACTCTAAACAGCAAACAACCATGATCCGAACAACAAAATAACAATTCTACACAACAAACTCCAACTTCAAACAACCACCTGACATAAAACAGCAACAAATCCACAACAAATCATCAACAACTATAAACTCCTAACCAGCAAATGGGGACTCCAAACAGCAAACAAACGTCACAATTCAGCAACAAACCGACACAAAATAGCAGCAAACAGCCATTAAAAAGGCACAAAATATAGCAGCAATAGCAAACAGACACAAAATGGCAGCAACAGTTACAAAACAACAGCAACTGCTTCCAATTTACTCTATTAAAAAAGTGGTTTATGGTTCAATTTTCCAACTCAAATTAGTCAAAGAGTCATTTTTACAATAATGAAAACAACAATTAAAAGAAATATATATCTAGAATACCGCGGCTAAACAAACTACTAGAGGCAACAAACTACAATTAAAAATGTAAATTGGGTAACATACACAAATCACCCTTAAACAAATATTTTAGAACACCTACGTACATTTGTAGCTAGGAAGAAAAAATTTGCATTAGTTGACAAACTCCCAAGAATTAAGGAGAATAACATAAATTAGACGATACCGTGTAAGGAAAATTATGAGTAGAGAAGTATACATTGTGTATATGCAATCCTATTATCCTAGAATAGAATCATAATCAATGTATAAATTGAAGGCATGATAGTGAAAATACCATTATTTATCTCCTACTTCAAGAAGATTCAATATTCTCTCTCTAAAAAAAAAAAAAAAAATCAATATTGACTCTAATAATTGGAAGTTTATTAAATTGGAATAAAATTATTTGAAAGCATTTTAAGTAAGAATACCTCAAAATCTTTATGTAAATTCCTACACCTTCATTATCATCTCGTTGGATGTATTAATCAAATGATTTTGCTCTTCTTGAGTGAAAGTTTTGAATTCAGCATTAGTTATCTCAGACGAAGGTATAAAATCTTGTACAGCGTTTCGAACCCACAAATCATTAAGCAAAATGCAAGCATTTCCAGCTGGTTTATGTTAATTATGCATAGGAGGAACATGAGAGAGCTTAAACTATACACACACACTGTATTATTAAAAAAAGGGAAGAAACTATGCGAATAAACAAACTGTATTATAAGTGTATTATAAGGGCTTTGATTTTTTAAACAACATATCATATTAAACTATTACAATTAATTTAAAATAAATAAAACATACAAGCATCATTTGAAAACACTCAACGACTAAAAAAAACATGTAAAACTCTGTAATCGCTATCTTCCAGAAATTTTGAAAAAACTATATGAAATTATATCGCAAAAAAAAAAAAAAAAAAGCAAATTTGTTGGAACTTACGGAATAGGGAGGTTCTCCAAGATTGATATTTCATCGTCGCAACATCTTCTTCAACGCATCTCACAGTGCTTATGATCTTTGGATTTGTTGCACTTTAATTTGGGGGATTTCAGTGAGTGTTGTGCGATTTGGGAATGATTAATGGGTGTCTCGGCTTCGATTTCGCCTGGATTAATGCTGGATTCGTGTGGATATTTTGGGGCAATTTTTTAGGGTTTTTTAAAATTAGGGGAATTGATATTGAGTGTTGGATTGAAATGGAGTGTCACGCGATTTTGTTCTCCATATTAACGGTGCGTGTATCTCACGCTGAAATTTCTGTTAGTTTTTAGACAGTGAAATTACATGGGACCATTTTTGTTCAAAATGGGACCATTTTCGTGCACACATATTCTCTTGGGACCAAATTTGCATTTTTCCCTATATTCCTTGGGTTGCTGGAATTTCTGCATCAGTTGAAGCCAGAACCTGCATGCCCTAATTTCGCCCTATGTTTGGGTTGAGGGGTTTTCCCTCCGGCGCCGGTGCCGGTGGCCGCTGCTGGTCGCGTCACCTCTGAATCGTTGTCTGTTCGCATTTGAGTCGTGATTTTGTCCTGCCTCAGAACGTTTTCTCTCAAGTTTTGGGAGTGATTTATGTTCGCAAGAGGCTGAATGTGCGCAATCCTACCCAGGCTGAACGGTATGAACGGTAGAGGTTGATTTGGTTTTTGTTTTCACTTATTGTGCACATATCCTGCTGCTTAATTTGCGTTTTAACCTGCTATTCATTTGTCAAACCTCTGTTGATTTTTCACTTCAGTTTGTGCACTGATTATTGGCAAATTTCTGCTAATATTTAGACGTAATGCCTGCTGAAATTCTGAACTGGTTGCTGATTTTTGTTGGTATTTGCCTTAGAATTGAGATGATTTATCCTGCTATTTATTTAGGCCAATTCCACAAACAGTGATAGTAATAGCTTTTCAAAATTCTAAATTTCATCGGTTATCCCCCCGGCCAATTTAGAGTTCATTGTGCATCGATGACGAAGAAGTTTAGCGGAAAATTATAACGGATTAGCTCCTGTAATTATTTTTGGGTTTTATTCAGAAAGTAAATTGTTTTGTAATTTTTGTGTGTTTCTTGTTATAAGCAGCTCTGCATCTCACAAATTTCTTGTTATTTGAAAACATAAAAAGTCCAAGCTATGAGTTACACATTGGCTGGAAACATTTGGACAAACAATATGATAATTTACTGCAGCATAGCACTGTCTGTTCAAGTCATTATTCGATTCATTTGGAAAAATTGCAAAATTTTATATAATTGAAGCAGTTGTTTCATAATAGATGACTTCATTTTGTCTACTGTTTGAAGAGTTAGGTGATAATTAATCACATGCTTGTGGGAGGAGAGAATTTCTGTCAGTTTGATATGTATTTTGGAAAGTGCTAGAATTTTCAAGAAACTTTCTACTTCTGCGTTAGAAAAATGAAAATGTATATTACGAACTGTCTGTCATGGTATGGCTTACATACACTTCAAAAGCATATCCGTCCAGACGCATTCTACGTTTCTTTGGGAACTTACGCGATTGAATTATGGAATCTGATACGAGCAATGTTTTTTCTTTGTGTGTAGCTAATTGGTACTAGAAACTTGAAAGTTTTTATCTTATCAATGAAGAGCTGGTATAAGGGAGGTGCATTTTCTGCCTTTTAACCCTGTGGATAAGAGGACGGCCTTAACCTACATTGATTCGAACGGGAGCTGGCATCGTGCTAGCAAAGGTGCCCCCGAGCAGGTATTAGTTGTTATACTGTAAAGTGATAGTTGTAAATCTGTTATTTGTAACTTTCGTATGTGAACAGATACTGGCACTGTGTAATAGCAAGGAAGATGTTCGTAAGAGAGTTCATGGTGTTATCGATAAGTTTGCTGAACGTGGGCTTCGTTCGTTAGGAGTTGCGAGACAGGAAGTTCCTGAGAGGACAAAAAAAAGTGCTGGGGGGCCATGGCAGCTTGTAGGGTTGTTACCACTGTTTGATCCACCTAGGCATGACAGTGCAGAAACAATCAGAAGAGCCTTGGACTTGGGAGTCAATGTGAAGATGATCACTGGTAAAAAAATTGGCCTTATGTTCAATTAATCGAAAAATCTCTGACAGTGCACATTATACGCAGTGGGGTGCATCCCGGGAGGCTACGATCCCTGCTATTCTACGTATACAGCAGCTTATTTCAACAGGAAAGACGTACAAATCGCGCTAAATGTACACTCTAAAGGGTTAAGTGATGGAGCAGAATGGAAAGTCTGCAAGTGAGTAGTAGCTTTTGTGTTGTCTGATGATTTAGGTTTATGTAATGATTTTAATTGCGAATTTTTCGTGTAGCGATTCTCTGTTTCAGACATACAACTACACTGTCTCATCTGTCTTGCCAATATACAAGAAACTCATCAAAGGTGGCCTAAAGATTTGGATTTACAGGTAATTAACAGTTTCACTGTTATTAAATATGGATACTTTATGTTAGTGGGATGTTACTAATTATGAAAACTTTTGTTGCTCTTGTGGTGTTACTTTAACAGTGGAGATGCAGATGGTCAATTATACAAAAATAACTATGCTAATCTATGAGCACATGGTGTTGGAACATCTGTGGGAGCTTCTAATGTAGAAGACGTAATTGGTCATCAGAACACCTACTGGATGGCAGTGCGAGATTCAATTGCTGTGGAAATTGCTAAGCAAAGTTGATAATCTTGAATTCGATTAATAGGTGATGGTAATTATTATTTAGTATTTGAAGAATTTTGTTTAACAAAGTTTATGTGCTTGCGCGTTGTAAAGATTTTTTTTGTTGAATTTAATATATTTTTAGCACTATTTTAATCAAAGTAACTAGTTTTTGCTTTTTTTTTTAATTATTATTTTGGTTTAGATAAAATAAAAAAATCAAATTTGAATTTATATTTTAAGATTTTGTTAAGTAGTAACAAAAAAAATCCAAATTTAAAAAATTAAAAGATTAGATTTTAAATTGTTTAGTAGTATTTATTAAAAAAAACAAGAATGATAATAAATTCAAAAAAAAGTTGCGTTAACAAATTTTGTTTAAAAAAAAAGACTATTTGCATTTTTTGAGAAAAGAAAAAATGAAAAGACTATCTAAAATTATTGCGTTAACAAGAGATTTTGTTTAAAAAAAATTGCATTAACAAAAACATGGAGTAAACATGTCATTTTTGGTAATTACAATACTAAAAATAGCTTATAATGCCAAACACATCATCATCTTATAAGATTGTATAAGAACTTATAAGTTCCATTAGTCAAACACTTTTATAACTTATAAGCTACTTAAAAATTACATCTTATAAGTTGTTTTAAGAGCTTATAAGCAATTTAAAATAAGTTGAGCCAAACACCCTCTAAGACTTAGGCCATAGCTAATTCTATACAATCAGCTAAGAGAATTATTGATCATATCAACTTCTATAATCTTATTGCATATGTTTTGGATATATAACCATCATCAAAATTAATTTCCTAAAAAAATAAATTAATTCTTATTAGTATTGAGGCACATCTTTACTAATTCATCTTTCACCTCACAGAGAAATTTACCTCCTTCACCTTGCGGCCTAGAATTAATTTCACATAACTAAGTACTAATTGATATTTTTGTTTTTGTTTTGAACAGAAAAGAGACTTGTTATTAAGAGAGTGCCAGCTGTACTCGAGGATCAAAAGGTTACATAGTTAGTAAATGAGCACCAAGGCACCAATACTACTTAATTATGGCTGTTTACAACATAGCCTGGGCCGGGTTGCTGATGCAGTCTTGAAAGGAAAAAAGATTGGCTCCATGCTTTAGCTCTGATTTCCTCGAAAGCTCTCACCGGATTGATCGCCTCCCCTTTGAAGATTTTATAGTTTTTCGCTTTCCAGATGAACCAAATAGCACAAGTAGTCCATATGCATTCCAGAATGAGTTTTCTCTTTTTTCCACCTCAGATACCGAGATGTTGCAGCAAGTGTTGAGCGGGCTTGGGATTGCAAGGCATAGGACTGCCGAACCATGCATAACATAGAGACCAAACCTGATGAGATATGCTGGGCATTTTCTTCCGATTGATTGCATAGGCCGCAGCTGATGTCGTACCCCCTCTCCTAGAATATTTCTTCTTTTCAGACTTGCACGCAGGTAATGCCCACATCAATTCAATCATTTTTCTTTTTTATACGTTATGTGACATTTTTTTTATATTTTCCTATTTTTTATGAATTAAAGATTAATTTATTCTCCTCTGTCCAGTTTTATAATTCTCATTTGGGTTGAACACGGGTTTTAAGAAAAATTAATTATTTATGTAAAAAGTGAAAGTTTGAGTGGGAAAATAAAGTAGTGAGTGTTGTGAAATTTCATAATAAGAAAGAGATCATTTGTTGTTATTCTTCACAAGTGTAGTAATACTTTCATTTTAAAAAAAGGAGAATTATAAATTTTACAACAAAAAAGGAAAGTGATCAGAATTATAAGAGGGAGTATTTATTAATTTAGAAAAAAATATGAACACTAGTAAAAATAAAAATAAAATAAAATAATATGAAAATAATTTGTGAATAATATTTAAAATACTAATAATTTTTTTAAAAAATCTAAAAAATTATAATATTGATAAAATTTAAAATAACTAAATAAATTAATTCCTAAATCAATATATTAATAGAAAAATCAATTAACTTACCTAATTTGAAAAAAAATAGATATTAGACAATTATTTAATTATTTTGAAATTAAATGAATATATAAATTTATCTTTAAAATAATAAAACTCCCGATTTTTTTTATTAAAACAATCAAAATTCCATATTAAAACTTTACTTTTATTTTTATATTTTAATGGATAGAGTATTAAATATTTTCTTATAAGTTAACTAAAGGGCAAATAAATTATTGTTAATTTATAGAGTATTAAATATTTTCTTATAAGTTAACTAAAGGGCAAACAAATTATTGTTAATTTATAGAGTATTAAATATTTTCTTATAAGTTAACTAAAGGGCAAACAAATTATTGTTATTAATGTTGTTTTATTTCCAAATATCCACATATATATATAACTAAAAAATGTCAAAACAAAACATACAAAGACATGACACCTAGGTAAATAAAACAAAAGAAAACTTAGATTGTACCACTTATTCTTCAACTGCGAATTCGCCGGGAGAGTGTGGCGCTTATGCTGCTCATGATTTGACATAAATTCGGCCCTCCATTCCAGATCAGCGGTGCACTTTCACCAGTTATGTGGCCTCTTCGGTACTAAGAGAAGGACTCCTATCCTTGAAAGCCTTTGGTGCATGATCGTATGGTTCATCTGGAAAGCTCGAAACGACAAAACCTTTGCGAACAAGGAACCCAAGCCGGAAAAGATCTTCGATGAAATTCGCATTATGTCATGGAATATTTTCTAGGGACTGCCCTCCTTCTTGGTCCTTTAATGACTGGTGTACGT
Organism: Galeopsis tetrahit; assembly: GCA_963675135.1. Taxonomy (NCBI): domain Eukaryota; kingdom Viridiplantae; phylum Streptophyta; class Magnoliopsida; order Lamiales; family Lamiaceae; genus Galeopsis; species Galeopsis tetrahit. The sequence continues at coordinate 18,158,447 of OY776125.1, read as the reverse complement.
GCATCACCCTTCTTGGTCCTTTAATGACTGGTGTGCATGCATCACCCAAATTGACATTTATGTAATAAGTTAGCGCATTCGGATAGGTGTATCACAAATTGTATCTCCCCAATGTAAACTTCGAGTGTTTCACTTATTTTTTAGTACCTCTGGTACTCCGAAATACAACACCGTTTTCCTTTTAAAATTAAAAAAAGATTGTACGCCACGTCAACATTGACCTGTTAGTTTACCTGCTATTGCAGGTCGACAGACAAATTTCAAAATTTATACGAACTTACAAGATCAAAATAAAAAAAAGTGTAAAACGTGGACTGGACCAAAGTAAAAAAGAGGTCAACTTAATGGATTAGAAAAAAAATTAATCCGTAAAATAATTATTGTATGAACATTTATTTATTTTTGTGTGTAAAATAGGCATAAAATCACACTATTTAGTACTCCAGTATTATTGAATATTGGGTATGAATTATGGTAAATATTCTTATTTTTAGCCCCACCAAACAAGTTAGGCGGCATATTCTTCCCCTGTTGGAACCCGTTGGGGCTGCTTGTTTCAGTCCTTTATTTTGCCCTAAAAAATATTCTCATTTTATTAATAAAAAAAAATACCTTTCTCGATCATATTAAATGTAATTAGTAAATATTAGTGTAAATAATGCAGGTAATTCGAACAAAATAATGTACATTCGAAGCAATTATTACGTCAAATATTAGTAGTAAATCAACATTGAACATTAAAGATTATTATGGTTCAATGTGAGTATGGTAGATTACAACATTTCCCTGCTGGAATTATAATTTTGGTCATTATATATGTAGACTTAATTATTTTATATGAGTTGGTCCCCTGCAGGCATGATGAAAGTTGTTGATTTCTGTATGAATATAGGTAATCCTTGCTTGAAAACTGGGTTAGGATCTCTACTCATGACATTTTTTTCTAAAGAAAGCTTCCACTTGAATCCAGTTACCAAGTAGTGAATCATGATTAAAGTCTCGATTCTGGCAAATTCATTCCCTGGGCACATTCTTGATCCTGCCCCGAATGCCACAAAGGTATGAGGCGGGATTGCTCCGACTTTCTCGTATCGCGATGGATTTAACTTATTTGGATCGGGGAATATGGATTCATCCATATGCGTCATGCATCCAGCCCAAAACACCTGCTTCCCCTTGCTTAAATTAAAAACAGAAGATATATTTAAAAAAAAAACAGAGAAAATGTACGTACCTGCCATCCTTTAGGGATTATATATCCTCCCCCTATTTCAATGTCCTTGAGGACCTGCCTAAAGTTAAAGAGCACCGGTGGATACATCCTCAATGCCTCTGTTGCAACTCGCCACGTGTACTTCATCTTAGCCAGATCGTCCCACGTGAGATGCTCCCCCCGTACAATCTCCTCTTGTTCTACGTACGCAAAAAGTTATACGAAAATTCAACTTACTTTATTACTAGGGATGGCAATGGGGCAAAGCAGGGCGAGTATCACAATATCCAAATCTGCCCCGCGCATATACGCATCCGCCCTGCCCCATGATCTGCTACGGGGCAGCATTTTATGCCCTCCCATGCTCCACGCTTTATATGGGGCAGCATTTTTAAGTCTCGCCCCGCCCTGCCCCAAGTCTATATAAATTTTATATGTATATAAATTATTTAAAATATTTAAAATGATATAAATTAAACATTAAAATTCATCATTAAACTAAACTAAAATAAATATTAGTATAAATTATGGTTAATTTACTTAATTAAATTATTATATATTCGGGACAGGGCAGAGCAATAAATATGTAAACCCATGCCTGCCCTGCTCTGCGCGCAGGGCGGGACTGACTTGCCCCATTCTGAAAATGGGACAGGGCAGGGCAGGTCAAAATCTCTCGGGATAGGGCGGGGCGACTTCAGGGCAGGTCATTTTGCCATCCCTATTTATTACCTCTGTTTCAAAATGGTGACTAAAATGAGCATCCAACCTTTGAGGACAGTATCATAAACTGGAGGATTTTCAGACAAAAGTTTGATCAAGACAGTTAGAAGGATGGAAGTTGTGTCGTGGCCAGCAATCATTGCAACGACACAGTTGTCCACGATTTCGTCATCGGTCAACAGGGGCAAATCGGTGGTCTCATCACGCATGCTTAGCAAATTAGTGATGAGATCTTTTTTGAGTTGTTGCTTTCCTAATTTTTCCCTCTTTTCGTGTATAAGTTCCATAATAATCTCTCTGACTTTGGACCTTGCGCCTAGACTCGTGTGAAAGCGTGTAAAAGGAAAGTCTACAATACCATCCATCACTTGTTCAAATAGTTGTACAAGCTTGTCTCTTCTTGCTCCCCTTTCAATTCCAAACAAAACTGTGCAAATCACGTTGAAGGTCAACGTCCTCATCAGGGCCATCACCTAATTCATAAATAGAACTAGTTAAACTCAACTCGATTAATTATCAAACAAAAGAGACGTACGACGTACATACCCCAATCTTGTGGTTGTGATGCCAATTCTGGTTGAGGTGAAGCCTTATCTCTTGGTCCATGGTAGCAACGAATTGTTTAAGTGCTTCGGGCTTCAACAAGGATAAGAATGCTCCCCTCAGACGCCTGTGCTCTTCACCCTTTAATTCGAATATGTTCCTCTCGCCAAACAGCCTCCTAATCGACGTGGGCTGCTTAGAGGAAAGTGTGTCCTCATCAGCGGTGTATATGAATTTGTTAGCTGCCTGTCCCTCAAGGAACACAGTGGGAGTTCCAAAAATGTGAAGCTTCGAAATTGGGCCGTATTTTCGCGATCGTTCCTTGAGCCACACTTCTCCCCTCTCATTTCTCATGGCTTTTAGTAGTTGAAGGCTCTGACCAATCACAGGGAATCCCAGGGAACCAGGTGGAAGCCTTTTCGAACAAGACTTGTTCCTAGTGAGGAGGAGGAATAAATAGAATACCAGAGAAACAAACCCAATAATAACCAAGTAAACTTGTGCAGATTCCATGCCTATTTTTTTTTAAATGAAATTGTTTGTTACTTGCAATATTGTTAACTGCGGTGATTAATGGATATATATATAATAACTTCACTTTTGGTCCTGCAATTTAATTAACACAATTTTAATTTTTTTGTGTGCTATTTAATGGTTGAGATGATGAATTTATTAGGAAACTGGCCGGGGGCAGGGTTGATTAATTTATGTAACGAAGCTAGCTAGGACGGCTGCTACTATTGCACATGCATCACATGTTTTTCATTTTATGTTAATTATGTTGATGTTGGAATAGGTGTTGTATTTTATGATTCAACATTTCAGTTACATGTTGTACTAAATGTGCCAACACCTACCACAACATCAAAATTTGCCCTTTCTCCTTTTACTAACTCTAACCCAACTTGTGTTGCTTAGTGATGTCCCAAATGCAGGTAGAAGACGTGGGCAACACCCAGATCAAGCAGTTGCATGGGAGTGAGAAGTTTCTAAGCACCAATATGCAAGTTCCTACATTTATGGAGTGTGAAGGAAAGTTACAAGAAACCACCTTGATCCAATGGCCAAGATTGATCAAGGGAGTTGTAGGAGTTGCAAGGCAGTTTCGAAGCCTATAAATAGAACCCACTGCCTTCACTTCAAAGGACAACAAGAGAGAAAGCTAAACTCGATTACTACCTATGGAATGCGAAACGCTTCTAGTTAGAAAAACATTTTGTTCTTTCTTGTAGATTAGTGCACTTGTATAAACCCGAATATTTGTGTGCTCAATCATAGTCGTTTATTAGGAAAATATGTTAGATCTATAAGGGAGATAGTTTCGTATTTTTCTAGTAACTTTTCAAACTCAATTTGAGTTGTAGTTGTTCAAAACCTTACAAGGTTGTTGATTTTGTTTCACTGATATTAAGAGTTAATATAAGTGATTCGTGTAGATTAATTATTTAATCTACACAATTTTTGAAATACTCTTTGCAAAGTGTTTGTTTAAATTCCGCTGCTCATTGTTGTCTGGACTGTGCCAACACTACAGACAACATCTCTGTATATCGCACGCACGCACACTTTCAGTTGGTATCAGAGCCAACTACTTGATACACTAAGTAGAGATTCTGCTTAGAGTGTGTGTTTATTTGCAATGGAGTATCCACTTTCGCCCGCACTAAAACCTCCAATTCTGGACGGCACAAATTATGCCTTCTGGAAACCTAAAATGAGGATGTACATCAAATCTATTGATGAAAGAGCATGGAGGAGTGTTCTTGGTGGCTGGACTCAGCCAAGAACTGCTGCAGATGAGGACAATGAAGCCCAAATCAAGAGAGAGCTAGACTGGACAGCCGAAGAAATCACAACAGCTAGTTACAATTCAAAGGCGTTGAATGCAATCTTCACCTCAACTGATGCATCAATGTTCAAAATCATTTCAAGCCGCATTTCATCCAAAGATGCATGGGATCGATTACAAGAACATTGTGAAGGATCGGACAGTGTACGAAGGACCAGACTTCGTATGCTTGGAACAAAATTCGAAAATTTGAGGATGAAAGAAGATGAGACCATCTCATCTTACAATGAAAAGCTGACTGAGATTTCAAATGAAGCTCATTCTCTTGGTGATCCAATCTCTAATACAAGGTTAGTACATAAAATTCTTAGATCAGTTCCTAAACGATTTGAACCTAAGATATGTGCTATAGAGGAAGCTAAAGATACAGATGTGCTAAGTCAAAATGAATTAATTAGTATTTTGAAAACTTATGAGATGAACATATCTGAAAAAGGCTGATAATGAAAAGAAAGTACTTGTTTTCAAAGGTGATGCATCATTATCTGCAACATCCAGTTCTGGAAAATCCCCTTATGTTACTGAAATTGATTCTGATGAAGAAAATTTTGAGGAATACTATAATGATCCTGATTACATGGCTTTTATGACTAGACAGTTTAAAACCTTCATGAAGAATAAAAAGTTCAAAGACAATTTTCAACCTAAGGTTCAGATTACTAATAATCAACAATTGCCTATTAGGAAAAACACCTTTAATTCCTCTAGACAATTAGAAAGAGGAAACAAGTTTAAGTCTGACCAAGATTATAGGAAGAATGTTAAATGTGATGCATGTTCTGGATTTGGTCATTATGCTAATGAATGTGCTAACATTATTCTGAAAAAGAAACTAAATTTCAGTGCTACTTTAAGTGATGAATCTGATGTTGAGCATGATCCTGAAAAAGACATTGAACAAGCTTTTTCTGCTAGAATTATTTATGATGATACCTTTGATGATGATCTGGATGATTTTTATTATGATGTGAAGACAGATGAGCCATCATTTGAGAAATCACTGAGTAATAAAATTCCAGAATTTAATTGTTTCACAAGTTCTGTTACAGAGACAGGTACATCCAGAAAAACTGCTGATATTCAAGACTTATCTAACACTGTGTTCAAACTGGAAAGTATTTTAACAAAGAAAGATAAAGAAATTTCTAATCTAAAAGATAGACTAGAAGTATCTGTTCTTGATTTCATAAAATATTCCTATGAAAATCCTTTGACAAATGAAGAACAACACAATTCATATTCTGAAATTGAAAAATTAAATCGCATTATCAAATCTTTAACATTTGAAAATGATGATTTAAGAAACTCTGTTTTAAAACTTGAGAGTGTTTTGACCAAGAAGGATTGTGAGATTGAAAAACTTGAAGAAAAGATGAAGGAAGTGTCTTTAAGCTTCAAGAAATTCTCTGAAGGAAAAGCAAAATTAGATGAATCACTAATGTTCAACAATACAAAGAAAGCAGGTATTGGTTTTAAAGGTAAAACAGTTCTTAATTCTCAAAGTAATGGATCTATTGTTTTTGTCAAAGCTGAACAAAAAAATGATACTACTGTTTCAAAGAAAAATCTTGTCAATATGAAAGAACTTGTGTGTAACTATTTCTTCAAAAAGGGACATAAAGCTTATTATTGTTTAAAAAGACAGAAGAATTTAAATGCTTCTGGATTGTCTAAAATGACACCTCACACAAAGCAACATTCACAGAAAACATAATGGATTTCTAAAAATACTATATGTAATGTTGTGCATATGTCTTTGAAAGCATGTGTTCCTGGTTTATGGTATTTTGACAGTGGCTGCTCAAAACATATGACAGGTCAAATTGATTATCTATCTGATTACAAAGCTTATAATGGTGGTAATGTTACTTATGGAGGTGGATCTAAAGGGAAGATCATTGGTAAAGGAACCTTAAATGTTCCTGGATTTTCTAGATTACCAAATGTTTTACATGTTGATGGATTACTTGCCAACCTTATTAGTATAAGCCAATTATATATATGTGATGATGACTTGCATGTAAAGTTTGATAAAAATTCATGCTATGTGCTAGATGAAAATTCTGATTGCATTATGATAGGTAATAGATCTGCTGATAATTGCTATTTAATTGAATCCAAGGTGAGCTGCAATAATGTGAAAAATGATGAAAGTACACTATGGCATCATAGACTTGGGCATGTTAATCATAGACAGATTGATAGATTAATTAGACTCAAAGCTGTTACAGGTTTACCAATGCTGAAATTTTCAGACAAACACATCTGTGGACCATGTCAAAAGGGCAAACAGGTAAGAGCTTCTCACAAACTATTAGGCCAGTGTTCTACAAAACATTGCTTTGAATTGCTTCATATGGATCTTATGGGTCCTATGGAAATTGATATTATAGGTGGAAAAATGTATTCTTTTGTCATTGTTGATGATTATTCTAGATTAACATGGATAGAATTCCTAAAAGAAAAATCAGAAACCTTTTCTGTTTTTAACACTCTATGCAAAAGATTCAAGACTGTTTATAATTCTAAAGTTTGTAGAATTAGATCAGACCATGGAAGAGAGTTTGATAACAGTGCTTTCACTGAATTCTGTGAATCTAAAGACATATTACAGGAGTTCTCATCACCTAAAACTCCTCAACAGAATGGGATAGCAGAAAGGAAAAATAGAACTCTTCAAGAGATGGCTAGAGTTATGCTATGTTCTAAAAATTTAGCCAAAAGGTTTTGGGCTGAAGCTCTAAATACAGCTTGTCATATTTCTAATAGAGTCTTGATTAGAACAGATTCTAATAGTACACCTTATGAAATACTGAATAATAGAAAGCCTAATCTTAAGTATTTTCATGTATTTGGCTGTGTCTGCTACATTCTAAATGATAGAGAACAATTGCATAAATTTGATTCTAAAAGTGACAAAGGCTTTTTCCTTGGTTATTCAAGGAATAGTAAAGCATATAGAATCTATAATCTCAGAACAAATACTGTTCAAGAATCTGTAAATGTGGTTTTTGATGATAATATAAGTATTACAGGTAACAGTATTGAAGAGGATGTCTCAGACCTTGCTGATAGTCCAATAATTACTGACAGAACAGATCAGATCAAAGATGATGAACAGAATGAGGGAACACTCACAGACACATCTGCTGAAGTTACAGAAAATCCAGAAAATCTGTACAATCTGCATAAAACTCCTTCAAGGAGAGTTCAAAAGAATCATCCACAGGAGCTGATTATAGGTGATCAATCTACTGGAATTCAGACCAGAAGAAGGTTGGGTATAAATCCAAAAGAAGTGGTAAGATCTATTTGCATGACTTCTGTGTGTAACAAGGTAAATCATGAGTGTTATCATTCTGCTATTGAACCTAAAACAGTAAAAGAAGCATTAAATGATGAACATTGGGTAGAAGCTATGCATGAAGAATTGAATCAATTTTTTAGGAATGATGTATGGACCTTAGTACCTAGGCCAGATCATACAAATGTTATTGGTACTAAATGGATTTTCAAAAACAAAACTGATGAAATAGGCAATATTATCAGAAACAAAGCAAGTCTTGTTGCTCAAGGGTATACTCAAGTAGAGGGAGTAGATTTTGATGAAACATTTGCTCCAGTTGCTAGAATAGAATCCATTAGACTTTTACTTGCTATTGCATGCTTTATCAACATAAAACTATACCAAATGGATGTTAAAGCAGCCTTTCTAAATGGAATCTTAATGGAAGAAGCTTATGTTGAGCAACCAAAAGGCTTTGAAAATCCAGAATTTCCTGACCATGTGTTTAAGTTAAAAAAGGCTCTTTATGGCTTGAAGCAAGCACCTAGAGCTTGGTATGAAAGATTAACTGATTTTATGATTGAATTTGGTTTCACTAGAGGAGAAGCTGATAGAACTCTATTCATTAAGCATGAGAAAAATGATATTATGGTAGCTCAAATTTATGTTGATGATATAGTGTTTGGCTCTACTTGTGATGATATGCTAAAACTGTTTGTGAATGAAATGACATCAACCTTTGAAATGTCCATGGTTGGTGACTTAAACTATTTCCTAGGCTTGCAAATCAAACAGCAAAATGATGATATCTTTATATCACAGAGTAAATATGCTAAAAATCTTGTGAAAAGGTTTGGTTTAGAGAATGCTAAACACATGAAAACTCCTATGGGATCAACTCAGAAACTGAGTAAAGACAGTGTTGGCCAGAATGTTGACCCAACATTGTACAGATCAATGATAGGTAGTCTTCTTTACTTGAGCTCTATTAGGCCTGATATTATGTTTAGTGTATGTTTATGTGCTAGATATCAGTCTGATCCAAAAGAATCTCATATGCATGCTGTAAAAAGGATAATTAGATATGTTGCAGGAACTTGTGACCTAGGTTTATGGTACAGCAAGGACACAAATTGTCCCTTAATTGGCTATAGTGATGCTGACTGGGCAGGAGATGCTGATGATAGAAAGAGCACCAGTGGTGGCTGCTTCTACATGGGAAATAATCTCATATCTTGGCATAGCAGGAAACAGAACTGTGTATCAAAATCCACAGTCGAATCTGAATATATTGCAGCAGGGAGTTGTTGTACACAATTACTTTGGTTACAGAAAATGTTGTGTGATTATGGTTTACCCTGTGATACTCTAACTGTTTTTTGTGATAACACTAGTGCCATAAATATATCTAAGAATCCAGTGCAACATTCTTTAACTAAGCACATAAGTATAAGGCATCATTTCATAAGAGATCTAGTAGAAAAAGAGGTGGTCAAGTTGGAATATGTTTCTACAGAAAAACAACTTGCTGATATATTCACAAAAGCTTTAGATGATAAGAGATTTTCCTTTCTAAGGAAGTCTCTTGGATTATGCAATATCTGAACACTGTATCCAAAGTGTTGTACCAAATGCGGCAGCATTTGGGACAACACCAGAATTGTTCATTTAATTATTTCTTTGTATAAATTTCGTAAGTATCGGATTTAACATAATTCTTTATAATCTTAGTCTAAAAGTCTTAAATTGAGTCATGTGCAATATGAGAAAAGCTTGTACAATCTCTCAAATGCAAAGGAAATCACAAATTAGATGCTTTAAAAATCACTGAGTAACTAGGGACACGGAGCTCGCTACTACGATGTTCTCTTTTCTAAAGGTAATATATATACTGCATCAAATTAAACACAAATCCATTGAGTAACTATGGGGCACGGAGTTCGCTGCTACGATGCACTCTTTTGAAAAGATGGATCAATGTGTAAATGTGATAAAAATTAAAGTGCAAAACATATGAAGCAAATTCATGAAAAAACTGTGTTGAGATGTACAAAATGCCAACAATCTATTCAACACCGGACTCATACTTATGATTTTGATTATTTATAGAATTAATTAATTTCTGATAATTATTATTTTTATTATCTGCAAATATTTATCTGAATTTATTTATTTTATTTGTTCAGTTATTAATTAATCTGTTTCTTTTATTTATTATTTATCAGTAATTATTCTCCACAACACACGAACTTTTATGGAGAGAAGTTAATTCTTCCACTCTCTCCATTTCTTCTCATACAGAATCGTGATTCAACTCCCGCCATTAAATCCTCTATAAATAGATCTCATATGTATGCTATTTTATACCATCGAGCTTACTTCTGTTTATGCAACACTCATTCAAGAATATAATTTTTGGCATAAGTGTTACTTCACAAATTGGTATAATTGGTTGAATTTTTTTATGATTATCTCCTCCTTCCAGAATTCGAAGAGGTCTAATCAATTTAATTCTTACTTTTGCAGGTACTCATCATCATTCAAACAGCACCTGGTTTTTCTCAATTCAAAATTCAAACAGAGCCATTCTCAACTACCCTGCGATTTCTTCTCCGAACAACCTCAAAATCCGAAAATGGTGACAATCACTGAAATTCCAAACTCTCCCGCACCTGGTTCACCATCGTTCATTGTTGGAACCATGGTTGTTCCGTTTGAGCCTGAATCCTCCGCCTTACCACTGGTTGTCTACAATCCTCTTGATATCCGAACCGAAATGGCACATGCAAACATCCCTGAGCCAAAGAGTGATGCTGCAGATAATCGCTCGCCTCCTCCATCACCAATCGCCCAAAAATCATTCCCTCTAGGAACTCCTTTCGAAAAACTGAAAAGGGCATACGATGCCCTAGCCCGCAGAACAGCCTCTCCAAAAATTATCTTGGAGGGAGAAATTCTTGATAATGCAATGTTCCGAGAAGATGTGCACATGGAAGAAGCCTCCTCGTCTGATGGGGAGATTTTGGCAGCGAAGATAGCTCGTTTGAGGCAAAAGAGGAAATTCACCACTAAAACAGCAAAAGCCCCTGCTCTTGTCACTCGCAGATGGCCTGGAGGTCGTCGTGTTTCTTACAGAACTCTTGGGAAACGAGTCGACTACTTTGGGAAGAAAAAGCCTAGAACGGACGGAGGCATAGCTCAACCGATTGTCCTATCTAATTCAGATTCTGAGGGGGAGCCTCAAAGTATCGATGATATCATCGACAACTTTCCCGAAGCCGTATCTGTTGAGCATGCAGAGGAAGACATCCCCACTCCTCAGGCAGTACACAAAAAGGCTCGAAAAACTCCACCAGTTGTCTCTCCTGTGGCCACATCCAAAAGCTCATCCTCCGATTTCAGTTCATACGCCTCTGCTCCCGAAGAAGAGGTACCTTTTTCTTCTGACTCGGACTTTAGTGATGACGAGGTTGAATACAACAATCATAAGAGTACACGTTATAAAACAATTCGTAATAGGACAATTCTCAGTGAACGAATTCTAAAAATTTCTGATTTTGAAGAAGTAAATCTCATGGATTGGTTTAGGGAAAGGTCTATTTTGGATGCCTTATTGTTTGCTGTACCGTACGTAGTTGATTGGGTTCACGAATTTTATGCAAATGTTAGTGCTAAAACTGGTGATACGAATTCTAGAAGATATGGTTGTGTACCGTTTCGTGGTCTTGAGATTATTATTACACCTAGGAAAATCAACATGATGTTGAAAACTCGAATTATGGAGGATCCAGTAGTGACAGACTTTAATTTGATGATCAGTGTGCTTACAGGTGGAAAAATTACTCATTGGGTGCCAAAATTGCTTGCGTCTCGGTTAACTAGCTTATATTCTGTTTTACATAAGATTGTGTGTTGTAATTGGATACCGACAACAAACAACACAGCTCTGACCTTGGAACAGGCTGTCCTACTCTATAAGATTGGACACATTAAGCAGTTTAATCTAGGACATGTGATATTTCAGAATATGATGAACTTCACTTGCAACATGACTGGTAAGGGTCTTCTTCCATATCCTTGTTTGATTTATAAGTTGCTGGCCGACAAGGAGTTCCAAAGATTGGACACTGAGGTCATTAGTGGATATGTTCCTAGCCTCTCAATTTCACCACTGCTCCTGCTTCGTGGTGGTGACCGGATTGTGGATCTGCCTATACCAAAGACTACTGCCCCCAGAAGTGTTGATCCAAATATGCCATCAACCTCCAGAACACACCCTTCATCAGGTTGTGTCACCTCTGTTTATTTGTCTTCACACTTCATTCTCAGGCAGGTAGATATTCTTCAAGGCACAATCACTAACCTCCAGAGTACGGTTGAAGACTTGATCATCCAAAAACGGTTCTGAGAGGAGCTGCTTTCTACCTCAACAGGGGGAGTGAGTTCCAATGTTCACAATGCAGTTGCTGTTCCAATTCCAGGTCAAGATAATGCTCAAGTTCAAGAAGAGAGTGCTGTTCTGAATCCAAACCAAGAAGATGCAGATGTTGATGCTCAAGACATTGAAGATATCTATGGAGATCTCAATGTAGTTTGAAGGCTTGAAGAATGAGGAAGTGTAGAGTATGGGGGAGTTCGTGCAGACTCCTGAAGATGCAGCTGATTCTATCAGCCCAATCCTCCCCTTTACTGCTTTCATTTATTTCCTCAATTTGTAAAGCCTTACTTATGTTGTTTCCTTTCTGTCCCACATACATTGCCTTACATTTACTGTTTTTTACTGTTTTTAAATCTAAGTACATTGTTTTTTACTTAGATGCTGTGATTAAATTTGGTTAAATACTGATATTGGTTCTTATTTGAAATATCATGGGTATTGTTTTCTTTATCAAAATTCTGAATGTTGTGAACATTAGGAGTGTTGATGTAGAAAGGCCAAATTGGGGGAGATTGTTGATGTTGGAATAGGTGTTGTATTTATTGATCCAACATTTCAGTTACATGTTGTACTAAATGTGCCAACACCTACCACAACATCAGAATTTGCCCTTTCTCCTTTTACTAACTCTAACCCAACTTGTGTTGCTTAGTGATGTCCCAAATGCAGGTAGAAGACGTGGACAACACCCAGGTCAAGCAGTTGCATGGGAGTGAGAAGTTTCTAAGCACCAATATGCAAGTTCCTACATTTATGGAGTGTGAAGGGAAGTTACAAGAAACCACCTTGATCCAATGGCCAAGATTGATCAAGGGAGTTGTAGGAGTTGCAAGGCAGTTCGAATTGAAGTCTATAAATAGAACCCACTGCCTTCACTTCAAAGGACAACAAGAGAGAAAGCTAAACTCGATTACTACCTATGGAATGCGAAACGCTTCTAGTTAGAAAAACATTTTGTTCTTTCTTGTAAATTAGTGCACTTGTATAAACCCGAATATTTGTGTGCTCAATCATAGTCGTTTATTAGGAAAATATGTTAGATCTATAAGGGAGATAGTTTCGTATTTTTCTAGTAACTTTTCAAACTCAATTTGAGTTGTAGTTGTTCAAAACCTTACAAGGTTGTTGATTTTGTTTCACTGATATTAAGAGTTAATATAAGTGATTCGTGTAGATTAATTATTTAATCTACACAATTTTTGAAATACTCTTTGCAAAGTGTTTGTTTAAATTCCGCTGCTCATTGTTGTCTGGACTGTGCCAACACTACAGACAACATATCTGTATATCGCACGCACGCACACTTTCAAATTAATTTAATTATAGTTTTGCTACTAGAAGGTTTTTTGCATTAATTTGATAGATTAATTTCATACACATTTAATTTATTCTCATATTTTAGGTGTCAATTAATCCTTTAGTGTTGTTTTGATCATGATTTGTAGGGGTTATAAGGATTTAATTGATGCTCGAGATGATTTGAAGTAATTCATCCTTAAAAACTCACGGATGAATGATTGTACCACAAGCAGTGCTGATCATGAGAGATCTCGATATCATGTGCAATTCCATCACAAAGGCCAGGGAACAAAACCACAGGTGTATCAGGCGAAGACAGCACATATGATTGCAACACAATTTCGGCACCTCCAAATAAAAACTTGTATGTGTTATTGTAACCATCATGAACCATTCGGCTGTCAAATTGCCATCTCACGTGGGGAGCCTTTAGTTAGACAGTTATTGAGAATTTTATTCGTAAGGAACTGACTTATAGTCTTATGGCTCTATGTTTTTAATAAAAGATGTAATAAGTAGTATATCCACTTGTACACAAAAGTGTCCAGTTATAACAAGATAGGTGGTTAAAAGTAGTTAATTAGTGGTAACAACTTGCTTCTAGAAACATCTAGCATTTACACAGAAAGTGCACCGGCCATGGCCAGGTGGGCCGCTCAGCCAAATGTCGAGAGCAAGAGGGGTGGCCGGGTGGACTTGCCTGTCTATTTACGTAGGTGAGTGAGAGTGGCCGACGGGTCATCCACCCGGGCAAAAGTAAGCTAGAACTGACTTTGATGTGGATGCTGCATGAATTGAGGTGTGGAGCTCAACCACTACAAAAAAACCGCAATTTAGAGACGGATTAGATACCATAAACATTGTCTCTAAACAGGTTAGAAACGGATTTTGGAACCATTTTCTATCTGTTCCTAATCACATGGTATATACAGAATTTGACACCGTATATTCCCGTATCTAAACGATGAACGACCCGTTTTATATCTGGGTCAAAAATCCGTTTTAAATGTCGTTTTTATTTAACAACGACATTTTATCGTCTCTAAATCCGTATTTAAGCGATAAACGACCCGTTTTACATTCGGGTCAAAAATCTGTTTCAAATGTCGTTTCTATATCATCTCTAAATCCGTATCTAAGCGATAAACGACCCGTTTTACATCCGGGTCAAAAATCTGTTTCAAATGTCGTTTCTATTTAACGACGACATTTTATCGTCTCTAAATCCGTATCTAAACGAGGAACAACAACCTAATACATCCTAGCACACCCATCCGAATCCGAATCCCAATCCAGCCCAGCCCATCCCATCCCCCATCCTAATCGTCTCTAAATCCGTATCTAAACGACCCATCCCATCCCATCCTAATCGTCTCTAAATCCGTATCTAAACGAGGAACAACAACCTAATACCTCCCATCCCATCCTAATCGTCTCTAAATCCGTATCTAAACGAGGAACAACAACCTAATACCTCCCATCCCATCCTAATCGTCTCTAAATCCGTATCTAAACGAGGAACAACAACCTAATACATCCCAGCACACCCATCCGAATCCCAATCGTCTCTAAATCCGTATCTAAACGAGGAACAACAACCTAATACCTCCCATCCCATCCTAATCGTCTCTAAATCCGTATCTAAACGAGGAACAACAACCTAATACATCCCAGCACACCCATCCGAATCCCAAGAACCCATCCCATCCTAATCGTCTCTAAATCCGTATCTAAACGAGGAACAACAACCTAATACATCCCAGCACACCCATCCGAATCCCAATATAGCCCATCCTAACAATCCAATCCCAATCCAGCCCGACCCCATCCCATCCCAATCCCAAACCCGACCCCCAAACCCCTCTCCAACTATTAAATTGACCATTATTTTGGTCTATGTGGGAATTGAACCCAGGTGGTGGGCAAGTGTCCATTATTGAGCACCCGCCACTAGGACATATAACTCTTTTGTTTTATCTTTTAATATTAATTGTATATGTATATTAATTTATTTATTTCACATGTATTTAAATTATAACTTTTAAATTTGTAAATGTAATTTTTTTTTATTAATTTCTAAAAATTGTAATTACTCACAGCCGTCAAAAGCATAAGTCCGTAAAATACTAAGAACTATGCATAATATTTTAACATATATAATTAATTGATTAATTTGTAACTTTAAAAAATATATATATAAAAAATTGTTATTGAATAATTTCAATTGTAAAAGTTTATAAATTCAAATAAATTAATTAAATTACATTTAATCTTATATGAAAGTTTATAAATTCAAATAAATTAATTAAATTACATTTAATCTTATCTTTCATATTTCCCTTCGTCATCATCTTCTCTTCATCATATTCATCTCCATTCTTGTTATCCTTCTCATCATCATCGTTTTCAATTCCGATCAAATCACGATTTGTAACCGTTAAATCTAAAAAAATATTGAAATCTCCCTCAAACACCTTAGTTTCAGTTTCAGTCTCTATTTTTTTTTAAACTTTTCCTTGCAGTGCCTTCCACCGAGAATCTTACTTTGCAAACAACGATCCATTCGGTGTGATCAAACCAATCACATTTGAATAATAGTGGCCCTTTGCTAAGATCCCTTAAATATTGATTCTCAACGTGTCGTGTGAACTCACCTGGCCTGTAAACTAAGACTAATAATATTTCCAATAACACATATTGAATCGGTACTCGCATCTATGTTTGCATTTGAGATAGTACTCGCATCTATGTTTGCATTTGAGATATTTTGTTCTTCTTGTCGTAATTGTTGAATATACATCCTAATTCACAAAAATATATTATTATCAATAATAATTATAAATTGAATAAACATGGATAAAACTACTTATTACATAGATTTGGACTTCTGCACAATTCAATAACAATGTATGGTTGAACTTCTGCACAATTCAATAAATAAAACGTATGTATGTGCAAATTGTTGACCAACTCACTGAGTGTATTTGCCCTACACACATTGAGTAGGCTCGTTGATCCAACTCCACAATCTCGTAATCGCACATTGTCTCCTTTTATATTGGGGAGAAAAAATTGACAGTGTTAGAGACGGTGACGTATCTAATCCGTATCTAAAACTCTCGAAACTGAAAGTGGCGTATCTAATTCGTATCTAAAACTCTTGAAACTAAAAGTCGTATCTAATTTGTTTATAATGAGAGACGGTTGAGTTGGTCTCCTGTGCACAGTGTACGTGCACACTAATGCACAGGCCAATCCTATATCTATTTATAAAGATAAATATAAATAATTAAATAATGAATGTTCTAGTGGTTATAAATACCTTTTTTAAGCTTGAGGGGTTCAAATCCTTTTAAACTTGTTTTTTTTTCATTTTTTTTATTTTTTTTTCTTTTTTTTTTCTTTTTTTCTTTTTTTTTCGATTTTTTTTTTTTCAAACTTGTTTATTTTTCGTTTTTTTTCTGTTTTTTTTTTCGATTTTTTTTTTTTCAAACTTGTTTATTTTTTCATTTTTTTTTTCTTTTTTTAGTTACTCACTTCCACTTTTCAATAATTACTCACTTAATAATTACTCACTTTTCAATAATAATAGTCCCTACTTTTCATTAATAAAATTTCCACTTTTCACTAATAACATTACCACTATTCACAGTAACAAAATTTCCACTTTTCACTAATAATAATTATCACTTTTCATAACAAAATTACCACTTTTCACTAATAATAGCTACCACTTTTCAGTAACAAAATTTCCACTTTTCAATAATAATAGTTACCACTTTTCAATAATAAGAATTACACTTTTCAGTTAAAATATCTACCACTTTTCAATAATAAAAATTACATTTTTCAGTTAAAATATCTACCACTTTTCAGTAACAAAATTTCTACTTTTCAATAATAAGAATTACACTTTTCAGTTAAAATATTTATCACTTTTCAATAATAAAAAGTAATGAAAAGTGGTAAATATTTTAACTGAAAAATGTAGTTTTTATTATTGAAAGTGGTAGATATTTGAACTGAAAAGTGTAATTCTTATTATTGAAAAGTGGTAGATATTTTAACTGAAAAGTGTAATTCTTATTATTGAAAAGTGGTAGATATTTTAACTTAAAAATGTAATTTTTATTAGTGAAAAGTGATAGATATTTTAACTGAAAAGTGTAATACTTATTATTGAAAAGTGGAAATTTTGTTACTGAAAAGTGGTAGATATTTTAACTGAAAAGTGTAATTCTTATTATTGAAAAGTTGGAATTTTGTTACTGAAAAGTGGTAACTATTATTATTGAAAAGTGGAAATTTTGTTACTGAAAAGTGGTAATTATTATTAGTGAAAAGTGGAAATTTTGTTACTGAATAGTGGTAACTGTTATTAGTGAAAAGTGGAAATTTTATTAATGAAAAGTAGCAACTATTATTATTGAAAAGTGGAGGTGAGTAACGAAAAAAAAAAATGAAAAAAAAATGAAAAAAAAAAAACAAAAAAAAAAACAAATAAAAAAACTAAAAAAAAAACTAAAAAAAAGTTTGAAAGGACTGTAATTTATTAATTAATTAATAAAGTAATTGATTATAAATTAATTAATAGAAAAAAATAGAATTATAACATAAGTAGAGAAAAAGGGATAATAAGTTAGAATATGAGGATAAGGACAAAAGCATGTGCATCAAACCTGTTTTGGTGCACATGGTGCATTTGAGAATTTCCCGAGACGGTTTTATTTTCGATTTCAAATCTCGATTTTTTAACAAATCCGTATCTAATCCGTATCTATTAGAGACGGATTAGGTGTCCGTCTCAAAATTTCGGTATCAAAATCAAGCTTTTTTTGTAGTGAACGCCTCATATCTCTCTTCATTGCATATGGTTTAGGCGTGTGGGAGTAGGTAAAGCAATTAATTGCAACTCCTTACAGCTGAAATAAATACTCCCTCCGTCCCACAAAGATAGCTACATTTGACTTTACACACAAATTAAGAAAAATAAATAAATGTAGTCCAATTTAGCTAATGTGTCAATTTTGTCCTTGAAATCACATACTTCAAAATTTGCTAACCCTTAATTACTCTTATTAATTAAGGGTAAAATTGACAATAAAGCATTTAATAATAAAGTAAAAGATGAAATGTAGCTATAATTTGGGACATCCAAAAAAAGGAATATGTAGCTATCTTTGTGTGACGGAGAGAGTATATATATATATATATATATATATATATATATATATGTGTGTGTGTGTGTGTGTGGGGTCCATCCAAATAATGCATCTTGGTGAATGGACTTAATTGTTCACAACAACAATTCAAGAAATGGGCCGCCCATTTTGGTTCGGGTTTGACTATATGCACCTCCATTTTAGATGGATGCACTCCCTTAAAATCGGTCTAAGATAGATATACCTCCTTAATTGTCATAAATACCCTCCTCTCCATAAATTTATATTACTACTCATACCCCTCCTAAACGTTTAGCTAAACCTAATTCCCCACAAAACTCTAATTTTCCCTCAACCATTCACTAGTCGGCGGTGGCGATGGCCGGCGGCTGCCCCCTCCTCCACACCGGTCGCGTCCCCTCCCCTCTCCCCAACCATTTTTATTTTCTGTGAATTTTTCCCGCCTCCACCTAGCCGCCGCGGCACATCACGGCCTTTTTTTTTTTCCTTTTTTTCGTCTTAACCGCTCCACTCCTCCGCCACACCCGCCGCCGCGGCTCCTCCTCCGCACCGGTCACGACCCCTCTTTCTCCCTTTTTTTTTCTTTTTTTTTTGTATTTCTCCCCCACCCCCGTCGGTCGCCCCACTCCCCACCTTCCGGCGTCGCCGACCCCACACACCGCCGCCGCTCCCGTAAGTTTTTTTCTTCTTTTTTCTTAATTTTTTTTTTGTAACAGTAAGTTTTTTCCTTTTTAATTCGACTCTTTATTGACAGGAGTGTGTATGGTCGACACTGGTTGGGCGAAATTTATAAAAAAAATTGTGATTTTTTTAAGTATATTTTGGAATTTTTTATTTTTTTTGGTTTGATGATAGCTGGAAATGGTATCGGCGGCAGCCGAAAGTAGTGGTTTAGGTGGAAGGTGAAAGAAATGACAGTAGTGGGTGCATCTAGTATGTTGTATGTTAATTAAGGGTATTTTTGGTTTTTTGCCCTATTATTTTATTAATATACTGAAAGGGGGAGCGCATCTCTCCGAAATGGAGGTGCATATAGTCAAAGCTAAACAATTGGGCCGCCCATAATTGTTGGCCCAATCAATTTTTTTTGTACTCGTTTTCTTCTCGGTCTTAATTTCTTCTTTCATTGGCTTCAATAAAAATTAGGTAAGTGTTTTTCCTCCAAAATATTAATTATTTCTATAAAATGCACAAAACACCATCTTTCTTTTAAATCTTAATCAAGTGAATTTATCCACAATTTAGCAATAAAAACATGAGATTATAAGAAAATTAAGCTAAGACGTGCACAAAAATCATGCAAATTCATCACAACTACCAGGTGCTCAGCCGGCTCCACAGGCCCAAATCCAGCTCGATGTCCAACTTGCTGCACAGGGCCATCAACCGCTTCCTATTCTGACATTGCTAGTACTTCTCTATTGTCTGCTCTGTCCGTCTCAAGATGAACCAAAGGGACGTTTCAAGTCGGCCTTTAAACATCCTCACTGGCTGGCTACAGTGCGTGTTTATAAGTTAATTAATAACCATTAATCTTCGAGCTAAAAGTAAATATGTGAATCATCTCATTACAAAAAAAAAAAAAAAGGAAAATATATATGTTAATAGTAGCCATTAATCTTTTGCATATAAGTTCGCAACGTTTCACCGATTTACAATTCTAGCACCAGCCTTTAATTTTTGTAATTGGATACACAACCTTTTTAACTTTTGAAAAGCTATAATTAACAGGACTCTTTTCCAACTAGTAATTTACATTACACACTGTTGATGCTTGTTTTTCTCTCTATCAGTATAGGTAGCCCTTCCTTGAACACTGGCATAGGATCTCTACTCATCACATTCTCTTCTAAACAAAGCTTCCACCTGAATCCAGTTACCAAGTAATGAATCATGGTTAATGTTTCAATTCGGGCAAATTCGTTCCCCGGACACATTATTGGCCCTCCCCCGAATGCCACAAAGGCATGAGGCGGGATTGCTCCCGATTTCTCAAATCGCGATGGATTGAACTTATTTGGATCCGGAAATATGGATTCATCCATATGCGTCATGCATCCAGCCCACAACACCTGCTTTTCCATAGTAAATAACTTGCTTAAAAACAAAATATTTCATTTTAATTATGTTTTCAACAGAGAAAATTAATTTATGCAATCTTTTACCTGCCATCCTTTAGGGATTATATATCCTCCCATTTCAATGTCCTTGAGGACCTGCCTAAAGCTAAAGAACACTGGCGGGTACATCCTCAATGCCTCTGTTGCAACTCTCCATGTGTACTTCATCTTAGCCAGATCGTCCCACGTGAGAAGCTCGCCATATGACTTTCCCCTCGCGATCTCCTCTTGCTCTACATATAACTTACACACTTCCATAAATGCCTGTGTTTTAGTTTGACAAGGGAAATAACATAATGATCATCGTACGTACCTTTAAGGACAGTATCATAAACTTGAGGATTTTCAGATAAAAGTTTGATCAAGAAAGTTAGAAGTATGGAAGTTGTGTCGTGCCCTGCAATCATTGCGATGACACAATTGTCAATGATTTCCTCATCGGTAAATAGGGGCGAATCGGTCTCATCACGCATGCTTAGAAACCTAGTGATGAGATCTTGATCAAGACTCTGTTTTTCCCTCTTTTCATGTATGAGTTCCCTAATAATCACTTCGGCTTTGGACCTTGCACGTAGGCTTCTGTTAAAGCGCGTAAAAGGAAAGTTTATTGGCATTGCCAGCATTCCATCCATCACCTGTTTAAATAAGTGTACAAGCTTTTCCCTTCTTTCTCCTCTTTCGATTCCAAACAATACTGTGCATATCACATTGAAGGTCAACGTTTTCATTAGTTGCATTACCTGCAAAAGATCAAAGCTCATTCAGATCAACTTTGCTAATATCGATGATGGAAGAATTCCATATAAGGGCTCAATCCCAATACAGGACTCCTCTATTTTTTACAAATGAAGGTTCGATTTTTTATTTTGATACGTCACAACAATAAAAAGTGTGGTGATCTTGATATGAAATTCTTCCGATAAAAAACTTGATCATGCACTAGCCATGAAAGTCAAACTAAACAAAAGATGTACCTTGATCTCTTGATTTTGATGCCAATGTTGGTGAAGATGCAATCTTATCTCTTGATCCATCTTCGCAACGGATTGTTTGAGTGCTTCGGGCTTCAAGAACGACATGAATGCTCCCCTCAGACGGTCGTGATCTTCTCTGTTTACTTCAAATAGATTCCTCTCACCGAGGAGCCTCCTAATCGATGTAGGCTGCTTAGTAGAAAGTGTGTTCTCATCAGCGGTATATATGAATTTGTTAGTTGCTTGTCCGTGAAGGAAGACAGTGGGAGTTCCAAAAATGTGAAGCTTCGAAATGGGGCCGTATTTTTGGGTCCGTTCTCGGAACCACTCTTCACCTCTGTTGTTTCTCATGGCTTTCAAAGCTTGTAGGCTTTGACCAATTACAGGCAGTCCTAGTGAACCAGGTGGTAGCCTTTTGGATGAAGAGTTTCTAGTGAAAAAGAATAGAAGAGACAGAAATCCAAGAATGACTAAGTAAATTGCAGATTCCATGTCTAGTGATGGAAAGATATTTGGTCTCTCTGATCTATCCTGCACAATATATGTCTGCCGTTTACTTTGTTAGATGGTACTATATTTTATAGTTGATAATCATGAATTTATTGAGAATATTCCGGTGGGGTTTACTATGATTAAGGCTTTGTCCTTTTATTACCAATCACTACTGGAGTATGTTTTCGTAATGAAATTGACTTCTTTGTATACTACTTGTTGTTCCTCACATAGTAAATAGGACGGCCACTTGTTAACACTGGATATTGACTTCCTACAAAAAAAGAGGCCTTTTTTTTAAGTGCTTTGAATTGGATACCCGAAATATTGGAGTAATTCAGGTCCCCAATTTTCAGATTGGTTCTAACATCATACTCCATCCATTACCCCCAATAATTTTCACATTTTCCTTTTCGTGACGTTCCACAATAATTGTCACGTACCTATGAAACTTATTATGGGACAGGGGAGTTTTTTTTTTTTCTATCCATTTTTTTTTTTTTTGGATCGGTTTCGAAAATTCGAGTATTTCGGGTGCCCAAAATTTCTTGGAGATATGACCTGATAATCAAGAATACAGGTTCTAAGCAGAGGTCCAAAAGAATAAATAAATTAAAAGATTTATAAAAGCTCAAGAATTCTGTAATAGTTCATTTCAGCTGACAAACCATAACAAATGCTTGATAAGAGAGTACCATATCTCAAACAGTGGATGCTGAGAAGAATGAGATTCATCCTTAATTGCTCGCTAGATTCCTCAGCTTCAAATTGACAAGATTCAGCATCTGGAATTTCTGGTGATTCAAGCCAACTAACATCGATTGGATTCTGAGTCAAATTCAAGAAATGACTTTCAGAAGAAAGTATTCTCCACACTTTCGGAGTTATATTAGCTATGCAATTATAAAGCCGACCCTTTATTTGCTCTAACTGCAACTTTTGATGACAAATTGTTTCTAAAGTATCCACAAGACGACAATCGTTACATTTGAGATTTAAAAAGGGTGATAAATTGAAATGGATCGAACCCCGTTTAAGAAATGAATCCCACAGGGGGTTCCTTGCAAGATTCAGAAGTGATTCACCTGCATTTATCCAGAAATTGGCAACAGTTGCCACAATGGATGATTCAAACATGTACAGATGATTCACCACCCCAGCAAGAAGCAAGGAATATGCACAACTTATCTTGCATTTGTTGAAGGCTTCAAGCTTATGTTCTTCGATGTCATAATTAAGAGCCAAGAGATCACTAGCTTCAACTCTAAAAGCAGAAGCTAGAGTGGTGTAAGCATTAAGAGAGAGATGATGAAATGGATGTAGCTTCACCTTTTGAGGCGATTTTGATTCCTTAGGTTCTAGGAAACTATCACTTAAGTTGCCATGACTGAGTAGGTTTTCAAGCTTCTTACAGCATGATTTTGGATCATCGTAAGACAGGTAGTCGTTAACTGCATCATCGAAGCTTTTCATTAGTTTCTCAATTTCGTTGTCCAAATCGGGATTGTCAGCAGAGAGTGCCTATGCAGGAAAAAAATAGGTCAAGCATAGATGCCAAAAGTATTACTCCAATAAAGCAATTAAATGAAAGAGGGAAAGGGATGACATTAACATAGACGGGAGCTAATTTAACAAAGTTCAATAACAATATGAAAGAAATAGTTTGTAAATCTAATGGTCTCACAAGAAACGTCACGTTAAAACAAAAAAACGGAAAACTCTGTGAAGCTATATATGTACGCTGTATTTGCATGTATTGTATATATTGAAACATGCTTGAAAAATAACCAGAATTGATTCCACACATACATATTTATTCAATCAATTGGTATCCAATTAATTTGAATCTTACTTGCAGAGCACAGTCCACATAAGCTATAGGCACTGTAGCACAACGTTTACAGATACAATTGAACTGATACTTCAACCATAATTCTGCTCGTCTCATCTCCTGCAGAAACCAATGCCACGTAATATTAATGATTCTTTTACAAGAGAGCATGGTTGGAAAATGCATGTGGAAATCTTTAAAAAAATATGTGCAAGAAAAACATAACACAAGATAAACTGTAAAGAAAGACCAATGAGAATAAAAAAAATGCGCAACTAAAAGTATTTTCAAACTCAGTAAAGAGTTTATGTATTGGTCAAGGAAATAACATGTGCATGGTACTATGTGACCCCTTCTTTTCTTTTTTTCTACTTTTATTTCCAAATCGCTTTCCCTGTAAGTTCATCATTTTTTCCAAACTAAACAATGCACAGTTCTAAACTTATTCTTCAATAGTCAGTTCTTCCATTGTGAAGAAACATAAACAACATAGCCCTCCTATACAATCTAACACAGCAACAAAAAATAACTTGGCCATATGTGTCATATCATGAATTCAAAGAACATAATAAAACTCATAACATCATAATTTCAAATAAGCTAAATATGAAAGTATACCCAACCCGGGGTTGCAGCAAATCAGTGTACGCGATTGTCACCTCTTCTCCTTTGCTTACAGCCTTTATACTTCGAACTACGACTCTTGGACCATAACCATTTATTTCTACATAGCCCATAAATAAATTCACATCACTACAATAATTAGATCATTAAGAATAAAAAAATCCACCCAAACATAATCCATATTAAGTACCTGAAGGTTGCCACTTCAAATCACCTCCCATAATCCTAAAAGGTGCCTGCTCATTTTGATCAATCCCCTGTTGAAACCGATAGCACGCATTCGGAGAACAACTATGATTAATCCAAGAAAATGCAGCATCATAAACAGCAATCCCTATGCTGATTCCACTCTTATCCTGAACCTCCACACCATTCGTCATCACCAAACACAACAGCATCTCCTCGAACACAAAATCTTCCTGTTTTTCCACATTTTCATCTTCATTGACACACATTTTCCTAGCCTTTGCCATTATCTTAGCCCCCTCTCGAATCCTTTCCAAAACGTTTTCTAGATTTTCACCTTGAAATTGATCGTTCGTACTTTCCCCAAAGAGCAATTTCTCCCGATTTGTCATTAAGCCCCCAATTCTCTCCAACACATTTTCCATTGACTTGTCTTTATTCTCACTCGGAAGGTTTTGGAAAATGTAAACAAGTCGGAGAGAGAGGCGGAGGTCGGAGGAGTCGATCCACGTGGAGGGAGGTGATTGGCTGAAAAGAGAGAGGAGGTGGTGTTCGGCGGAGGAGAAATTGAGGGAGGAATCGATGGAGCTGCAGGTAGGAGAACAGTAGAGAGGAGTGGGAGTGGCACTCGGGACATGGTTGGAATTGTGGGGATAAGTTAGGGCAGAAGGGGGAAATGGCTGCAGCGGAAGAGTAGAAAAACAGGCGGAGCAATAGGAGGAGAGGGCGGAATCGTGGAGGACGGCGGCGAGAGGTGGGAGGGGTGGGGTTAGGTCTTGGCCTACGGCGATGTCTTCAACCGCTCTCATATCCATGTTTAATGGAGCTCGAGCTCCACTGCTCGCGGGAATGTTAGGTATTTTAGGGAGAGTATATTAAATGAGTGTATGAATGGGGGTATATTTAACAAGTTTGGAGGGTATATAGCCTGGCCCATAATTTGGGCTTTCTTATTATGTACAATATTTTGGGCTTTCTTTAAAACTAGTGGGCTTGAAATACTTAGCAACATGGCAACAGTTAAATGTCCCCCTAATATTATGTCATTCACCCACCACTCCAATTTATATTTTGAACTAATAACAAAAAAAATTATAATATCCTGGTGTGATGAGTTTACCCCCACCTCGATCAACTTTTTCACATTTTTTATTCAAAACTCGGTTAACCAGTATTGAATCGGTCAAAACCATCAGTTTTGTGCAAAAAACAAGTTTATTCAACGATTAAAAGTCAAAATCGATCGCAAGAACAATTGTTAAATAACAAAACTAACTTACATTTGAAAACAAATTTTGAATGTAGAAACCTGAAAAAAAATCATAAACCCTAACTTCATGACCAATAATATACATCAAGATTACCTCAACTAATATAACATATATCACAATTTTAAAACTAAACATATTTGGGGTGAAGTCAATTTTTTTTTTAATGTGTATAAAAGAATTTGTGAGTCGGTTATCTTAAAAGAATCGTGTTTACTCAAATGACGTCTCTCTAATAGTTAGAATATCGATTCTCATACTGTGGTCGTGGTGACAAAGTGGGATAGCACAAATGGTTAGAGCACCACTACCTAGGTCTTAGATCCTGGGTTCGAGTAAAAAGGGGATGGGTATTTAATGTAATTCAAAAAATACTTTGGCGGTGGTTGAGTTCTTGATTTTTTACACTAGTCATTTATTCATTCAAAATTATTTTATAGACATATATACCCCCACAGACACAACGTTCATAAAGACACATGAAGTTGAATTAACTTCATATAGGAACGAAATCTCGGTAATGAGTATTTCCTCTGTTTTATATTGTTTGTCTTAAAATGTTTCAAATATTTATAGTTTTATTATTTTTTCTAATTTATTTCTATATATATCTCTATAATTTCTTATTTTAATTAAAAATTACATTTTATATACTTCTCTTTCCTCCCCTTTCATGATAAATTGATAATGGAAGTAAGTTGACATTTTTTTTTATCTTTCTCATTAATTGAAGGGCAACTTTATAATAAAATAAAATATGTCACTTAATTTAAAAAATAATAATAATAATGAAACGGTGGAGGAAGTATTTAGACGTGTCCTTGCATACTCTTTAATTACCTAATAAGTCAATGACTCGTATTTAATTTGTCAAGTTCATTATAATCCAAACGAATTGAAAGTGGTAAACTAGCTAGTAATCAAATTAATTACTGTAATATGCCTTGTGATCGTTTCTAGTGTTACCACAAAGCCATTTATTAAGATGAAATTTATCCTTATCTGACTTCTGTAGTTGTTGTATTAATAGGACTAAATTTTGGATCTTTCATTTTCAATTAATTAATTAAATTAATTAATTAATTGAACCTTTCTGACGATATTTAAATCAAATCAAATATTAGGCGTATCGAATATCTGTCCAAGTGTTGTTATGATAAAATTCGATATATTGATTAATCATATTATTGTTTTGATTGGCTTGCTAAACTTGCAAATGCAAGCATCTTCGTTGCCACATATTACCTTATGTTAGCTTCAAAGGAAGGTCTTCCTATAATCTTTTTTTTTTTTTAAGTTCCCAATTATGTGAGACAACACATGCCATCAAAGAATGTCTAGAATTGAAGTAATGATAATAAATTATGTAATTTCATCTTTTAATAGTAGAATTTTATTTATTTATTGTTGATAAGAATTAAGCTCGCGCGTAACGTAATAAGGAGGAGTGTTGTGATCATGGCAATATGGCCACACTTGTAAACCAGAAAAACCAACAAACTTTATTTATTTTTACGGGAAGAAACAAAAACCTTAATTATCGTGTCCATTTATGTATGGATAAGATATTTAAAGCACTTCGGATTTTTCCACGTTTCATCTTATTTTATACAAGTACTAGTTTTTTTAAGGTATGCTACGGCCTACGGGTGCACATATCTAAGACCAGTTGTTTTTTTTAATTGTTAAAGTTGAGGTTTCATCTTATTTTATACAAGTACTAGTTTTTTTTAAGGTATGCTACGGGTGCACATATCTAAGACCAGTTGTTTTTTTTAATTGTTAAAGTTGAGATTATATAAGTTCACAAGTGTTATCGAATAAAAAATTTGGGATATTTGTTTTATTAGTTCTCCACTTCTCCCATTATTTATTTTTAGATATAAAAATATAGGCTGAAAGCAATACATGCAGAGCAAGTTAGCGCTAATTATTTCAAAATTCCTATTCGTCCTCAAAATTTCTTTTGGTCCATCACAAACCATATAGATAAATTTATAGTACTACAATAAAGAGTAATACCTCAATAAATACTTGGCCGGCTTCCAAAATTTGGTCCAATCATTAGACATAAAGTGTCATTAATTAATTATATAATTAGGAGAATAATTGTTGCTTGCAGTTTTGATATATATTATTGACCTTAGAATCTAAGAATATAAAACTGGAACATGGACACTTCAACAGATCTAACAACATTCTCAAATTCTAGCTAGCTGATGCAACAAAAAATAAATGCTACGATTATCAACTAGTTATATTGTGTATATAAATATTTTGGTTTCTCAATATCTCCATTTACAACTTTTCCAGCTCAAGCCAAACAACAAACGGTTGTGATCGCGCGAGGTACATATATATATATATATATATAATTAATTAAGTTGGTTTTTTTAACTTGTTACTTTATGTTCAAGAAAATGAATCAACTTAATTCGATTAATTATATTGCATTCATATGCATAAATCATACTTCTTAATTACAAAGGAATGGAGTTTTCTGTATCTGGTTATAATCTTAGGCTCTCGTACGTACATATTTGCAGGAATTTTTTAAGAGATTATACATTTGATTTACTGGAGACTAATTAATTAAAAGAATTGCAGTATGATTCTCCTAGGTAAGACCTATCGTTTCTCTAATTTCTCTCTGACATGCAAAATGTTAAATTCATAACAAAACCTATATATCAATAATCCGTGAATTAAAAAACAGAACCATTTGAATTAAGTCAAAAACTTTTGTGCATCACTATTTAATTTACTCAATGTTGGCTAGCTCATCAATTTTAATGGATTATATGATAAAATAAAAATAATGAAAAATATTAATTAGGTTTACTAGTAGTTTATATGTTGAACAATACTAGTCTTTTCAATTTATAAAAAAAAAAAAAAAAAAGGTGTTTCGTTGAAAAAATTTAGGTCAAAATCACATCTCATATAAATGACTACCCCGAATTTTTGGTAAGAAACTATATGCATTTACGAAAATTATATCGGTTATAGCTAAATTTTCGATATGGTATGAACATATTTTTTCAGATACTGAAAATTTAGGTGAAATTCGTATTTTCGTTATATTATACTTTTCCCTGTTTCATATTATTTGTCGTCATTTATTGGATCCCTAAATTAAATTGAGGCAAAATATTATTCTTCTGTCACTAAAACAAAAAAAAAAATTGAGTTTTAATTATAGAATCATGTCATTATAATTAAATTCCTCGTGCGAAAAAAATGATTTTGAATTAATGTGGACATCATGCACCCATAAATGAAAAATAGTGTGCACGTGAATTATAGGTAAAAGGCGGAAGATGCTAGATTGGTTGAAGAGAAAGGGAAGAAGGAGGAGAGACGTGAAGAAGAAAAGAGAGAATTCTTCGTCTATTACAAGCAGCAGCATTGGCAAGAGATGGAAGCTTCTAAGCGGCACAAACCATTGGCAAGGCCTTTTAGACCCTCTGGACCTCGACCTCCGCCGTTACCTCATCCACTACGCCGAAAGAGCTCAAGCCGCCTACGACACTTTCAACTCCGAAAAAGCGTCCAAGTACGCGGGAAGTAGCCGTTATGCAAAGGACACTCTCTTCTCTAGAGTTGGCGTTGATCCGAGCAAGTACAAGGTGACAAAGTACTTTTACGCGACGTCCTCGATGCAAGTCCCCGACGCGTTTATTATAAAGTCGTGGTCGAGAGAGGCGTGGAGCAAGGAATCGAACTGGATGGGGTACGTGGGTGTGGCTACTGATGAAGGGAAATTGGCCTTGGGAAGGAGGGATATTTTGGTTGTGTGGAGAGGGACTGTTAGGGCTCTTGAATGGGTCAATGATTTCGAGTTTGTGCCCGTTTCTGCCCCCGATTTGTTGGGAGGGAACGATGAAGCAAAAGTGCATCTTGGTTGGTATTCCATTTATACCTCTGATGATCCCAGATCGCCTTTTAACAACACTAGTGCCAGAAATCAGGTAATATATATAGTTTCACTTCTTTTTAAATGTTCTAAAAAAAACAAATCTAGTCTCAATTATTTTTTATATACACTAATTCCATTCCAAAATCCTCGGAACGACATCGCTTTAATTTGGTCATATGTTTGTCACGCAATTTGCTGATAAAAAAGCCGTTGTTCCAAGAATTCTAGCAACTTTAGGATTAAGCAGAGTCGGTACTGAGATTTTATATGCCCTTTCTTTTAGCACTTTAAGAGTAAATGAATTTTTGCATAAAGAGGATTAGTGAGGGAGGAAGATTACTTTTTTTTATAGATGGTATTTTATCACCCATTTTGCACCTAATAGTAATTATGAAAAAAGATAGTTCGTACTAGAATGTAAAAAACTCTTAAAATAAGTATGAAATGTGTACATATAGACCGTGTTTGAAACATGCATATACATATCATCATGCACCAAATTTGCATGAAATGTGTACGTATGGATCATGCACAAAATGTGCACATGACATTTGTATTTTATTCACTACAAGAAAAAAAAAAACATTTTATCACACATTTTTCTTCAAATTCATTTATAAATATATATAAAAGTAGGCCCCCGAAATCTCGGGGCCCTGGACGATCGCCCCTACCATCCTGCCTCAAGATCACTCCTGAGACTAAATTGCAATTTTTTAACTTTTTGGTCATGTGACCTGTTATAGCAGATTACACAGCAGGTAAAAGTGACTTGACCTCGGATCCATCTTTGAATTTTTATCAGGTTCTTACGGAGGTTCGACGCTTAGTAGAAGAGTACAAGGAGGAGGAGATGAGCATAAGCATCACAGGACACAGCTTAGGTGCAGCAGTTTCAACCTTAAATGCAGCGGACATTGTGGTCAACGGATACAACAAGCCTAGGGACATGCCCAAGAAGGCCTGTCCCGTTACAGCCTTTGTCTTTGCCAGCCCTCGCGTAGGGGACGACAAATTCCAAAGGCTTTTCTCAAACTTACAAAATCTTAATCTTTTACGCGTTAGGAATGCGAAAGACATAGTCCCAACGTACCCTTTAATAGGGTACTCGGAGGTGGGGGAGGAGCTGGCGATTGATACGGATAAGTCGAGCTATTTGAAGAGTCCCGGAAACTTGAACACTTGGCACAGCTTGGAGAATTACATGCATGGAATTGCAGGGACACAAGGGAGTAGAGGGGGATTTAAGCTTGAAGTTGGTAGGGATATTGCTTTAGTTAACAAGCATTTGGATTGTTTGAAGGATGAATTTGGTGTTCCAGTTTCATGGTGGTGTGAGAAGAACAAAGGTATGGTGCAATTGGATGATGGTTCCTGGAAATTGATGGATCATGAACAAGATCATGATTTTTGAGCTATGCATATCATGAATATAATTTAATGGATTACCAAATGTTAGGAGGAATATAATTCAAATTTGGTTGAGTGTCTCATCTTGTATTAGTATATTCTGTTAATTATTGAATAAAACGGCATGTAATATTGCAATGAAATACGGAGTATGAGACAACATATATAGTACAACAAAGACTTGAAAGTGAACGCAATCTTTCTGCTCTCATTACGGAGTAATAATTTTATTGTAAGAACAAATTAATTTTAAGATGTTTGGTTGGTTAAAAAGTCATTATTTTCAACTGCGCATAACGTTAATTATTTTGCATAAATAATATACAAGTAAACTCATTTTTAAATGTCAACCTCATCTTAGTCATCTATAAAGATAAAAAGGTGTATACATTATAAGTGCACCGTAAAACTTAAATGTAATAATAAAATGTTTGATTATGTTATATTTTAAATCTTAAAATAATTTTACATATTTTAAATACATTTTTAGAGTTTTAAGATATTTTTGTTTTCATCTGTTATTGAAGGAATTTCAAATATTATTCGACTTTTTTAATGTTAACAATTATCTTATGTCACTATGTCAGTAATATAAAATACTCCGTATAAAACAAAAATAAAATATCAGCAATATAAAATACTCCGTATAAAACAAAAATAAAATGTCACATAAGAATAAACTATGTCGCATCAACATAATTGTATAATTAGAAAGTTGTATAGTATTTTCGCCAAAACCTGAAAATTACGGGGTATTTTTTTTCAAAATATCCTTATTTTAATTAACTTACATACATATTATTTTATATTGGACATAGGGAGATTTCCTAGGATTAAATATAATCCAAAAAAGAGAGTAAATAGGCCACCCTGTTCCTGCGGGTCCTTCGCATTTATATTGGGCATGATACAAGTGGGGAATAACATTGACAACATCATCAGAAAATAACTCCACATACAATATCTGAAATGCAAGATAAAAAAAAACCATTTATTTAACTTTTTTTTTATTGAAATGTTACATTCCTTGCGGCTGAAAACTAAGTCCACGGAGTTGTTAAACTAAGCCTGAAGGATCGAGAATACAATATAGCCATGCTCTTTTTTTCTTTTTTGGAAAGCAAGAATACAATAATCATGTTGAGTAGAAACAGAATTTACATTTTTTTTTTTGTTGAAATTATGTGTTGAGGGAGCAATGCATAAATGTTTTCTCTAGAAACATGAGCTCACCACTACTCGTCGCCAGTGTCTTACTGCTTAAATTGTAGCGATGACTCGATACGTGCAACTAGCTTGTCTTTACCCATTGCACCCTCCTGAAAACCAACTTCATTTCAGTTAAACAAATAGTAATTGAATGATCATGAGAGCCATACATTCTTAGTTTTAATGAATCATTAGCCAGCTGAACTAGTTAATCAATCTACATATACATACACAAAAGATCCCTAAACACGATATTGACATAAATAAAGAGTCAACCCAATGAGATCTAAACTAGTTTGTATGTGTTACGCAGTGACAGATAGATATGATCCTTAAAAATGGGCATAATACATCAAAAGTTCCCTAAACTATTACCTTTTGTTTCGATAGATCCCTAAACTATTTTTTGGTTAAAAAACACTTTATGTATCAAGATTTTTTTCACGAGCTCCTTTGAGATGAAAATTGATACTCCTTAATGGTCTCATTATAAATTTACATGTCAACTTTATTCGCAAGTCATTTAGGTACTCATCGCCTAAAGTACAGGAGTTAAACCGACTTGCACAAAACACATTTGGTTATTAAAAAAATTAAGGTGCATATTATTTAACGGGACCATATTAAGGTAAATCGATTTTTTTGTCAATTTTCGTCTTGGGGGAGCTCGTGACATAAATTTCAATACTTGGAAGGGTTTTTTTTATAACAAAGAATAGTTTAAGGACACATTGAAACAAAAGTTGATAGTTTAGGGGTCAGTTGAATGATTATGCCTAGAAGATATTCAACAAGAATTTCACTTATGAATAAAACTGATTACTTACAAAGCGATCATGTGGTTTCCCATCCTTGAACAAAATGAAAGTAGGCAATGCCTGTATTTTGTACTTGTCTGCAATGGCAGGATTCTTCTCTGTGTCGATTTTCACAATTTGGATCTCATCTATCATTGATTCACTCACTTGTTCCAGAATAGGAACCATAAACTGGCAAGGACCACACCTATAAACCACAAATCAGGATTAGATTTTGCAACATGAATTTGATTTTAGTGTAACCTAAATTTGCAACAACTTCAAAAGAACCAGAATGTGGCTGGAGATATGGCCCTGAGGTTTTGAGAAAAAAACATTGAGGCGCAAATAGGCCATTTAGCTCGATAAGTTTAAGATATACAAATAAGTTTAAGATATACAAATCAATAAGTGATCAAGATAATGCTCCTATAATCCCATTATAGAATTGCTAGTAAAGAAAGCTAAACAATTAAAAGATGCATTACCAAGTGGCGTAGAAGTCGACCAATACTGGTTTATCAGATTTTTCCAACAATTCGTCAAAGGAAGAAGATGTATGATCCTTTGATGCAAGCTGATGGAATGAAAGTTATAAGTTATAAACCATATGTATTAATCATCCAAGAGACATAATTACAATTTAAGCATATGTATCAATCATCCAAGGGACATAATCTCTTTTCTAATTTATGCATCAACGTTAGGTACTTAGATCAACAATTAGTGTAGTTCTATCAGCAGTATAACTACAATACCACAACATCAACACAATGAGCTAATTTGGGCTTTGCTAAAGCCTACACCATACACGTTTAGTTTACGTGAGAGAACGTTACATCAAATTCTACTTCCAAAAAATTGATAAGAACAGGAACAAACCTAACTTAAATATCGAAAAAAATTAAAATCCCCTGTTCTCAACTTTAGATAAACGAAGTTCAAACAAGTATCAATTTAACAGAAATCACAGGAACGAACCGTAGAAACACATTTTGGAATATAAACACCAACAAATCAGCACGAATAATAAATACTCCATAAATTCATCAGAAAAAGTACATATATCCGATCCGACGAATTAATAACCAGAAACCATAAACAAAATCATAAAAGAGAACCAAAATGCGTTCGTTTCTTAAGAAGTTAAAATTACCAAAGTAAGCGTACGGTGTGGGAGCTTAGATTTAACGCAGTGGCTCCGAATTCTGAAATGGCGGAGCTGAGAAGGAAATTGAAGAGATGAGAACTGTGAAAGATTCGACTTCCGAGATGGCGGAAACGTCCCAACGACGGTTCTAGGGATCGGCGCCGTTACAGAAAGTGCCATTTGTTGGTTTTTTTAGAAAAGGGACGAGAAATTTGAGATTTTATAGTAGAGTATAAACGGTGTCGTCTTCTTGAAGAAGAAGCAACATATTACATATATATATTGAGATGCGGCTATGCCATGTTGTTTTGTTATGGAGTGTAAACTATTGCTCTGCGGAAAACCCAATTTTAGACGACAAAGCAATGAAGTGAAGATTTTATTATTATTATTATTATTATTATTAAAAATTAATATTTGTTTATTTATATATTTATTTTAACTAATTGAATAACTATATAAGGGGTGTGGGAACTGGGAAGTCAGGGAAGTATATGATACTATATATATTTATAATTAATTTTAAATCTAATGCTTTATATAATTTTTTTTATAGAACAATCGGTTTTTTTATTTTTTATAGAAAAATAAAAGTAAAATAAAAATATAGGATAAATGATGGCAAACATCATCAGGCCCATCCGGGTATACGGTATACATGATGGGAAATAAAATTTACACATTTTTTTGGGTGGGTGAGGTGTGGCGTCTCTAATCTTTTGTGGGAGGATTCAAATTAAAGTAAATATTTATTAGAATGCCTTGAACCCGGACAACAAATTGACAGGGGTCTTGGGACAACGTTCTAAGCCCACACGGTGTATATTGAGTATGAACTTTATATTTGTTTTTAATTTAATTTTGGGCCCAGACTTCTAGTGACATATTTCCATAGGCAATACAAATATATAGTAGTACAACTGGAGATAAACTAAATATTACTATAATGGAGAAACAACAAATTTCAATTCTGAAGAAAATTAATGACCTATACTAACCATGTGTGATAGCAAAGAATCAATCAACCACAACAAAAATAGAAAAAATGAAGTAAAGAAACCTTTACATCTCGATGAAACAATTAGTTGGGAGAAGATAATGGGGTGAGCTTGCGGTGAGTCAAATACATTCATGCCAAAACTTGAGGAAGAAGTCCCGAATAATTTGAAGTGTTAAAAAAGAGTATGACATTAAATTGTAAAGATAAAAACTTATGTGAATTCGAATAAACTCTTTTTTCAAATATCACTGTATAGTACTCCGTATATGAAATGTTTAGTGATATTGAGATTAACAAAATAAACACATTTAAAACAAGACACTTGTTATTATACATTGTGAGTCTATATATTAAACAATAATATTTGAAAAAATAAATTCACATAAACATGAGTCATGAGAAACCTACTCTATTACTATAAAACATCAAAAGATCTTCTGTTTGTGTTCATCATTACCTAACAACTCAAATCAGCTAACAATCCGCATCATACATCTCTCTCTATACTTGCGTAAGAACATTCCAATCTTTGACACCTTAAAAAAAAAAAAAAAAACCCCATAAACACACAAAATACCAATTTAATCAGACATTTATATCAATAAATTCGTGCAAACGCCTCTGCCTCATTTTAATTTTCGTTTTTAAGGATATTTTAATACAACTTCCGTCCCATAATAAGTTTTATAGGTAGATGTGCACACATATTAATAAAGTGTAATAATGAGTGAAGTTTTGAAAAGTAATTTTGTAAACCTTTATATATAAAGTAAGAAATTAATTAAGTTGTGTGTATGAGTAATGAAATAAAGTAATGACATTTGTGTAAAATTAAGAATATTGTGAGGTGGAGTTTTTAAATGATTTTCTATTTTAAAGATGTGAGTGTTATCTCATAATCTCAAAATCAGCACAGTAAACTACTGAGCTGATAGGATCAGATAAGATGACTTAGGCCTTATCAGATGAGTTGAAGGGTTTCAATCAGATGAGAAGGTGATGCTTAGAGTTCAGCACAGTTGGGATCAGCACAGTAAGATCAGCACAGTACTGGATTAAGATCATTACTTCAGCAGACTGGACTAAGATCAGTACTTCAGCAGACTGGACTAAGATCAGTACTTCAGCAGAGTGTACCAAGATCAGTACTTCAGCAGAGTAGATCAGCACAGTACTTGGGTCAGCACAGTACCAGGTCAACACAGTACTTGGTCAGTGCAGTTAAGATCAGCACAGTATGAAGTCTATCAGCAGAGTTAGCTTTTGATCATCAGAGCAGAAGAGTTGGGTATCAGAACACTAAGTAGTGATCTGATCTTTATGGGCAAGTCTTCTGGTTCGAAGTTAGTTAGTTTAACTAACAGTTTTACAGTTACAACAACTTGAGGGCATAACTACCATTTCAGTTGGGCAGTAACAGAGCACATGGGTTGTTACAAGCGGTTGCAAACGGTTGATAACTACTCAAAACAGTTCCTAACAGCAGCAACTATCTTTGGTCTTTATAAACTCTTGATTGTGTACATTGTAAAGGTTGACACCTTTTTGGGATTAAGAGATTTAGTACGTTATTGTATTCTTTGAGTTGTGTGAGTTCACGAGTGAAGTGAGGAAATATCCTATTCCGAGTGAATGAGTGTGTAAACATTCTTTATCAATCAAAGAAGTACTACTCTGGTCCAGTGGATGTAGATCACATTGATCGAACCACTTAAATCCTTGTGTGCTGTTTGTCTCGTTGATTACTTTTCTGAATTACTATCCTAGAACAGTTATTTCTTCTATATTCAAGTGTTCTAATTAGTTGGAGACGTCTAACCGATCGGAATCATCTTGACAATTGGCGCCGTCTGTGGGAAACCGAAGTAGCTGCAGATCTAAAGATGGGGAATTCTACCAAGTACAACATAGAGAAGTTTACAGGCACTGGAGATTTTGGGTTGTGGAAGGTCAAGATGCAGGCCCTCCTAGAACAACAAGGATTATTCGAGGCCCTCGAAGAATCCGAAGAGATTGCAGAAGAATCTGCAACAGCTGCGGCTGAAAGGAGCAAGTTGCTCAGGAAAGCTCGAAGCACGATCCTACTCTGCCTTGGAGATAAGGTCTTGAGGGAGGTTGCTAAAGAGAAGTCAGCGAAGGAGGTTTGGGATAAGCTTGAGAAGCTATATATGGTGAAAACTCTTGCTAACCGACTCTATTCGAAGCAGAAGTTGTATGCCTTTAGAATGGGAGATGACAAACCCATTACGGAGCAGCTAGATGAGTTCAACAAGATTCTTGATGATCTGGAGAATTTGGATGTCAAGTTAGAGGAAGAGGATAAGGCTCTGATCTTGTTGAGTGCTCTGCCTAAGTCCTTTGAAATCCTAAAGGACACCATCTTGTATGGTAGAAAGGAAGCAATCACATTGGAGGATGTGATCTTGGCTGTCAAGTCCAAGCTGTTACATAACAAAACATCTCAAGGAGATAAAAGTAGCAGTGGGAAAGGATTGACAATCAAGGGAGGACAGAAGAAATCTGTCTCCAAGAAGGGGGTCTAGTCAACCCAAAGGAGCTGATAAGGGTAAATCAGCAGTGTCAAATCAAGGGGAAGTAGTGTGCCACCACTGCAACAAACCTGGGCACTTTAAGAGTACTTGTTACAAGTACAAACAGCTTATGAGAAAATCTGGTCCTAAGAACCCTGTTGATAAGAATCAAGCAAATCAAACCCAAGATGATAAGGAGCAGAAAGGCTATGAGTCAGCTCAGTCCCTATCCATCACTTCCACTAAAGAGCAGCAAGATTGGATTTTAGATTCAGGGTGTTCTTTCCACATGACTCCAAGAAGAGAGTGGTTTCATGATTTTAAGCATCAAAATGGAGGTTCTATGTTGTTAGGGAATGATCACACTTGCAAAGTCAGAGGTGAAGGTACAGTACACTTGAAGATGTATGATGGAGTAGTGAGGATTCTCAAGAGGGTCAGGTATGTCCCTGAACTCAAGAGAAATTTGATATCTCTTGGTATGCTGGATTCATTGGGCTATAAATTCCAGTCTGAAGATGGAGAGCTCAGAGTTTCAAAGGGGAAGCTTACTGTTCTTAAAGGAGAGAGAAGAAATGATCTCTACTTTCTTAAGGGGGGAACAGTTATTGGCAGATCAGATGTGGCAAGGGTGCAAGACAACTCAATGTTGTGGCACAGAAGATTAGGTCATGTAGGAAAGAAGGGCCTACTTGAGCTAAGTAAGCAAGGATTGCTATGTGGTGACAAGATCACAAAGCTGGATTTGTGTGAGCACTGCATTCTTGGGAAATCCAAGAGATTGAAGTTTGGGAAGAGTTCACACTCTACCAAAGGAACTTTGGACTATGTCCATTCAGATTTATGGGGGCCAGCTAGGAATCAGACCAGAAGTGGTGAGAGATATTTCATGTCTATCATAGATGACTACTCAAGAAAGGTATGGATCACTATCCTGAAATCCAAGTCAGAAGCATTTGAAAAATTTAAGGAATGGCTCACTGAGGTGGAGAATATTTCTGGAAAGAATCTCAAGCATTTGAGAACTGATAATGGGCTGGAGTTCATATCAGAAGAGTTCAATGTTTTCTGCAAGAAGAAGGGTATAGTGAGGCATAGAACAGTACCAGGTACACCTCAGCAGAATGGAGTCCCTGAGAGAATGAACCAGACTTTACTTGAGAGAGTTAGATGCATGTTGAGCAGCTCTGGATTGCCTAAAGTATTTTGGGGAGAAGCAGTGTCAACAGCAGCCTACTTGATAAACAGAAGCCCTTCCTCAGCTGGGCAATTTAAAACCCCTGAAGAGTTATGGTCTGGCCATGCAGCTGAGTACAGTAATTTAAAGGTGTATGGTTGTTCAGCATATGCCCATGTCAAGCAAGATAAGCTTGAGCCTCGAGCCTTGAAATGTGTGTTCATAGGATATCCTTCAGGTGTGAAAGGATACAGATTGTGGTGCCTAGAAGCTGGAATGCAGAAGTGTATAATCAGTAGAGATGTAACTTTTGATGAGAATAGAATGCCATTGAAAGAGGAGGCAAGCTCCAGTACAGCACACAACAAACCAGATGAGACACAGGTGGAGGTGGAGCATGATGACATCAGAACACTAACTGAAGATCAGATTGATCCAAATGAGGAGGAGAATACTCATAGTGATACTGAGCTTCATGACTATCAGCTGACTAGGGACAGAACCATAAGAGAAGTCCACCAACCTCAGAGGTATGGTCAAGCTGACATAGTATCATTTGCATTGTGTGCAGCTCTTGAGGTGGAGTCTTTGGAGCCTAAAACTTACACAGAAGCCATCAACTACCATGACAAAGAGAAGTGGTTAGTTGCTATGGAGGAAGAACTGTTATCTCTTAACAAGAACCAGACTTGGGAGATTGTTGAGAGGCCTAAGAACAAGAAACTTGTTGGGTGTAAGTGGATCTACAAGAAAAAGGTGGAGGCTCAGAGAGGTGGCAAGATTAGGTACAAGGCAAGGCTTGTAGCTAAAGGATTTACACAGAAAGAAGGTATTGACTTTAATGAAATCTTCTCACCTGTTGTAAAGCATTGTAGCATCAGAATCTTGTTGGCTATGGTTGCTCAATATGAATTGGAGCTGCATCAGATGGATGTGACCACAGCATTTCTTCATGGGACTTTAGATGAGAAGATCTACATGAAAATACCAGAAGGGTTGGACATAGAAGATGGAGGAGACAAAGTGTGCTTACTCAGAAAATCACTCTATGGCCTCAAACAAAGCCCTAGACAATGGTACCTAAGGTTTGATGAGTACATTTGCTCAGCTGGTTTTGCAAGAAGCTTGTATGACAGCTGTGTTTACTTCAGGAGGGTTGAGAGTTCAGTTACCTATCTTCTGTTGTATGTAGATGATATGTTAATAACTGGGGAGTCTATTAACAGTATCAATCAGGTTAAGGAGATTCTCAAAAGGGAGTTTGAGATGAAAGATCTTGGTGAAGCTAAAGTGATTCTTGGGATGGAGATCAGTAGAGTTGAGGGAGCAATTCAACTTAGTCAGCCTACCTATCTGAGGAAGGTGTTAGAGAGATTCAGGATGAATCAAGCTAAGTCAGTTTCTACACCAATTGGCCAGCATCAGAAGCTATCCAATCAGATGTGTCCCAAGAACAGCCAAGAAAGAGCTCAGATGAGTAAGGTTCCTTATGTCAGTGCAGTAGGGAGTTTAATGTATGCTATGGTGTGTTGTAGACCAGATTTAACTCATGCAATGAGTGTAATCAGCAGATACATGAGTGATCCAGGCTTAAGTCATTGGGAGACAGTTAAGTGGGTCATGAGATATGTTTTAGTATCAGCTGAGAAAGGTCTGAAATTTCAGAAGATATCAGATGAGGCAGAAGCACTTGTGGGATATGTTGATGCCGACTATGCAGCCAATGTAGACACAAGAAAGTCATTAACAGGGTATGTATTCACCTTATTTGGTACAGCTATATCATGGAGGTCAATACATCAGTCTGTAGTTGCATTATCTACTACAGAATCAGAATATGTAGCCTTGACTGAAGCAGTAAAGGAGAGCATGTGGCTTAGGGGAATCTTGAAGGAGTTTGGTATATCACAAAGAAGTGTGACTGTCTTCTGTGATAACCAAAGTGCAATACATCTTGCAAAGCATCAGGGGTATCATGAGAGAACTAAACATATAGATGTAAAGCTGTACTTTGTAAGGGATATTGTAGAGAAGGGGGTGGTCCAGGTAGTGAAGATTGCTACAGAGGAGAACCCTGCTGATGCGTTCACTAAGGCATTGCCAAAAGAGAAGTTTGGCTTGTGTCTTAGACTTATTGGACTGCATTAATTCCTCTGAGGAGAAGGCTACTGTTCTTGTGGCAGAAGATCAGTAGTGGAGGCTATTCTTTGAGGAGAATAGTGTTGGTGTTTTTGTTTTTTGGTGGAGATTAGTTCGATTATGAGCTAAAGGTGGAGAATTGTGAGTGTTATCTCATAATCTCAAAATCAGCACAGTAAACTACTGAGCTGATAGGATCAGATAAGATGACTTAGGCCTTATCAGATGAGTTGAAGGGTTTCAATCAGATGAGAAGGTGATGCTTAGAGTTCAGCACAGTTGGGATCAGCACAGTAAGATCAGCACAGTACTGGATTAAGATCAGTACTTCAGCAGACTGGACTAAGATCAGTACTTCAGCAGACTGGACTAAGATCAGTACTTCAGCAGAGTGTACCAAGATCAGTACTTCAGCAGAGTAGATCAGCTCAGTACCAGATCAGCACAGTACTTGGGTCAGCACAGTACTAGGTCAGCACAGTACTTGGGTCAGCACAGTACTTGGTCAGTGCAGTTAAGATCAGCACAGTATGAAGTCTATCAGCAGAATTAGCTTTTGATCATCAGAGTAGAAGAGTTGGGTATCAGAACACTAAGTAGTGATCTGATCTTTATGGGCAAGTCTTCTGGTTCGAAGTTAGTTAGTTTAACTAACAGTTTTACAGTTACAACAACTTGAGGGCATAACTACCATTTCAGTTGGGCAGTAACAGAGCACATGGGTTGTTACAAGCGGTTGCAAACGGTTGATAACTACTCAAAACAGTTCCTAACAGCAGCAACTACCTTTGGTCTTTATAAACTCTTGATTGTGTACATTGTAAAGGTTGACACCTTTTTGGGATTAAGAGATTTAGTACGTTATTGTATTCTTTGAGTTGTGTGAGTTCACGAGTGAAGTGAGGAAATATCCTATTCCGAGTGAATGAGTGTGTAAACATTCTTTATCAATCAAAGAAGTACTACTCTGGTCCAGTGGATGTAGATCACATTGATCGAACCACTTAAATCCTTGTGTGCTGTTTGTCTCGTTGATTACTTTTCTGAATTACTATCCTAGAACAGTTATTTCTTCTATATTCAAGTGTTCTAATTAGTTGGAGACGTCTAACCGATCGGAATCATCTTGACAAAAGATGTTAAAGTTATTGTGAAATATTTTCACCTTTTTATTTAACTATATGATTCTTCTAAATTGGTGCAAAAATTATACTGTACTTCATTTATTCTAAATCAGTTTCACAATTTTCTTTTTGGTTGTTAAACATATAAGTTTTCACATCCAAAAAATGATTTATTTTTTTTTCACAACTATTACACCCAAATTTTTTAATTATTTATCTTTTATGCTATAAATTTCTTTTACACAATACCCCCACTTTATGGATTGAAAAAAGTATTTATTTTGGGATGAAATACTTTAAATAGAAATACAAATAAAATTAGAGCATACCCTGTAAACAGTCCAACTCTTGGATTATGACTTGAGAGAGATTGAAGTTGCAGGCCTTGGCAGCAATATCCAATACTTGCAGTATCGTCCTTGCAGCTGCTGATTCAAATTCATGTAGAGGAGGAGGAGCTGTTTGGCAGTTGGAGCAACTATAGATGAATGATCTGCTAATACCGCAGCAATGGAAAAACGGTGTCGTTTCTAAATTAGTACTGCAACTTTCAACTACGACCCGTGCATCCTTAGCTGTTGGTGATCGGCAGTTTAGTTTCGCAACAGCGCTACGATGGCCGATCAAGAAAATCGCCACCACAAATATTAATATTGTCCAAGATTTCATCTGATATTGATCAAGAATCATGAACACTTTCGGATTAATTGAATTCTGATTTTTGAAAGAAACATAGTAGGAGCTAACTACTAATTAAAATCGATGCATTGACTTGAAGAAGAATTACTATTAATTTGATTTAAGGTCGTGGAAATTGATGAAACATTGTTTATTACTAGACATATAACGTGCGCGGGCGTGAAAAGATACGATGGAGATTATTTTTGCATATAATACTACTATTATATATATATATGTTGTGTTTTAGTTAATTAAGTACGTCATTGTATGCTAGCTATTGGGGGAGGTTGAATCTGATAATTAACAAACGTTAACAAAGTCAGATTAATAATTAAGTAATTGAGTTAGAAATGTATTTGTTGATCCAATCAATTATGAGGATACTTTGATATATAGTTGGATTAGTGGAGCATGATGTATATACTTTTTAAATAAGTTCCATTTCACGTGTTATGAGTTTTCAATCAACTATTTTCAAGAAAAAAAAAAGAATTTTCCTTTCTTTTGATAAACTTCTTGTAATTTTTAAGGAGAGATAAATACATTGAGGGGTGTTTACTTTGGGTTTTGGTTGGTTTTAAAAATGGGGTTTTTGAAATTCTGATTTTTTAAATTCTAATGAATAGTAATATGAGTGTTTCTTCTAAATTTTGAAATAGTGAAGAATTTAACTTTATGTCAAATCAAGTTGTAATATTGAATGAGTTTGTATTATTACTTTGGGCTTTGGGTGGTTATAAAAATGGGTTTTTTGAAATCCTGGTTTTTGAAATTCTAATGAATAGTAATATGAGTGTTTCTTCTGAGTTTTGAAATAGTGAAGAATTTAACTTTATGTCAAATCAAATT
The DNA here is from genome assembly GCA_963675135.1 of Galeopsis tetrahit. Taxonomy (NCBI): domain Eukaryota; kingdom Viridiplantae; phylum Streptophyta; class Magnoliopsida; order Lamiales; family Lamiaceae; genus Galeopsis; species Galeopsis tetrahit. The sequence goes on along the minus strand of OY776125.1, from coordinate 18,114,432 downwards.
GTAATATTGAATGAGTTTGTATTATTATATTATTATTTGATGAGATTATAATGATTATTTAAGTAAGATTGAATGAGTTTGTATTATTATATTATTGTTTGATGAGATTATAATGATTAGTTAAGTAAGATTGAATGAGTTTGTATTATTATATTATTGTTTGATGAGATTATAATGATTAGTTAAGTAAGATTGAATGAGTTTGTATTATTATATTATTGTTTGATGAGATTATAATGATTAGTTAAGTAAGATTGAATGAATTTGTATTATTATATTATTGTTTGATGAGATTATAATGATTAGTTAAGTGTGTAAAGATTAATTGTATCATATTATTGTATTATTATATTATTATATATAGTATTATTATATTATTGTTGAGAAAGAAATATAATAATGATTGGAGTAATATTATATAAATATAACTTTATGTCAAATCAATATGTTTGATATGAGTGGTTTTGAGTGAATTTTAAAAATCGATTTTTAAATTTCGAAGTAAAACGGATTTTTGATCTTAAAATTCTAAACCTGATTTTTAAAATCAAAAGTAAACATACCGTGACTAAGTGAACCCAACTTTAAATACGGAAGTGTTTGCGACGCCCGTGGCACTCCTCTCGCAAAACAAGAGGAAGTAAGAACCAGGGGAAAGTATTATGATTTCTTAATTTGTTTAAAAATAATAATAGTATTTTTTTTTTAAATCAATTAAACCTAAACAAAATTTTAAGAATATCAAATACAATTATGAAGATTATTAGTATTGAATACTCCCTATTTATTTTATTTTTTTAATCTTGTATTTTCTTAATTGATTTTTGGGGAATTTTTTAATAAGATCATTTCACTACTAGTTTTATCTAATAAAATCTACAGCATATTTTCTTGTCTAATAGAGTCAAATTGAAAAATCTAAGACAATTATACCTTTTTATTAATTTGAAACAATTCGAATTTTTGAATTCAAATTAACAGGTCAACTAAATCCCCTAATTAGCTATTAATAAAGGATTTCGAAAATATCGAAATTTAAGGACCTTCCAAAAATTTAAAAATTTCCTAAAAAGTAGGTATCGTAATTAATTCGTTTCATTTGCTTGAGCATTGAGATTTCTGCAGTCTGCACTTACTTCCAGCGATTGTTTCATCCTTATGTGCATTTTTCGGCGACGAGGACGACGATTCACCGCATAAGGTAATTCGATCATCTGCATGTTTCATTTTAATGGTTTTCGCGTCAATAATGGTTATGAGTTATTGAAAATCAAACTCCATTTCAAAATATTTGTATGCAGATCACTATGCATAACCATATATGCAATAACGTATGCATAAAATTAGGGAGATGTGCATGAATGTATGAACACAGCCAATGAAGTTAATAATGCATACACAAGTGAAGTGAGTAGTGCATAAAAAAATGTAGTTAATAATGCATAAGTAGTTGTTATTAATTAAGAAAGATGCATTTGTAGTTGAATGAAGCGGTCTTAAACGTCATGAAACACTTATACGTAATAGTATATGCTATTAGAAATGCAGGACTATATGCGCGGTTTACTACATGTGCAGTAAGTAGTTCATATTAATTAAGAAAGATAAGTATGTATGCAGTGTGCTGTAGCAGAGAGGGTTGGGTGGAAAGATGGAAAAATATTCATGAAATGGGATTGGAATAAATGTCTCCTGGACAGGGAGGTGGAGAATAGTAACAACATTTGCAAACAGATTAGTAGATACATCAAAGAATCTGGAAAAGAGGACACATGGACCTGGGAGCTGGAAACGAACGGGAAGTATTCGGTGAAATCAACGTACAACCTTTTATTGGAGATCGATATGGAGGATAGGCCGGATCTTAACACACTCAGATGCGTGTGGACGAAGGGGGTTCCTCTGAAAGTGGGGGATTCACGTGGAGATTGCTTCAAGATAAAATCCCTACGATTTTGAACCTGCGTAGAATTTGTGTCTACAACAATATCGAGGAATTGAAATGAATATACTTACGATGCAGTTGAATTGGTTTGAAGATGTGCGATGAAGATGATCTGAAATGAAGAACAATATCGAATTTCGAAAGTCAATATTATGTTTTGATGGAATCTGAAGATGATCGAACTCAAAAATTGGAAATTCAATGAATTTCGAAATTCAATACTATGTTTTGATGGAATCTGAAGACGATCGAACTCAAAAATTGGAAATTCAAAATTTGGAAAGACGTAGTCTTTCCAATTCTGTAACCTAATATATTGAGGAATTTAATAAAACCGAAAATTGTGGCAGAATTAAATTCGGAATTAATATGATTTTCGAAAATTTAAATCTCAATTAGTATGATTAAGGGTAATTCTGAGTTTTTGTATTGAAAATGAAGCAAATAGATAAACTTTGTAGTAGCTGTTGCAATTTGTTGAATGTAGGGTGATAATGACTCTATTGGTAAAAAATCTCTTGATTTTTATAATATATTTCAGATTTTATTTATTTTAGTCAGATTTTTTAGACTTTATTTAATTAATTTTAAAAATAAATTTGATTATATCCAATAAGTGCAGCTAGCTATTACAACGCTATGACAGCAGCTAAAAAAAACTGTCAATCAGCATACAAATTCAACATATGTCAACGATTTTGGAAAAATAGACATATGACAGCGGTTTATTAAGTTAATTTAAAAATTAAAAAAAAAAAGAGAGGTTGTTTCGATGATGTAAAAAACTAAATTTAGCATAGTGATACTATACCCATTAAATTTTAAATGAATTTGATAAATATTCATTTTTTCAATTGATTTTTTAACCATTTACATTATAACGAGATGTACGTAAATGTGACTTTTAATTAAAATTTAAATAATGAAATATACTTACTACTCCGTATTTTATATACTTGTTTACTCATTTGTTTTCGCTATAAATTTAAATATGATAATTAATTATTAGTATTAAAGGAGATAAAGTAGAGGATATGAATGACATTTAAATAATAAATTAGAATAATAAAATATTATAAATAATAAAATGAAGTACTAAAGTAATAACATGTGTAGTAAATAAAAAAAACAAAAAACTTATATGCAATATTGCATACATGCAATATGACTAATTAAGGTAAATTAGGTCAAAATTCGTGGGTCAACACGGGTCAACCTTAATTAAAATATTTATTTTCACTCTAATATACTATTATTTTACTACATGACCAAAACTATGTTACTACAAGAACTAAATTTTGTCACTACTAGGTCAAAAGTGTATTACTACAAGTCCAAAAATATTCTGGATACTTATTTTTTGGGGGCAAAATTACTAAAATAATTTTGACTTATTCGGCTATTAAATGACTAAAACAATGTTACTACAAGATCAAAATTTTATCACTACAAGATCAAAAGTGTATTACTACATGTTCAAAAATAGTCTGAAGACTTTATTTTTTGGTGAATTTTTCAGAATGTTTTGACATGTAGTATTAAATTTTTGGCCTTGTAATAGTAGTATTTTGGCTTTGTAGTAACAATATTTTGGTCATGTAGTAAACTACCTGTTTGCAACCCACGATTTTTTTGGGCAACTCGAATCCAGGCTTATGACCCGCGAATTTTATAAAATTGACTTAATTTGACTTTTAAATTTAGGGTTTTAACTTACCTAATTGGGATGAAATGCATGTATGCAATATTTAACATAAGACTATAACCCATAAAAAATGTTTTAAATATAAGAGTTAGAATAGATGTACCTAGTTTTATATTTGTGGCATGTGTATTCTAGTATAGGATAGACCATTTAAACAAAGTAATTTAGTATGAGCCGGACTCAAGGAGAGAGTATACTATAATATTATAATATAATGGGTGAGTCTATTGTGTACTGAAGTACACGGTCTACTTGAGTGAATCTTAACTGATCAATTGTTGACCCTGGTCAACGGTCAATTTTTCTTTTATTTAGTTTTTTCGATTTTTTTTTAATAGAAAAATTACATTTTTTAATAATATTTTCAGCTATATTAACATACACATTTCACTTATAATATCATACATTTTTCAGTTATAATAACATACACTTTTCAGTTATATATAATTACAATTTTCAGTTATAATAACATACACTTTTCATTAATAATTCATACACTTTTTAGTTATAATAACATACACTTTTATTAATATATAACTTACAATTTTCATTAATAGATCACACACTTTTCAATTATAATAATATACACTTTTCAATTATAATAACATACTCCCTCCGTCCCGGTATAAGTTTCCCACTTCTTTTGGGTGTTTTGATTAAAAAATATGATAAAATAATAGATGTAGTACAAATGATGTGATGGTGAGAGAGAAAACACTAAATTAGTATGAGATGAAGTCACTGGCGGACCTACAAAGGAACAAGGGGGTACAGTTGTACCCCAATATCAAAATTTTGTTTCATATATATACTATGTAAAAAAAAATATATATTACACAATTTTATTAATCTATGTCACTCCAATTTTCGCATACAAAGAATTAATCCACCTCTACTTTTTTTCAATTCTAAACCCATAATTAATATTTTAGTCTTAATTAATTTATTATTATGTTAATCGATGATATTTGATTATTGATTAATATATTTTTCTAATATGTTTATAAAGTTGCTTGTTTTAAATTTATAATTAATTCTTTCGAAGTTATGTGGATTATTATGCTAATTTCCGATTTATTTCTTATATATCACTCATGTTATTTTGGTACTACGAATGTGAAAATACTAGTATTTTTAAAATGAACTATATAAAAATATGATGTGAAATAGTATAGATGATCAGTTATACAGATTGTTTGGCCACTTTCGACTACAAGAAAATCAACTTTTAATGACAAAACTCTTGCCATTATAAATTTTATAGCTAAAAGTATTTAGTGACAAAAATTGACTTTTAGTGATAGAATTTTTCATTAATTCTCAATTTACTGTCACTAAAAACTTTTAACTAAAGAAGCAACAATGAGAGGATTTTGTCATTAAAAATCAATTTTTTTGTAGTGTTCATTGAAAAATGACGTGTTTCTACAAATTCGCGTTGACAATGTAATAAATAGCTTAAAAAATATGAAGATTGAAGACCCGACATACCCCGTTTGTAATTGTACTTCTAATTTTATGTGACTACTAATCGTACCCCCAAATTCGAAATCCTGGGTCCGCCACTGGATGAAGTATAATAAAATAATAGATAAAGGGTAAGTGATGTGATTGGGAGAGAGAAAATAATTTACCAAAAATGGAATGGGAAACTTATAGTGGGACATCCAAAAAAGGAAAGTGAGAAACTTATAGTGGGACGGAGGGAGTACATTTTTCAGTTATAATAACATACACTTTTCATTAATATAACATACACTTTTCAGTTATAAGAACATACATTTTTCATTAAAAACAATGTTGCATTTTTCAATATAGTAACATACATTTTTCATTAAAAAAAACAAGATGCACTTTTCAATACTACTAACATACATTTTTTCAAAAAAAAAAATCGAAAAAAAAATAGTAATTTTAAAAAAAAAATGTTTTACCGTTGACCAGTCAAGGTCCACTCAAGTACGACGTGTAATTGAGTGCACATAAGACTTTGGCTAATATAAAACGTGAAAATAGAATCTTGTATAAGATAGATCTCGTTTATGACATGAATCTTCAGTGTAGTATGTGGATTATATGTACTTCTAAAATCGCCACCACAAATATGAGTATTGTCCAAGATTTCATGTTCTTTGTCATCACTTTCAGGTTAATTGATAGAGAATTGAATTTTGAAAGGAACATGGGAGCTAACTAATTAAAGAATTATATTAATTTGATTAAGGTCGTGGAAATTGATGAAACAATATTGTTTATTACTCCTACTAGACATGTAACGTGCGCGGGTGTGAAAAGATACGATGTAGATTATTTTTGTACTATTTTATGTTAAGCCCTTGTAAGCTATTGGTAATTAGGTTGAATCTCATAATTAATTAACAAATGTTAACAATAACTAGTTAATTAGAAATTTATTGATCTAATCAATTAATGGAGTAATATATATATAGATGATGCTCTTGGTATAAGTTCCACTTCACGTGGCCCTCGGTCGCCGGACGAGTTTTCACTTTTCAATCAATTCGAGGTCATGTACTTTCAAGAACAAAAAAAATACTATATATATATATAGAGGTACAACAAATATGTTTAATTAAAATTTCAAATAATCTTTTAATTCTATATAAACAAAAAATTAAAAACTATGGCGTAACCATATTCCGAACAAATCAATTAAAAATAAAACCCATGAAGATGGGTCGTAATTGTATTCGTTGTTTTTTTAAAAGGGAATTATATATAGTTGATGTTGGAATTAAATATAGAGATTCGAATTATCAACCTCGTAATTCGTAATGCACCGAAAGATACCTTGAACATGGTTGAATTTTACAAATGTACTGTGATCCTTGTAGATAAAAACACGATCATATGAATTGATTCTCGAACTGCTTCTTGTATCCATAATCTAAGTTTCCTTAGAGTATTAGTGCGCGAAATGTTCTAGTGTACAAAATACAAAATCTTTGTTTCCTAATCTATCTTAGGAGTGGAAAGAAGAACAAAATCCAGTTGATTAATTAGATTCCTCTTTTGAATTCATCAAGTGAGAATGCCTACCCTCGAAGTAAGTAAGTATTTTATCACAAATGTTGAAAGCTCGATGTTATTATGTGGGTTCAAAAAAAATTTGAAAGACCCTATCAATATTAGAACGTTTAAGTTAAAATGATGTGTTCGAGTATACAATCACACACCCAATATATATAATGTATGTTAATATGATATATATTAAAAAAGATAAAACTAAATGCAAGTTATGAATACATATTAACATACATTATACATATAATGTCTCGCACGTAGTATTAGAAACAACAATTTTCAAATTAATATATAACCTATATAAATGCAAATGGACAACAAAATACAACCTATTTAAGAACCCCAAGGTAGGCAACAAATTAAATACCATCGGAAAACCATCATCTTTCTTCCGACAGTGAAAGCTCCGGTGGCAAATGGCGGTGAAAAGCTTCGACTACGCCTCCAACACCATCTTCATCCTTGATGCGTTCTGATAAGTCCATTGCTCGAGATTTTGCCTACATCGACACATTATATTTCAATTAGGAAATTAATAAAAATGAATTGATTTCACACCTCTTTATAAGTTCAAACTTTTAGATAAAATAAAATTATTTCAATTTCAAGTTAAGACATACTCGAGGTTGTAGCATGAATCTTATTGCTTGTGTAAGAGACTCAACATTGAGCTTCGACATAGGAATGGGAGCAGGCCCAACTCCTTTTTGATGCATTATTTCTCCCCATAAAAATTGATCCCCACACACCGGTACGATGGTTGTAGGACACTGCAATTTTAATTTTTAGTAAATAGTACTTAACATAGTATTGAAATGTAAAAGTAATAATTAGTTACTAATTTAATTTTTTAGGCACAATTCATCTAAACGTCCATATATAAATTGTTTTTGTTTTAAAGAACTCATGAATCATTAACTTTTGTTTCATTAGACCCTTTTTAAACCAAAGGTAGTTAATTAATGAGTGTAACTGATGTTAATGGGCATGTAATTTAAATTACAAGTGAGATTAAAAAAAAAGATCAACTCCCACCGAGCATATAAATGAAAATTAATAGTACTTTAAGGATTATTTTGAAAAAAAAAAAATATTTTTAAGGATCTTTCTATATAAATACACGTTAATAGTTTAAGATCCATTGTACGTGCCAATTTTCTTTGTAATGACACTGTGACAAAAAAAAGCTTGAGTGCAAAATGATTGTATATGTTTAATCAACAAAATTATAAATGGAGGAATACAAGCACGAATTGATGAATTTATAAAAAAAAAAGGATGTACTTTATTTAGTTGATCAAGATAAAATATTGTATTTATTGAGAAACGAGATCGACTCTATTTTTTTAATGGAGGAAGTAACATGGAAATCGGTAGTTGTTGTATAAAAAATAAATTGAATATTTACCCCTGCTTTGAGTCCAGAGGCTGTAGTTCCAGGTCCTCCATGATGAACCTTCAAAATTCAATTTCTTAATCTCATTAGTAATTAGTAAATGTGAAAATGGAGTTTTTTTCAATTAAAAAAAAGAAGAGAAGTTTTCCCCAATTAAATTCAGCTTTTGTACTCACTCACCACAGCAGAACACTTAGGAAACAACCAATCATGAGGGGCATGCGCAAGAAGGAAAACATCTTCTCTAATATCAACATCTACAATAGGAAAAAATGATCATTTTTTTAAACATTAAGAATGTGAACTAGTTTTACGTGAACCAATTACACTTTAAAACTGGTTTACACAAGACTGTGGTCGTACGTAATAGAATAACAATTAAGAATTTAAGATAAAAAGAAAACATACTATTGCCAAGATCTCCCCACCCTCGATCAATTATTCCTCTTTGTCCTGTATTCTTCAATGCCTTCAATATTATATTCGTAATCTTTTCCGAACCCTTGAGAGGCTAATTACCAACCAAATCAACAATTTAAACGTCCAATATATCATTATTCTTCTTATAATTTTACACGAGAAAGAGATGTAATTATAATTGGCCATACATACCATGCTTCCAAACCCAATATAAATAGGTTTGGCACCCTTTTGCATCCACTCAATAAATTCTAGAGGTGCTTCGTATTTGTACCCCAGATTAAAAAAGCAGGTACCCACAACATCAACCAGGGGACCCCAGTCTGCCAATAAGTTAATTTTCACACATTTCAAGAAAAAAAAAAAAAACTAACTTGGGGCTATAGTGAAAGTAGGACACGTACATTTGCTACAATATTAATGTTTTAGTATTGCTCTATTAGGCTAAAATTAGCCTGAAACATCACATTTCGAGTTAAAGCATCACGTCCAAGACATGATCAACTTGTGGATTTCGGGCAAACTGATTATGTGCCACAATGTCAATTTTGATATTATAGAGAGATATACTACTTAAAAAATAGTTAACAACAAGAATCGTCCTTTTTTAATTCTCTAACAATCTTATAACTTAGCCATGTCCAAAATTTAGTCTCGTATGTTTAAAATTTTCAAATTTGATCTTTTTTGTGTCAATTTTAGTCATTTTTCTGTTCAGTTTTAGTCATGTATGTTTTTACTTTTTTCAATTTTTGTCATTTTTGTGTTAGTTTTGGTCCAAATTGTAAAATAAATAAATATACAGAACTAAAATTACATACAACCCAACTTACAGATGATTCTTGATATTATCATCTAAAAAAAATTACGCTGTAATTGTCAGTCCATTTAAACAAGCTCGTGCAATACACGAGCTACGACGGATTGAATACTTACCCGTGGGCTTGGGTAGTACATGGGGGCTCCACATATAGGTGGTCGGGAGATGAGAAAAGGAGACATGTCGTGCATTAAAGTATCCAATAGAGGCAAGACCCAATTTATTTTTCCTCATCTTATTAATGGCTCCTCTTATACCCCACCATATCAGCCAGTCCACAAGATAATATGATAACTGAATATAATTAAATTCACTATAAAATCATTTGAATTACACAAATTAGAAATTTATTATAAGAAATACATACCCTAGATCCAGCAGTTTGAGTTAGCTGTGTGAATGGGTGACAAAATGCATTTGTAGGCCTGTATATGTATGTGTTAGAATTATTTTTCTAATTCATTTGTTTTACTAGGGGAAAAAAGGTATTGGCTTCCATGAATAATATCAAACATTATTACTTCCCAAATCAATTTTCATTTTTCTTACTTTACTGAATTGGTTGTCCTATTTCATTATTTTCATTCACTCTTTGAAAATAATACAGAGTATTATTCACTATATTCCAACCATCATTTAATAAAATTGTCATTCATCTTATTTATAAACAGTTACTTTATTTATAAATGAACCTTAAAATATCAAACAATTTGATTTTATACATAAATTAATCAATATTATTAAAATTTGTGTCCGAACAAATTGACATATTGAAATCTGGACGGGTGGAGTATTAAATTAAATGCAATATTAGCATTAATTTGCAAAAGTTGCTTCAAAAGAAAGAGAAAACCGATGAATTTAATTAAAATTACTTACGTCCAAGGTACAGTGAAGACGATGTGCAGGGGAACACCAAGAGCTTCAGCCACATCTTTACATCCTGCATGCATGGTTTAACAATTTCAGATATATGCAAGAATAATGACACACCTTGTAATTGCGCGCTTATTTTATGAGAATATATATATATATATATATACCAAGGGAGAGAGAGAGATAGTAAAATAGGTAAAAGTTATAAGTAATTACCAAAAGCAGGGGGGTTTGCAATAATAGCCTGAGCCGTAAAAGGTTGACCGGTTATCGGGTCGGGTTGAGTGCATGCTGGATATATAGAATCGATAATGGCCTTAAGCTGTTCACCTTGTGTACCAATATCTCCAGGTGCTATCGAAAGTATACTTTTAGCCCTCATGAAACCTGTCATTCATAACATGGAGTATCTTTTATCAATTATCAAAATTCGTTGAGGCGTTATTTATTCATGCATGCCACCTAACGTGATTTGTGTAATAGGTTCATGCAGTCTAGCCAAATTATTTGAAATTAGGGCAGATTGTTTGTTTGTTTGTTTGTTTATTTTTCTAAGTTCTGATGCAGATAATAATAATATAATTTTGAAATATTTAATGGATATATTATTTATTTATTTGGTAAATTACTTTTGGGATTATGTTTTTTAAGCTAGTAAATCTATAAAAGGTAAATTAACTTGCCAATACTCGATACTGATGTGGCCCATTTTTTTATACATGGGTCATTGTGGAGTCCCTATTTGGTTTTCTTAGATTGATGTAACACTATTTAAATCTCAAATTTTGAAAAAGAAAACTGAAAACTTGTATAGACAAATTAATTTGAATTTAAAGATTAAGAGAATTGAAATTCATAAATCAACAAATAACAAAAAATTATTTATTTGTAAAATTAAATCAATAAATGAGCATCAAAACAAATTTGAGAAAATTGCACTTTTGATCCCGTAAGAATGAGGTCAAACCACTTTCGGTCCTTTTATGTACACTTTTAGTCCTGTAAAAAATTTTCATTAATTTTAACGGTTGAAAATTTGCGTGATTTTCACTTTTGATCCTGTAAACATAAGATCATATCATTTTCGATTCTTTTTCATACACTTTTAGTCCCATAGTAAATTTCCATCCATTTTAAAATTAAACTCAATTATGAAATTAATAATTATAATGCAAAATTCAAATATTAATGTCTCTAGAAAATATGAATCATTTTAAAATATGTAAATTAAATTTTATAAAATCTAAATAATTTTCTTCTTCTAAAAATAACAATTTTGACAAAATAAAAATTGAAAAATGCTAAGAAAAAAAATGAAATTCAGAAGTTAAAACAAAAACCATCAAAAATAAATAAAATCTAAAAAAATAATAATTTTTTGATAATATCACTAAAATCATAATAACACAAACATATATAAAATCGGTTAATTTACTTAAGTTAAACTAATCAATAAAAAAAAATATCTAAAAAAATCAATCAATTATTATATAATATGAAAAAATAAGTTATCGAATTAAATCTTAAACTTTTTTTGTATTTTTAAATTATTTACTGATTTTTGAGGTTATAAATTAATTTGATTTTTAAATATATATATATATATATATTTAAATATATATATATATATATATTGTTTATTTCTCAATTTGAATTTTTTAAATTTGTGTTTTTATATATATTTTAGTTTTGATACAAAAAAAAAAAAATCTTCAAAAGTTATTTAAACTTCAGAATTTTTAATGCATTATTTTTCATAATATAGAGTAGAAAATTAATATTCTTAATTATTCTATTGATTTTAATGTAATTTTTAATTATATATAATTTATTACTAGTTTTAAAAATATATTTTTTATTTTATTTAATTATAATTATTTAAAAATATATATATATTTTGGTTAAATAACGATAGGAGTATGCAAAAAATGATCGGATCGGAAAGAAAATCGGAACCGGATCGGACCGAAACAACCGGTTAGTTTCCGGTCCGGTCTTCGGTTCTTCAAATTTAGAATTCCGAGTTTCCGTTCCGATTCGGTCTAAAATCGGAATTTTTCGATCTGACCTTTCTGGATCGGATTTTTTATTTTATTTTTCATATTTTTTTATGTATATTTTTTTTATTTTTTTACTAATGTACTCTCACTTATTTTTTAAAACCAAGTAATTGGTGAGGTATGAGGTAAAATTGTTGATATCTATTACATTTTTTTTCAAATATATAATTTAACAAAAATATTTAATTTACTTTTAGTGTCAAAAGATCATTAATAATAATAATGTAAATAAAATTCACATTGGCGTAGATTGATTTCAAATGAAGAGCCAACACTTTAATTTTTATACACAAATTCATCAATCTTGTTCTTGCTTCCATAAATTTGAAAAAAAATACTTAAAAAATTAAAAATAAAATAAAAAATCGGTCAAAACCCGAATCGGAATTTACCGGTCCGGTCTGGACCGGATTAATTACAATCCGCTATCCGATTCACCCATTAGGATAGATTTCGGTCGAGGTTCCGATCCTGTTTTAAACCGGTGCACACCCTTAACTAATGGTTTCCATTCAAAAACTAACGGACCAAATTTACAATAAATAGGACCATTTTGAAACCTTAGGACCAAAAATGATTTTAAAAAATTTCTTCATAACTAAACAAATTTAAGTAAAATTAAGTTACCATAATACAGTATCATATGAAATAGTATTATTTACATATTGATGCAACATGTTAGCAACAACGGAATGAGATCAACAGTTTAACTTTTAATGCTATATTTTGTGCTCTTCTATCTAAATTATTAACATGTGTTATATTAAAAATAATGAATATTTTGTAATAGTGAAAACGACACGTACTAAAAATTCGTTAGGGTGAAACGTTAAACAACACCATAAATACTTGAATCAAAATTAATGTGAAGAAGAATTGAAGCTCTTACATTCTAGCATAATCCGAGGATCGCCACCTAGTGGGTAAAAGTCAATCCCACTGACTTCACAAATTCATGGAATTCAACATGAGCTGCCAACCGTACACAATGACCATATTCCTGCAGCAGTATTAATTAATTATTTTTATTTTTATGGGTTAGAAAATATAGATATAACTAGGGAGAGTAATGTATGTATAATTACTTGAAGTCTGATGGCCAAAGCCATAAAAGGTTGAACATCTCCTCTTGTTCCAGCTACAACAAGTGCTATCTTTAACTTTTTTCGGTTCATCATCTCATCTAATCTTTATTTAATTAATTAAGAAGCCCATCAAAGTTCATTTAAATAGTTAACACGACTCATAAAAAAAAGAGCTGACGTAATTGTGAATTGTGATCTTCATCTACTATAAGATTACAAATTACGATATATGGAACGATTTAGTATAATAAAATTAAAAGAAAAAAAAGAAGAGGTGATGTTTTCATATTCGTCAAGCTTGTTGAATTGGAGCTAGATTACGTACCTACTACTCCCTTCGTACACCTATAAACTTCTCAATTTGTCATTTTAATTTGTCTGTCTATAAGCTTTACTTACCATACACTTTATATCTTACTTTTTCTCTCTATCTCACTCTCATTTGTACTATATCTATTATTTAATCATTTTTTTTAATCCAAGCCCCCAAAAGTAACGAAAAATTTATAGAGGAACGGGATATAAATTAACCAGTTAATTAGACAGGAGGTGGAAAAGGTCGTCGGCCAGCTTGTTGGATTGTAATACTTGAACGATCGATATTAATCCGAGCACAACTTGTTCTCGAATTTATATTAATATATTTAATTTTCTCCTTCCAAAAAAAAAAGGGGGGAAATCGTACAAAATTAAGCAACTTGACACGAACTGAATCTTAGATTACACTAAACACATATGCATATGTCAATTCGAGGTATCAAAGGCTTGTACGTAATTCTATCCCACAGAAACGTCAATGTACGTTTAGAAAGATTAATTAATACTTCCTCCGTTATAAGGATAGATAGGTTTTTTTTTTTCCGTATATTGTTCAAAATTGTAGCTACGAATTAAGGCTCGACTACTTGAAAATTTATATAAGATTTATGAAATATCAATGGTAAAATAGACATATTAACTAAACTTGATCATATTTATTAATTTTTTTTAATGTATATGTAAATTTAAATGTAGCTATTTTGGTGGACTGTGCCACAAATAGAGTGTTCCACTTTTGTTCCATATCTTTAAAATTTGACACCTGCCTCGTATATTAAAAAATCCTAATGTAATTAAAACTGCTAACGTAGTATACCATCCGTCCATCCATGACGTGAGAATTTCCCTCCAACTTCCAGCTTCTTCCCTACTACTCTTTTGTTTAACGTATCAAACTATTAACCAAACCTTTCTTTTCTAAACTTTGGTGTGAGTAATCATACAAATCAAAGATTAATAAAGATATGGAACAAAAGTGGAATACTCTATTTGTGGCACAGAGTAATCCGTCCCATAGTCGTACTAATTCAGCTGTTTCATTTCTTCGTGTCATTTTTCTTTTTTATCCTATATGTTTTACTATCACACGTATTGTTATGATTTTTATTGTATTTTGATTATTTTTTCAATTTATAAGTATAAAAAATATACATAGGGAAACATAGAGAAAATTTTAGTTTTAGTCCTATAAGTTTGATACATTCCAAAATAAATCCTTTAAGTTTCAACTTTACAAAATACATTCAATTTAATCATTTTTTACATCAATTTTAATTCTTTATCTTTCTAATAAATTAAAGCTGCCTGAATATTCTATTTCCGGTGGAATGTGCTGACTTCAAAGCACATTGACTTGAATGCATATTGTGCACCCTAGTTCATGTGCACTTTCAAGTTTACTGACTTACACTTTTTGGTAAATGGTGTTGCACTTTTCAATTATTACTAATAATTTTATTATACAGTTTAATAATTGAAAAGTGCAACACCATTTACAAAAAAGTGTAAGTCAGTAAACTGAAAAGTGCAACATGGACTAGGGTGCACAACATGCACTCGAGTCCATAGTACACCAACTCATTTAAAAAATGTCATGTCATCTGCCACATAATTATCTCTCATTTATATATACTTAAAAAATATCATGCCAATAAAAAAAAATTCTGCATCTACGTAATTAATTGAATATCTATCAAAATTTTCTGTAAACTCCGAAGTTCAATTAAAAACAAAATTGAAATATGCACCATTGATAAAACAATTCTATAATTAATTTTTTTTTGACAGAATAATTAAAAATAAAATTGACAACAACTAAATTAAAAATTTAAAACATAACAATTTAAAATATATGAACCTGTTCATATCAATTGATGCTTACAATATAATAAAGTTGTATTTCAATCTTTTCAAAAACTAACAACCAAAGTACCCCTTGAACAAGTAAAATATACCACAAAAGACAAAAACCACCAATGTTTAAAAGCCAAAAAAAATAAGTTCACAATTTTTTCGTTTATCTTCTTCGTGATATTACTCTCTCTGTTGAGATAAGTCCATGAAATTATTTACTCCATCAATCAATATTCTCTTCATACTGCTTTCCACTCTTGTTTGTGTCGTGAATTGTGGCCTCAAACCTCTATGTACAAACGGTGGTGGAGGGGCTCTAATGTTTGGTCCAAAGATCATAGTTGGAACATAGGGAGCTGTATAATCTTCTTGTAGAGGTTGTTGATGTGGAGTAGGTCCAACCATACATGGAACAATAGACTTTCCCAAAGGTTGAAATTGACTTTCACAGCTAGCTTGATTGAGTAAAGTTTGAGTAAAGTTTGGCTGAGAGCATCCTTAAAAACTTCATTATCTTCCTCCATTATACCATGGAAGGTTCTGGGGACAAGATAATACCCCCTCTCTGAACATCAACCTGCAAGAATCAAATTGTTCAGGACGTACAAATTTCACTTAAACTAGTAAAATAAACTTATATTGCAAATAGATATGTAACACTTACATTGGGAGGTCTCCCTCTTTTTTTTCCTATGGTGGGTGGTTCACTCACCTAAAAAAATCATAACAATTTGTCAAAATATGACATGGCATTTTTTAAATAAATGTGTACAAAGTCATGACGTAAAAAAAGATTAAATTGAAAGGTAAATGACGTATTTTGTAAAGTTCAAATTTAAATGATTTATTTTGGAATGTATCAAACTTATAGTACTAAAACTAAAATTTTCCCAGAAACATGGTGTTACGGAATTGTATTCACAAAGCAACTCCTTACAAATGATAAATCAAGACAACTAGAAACGCAATGAATTGAAACGTATAAAGAACTCAAAGAAAAACACGGGATTTACGTGGTTCGATCAAATGATCTACGTCCACGGAGGATAGAAGACTCTCTTCACTAATCTCAAATGAAAGTTACAGATTACAAGTATTCACTAAGCTTGATATCTCAAAACTCTCAAATTCAGTAACCCACAACCTATGCACTAGATGGTGTATTTATAGATGTACAATGCATTGGATAACCGCCACTAACCAACTAACTAACTAACAGAAAAACCAGAATTAACTAACTCTGAAAATCTAGACTTCAGCGGAGTTGTCTCAGCAGACTTGTCTAAGCAGACTTGGCTTCAGCAGACTTGTCTCAGCAGACTTGTCTTCAGCAGACTTGGCCCCCAACTCTCCTGAAATGACTTCAGACAACTTGGCTTAAGCAGACTTGTCTTCAGCAGAGTTGTCCAAACTCAATAACTTCAGATTAGTTGACTCCTAATAAGACCACTAAACCTTATCAGTTGAATTACTCCTTAACTCAACTTTGCTGAACTCCAAGATCAGAACAATAGCAACTCTTCTGATAGATAGAATTAGATGACATCCAATATTGCATTAATCCTAACAATTCTCCACCTTAATGCAAGATTGCCTTCTTCCCAGCCCTCCTCAAGGCTGTTTGTCCATTCTCTTCTTAATGAACATCCCAGGTGCTAAGGTTTACCAACTCCATGCAATGATTGAACTTATTGCTTGGTAATGCCTTAGTCAACATATCAGCTGCATTCTCTTCTGAAGCTACCTTCTGAACTTCAACAATGCTCTTCTCCAAGATGTCTCTAACAAAGTGTAACTTCACTTCAATGTGCTTTGACCTCTCATGAAACACTTGATGTTTTGCTAGATGAATTGTACTCTGATTATCACACAGCACAGGAACACTTTTCTGAAATATGCCAAAATCTCTCAGAATGCCCTTCAACCACATTGCTTCCTTCACAGCTTCTGTTAAGGCTATGTATTCAGCTTCTGTTGTGGATAAGGTCACCATAGATTGTAAAGCTGCTCTCCAGGTGATAGCAGTGCCATACAATGTAAACACATAACCAGATAAAGACTTCCTTGTATCTATGTTTCCAGCAAAATCAGAATCCACAAATCCAATCAAAGGTCTCTTGGTATCAACTGATTTTTCAAACAATAATCCTAAGTCTTCTGAACCATTCAAATATCTTAGAATCCACTTCAAAGCTTCCCAATGTAGCTTTCCTGGATTTCCCATGAACCTACTCACCATACTAACAGCATAGGCAAGATCTGGTCTGCTACAAACCATAGCATACATGAGACTTCCTACTCCATTTGCATAAGGAACAGTAAGCATTTGCTTCTTCTCTTCAGCTGTTTGAGGAGATTGCTTGGCTGACAACTTAAATTGCTGGCCAAATGAGGTACTAACAGGTCTGGACTGGTGCATAAGGAATCTTCTCAACACCTTCTGGATGTAACCTTTCTGGGACAAGAACAGCTTCCCTGCTTTCCTATTTCTGAGAATATCCATGCCTAATATTCTCTTGGCTTCACCCAAATCCTTCATCTCAAACTTGCTACTCAGCTGCTGCTTCAGCTGGGTAATCTTTCTCATACTCTTGCTAGCTATTAACATATCATCTACATAGATCAGTAGATAGGTGCTCTCTAGATAATCTTGTTTACCAATATATACACATCCATCATATTTGCTTCTTAAGAAACCAATAGAAAGCATGAATGCATCAAACTTTCTATACCATTGTCTAGGACTCTGCTTGAGCCCATACAATGATTTCTTAAGCAAGCATACCTTACTTTGAGTTTCAGGCATGATAAACCCTTCTGGTTGATGCATATATATTGTTTCAGCTAGTTCTCCATGTAGGAATGCAGTTTTAACATCTAGCTGATGTAACTCAAGATCATCTTGAGCAACCTTAGACAAAAGTAATCTTATTGAACAGTGTTTAACAACAGGAGAGAATACCTCATTGAAGTCTATGCCTTCTCTTTGTGTGAATCCTCTTGCCACCAACCTAGCCTTGAATCTGATCTGCTCTCTAGCACCACCAAATCCAACTTCAAGCTTCTTCTTGAACAGCCATCTACAGCTGACCAACTTCTGGTTGTCTGGCTTCTCCACAAGGATCCAGGTCTCATTCTTCTCTAAGGATTGAAACTCTTCTGACATGGCTGCTATCCACTGCTCTCTTTCAGGACTGGTGATAGCTTCCTTATAGTTTCTTGACTCATAATGCTCCACCTCTTCTGCTGTGATCAGAGCATATGACACAAGATCAGCCTGACCAAACCTAGATGGGGGGTGAATCTGCCTCCTGAGCCTATCTCTTGCAAGGCTGTAATTTCTCAGATCAGCAGGGTTGTCCTCCATGGCCTCATCTTCTGAATGATCTTCTGGATCATCTTCTGGGACCTGTTCTGGAACAACCTCATCAGGGGTGTTGTCTCCTGTATCAGCAAAGTTGTCCACCTCCTCTGGGGTCAACTCTCCTGATGTGGGAAACTCCACCTCGGCTGAGAAACTCTCTTCTGACTCATTTACAATTATTCCATCTAGGTCATGGGAGTTTCCATTATGAGGATATCCCATTACCTTCTCATTAAAATCAACATCTCTGCTGATTATCACTTTCTTATGACCAGGTTCAAGGCACCACAGTCTATAGCCCTTGACACCTATTGGATAGCCAATGAATATACATTTCAGAGCCCTTGGCTCAAGCTTATCCTGTCTAATATGTGCATATGCCTGATATCCAAACACTTTAAGTTTTGAATAATCAGACAACTTGCCATACCAGATCTCATCTGGGGTTTTACCTTCTAAAGCATATGAGGGAGTTTTGTTTATCAAGTAACATGCAGTACATACAGCTTCTCCCCAAAAGCTTTTAGGTAATTTAGCATCAGCTAACATGCATCTGACCCGTTCTAGAATAGTTCTATTCATTCTCTCAGCTAATCCATTTTGATGTGGATTAAGAGGGACAGTTCTATGTCTAGTAATGCCCTTCTCTTTACAAAATTCATTGAATTCAGCTGATAGATACTCAAGGCCATTATCTGTCCTCAAATGTTTTAAGGACTTTCCTTTCTTGTTCTCTATCTCAAGTAGCCATTCTTTGAATTTTGTAAAGGCCTCACTCTTTTGTTTGAGAATGAACACCCAAACTTTTCTAGAATAGTCATCTATAATTGACATGAAATACTTACCTCCACCAATGGTTTCAGTTCTTGATGGCCCCCAGACATCTGAATGAACATAATTCAGCAGCTCCTTGGTAGTGTGCTCACCCTTCTGGAATGACTTCTTCTTGGCCTTGCCAAGAATGCACTGCTCACAGAACTCCAGGCTTTTGAATGTCTTCTGGTGGAATGCCCCCTTCTTGGATAACTCCATCAGACCTTTCTCACCCACATGTGCCAGCCTCTTATGCCAAAGCATAGCATCTTCAGAACTCATGGTAACATCAGCAGCACCTGTGATTGTCTCACCAATTAAAGAATATAGACCATTAGATTTCTTCCCTTGCATCACTATTCTATCAGCTTTGGTGACAAACAAACATCCCTTTTCAGTCTTGAATTCATAACCCAAAGCATTTAGTGTGCCAAGAGATATAAGGTTTCTCTTCAAATCTGGAACAAATCTGACATTGGTCAGGATCACATGTTTATCATTAAACATCTTCACCCTCACAGTGCCAATACCCCTCACATTGCAGCTTTCATCATTACCCAACAGAACTGATCCACCATCCATCATTTCCAGGTTTTGAAACCAAGATTTGGTGGGACACATATGGAATGAACATCCAGAATCCAACACCCATTCATTAACAAGTTTGCTATCTGTTATGCTCATGACTTCTGCACTATCATATCCTTTTGCCTCTGCTACATCAGCTTTGGCAGGATCAGTAGACTTCTTATGCTCAGGACAGTCTTTAAAGAAATGTCCTTCTTTATGGCATTTGTAGCAAGCTCTGCTCTTGGCTACAAACCCATTCTTCTTTTGATTTGGCTTGGCATGAAACTTCTTGCCTTGCCCTCCTTTCTTGTCATTCTTGAGTTTGATATTAAGACCCTCAGCTTGGTTCTTGGTCTTCTTGGTTGAGTTTGCTACATGTAAACTCTTAGTTTTCAGAATGGACAAGACTTCTTTGAATTTTGCCTTACCCTCCTTGGTAATCAGCAAAGCATCCTTGAAGCTATCATATGAAGGTGGTAAGGACTCCAAAAGTAGAAAAGACTTCTTGTGATCATCTAAGGTAACTCCAACATTTTCAAGATCATCAACAGCTTGCATGAACTCTAATAACTGCTCATCAAGGGTCTTATCATCAGTCATCTTAAAATTGTTGAGCTTCCTCTCCATAAACATCTGGTTTGACAAAGATTGTGTCAAATACAGATCATCAAGGGTCTCAAATACAGCAGCAACATCCTTCTCCTTCATAACTTCCCTGAACACATTGTCTCCCAAACTTAGAACAACAATGTTGTAAGCTTTTTCCATAAGCTCTTCTTTCTTGGCCTGGTCTGCATCGGATGCAGCAGGGTCAAGAGGAGTAAGGGCCTCTTTCAGCCCATGGTGTGACAGCAGAGCCTTCATCTTGGCTTTCCATAAGCCAAAATCTGTCTTACCATTGAATTTCTCTATCTCCAACTTCACAGAGCCCATTTCTGATTCTTGACTTTATCTTCGACTTCCCACAGACGGCGCCATTTGTTATGGTTCTTCTGGGACTGGACCCTTCCGTATCCCCCACACTTGGTATGATATTGTCCGATTTGGGTTTGCCAAACCCTCACGGCTTTGCTTTTGAGTTTCCCCAAAAGGCCTCATACCAATGGGGATACTAGTCCATCCTTTTATAGCCACAATCCTTCAATGCCTTTCCGATGTGGGACATTTGTTTGACCTTTGTACTCAACAATCCTCCCCTTCAAACAATGGACCACGTGCCTCCCCTCAAACGACCCCGCTCTAACTAGATCACTTAGCTAGCTAGACTACTGCCGCAAAGAGACGGGTTTGCTCTGTCTAGACCATATTGCCTATCTCATCGAGACTGTCGTTCCTCCAAGGGGTTCTGGGTTCGTCCAACTATTTACTGACATCGAGCACACTCGTCCGGATTATGGCCCTGGGTTCGTTCTTCCCACAGACGGCGCCAATTGTTACGGAATTGTATTCACAAAGCAACTCCTTACAAATGATAAATCAAGACAACTAGAAACGCAATGAATTGAAACGTATAAAGAACTCAAAGAAAAACACGGGATTTACGTGGTTCGATCAAATGATCTACGTCCACGGAGGATAGAAGACTCTCTTCACTAATCTCAAATGAAAGTTACAGATTACAAGTATTCACTAAGCTTGATCTCTCAAAACTCTCAAATTCAGTAACCCACAACCTATGCACTAGATGGTGTATTTATAGATGTACAATGCATTGGATAACCGCCACTAACCAACTAACTAACTAACAGAAAAACCAGAATTAACTAACTCTGAAAATCTAGACTTCAGCGGAGTTGTCTCAGCAGACTTGTCTAAGCAGACTTGGCTTCAGCAGACTTGTCTCAGCAGACTTGTCTTCAGCAGACTTGGCCCCCAACTCTCCTGAAATGAC
Source organism: Galeopsis tetrahit (assembly GCA_963675135.1). Lineage (NCBI taxonomy): Eukaryota > Viridiplantae > Streptophyta > Magnoliopsida > Lamiales > Lamiaceae > Galeopsis > Galeopsis tetrahit. The sequence continues at coordinate 18,092,270 of OY776125.1, read as the reverse complement.
TTCAGACAACTTGGCTTAAGCAGACTTGTCTTCAGCAGAGTTGTCCAAACTCAATAACTTCAGATTAGTTGACTCCTAATAAGACCACTAAACCTTATCAGTTGAATTACTCCTTAACTCAACTTTGCTGAACTCCAAGATCAGAACAATAGCAACTCTTCTGATAGATAGAATTAGATGACATCCAATATTGCATTAATCCTAACACATGGGATGGAGTAAAAATAAATTATATAGGTGATTTCATTCTCTAATCCAGTGGGTATATACCAATTCTGGAGGTGAGAATAATTTAGCCTAAAATAAGGGCGCGACTAAAGGTACCCGGATTTCCTATGAGTACACCCACGGAGAATTTTTTTTGTCACAGGTAGGGGTGAGCATTATTCGGTTAAAAACCGAAAACCGAACCAAAATATTAATTCGGTTCGATTACCAAATATTTCGGTTCGGTTTTCGGTTTCATATTTTATAAATTCCGGTTTTCGGTTTCGGTTATAACCGAAATAAATTCGGTTATCCGAAACCGACCGAATAAGGCCCCCTATATAAACTCACGTTACTAACCTAACCCTAATTCATTCTTTCCAATTCCAACCAAAACCCTAAATGAAGTCTACTCTCCAGCCCCCAAACTTCCGCCTCTCACTCTCACCGCCGCTGACCCCAAGGCCCAAGCCCACCGGCCACCTCTGCGGCTACGCCCCTCCTCTCCGGCCGCCCTCATCTCCATCTTCCCCAGTCCTCAAGGGCTAAGGCCACGGAATCTGCGACTCGCAAACTCCACGACGCTTGCGACCTCGCGGCGCCTTCGACCCCACGGCGCCGGCGACCCCACGACGACCAGCGACCGCGACTCTCAGCCCACCGGCCACCTCTCGACTCTCAGTCTCTTAGGGTGAGTTCTAATTTTTTGTTAAATTTGTTGAATTTTTTGGGGCTTTGAATTTTAAGTATCTTAAGATGAAGTCGAAGTCTCAGAAGAAGGCCGAAGCTAAGGCACACCATTAGAGGAGCAGTTTGTATTTTTTCTTCTGTAGATCACAATAATTGGAGAGAGAAGTTAGTTTCTCATTATGACCTGATGCTACAGGGCATAATTTCTTGTAAACTTTCCAGTTGCGGAAATTTGTGGAATTGGATGTGGTTTTTTAACCTTTGATTTTGTTTCAATTTTCTTAAGAATCTGTTTTTTAACCATTAGTGTATTTGAGTATTTTCCTGAAAATTTGTTGATTCACAGGAGTAAAGTAATTTGCACATTTTTTGCAGCAGTGTATTTTTTCCCAGTTTTTTCGGTTTATATTTCGGGTTTTCGGTTATAGCCGAAACCGAACCGAATAATTCGGTTCGGTTAATTTCGGTTTTGTGTGAGATCGATCCGGTTTCGGTTAATTTTAATGCAAATTCGGTTTTTGTTCGGTTACCCTTATTCGGTTCGGTTCGGTTACCGAACCGACCGATGCACACCCCTAGTCACAGGGTGGTGTGAAAAGACGTTTTTACCCCTCTTGTAGTTTAAAAAAAAATCGGATGAGTACACCCATCTATTCCGATTCACATGCGATTCACCGTATTCACATACGAATCAATCCGATTCCCACCATCAACACCAAAACATCAAAAATCCTAAAAAAAATTCAAAATTTTAACAACAAAAATAAAATCTTCACATGTTCGAAAATTTTAACAAAACAAAGTTGAGATGTTCGAAAATTTTACCAAAACAAAGTTGAGATGTTCGAAAATTTTACAAAAACAAACCCAATATGTTCGAAAAAAATTTCAAAACAACTTAGATTTGTTCGGAAAAAAAAAATTCGAACATCTTGTTCGAAATTTTTTCCAAAACAAACTCAAGTTGTTCGAAAAAAAATTCAAAACAAACGCAATATGTTCAAAAAATTTTCCAAAACAAACTCGATATGTTCGAAAATAATTCCCGAACTACTAAAAACCCTAATTTTCCTAAATTTTCAAAACCCTAATTTTTTTAAAAAACTGTAAAAATTGAAAAAAAAAAAAAAAACTTATCTTCGAATTCGAACTGCGGCGGCGTGGGTAGCTGGGTTCGATGAAGGGGAGTCGGAGGGGTTGCGGCCGCGAACGGCCGCGAAGGGAAGGGGATGGGGCTGCGGCCGCGAACGACCACGAACGGGAGAGGGAGGAGCTGCGGCCGCGAAGGGGAGAGGGAAGAGCTGCGGCCGCGAACGGCCGCCAAGGGGAGAGGGAAGAGGTGCGGCCGCGAAGGGGGAGAGGCTGCGGCCGCGAACGGCCGCGAAATGGAGAGGGATGCGTGCGCGGCGCAGCGAGGCAAAGGCGGTGGCGTGGGCGGCGGCGGCACTGTGCGAACGGCGGCGTGGAAGGAGGCGGCGGCGTGGGCGCGGGCGGCGCCGTCATCTTCAAGAGAGTGGAGGAGGCGGAGGAATTGGGTAAGGTGGGTGTACTCTTTCAATTTTGAGAATGGAGAGGATTTAGGGTTTTAATAGGAGGGAGGGTATTTTTGTATTTTCCACGTGGGTGTCCTCATCGCGTGGGTGTCCTCATAGGATCTTTGGGTGCCTTTAGCCGCGCCCCTAAAATAATCCAGTGGGTATATATACCAGTGGGGTCGGCCTGCTCACTAACCAGCCCAAGCGAAGCCCATTCATATTGGGCGAGGTAGGATGGTTCTTTCTTGGCGTTGCTATATACCCCTCCAGCTCTATTAAGTATACTCCCCCGATTAATGTACTCAAATATGGTAAATGTACTCTCCCAAAATTATCCAAATTACGTATCCTTTTCTTTAAAATGGACAAATGTTAAATATACTCCCCTATTCAAAACCCTAATATCACTTTTTTCCAATCTTTCTCCTTCCTTCTTTCTAAAAAAAACAAAACCCTGATTTTCTCCACCAACTGCTGCCGGCGCCGCCCCAGCCGTCGCCCCTGCAATCGGCACCCTCCCTGCGCGCGGCCCCCGCTCCAGCCGTCGTCCCTGCGCGCGGCCCCCGCCCCGACGACCATGCCCAGCCGCCGCCATCTGTAACACAGGTAGGTTTTTTTTTTTTTCGGTAATAATCAATTGCCCAAAAACACTCTCGTCGATAAATCAGTGTCGACGGGAGTCTTTTTGGTCGATCCATCTTTGTTGAAAATTTCAATTTTTTTTACTTTTTCTTTTTTATTTTCTTTCGACTAGATCTTACCAACGAAAGTGTGTTTGGTCGACAAACCAATGTCGACGGAAGTGTTTTTGGTCGATCCATCTTTGTCGAAAATTTAATATTTTTTTACTTTTTTATTTTTATTTTCTTTCGACTAGATCTTACAAAACGAAAGTGTATTTGGTCGACAAACCAGTGTCGACGAAAGTGTTTTTGGTCGACTCTGGTTTGTTGGTGTTTATTTTTTAAAATTTTTAAGGTTTTTTTTTTAATTTCTAAATTTATTTGAGGGGCGGCGGCCGGAGAGGTGACTGACGGCGACGATGGTCGGAGGGGTGGCTGACGGCGACGGTGGTCGGAGGGGTGGCTGATGGCGACGACGGTAGAATTAAGGGGAGGAGGCTGCTTTTTTAGGGTTAGGATTAGGGGGTTTATTTATCTTTAATATATTTATTAAAAAGGTAAATTTGGTATTACAATAATATTAAATTAATAAACGAAGAGGGAGAGTATACTTAATAGAGCTAGAGGGGTATATAGCCAACGCCTTCTTTCTTTCTTCGGTGACCGTACAATCATTCCCAGCAACAAACCAACCGACACTATAACCAAAGGCCCAGACTATATATCCTACGCAATTGTTAAATATACTTCACTGATACATGTACTTCCCTTTAAAGTGATATTTTTAGATGTACTTGCTTCAAATTACTCTCCTCTTAATAGACATATTTTAAATGCACTTTCCCACTAAACTCTAATTTCTTTTCTCTTTCTTCTTTCTCATTCTTTCAAAATTCAAAAAAACTAAAACTCTAATTCCTCTTACCTTCCATCGACCCGTCACCCCTCCAAACCGCCGGCCACAGTGACGCCGCCTTTTTTTTTTCTTCTTCTTCTTGTTCTGTATTTTTTCACTGCCCCTTCTCCCTCCTCTCCCCTCTCACCATTGCCGCCCCTCCTCTCTCCCTTACCATCTTTGTCGCCCGTCCTCCCTCCCACGGCCACTGTTGTCGCCCCCTTCTCCCTCCTTCCGCCGCCTCCTCCCTTCCACGGTGTCGCTGCCCCTACTCCCCCAGCGACGCCAACGGGCCACCCCTCTTTGTTTTTTCTCTCTCCCACAACAGTTTTTACTCTTTTTTAAAAAAAAAATCGACAATGCTTGCTCGAAAATATACGCTATCGTTCACAAATAATTATCGACGATAGTGTATATTTTCGAGCATAAGTTGTCGAAATTTTTTACTCCCTCTGTCCCATAGGAATTTGCACACTTTCCATATATGGATGTCCCATACCAATTTGCACACTCCATAAAAGGAAATATTATCATAATCCTCACCCTCAAAATATACACATATTTACCCATATGCCATTACTTTTTCACACTCAGCCTATCTTTTACTTTACTTTATTCATAAAAGTTTACAAAACTACCCCTCCAACTTTGTTAAGTATACTCTCCCTCTTCATTAATTAATTTAATATTCATATAAAATACCTAATTTACCCTTTTAATAAAACATTTCACGATAGATACACACCCTGAAATTTAAATTTAAATTCAACTAACCCTAACCCTAATTGAGCAGTCGCGCTGTCGTTGTACCTCCAACCGCCGCCGATGCAGAAATTGAAAAAAAAAAACTTAGAATTCTAAAAATATATATACATTTTTCAATACTATTTTGTCGACGAAAAAAACTCTTAACGACACTGATTTGTCGAAATAATTTTTTTTTAAAAAAATACTCCCTCCGTCCCAGAGTCCCTAACAAAAATATTTTTATTTATATATTTGCTTGTTTATTACTCCAGGCAAAACTGACGTATTATGAGGGATTGTAAAAATAAAATATTTAACAAAATTTAATACAATTTTTTTAAATGTATATTTATGTAATTTTATTTACTTATGCACAAGAAATATAAAAAAAGATTAAAAGAGAAAAATGAAAATAATTTTTTCAAAAAAAAAAAAAAAAAAAAAAGTAAACTGATATGAAATTAAATTTAGAAAATGTAAATGGATGGAGAAGGGAGAAGGAAGACAGTTATAAGTCGATTAAAATATATATATAAAAATTTTAAAACCCAAAGCCAATTTAAAATTAGAGTTAGAAAATGTAAATTGCGGGAGAAGAGAGAGTAAGACAGTTATAAATTGATAAAAAAATATTTAAAACTCAAATTTTCGAGATTTTAAGATGGAAACTTTTGGAGAAGCCACATCATCTACAGAGGATTCAGAAGCGTTAGACAGGTTAACTTCAATATCTGGCGTTTGGTGTACTTTTCGATGGCCTGCGTCAGTTTTGCGGCCCGCTCCTAAACACTATTGCACAAAAATAAGAATTTGGCCGGTTGCATTTGAAGTCATTTGCCATATTTTCAGATTCAAGTCTCCGCTTCAACATCACCTTTCTCTTAAGTTTCTGATTGTTGCTGAATAGACAGGTTGGGCAAATTTGGTGTGCAGGTTGAAGGCGGTTTAGGGCCAAAATTATGTGCACAAAAAATGAATTGGTGGGTAGGAGGCATATAAAACCTTTTTATATATTTATAATTAATTTTAAATCTAATGTTTTACATATTTTTTTTTATAGAATACTATATATATTTATATTAAAACAATAAATGGGGATCAGTATATATGATGGGAAATAAAATTTACATATTTTCTTAGTGGGGGCGGGGATTAGAATTGGCTTTCCTTCCCCATTTAATCTTTTGTGAGATGATTCAAGTTAAGATAGAGATTTGTTGTAATGCGTTGAACCCTAACAATAGATTGGTAGGAGAGGTCTTGGCCCTTAGAATAAGGTTCTAAGCCCACACTATGCATATTGAGTGTACACTCTATTTTTATTTTGGGCTTAATTTTGGGTCCAGTGCTAAAAATATATTTTCATAGGCTATACAAATGTAAAGGGAGTAGTACCATTGGAGACAAATTAAATATTACATTTACTTTTTACTATAACGGAGAAACAACAAATTTCAAATCATAACATATAGAAACCATGTGTCATAGCAAAGAATAAATCAATCACAACAAAAGTAGAAGAAATGAAATAGGAATCATATAGCATGTAAAGAAACCTTTACATCTGGATGAAACAATTGGTTGGGAGAAGATAATGGGGTGGCTTGCGGTGAGTCAAATACGTTCATGACAAGACTTGAGGAAGAAGTCTCGAATAAGTGTAAAAAAGCATGACATTAAAGTGAAAGATAAAAATTTAGGTACTCTTCCTTTTCAAATATCGCTTAATAGTATCTGAAATGTTTAGTAATATTGAGATTAATAATATACAAAATAAACACTTTAAAACAAGACACTTGTTATTATACATGATTAGTCTTTATATATTAAACAATAATATTTGAAAAAATAAATTCAACTGACATGAGAAACCTACTCTATTACTGTACTACAAAACATCAAAAGATCTTCTATTTGTGTTAATCATTACCTAACAACTCAAATCAGCTTACCATCCGCACCATACATCTCTCTCTATACTTGCGTAAGAACATTCCAATCTTTGACACCTTAAAAAAAAAAAAAAAAAGGAAAACTCATTAACATACAAAATACCATTTGATCAGACATTTATATCAATAAATGCCTGCAAATTCCTCTGTCTCATTTTAATTTTCGTTTTTAAGGATATTTTATACAATCAAGAAAATCCTAAAATATCAATAAATATGTGTAATGCAATATTTTTACCTTTTTATTTAAATATACGATTCTTCAAAATTAGTGCAAAAATTATACTCCGTACTTCATTTGTTCTAAATCAGTTTTAAATTTTTCTTTTTTGTCCGTTACACATAAAAATGATTTTTTCACAACTATTACACTCAAAATTCTAAATGTATAATATTTTTTATACAATATCCTTACTTTATCACTTTCTTAATTTTCGTGTCTAGATCCGTATGAAAACTAATGTGAGATGGATATATAAAGTATTTATTTTGGGATGAAATACTTTAAACAAAAATACAAATAAAATATACTCCCTGTGTGCCACTATAAGTTTCCCACTTTCCTTTTATGTATGTCTCACTATAAGTTTTTCATTCCATTTAGCACTTCTACTTTATCTATTATTTTATCATACTTCACCTAATACTCATTTATTATTTTTTCTCTCACCATCACATCATTTATACTTTATCTATTATTTTATCATATTTCTTAATCAAAACACCCAAAAGAAAAAGAAAGGGGAAATTTATAACGGGACGGAGGGAGTATATTTTTTTTTTTAACAGGGAAAAATACAAATAAAATAAAAGCATACCCAAACAGTCCAATTCTTGGATTATGAGTTGAGTGAGGTTGAAGTTGCAAGCCTTTGCAGCATTATCCAATACTTGCAGTATCGTCCTTGGAGATTCAAGTAGAGGGGCTGCTTGGCAGTTGGAGCAACTATAGATGAATGATCTGCTAATACCGCAGCAATGGAAAAACGGTGTCGTTTCTAAATTAGTACTGCAACTTTCAACTACGACCCGTGCATCCTTAGCTGTTGGTGATCGGCAGTTTAGTTTCGCAACAGCGCTACGATGGCCGATCAAGAAAATCGCCACCACAAATATTAATATTGTCCAAGATTTCATCTGATATTGATCAAGAATCATGAACACTTTCGGATTAATTGAATTCTGATTTTTGAAAGAAACATAGTAGGAGCTAACTACTAATTAAAATCGATGCATTGACTTGAAGAAGAATTACTATTAATTTGATTTAAGGTCGTGGAAATTGATGAAACATTGTTTATTACTAGACATATAACGTGCGCGGGCGTGAAAAGATACGATGGAGATTATTTTTGCATATAATACTACTATTATATATATATATGTTGTGTTTTAGTTAATTAAGTACGTCATTGTATGCTAGCTATTGGGGGAGGTTGAATCTGATAATTAACAAACGTTAACAAAGTCAGATTAATAATTAAGTAATTGAGTTAGAAATGTATTTGTTGATCCAATCAATTCATGATCTGACTTTGATAGTTGTATTGTTTGCTATACGTTTTGAATAAGTTCTATTTCACGTGGTCCTCCTCGTATGAGTTTTCAATCTATTACAAGGTGTATTTTTGTTGGTCCCAAAGTTGAGTTAAGATTGAGTAAGCTAGTAAAAGTCTAGAGGGGAGGGGTGAATAGACTTTTAAAAATCTTTCAAAATATCAGAATATGCAATGCGGAATTTAGTCTTCTTATGTACTGTACTGTGCTTACTTAGCTCAGATCAGTACTTTCAGAATAATATGGGCCTTACTAGTTTATACTCAACTTTTCTTTAGATCTTTATCTTTGTAAATTCTTAATGTTCTTAGTTAAACAATTCCAACAAATATCAAACAGAAAATGTAAAGAACACAGAATTTTATAGTGGTTCGACAAATGTCTACATCCACTCTCACAACTCCAGTTGTGAAGTTTTATTAACTCTTCTTCTTGAGTTTCTTGTGGCTTAAAGTCCCAAGATTAAGACTGTGATCTTATCGATTATACCTCCAGGTATATCTTCGATCTACTAGTAATTCTCCAAGTAACTAGCACACTTGTTTTACAAAATACAAACTTAAACTTGAAAAGTAAAACTTCTCTGTGAATAGCCTTTGATTCTTGATTCACGTGTTATACAACACTAAAATAAACAACCGCAAGTGTACGGTGTCTATCGTAGCGTGATAAGCACGAGGTTGATCCCACAGGGAGGCTAAGCGTAAAAGTGGTAGTTTGCTAGTCGAGTTCTAAGTAGACGTGATCGATAATTTGATTGGTGTGAATTACTCTAAGATTACCTAACAATGTGTCACCAATAAGTAATGAAGAGTAAATACGAAATCGATCAAATACCATGCAAATCAATAAAACGAAGGTAAAATGGATAAAAACGCAAAGAAGAAAAGGTGGGTTCCAAGGCAATTGTAGTATTTAGACGTCCGTTTATGAGAGTTATCTCGTTTAAATGGCCATTAAGGTTATCTCATATAGGGTGATCGCACAAGAAGAATTAATTAATCTCTCGATCTAATTAACCAAAGGCGCAATGCAACATAGGCTCGTATCTCTACCTCACAAATGTTACACCACCTAAAATAGCTCCTAAGATCATTCAAATCCCTCTCCGATAATTAATCCTCTCTCGAGCTCATAATAATACCGGGTTGCATGCTTGCATACGATTAAATGGAATAAATCTCTCGATCTTACCCCAATTAACAATGGATCAAGCAAATCATCATGGCCAATAACAACATGCTTTGCAATAAGGAATTAAGCACACAAATAAGAGATAAACACCAATTAAAGCAAGAAATTACTCATAAACATCAATCCAAATCTCTACAATGCCTTAGAACCACAAATTGTTCAAATTACAAAATCCAAATGAAATAACTAAATAAAAAGAAAGGGAAAGAGAAAGCTTAGTCTAGAATGTGGTAGGGAATGGAATTCCCAAGCTAATGCCTCCTTTCTTTCTTGATTTGATGAAGAATTGAGAGAGAAATAGCCAAAACACCTCCAAGTATGTGTAACTATGTGTGGATTGGGGGAGGATGTCTTGGATTTCAAGAAAGGGGGCTTATATAGTGTTGGGGTAGGGTTTAGATGCCAAAATTGCAAGTTAGTCCTTAAAAAATGGCCAAAATAGGAGATAGGCACCGAGAATGGGGGTAGCACGGCCGTGCACGGAGCACGGCCGTGCAAAATGGAGGTTGGCTTGGACAGGTGCTCGGCCGAGAAGCGTGCTCGGCCGTGCCCTAGTGTGGCCCAAACCCCTCGGTCTCGAGCTGCTCTATTCCGAGAAGAGTGCTCGGTCGTGGCCTTGATTTGGCCTGAAAATTGGCTCGGCCGAGCCATGAGCTCGGCCGTGCTCTAGCTTGATTTCTACCCCTTTTTCGTTTCGTGCATATCTTTCGCCTCGGGTACCCGATTGACTCGATTCTTTTGGCTATTCCACTTCGTTTTTCGAGACGAATCCAACCGTTCACTCCTTTTCTTGACCCAGTGAAGTATGGTTGGTGTTTTGCTCCAAATTCCATCGTATTTCCTATAAAATCGACAAAACACAACCTTTCTCTCATTTCGGCTTAAACAATCATATTCAATGCATAATTCAATGAAATTCACATCAAAACACGCTTCAAATGTGCCCCTAAAACGTGTAAATTCCACCCGAATCAATTCTTCTCTTCAATTCGGTGGCTCTTCTTCTTCTTTAATCTCCTTCAACTCTGTGAGTTTTTCTTGTGCTCTGTAGACTTAGATTGCTTGTAAACGCTTTAAGATCAGTACTCTTAGCAGTAGGAGATCACACAGTATTTATAGAACTTAGTATGACAGTTAGCAGTTTGTGAACTAACTCTCAACTAACTCTAAAACTGTTTTTGTAACTTCTTCTTGTAACCGACTTTGTAACTTCCTTCAACTTCCAAGTCAGCATATCTTTAAATATATCTTCAGTTACTCTTTAAATAAGCTTTCCAAACTTATTCTTCAAATACACTAAATCAGCACAGTAACTTAAAACTGTTCAAAACTTCTCCAGATTTCTTCTAAGCTTATCTTCAACTCTTCTTTGAAGTCTTCTTATTCTGAAGTAGTCTTCTGAGTCTTCATTAGTCTTCTGATCTTCATCTAATCTAGTTCTAATCTACTGTTCTGAACTTTTAAATGCTGAATACAATAAAATACAACTTTACAAATATAAAACCTATCTATACATCAACTGAACTATATACAGATGAGTATATCTAAGTCATATACTATAAGCTGTCTATACAATACAAAACATCAGCTTAGTTCCTAACATTTCATATATCAGATCAGTAAACAATAAGATCAGTAACTTACATATAAGATCAGTAAGTATTTAAGAACAGTAAATACATAAGATCAGTAACTTACACATAGAATCAGTAAGCACATAAGATCAGTAAGTATACAAGATCAGTAACTCAGATTCAAATACATAAGATCACTAAAAAATTATTCTCAGTTTCCATACTCAGATTAGTAATCTTATTTCATATGACTCAGTTAAGATCAGTAATTTTATTCTTAGTATTACTAAATAAGATCAGTAAACTTATTTCAGTTAGCATTAAGATCAGTAATCTCAATTTAAGTTTCTCATCAAATTAGTAAGCTTATATTCAGATGACTTAGTTAAGATGACTTAGAACCACATATATCACTAACTTTAAGTTGCTTTTGGCCATCAAAACATACTTTCATCAATTAGAACTTTGTTTATATGATTCATATCCCAACAATTTCCCCCTTTTTGATGAAGCCAAAACTACTTAAATGTTAATAAATCAGTAGTTAAGTATGTAGTCTATCATAACAGTTCATCAATTCAGAAATCATATCATATTCACAATCATATCAGGTATTTCACATATTACACATACCAACAAAATATGAACCACAAAAAAAAAATATAGAAATAAAGACTAAGGATAGAAATGTTATCTTCTGAGCTTGTCCTTCATCTTCATTCTGTATCTTCAGATTCTGAATGCAACATACATCCTTGCTTTAATATCCATCATATGTTGATGATCAGTGATTCCTTCTTCTTTGATAATCTCAGCAATTATGTTGTTGATCTCCTTGTAATCAGGTTCTCCATTTTCCAGTCTTGGAGGTTCCCAATTAGGTTCTTCAGGACATAATATCTTTGTTCCAGCACGAGCAGCAACTTGTGCTATGTCTTCCCAGAACTCTTGATCAATGTTCAGCATGAACTCTTCAAAATCAATAAATTCTGCTTCTTTGCTCAAATGATCACCAAACTTCCTCACAATGAAGTTTGCAATCTGCCACTTCTTCTTCAGATTTTTCCAATGTTCCATATTTTCTGTTAGAACAATAAAATCCACAAAGTTCTCATCCTGAAAATTTTTATCAAATTCTTTTCCTTCAGCTTTCCTTTGAGCATTCAATTTCTTCTTCAAAGCAGCAACTTTGTTATCTGTTGGTCCCAAAGTTGAGTTAATAACGAGTAAGCTAGTGAAAATGTCTAGAGGGGGGTGAATAGACTTTTCAAAATTCTTTCGAAATATCAAAGTACAATGTGCGGAATACGAAATTATCAATGAGCCCAATTCAAGATTATACTCAACTTATTTTCGAGAACTCTGTTCTATACTCAACTAGTCTAGATCAGTTAAGTAGTTAAACCAATTAAGCAATTTAAACAATCAAAACTGTAAAGTAAATCAAACACAAGATTTATAGTGGTTCGACAACTTGTCTACATCCACTCTCACAAACCCAGTTGTGATGTTTCCACTAAACTCTTCCAATCGAGTACAAGTGTATGTTCCTGTCTTTAAAGTCCCAAGAAGAAGACTTAGATCTTCAACAGACTATACCTCCAGATACGTCTACGATCTTACTAGAAATTTTACAAGTATCTAGCACCTTGAAAATAACAAACAAAAACTAAAAACTTCTCTGTTCTTCAGTAGTAGCCTTCTGAATTCTTCACTTGTCTTCTGGCTATCTTTCTGAACTTCAATCAATCTCTGAGAGTAAACTTCAAATATATCTTTGATAATGCTTCACTTGAGTATGAACGTCAGTGTATAGTAGTTTTCAATTGATCACCATCATGAAGTATTTATAGACTTCAATCTTCAAGAACTTAGTAAGTTGTAACCAACTTTTCTTGATAACTACCTTCAACTGAATCTTCTTATCAATCCACGCGTTTCTGTTATGAATTAGTTATTCCATAACTAACTTTTATATCTTTATCTCTTCACGCGTATTTGTAACTAACTTCAAGTTGACTTGTCTTGTGTAGTCTTCTTATCTTGAGTAGTAGACTTCGACTCTTCTTGTCTGGTCTTCCTTCTTCAAACAGTAGAGTAGACTATACTAATTTTATCAAGACTATTACATTACTTTAAGCTTTTATAATACAAGCTTAGTCAACTTATAAACTATACACAAAATCTAATCTATTACATATAAAAATCATCATGAGCTCTATACATCATTTAAATAGCTCAGTAACAATCTAACATATATGAAGTACTTATAAATCGTACTTATCATTTGAATACTTTTCTTTTAAACTGTACTTGTCTTTTGAATTCTACTGATCTGTACAAGATGACTTCAACTCAACTAGACTAGATTAGTCAACACTTAGAAAATATTCAAGTCTTCTTTTTGGCTTATCAAAACTTTATCTTTTATCTTTTATTCATCATTCAGGACTTGTTCTAGGATTCATATCCCAACAATTTCCCCCTTTTTGATGAAGCCAAAACTACTTGAATCTTTTCTCATAAGTGGACTAGTTAAGTAGTTATCTTGCCTTTTAACATCAAAATAGTACTTTATCTTTTTCATTCATTCAGAAGTAGATCAGTAGATATTACAAATACTTCAAGAATAACGAAATCAAAACAAACTAAACTATACTTGAAAATTACCTCTTTCTGAAATCTGGAACACAGAAAGCATTGAGTAGTCTAGTATGGATTCCTTGGATATGTTCTTCGTCTTCAATCTTCTCATTGTCTAGCAGCTCATCTTCATACTTCTTGATCTGGTTCACATCTGCCCTTTTACCTGAACTAGTCATAGGACACTTCCATTCCGGAAAACCAGGAACAAGAATATTAAAATTAGCAGCAGCAGATATCCTTATGATTAAGTTCCATAGCATCTTATGCTGTCCTTCCATGAACTTGTCAAACATAGCATAAAGATCGTCAGAGTTATCAGAATCTCCAAACTTCCTGATAATCCAGTGATCTAGTTCCCATTGCCTTTTCACTTTCATCCAATCTTGACGATGTTCTTTGTCAATAAAGTGATCAATGAGCTTGTCTTCTATTTGATCTTCATCAGGCTTCTGCTTCAACAAACTTTCAATGTGTTTTTCTATCTTCTTCTTCTTAGCATAATGAGCTTCATCACTTGGCTCATCAATCTTTTGCTTCTTCAAAATACCAGCTTCAGGAGTAGGCTCTTCAATGGTAATAGACTTCCTTTTCGATACCATTCTCTTCTGCACTTCAGCTTCTGGAGACGCAATAGACTTGCCCTTCTCCTTCTTCTTCAACTCTTCAGCTTCAACTTTAGCTTGCTCAGCTTCTGCAGTTTTAACCAATCTGCCCCTGCCTCTCTTAGGCCTCTTAAGATCTTGCATAGCTTCAGCAGCATCTTTAGCTTCTGGTTCAGCACTTGCCTCTTTCACTCCTTCAGCAGCAAATTCAACTCGACTTGCCTCTTCCCCCTTTTTGGCTTCATCAGATGCCTTGAGAGAGAAAAGAGAAGTGAACCGAGTCATTTCTTCCATCATCGCCTGCTTCATAAGATCTGTAGCTTTCTCAATTTGCTTCTCATGCGACTTGTTTTGACTTAACTTGTCCAGCTTGGTCGCAACCAACTCTAGCTTCTGAGTAGATAAATTCAACTCATTCTTAAAATGTGTAGCAGTTAAACGTAACTTCTTGTTTTCATCAGTCATAGCTGAGATAAGTTGTTGAGCTTGAGTTAGCTGATCATATGCTTCTTTCCTCTGAACATCAGCAACTTCGATTCTTGCTCTATAAACTCGTTCCAACTTCCTGGATTCAGTAGCTAGTACGCGAGCAAAATCGACTGAGCTTTTCTCTGAGTATTCAACTTGATCTTGAAGAAATCCCTCAAGTTGCTCAAACAAGTGCTGTCTGTATTCTTCATCTACCTGACTGACTGCATCAACTATCAAATCTTTTGAACTTGTCACAAGGACATTGTTTTGTTCAGTAAGAATCTTCTGGATATCAGATTTAAGAAACTTATCAATCGATGCTTTGACAACAGCTTTCAATTCGTCCTTCAACTCATCTATTGAGGCGGCTGAGATAGCATGAGATGACTGTCCAATCTCAACATGAGGAGCATCAAGCATGACTTCATCTGCCGGAATTAAAACTTTCACCAACTGATCTGCTGGAACAGTAGCCAAGACCTCGTCTTCAACTGGATCAACCTCTGGAAGCACACTTCCAGCAATAGCTCTTAGATTAAGTTGAGGAGAGTAAGAGATAATAGCAAACTTCGCTTCATGAGCCTTCTTTTCAGCAATAGCTATGTCCTTCTTCAATAAGGCATGCAACTTCTTCATGTATCCACAAAGTTCAAATGGCAGTAAATCATCAGAATAACGATTTATAAAAGTAAAATCTGATCTTGGACTATCAGCATGTTCTATCTGAAATTTGAACACAATGCCTCTCAACTGATCTGAGACATTGTCCAAATCTAAGACTGGATCAGTAGACTGAATCAACGCAGCTTGATCACCTTCAATCACCACAATGTCTTGCACATCATCAAGATCTGGAACCTGAACACCAACATCAATCTTGAATTCGGAACTCATCAAGTCATCAGAAATACCAAGTAGTCTTTTCGCAAGAGCAGTGATAGCATGATTTGGGAAAAGCTCTGAGTGATCACTAACACCACTGTTCTCCTTCTGCTCCATTTCCCAATCCATGAAGTTTGAAATACCACCCTTTCCTAAGATGACTTCGAAGAGATCATCTGTACCAGACTTTTTCAAGGCCACCCAAGTACAAATTCGAACCAGTTTCTCAAACTGTACTGAGGAGTAGTCGACTTCAACAGATGAGAGCTGCTTCTTCAAATTCTTGCTCATCTTTGAACGGACTCGCTTCTCTCTTAGACACATGGGATAATAGACCAAGGATTCGAATCTAACTTCAGTCGGGGTCTGAGTAGATGGGGTCTCTAACTCAGTTGTTGCAGTGGCAACTATCGTCTGATCTGAAGTAGATGGGATCAAGGATTCAACATATTCTGTTGAGGGAGAGGGTGTGAAAGGACTGGTTTCAAAAAGCTTTGATGTGTCTTGGTTTGGTATGACAACTGTCGGAGTATCAGTTGTATCCATTATGGTAGTGTTTTCAGGTAGGCTGACCCTCAGCGGATATGCTAGCAGCACTTGTGAAGTTGTGGGAATAGGTCTAGGCCTAGATCGATGTGATCTTGCCTTGGTTCGAACAGAAGAGGATGGGAGAGAGAGAGGAATTGAAACAGATTGAGGAGTAGAACCAACCTGTACACTCGACTCGGCTGGACGAGTAGGCGAATCGACTCTCACCAAAGTGTACATCTCAGGTATTTGTCCACTCGACTCCTGCTCTTGAGTCGACTCTTCTTCTGACTGAGTCTGCTCTGAGTCTTCTGCACTAGATGAGTCTTGTGCAGCTTCCATTGGCTTGTCTTCAACGGACTCATCTTCTGAAGATCCAGATTCACCAGCATATGGCAAAGCCTCCATGGGGTCAATTCTGGCTTGTCTAGGTGCAGATGGCCTAGCAGCAGCCTGTTTCCTTACTGCCCCTTTCTTCAAGTAAAACTTCAAAGGATGAAATGGCTTTCCTTTGCTCCATTTCGTCTTGTTTGGCATTAGGAGAGGAAGTAAGATACTTAGCTTATTACCATAACCAACAGCAGTAGACACCACCCAATTTCGAGTATTGTCATCTACTCGAACACTGCGCTCAAAATACATAATGCGGTCTGCAATCAGCTTGAACCAATTGCATTCAGTGATACCGTCAAAAATTACAGCCATAACCCTTGCCTTCACAAAGGTCACAGAGTCATGAGAACCAGTCGAACTTAACAGAATTTTGCTGGCAATATCAACAATGTGCGATATTTTTTAAGAAGATCACCCTTCTTGACTGGAGCATACTTGCCATCCGGTTTCTGTTTCAACTTCTTGCCACAGAAGATGCTCAAATATCGAATTTCTTGTCCAAGTGCATAATTATCAATGTCAATTGAACCGATGGGCAGCTGTAGATGGTTGAACATCGTTTCTGGAGTGATTTGCACACGATCTTCACCAATAAACGACTCAATAATATCACCCTGTCTGATGACGTTGGCATAAAATTCTAGCACCTCCTCCTCCAAGACCACTTGAGGAAATGATTCTAGATACGGTTTGAGCCCACATCGAGTGCATTTAGCCAGAATCTCAGCATCGTCGTCTGAGTGATTGCCCTTGAAGAACACAGATGGTTCTACATTTACTTTGTTATCGGAAATGTACCGTCCGAGGTCGAATGTGACCTGCATGTTAGTTCTAAGATCGAAAATTGATCGAGTAGACATCTCAATAATAATCAGTAACTGAAATGCTTGAAAATAGGGAGAGGCAAAAACTTCTTGAGAAAAACAAGGAATTAACACAAATGTGACTAAGTCGTGTGATAATTGGGTTTTGATCAAGACGGTTAAGACCTTTGGCATTCGGTTACGGAACCGAGAGTAGTATGTAATTTGATATTGTAAAATTTGAAATCCGCCCTTTCTTAGTTAGAACAGAGGAGTGAACTCATCTGTCTTAGTGTAGATAAGTGAGAACTGGATGTATACACCACATCAAATGAGAGTGTATAAATCTAATTCAAGGGTTTTTCAAATTCTATCAATACCTACATACTATAATATTCTTAATCCGTTTTGATTAAACACTTAGCTTTAAAAAAAACTTAGCTTGTCTTGTTCGAGTCCATCCAGAACAGACGAGTAGACATAAGCTCCACCAGTCGAGTTGACTTAAGTACACAAGACGAGTTCCCCCTTTGTCTGTGCATATCTATTCTGAACATCGAACGACTTCATGTACCTATCTTATCACATTCAACGTGTAATCGATGATACAAGTAAAGTAACAATAAATAAGATGAATATCAATCTAAGGTAATGATCAAGGTTTCGAACAAGATGACTATTGACCCACATAAGAGTCAACATAAGGATATTTAAGAAATCATAAATTCCCCCTTAAATGTTTATTCCCTTAGTTTTACCCTCAGCTTTACCAGCTTCCTCATCGGGTTGTCTAGTCACCTTGTCTAGCCTTGTATACCTGTCTATTGAGAGAGTAGACGAGTGCCCTAGTCTAGTGATCTTGTCTCCATACTTCATTTGATGTACCTGTCTGGTTAGTACACAGCTATAGGCAAGTAGGATCTAAATCAATTAGCCCTAAACTAATGCATAATTCACGAAATCGTGCCTCAGCTAATGGTTTTGTAAAAATATCAGCTCTTTGAAACTCAGTATGAATCTTTTCCATGCGAATATCCTTCTTTTCTACATGATCACGTATGAAATGGTGTTTCACATCAACATGCTTACAACGTGTGTGCAGAACAGGATTTTGTGTAATGGCAATTGCACTATTACTATCACAGAATATAGGAACATTTGATTCACAAATATTATAATCTCTAAGCTGTTGAATAAGCCATAATAATTGACTATAGCAACTACCAGCAGCCATATACTCGGCTTCAGTAGTAGAGGTAGCAACACTTGTCTGCTTTTTCGAAAACCATGAAATGAGTTTTGTGCCTAAGAATTGACAAGAACCAGATGTAGATTTCCTATCTATTCTACAACCACCAAAATCAGAATCAGAGTAGCCACTTAGAGATAAATCATCATTTGAAGGATACCATATACCACGATTGATGGTTCCTTTCAAATATTTCAAAATCCTTTTAGTGGTTTCCATATGACTCTCTTTTGGATTAGCTTGAAAGCGAGCACATACACCAACAGAAAATGCAATATCAGGTCTGCTAGCAGTCAAGTACAGTAATGAACCAATTAGACCACGATAATGAGTTTGATCAGTACACTTACCTTGTTCGTCTGGGTCCATTCTGTATGTAGGTAGCATAGGTACGCCAGCAGACTTGCATGTCTTAATACCATACTTGTCTAGAAGATTTCTAGTATATTTTGCTTGATTTATGAAAATCCCTTCAGGGGTCTGTTTTACTTGAAGTCCAAGAAAGTAATTCATTTCACCCATCATAAACATCTCAAATTTACTTTGCATGAGTGTTGAGAAACTTTCACTCAGCTCTTTGTTAGGTGAACCAAAAATGATGTCATCTACGTAAATTTGGACGAGTAAAATGTCTTTCCCTTCTTGTCTTCTAAACAAGGTTCTGTCTACCTTGCCTTTAGTAAAACCATTTTCTAATAGAAATTGAGAAAGAGTATCGTACCAGGCTCTTGGAGCTTGC
Source organism: Galeopsis tetrahit (assembly GCA_963675135.1). Lineage (NCBI taxonomy): Eukaryota > Viridiplantae > Streptophyta > Magnoliopsida > Lamiales > Lamiaceae > Galeopsis > Galeopsis tetrahit. Next base: position 18,072,983 of record OY776125.1, on the reverse strand, counting down.
TTTAGTCCATATAAGGCCTTCTTTAATTTGTATACCTGATTACCTTTGACTTCGAAACCTGGGGGTTGTTCAACATATACTTCTTCCACAAGAATACCGTTAAGAAATGCACTTTTAACATCCATTTGATATACAGTAAATTTCATGTAAGCAGCATATGCAAGAAACAATCGAATGGCTTCTAGTCTAGTAACAGGAGCATAAGTTTCATCATAATCTATGCCTTCAGCTTGTGAGTAGCCTTGGGCGACTAGTCTAGCCTTATTACGAACAACTACATCATTCTCATCTTTCTTATTCTTAAAAATCCATCTGGTGCCAACTACATTATGATGTTTTGGTCTATCAACAAGTTCCCAGACGTCGTTTCGAACAAACTGATTCAACTCGTCTTGCATAGCAATGATCCAATTACTATCAGCCAATGCCTCATTAATGGTTTTTGGCTCGATAGATGAGAGGAAACAACACCAGCAAAACAGAGATGGACTAGATTGTTCTTGCGACTCAAAGAGTTGTCTTCTAGTCTTAACACCAACAGTAGAGTCACCAATAATATTTTCAGTATTATGCGCTGATTTCCATGTATTTCTATTCTTAACAAAAATACTATCATCTATATCATGTACAGCATCATGCATGTCAACATCATTATCATCAGAAGATTTAATAGGAGTAGACGAGTCGACTAGTTTAGGTATGTCAACTGGTCTAGTAGAGTTACCTTGAGCACTCACCTTCTTCTGGTCGTCTGACTCGAGAGCTTTTATAAATGGATTATATGCTTGAACGGATTCATATACCTCTGAGTCTTTGTCAGATTCGACAGTTAGCTCAGTAGCTTTCTCACTGATCTTGTTGGCAGACGGGTCCTGTTGGGATTCTTCGAAAACCACATGTGGTGTTTCTTCCACACAAAGGGTTGAGTAGTTGAATACTCTAAATGCTTTGCTAGTCGAGGAGTATCCTAAGAATATCCCCTCGTCTGCTTTAGCATCGAATGCATTCAACTTGCTTTTCCCATTGTTATGGATGAAACACTTGCATCCAAATATATGAAAATATGAAACTCTGGGTTTTCTACCTTTCCATACCTCATAGGGCGTCTTACCCAGTGCTTTATTGATAGCACTTCTATTTTGTGAGTGGCAAGCAGTGTTGATAGCTTCTGCCCAAAATTTCTGAGGCGTATTATACTCTGTCAGCATGGTCCTGCAGGCCTCCTTAAGAGTTCTGTTCCTTCGTTCTGCTACTCCATTTTGCTGTGGTGTCCTAGCTGCACTAGTAAGGTGCTGGATGCCACGCTTGGAACAAAATTCGTTAATATAGCAGTTAATGAATTCAGTACCCTTGTCACTACGTATCTTGACAATTGACTGATTCTTCTCAACCTGTAACTTCTTCAATAGATCAGGCAAAAGTGTTTGTGTATCACTCTTCTTGTGTAAGAAGACTACCCAAGTGAACTTAGAATAGTCGTCTACTACAACAAGTGTGTACCTTCTACCGTTCAAAGTTGGAGGAGTTATTGGGCCATGTAAGTCCATATGTAGAAGTTCAAGAACTCTACTGGTTGAGAGGGATGGAATAGATTTAAAAGAGCCCTTCACCTGTTTACCTTTTTGACAGGAGGTGCATACATGTGACTTATAGTAGACTTCATTGGGAATACCTTCCACAAGGTAGTCTCTGGCTATCTTATTAAGAACCTTAAAGTTTAGATGACAAAGGCGTCTATGCCAGAGCCAGCCAAGTTCTTTAGGATTCTTAGTAAGTAGACAGGTGTCCCTCGGACAACTGTTCCAGTTCACTATGTACACACTTCCTTGTCTAATGCCGACTAGTAGGACTGTGTGTGTTTTCTTGTCGATGATTTCACATTTCTGACTCTTGAACTGCACCTTGTATCCACGATCACAAAATTGTGAAACAGAGAGTAAATTATATTTCAAGCCTTCAACATAAGAAACGTCTTGAATTTCTATGTCACCATTCCGAATGTAACCAAATCCTTTAGTAACAGCAATGGAGCTATCACCAAATATCACTTTTGGTCCTTCTTGCTCACGATAGCTTGATAAGAGAGTCTTAGTACCAGTCATGTGGTGCGAACAACCACTGTCTATGTACCAAGTTTCTCCTGTTGATCCACCTTTCTTGTATAGATCGAGTCGACCCTGCAATAGATGATAATACATAATTTAGGTACCCTCCTTGTTTATTGGGGTCCTTGGGGGTTAGTCGAGTTCAATGGAATCCAAATATACATTGGAGTCCTGAACAAGTTTGACCTTCTAAGCTTTCGACCATATTTGTTGCAAAATAAGACCTTGTTGTCCTTATCTGGCCTATCAGTCGAGTTCGGGTCTACTCTTTGGAGATAGCCTTTTGACTTAATCTCTACTTGAGCAGGCACTTGTCTATGATAGTCAGAATAGGGTTTATATGCATTAGGTCCATACGGTTTATAGACATGTTTAGGTCTTTCTTCTCCTTTGATATCATATGACAAAGGTGGAGGATATAGAACAGCTTGTGTACGATATTTTGGACCTTCCTGTCTAGGTCTAGACGAGTAGAGTTGAGACTGCCTTATGAAAGGAGGTCTAGACTCTTGTCGTCTAGTCTGTACTTGTCTAGTACTAGTCTCCTCTGGATACCAGTCCTCGTATCTGACCTGATTTGGTCGTCCACGATTCCTAGTCCTTTGTTGACTTGTCTTAAACGGAACAGGCTTGTTGTTAACTTTCTTTTTACCACCTTTGGTAATTGGAATGTTAACTCGAGCTTGTTTTGGTACAGTACCTTTTGATGGAGTGTCAATATCGTATATCAATGGTTCTTTTCCTTTATCATTAGTCAAAGAGCTTGAGATGAAAATAGTAGGGTTCTTAGGAACTAGAGTAGACGAGCTGGGTGTCTCAGCACCTATGCCTGTCTTGTCAGCAGGAGCCCTATACCTATCTGACAATTCAAGGTTAACCTTAGATGAGTTAACCAGGTCAGTAAGTTTAAGGTCTAATGTGACAACCTCGGTTTCTAAGAACTTATTACGTTCTTCAAGCTTTTTGAGCTTGCTTTGTAAGACATTGAATTCATGTTTCTCAGTCGCATGTGTCTTAAGTAGGTCTTGATACAACTTGTCTGTCAATGCACACTTGTCTTTGAGTTGTCTCAACTCTTCTTGCAAGCGTTCATTTAGGACTGTTATATTAGGATCTACTTTAGACTGAGCTTCCTTAAGATCAATGATTTCTTGTCTTAAGGTGATGTTTTCATCACTGACTTCAATGAATGCCTTGTTGGCAAGTAGGAGGTCGTCTTCAACTGCACTAGTAGAGTGCTGAAGACTACTTCCTACTTGGCTACTGGCAGTGTCACTTTCATCAGAATCTGATTCATCACATGATTGAAAAGAAGTAATAGATGATACCTCTTGGTCGATTTTAGCCATGAAGCATAGACCATCATCAACTATGAATGCTTCATCGTGATCTGGTTCAGACGGGTAGCTAGATGAGGATGATGGCAACTCGTCTGAGTCAGAGTCAGAGTCATTATTGGCCATCATTGCCTTTTTACCACGGTTGTATCTTCGTTCCCTTCGTGCTTTGCGTTCTTCTCGATCATCAGTACTCAGGTCTGGACATTCATATATGTAGTGACCTGGTTTCTCACAGTTATAGCACACAAGATCATTAGTAGCCTTTTTAATAGGAGAGTTGTTCCTTCGTTTATCACGTCTATCAGAACGAGTAATCTTCCTACTATCAGACTCTCTATCTTGTCTGTTACCTTTCGAGACTTCATCTCTCCTTTCGGACGAGTTTCGGTCTCGTCTGGTCTCAGACGAGTTCTTAGAAGCAGACCCTCTATGTTCTCTATAGAACTTCTTATATCTTCCGAAACGTTTATTCAGCCTATCAAACTTTCTAACCATGAGGCTTACCTGATCCTTTAGACTAAGATCAGTATCTAACTCGTCTTTTACAGAAGCAGACCTAGTCTTAGTCTTAGACCTGTCTATCTTAGACGAACTAGCCTTAAAAGCAACGTTCTTAGATACAGCATATTCTCTGTCACTACTTACTATGGGTTCATCTTCGTCTAGATCAAACTCATGAGCCTTTAGAGTTTGAAACATAGTCTCTGCTGTCCATACGTCTATATCTTGGGTATTCTTAACAAGCATTTTTACCATCTTCCATCGACTATCAAGGTTTTTTAGAATCCTAAGATTGATTTCACGAGGAGTATAAGATTTACCAAGGACTTCCAAGTCATTCATGATTTTGGTAAATCGAGTATCCAACTGGTCTATTGTTTCACCAGTTTGCATATGAAATGATTCGAATCTTTGGACAGCAGTGGAAAGCTTGCTTTCTTTGATTAGGGATGTCCCTTCACAAATGATAGCTAAGCGGTCCCACATTTCTTTGGCAGTTTTACATTTTAACACTTTTCCCAGATACTCATTAGGAAGAGTGTGTAAGATGTAATTCTTGGCCAAGCTATCGAAATTATTCTGTCTCATTTCTTCAGATGTAAGTTCTGACCTTGGTTTCTTGACGAGAGTACCCACGGGTTGATTTGCGTCGAGGGCAGCAGTGTTTGGGATCATGGTCACAATTGGACCTTCAGTGATGACAGAGATCATTAAGTCATGAGTGGAGCTGAAGATGGCTTCCATCCTTAGCTTCCAATAGTCGTAATCCTGTACCTGGAACTTAGGTAGTTTGTTGGCGCTTATCTCAAGAGACATGATTTCAAGAAATAAGTGCTAAGTAGAGTTATGATCAAGAACAACAGATAAGTCAAGAACAGGGAGCACGAAAAACAGATGATACAAGAATATGATCAAGAACACCTATACAAGAACAGTCAAGGACCAAGACTTCACCCTAAGTCTTGAGTCGGTTATCAAGAAACAGCAGTTCGTAAACTACTGCTCTGATACCACTTGTTGGTCCCAAAGTTGAGTTAATAACGAGTAAGCTAGTGAAAATGTCTAGAGGGGGGTGAATAGACTTTTCAAAATTCTTTCGAAATATCAAAGTACAATGTGCGGAATACGAAATTATCAATGAGCCCAATTCAAGATTATACTCAACTTATTTTCGAGAACTCTGTTCTATACTCAACTAGTCTAGATCAGTTAAGTAGTTAAACCAATTAAGCAATTTAAACAATCAAAACTGTAAAGTAAATCAAACACAAGATTTATAGTGGTTCGACAACTTGTCTACATCCACTCTCACAAACCCAGTTGTGATGTTTCCACTAAACTCTTCCAATCGAGTACAAGTGTATGTTCCTGTCTTTAAAGTCCCAAGAAGAAGACTTAGATCTTCAACAGACTATACCTCCAGATACGTCTACGATCTTACTAGAAATTTTACAAGTATCTAGCACCTTGAAAATAACAAACAAAAACTAAAAACTTCTCTGTTCTTCAGTAGTAGCCTTCTGAATTCTTCACTTGTCTTCTGGCTATCTTTCTGAACTTCAATCAATCTCTGAGAGTAAACTTCAAATATATCTTTGATAATGCTTCACTTGAGTATGAACGTCAGTGTATAGTAGTTTTCAATTGATCACCATCATGAAGTATTTATAGACTTCAATCTTCAAGAACTTAGTAAGTTGTAACCAACTTTTCTTGATAACTACCTTCAACTGAATCTTCTTATCAATCCACGCGTTTCTGTTATGAATTAGTTATTCCATAACTAACTTTTATATCTTTATCTCTTCACGCATATTTGTAACTAACTTCAAGTTGACTTGTCTTGTGTAGTCTTCTTATCTTGAGTAGTAGACTTCGACTCTTCTTGTCTGGTCTTCCTTCTTCAAACAGTAGAGTAGACTATACTAATTTTATCAAGACTATTACATTACTTTAAGCTTTTATAATACAAGCTTAGTCAACTTATAAACTATACACAAAATCTAATCTATTACATATAAAAATCATCATGAGCTCTATACATCATTTAAATAGCTCAGTAACAATCTAACATATATGAAGTACTTATAAATCGTACTTATCATTTGAATACTTTTCTTTTAAACTGTACTTGTCTTTTGAATTCTACTGATCTGTACAAGATGACTTCAACTCAACTAGACTAGATTAGTCAACACTTAGAAAATATTCAAGTCTTCTTTTTGGCTTATCAAAACTTTATCTTTTATCTTTTATTCATCATTCAGGACTTGTTCTAGGATTCATATCCCAACATTATCAAATCTTGTTTTTAAGAACTTGATATCCTTTTCTTTCTTCTTTTTCAGTTCTGCTTCTTCAGCTTTCTTTTTCTTCAAAACATCAAGTTTTTCTTGCTCTTCACTTGAAATTCCAACTTTCAATTTGCTCTTTGATCTGGTAAGTCTACCAGTTTCTTCTTCTTCTTGTTCTTCATCAGACAAGACTAACTTCCTCTTCTTCTGAATCGAACTTTCAGCAATATCAGGTCTCTTCTCAACAATCTCTTGACCTTGTTGCTTCTGTTGCTTCCTCAGTTTCAGCTTCTCATTCAGAATTTCAATTTGCTCTTTTAACTCATCCTGACTCACAACCAACTGAGCTTGTTGTGACTGAGTTTGTTCCATCACTTTCCTTGTCTTATCTTCCCCCTTTTTGGCTTCATCATGCCACTCTTTCAAGGAAGATATGTGTTGCTCCAGCTTCTCATGCAACACTTGAGACAGGTTCTTCTCTTGCAATCTATGAAGATCATAAATTTTGGACATTGTATGCTCCATGACCTTTTCATAAGAGTGTTCAGAATGCATCTTATTCATTCTTTCAGTAGCTTCTTGGAACATCTTTACAGCATCTTCCAATTTTGCTTGAAGTTCTGCATTCTGCTTTTTCAACATCTCAAAGTCAGAATTATCAGATTCCTTCTCAACAGGAACTGTTCTGATCTGTTCTTGCACATCTTCAAGAATAATAGGATCAGCAGAGTGAATTGGAATACTTTCCAACTCTTCAGCATTTAACTCTTGATTTTCCAAGGCTTCTGTTTCTTCAATAACAACAGTGTTCTCAAACACCTCTGTTGCATTGTCAACATCCTCATCAATTTCCATACACTCTTTTTCAGCAGCATTCTCAGCTTCATCAACACCTTTCTCTTCACTTTCCACAAACAAATCTTCATCTGAATTAGGAGTTGCAACCTTTTCAACAGAATACTTGATACCTGTTAGCCTTTCAACAAGATGAGCTACAGATTCTGGAGTAACTAACTCAAGAAAAGAGTTAACACCAGCTGCTTGCATCTGTTCTGCTTCCCAATCATCAAAGATTGAAGCACCTCCCATGCCTTCCATTATAGCCAAATTCTCCTTCAAAGTACTCCTCTTAAGATACACCCATGTGCCTATCCTAAGGAGTTTCTCAAACTCAACTGAGCTTTCATCCAATCCAGGAAATTGTTTCAACAAAGCTATCCTCAAATCTATCCTGATTCTATCCTCTTTATCACAGATAGTGTACTCCATCAAATCAGCAGGTTTAGGAGCAATAAATTCAGGTTCAGGGTGATTCACGTGTTATGCAACACTAAAATAAACAACCGCAAGTGTACGGCGTCTATTGTAGCGTGATAAGCACGAGGTCGATCCCACAAGGAGGTTAAGCGTAAAAATGTAGTTTGCTAGTCGAATTCTAAATAGACGTGATCGATAATTTGAAAGTTGAATTACTCCTAAGATTGTCTAACAATGTGTCACAAATAAACAACTAAAGAGTAAATATGAAGTCGATCAACTAATCATGCAAAATAGGAAAACGAAAGTAAAACGATTGTAACTCAAAGAGAAAAGGTGGGTTCCAAGGAAATTGTAGTACTTAGACGTCCGTTTATGAATATTGTCTCGTTTAAAGGGCCATTAAGGTTATCCCGTATAAGGTGATCACACAAAAAGAACTAATCGATCTCCCGATACAAATTAATCCAAAGACGCAATGTAATATAAGCTCGTATGTCTACATCACAAACATTACACCATCTAAAATAGCTCCTAAGATCATTCGATTCCCTCTCCGATAATTAATCCTCTCCCGAGATCATAATAATACCGGGTTGCATATTCGCATACGATTAAATGGAATAAATCTCCCGATACTACCCCAATTAACAATAAATCAAGCAAATCATTATGACCACTAACAACATGCTTTACAATGAATAATTGAATATGCAAATACGAGATAAACACCAATTAAAGCAAGAAATTACTCATAAACATCAATCTAAGTCTTACAATGCCTTAGAACCACAAAGTGTTTAGCTAACTACTAACATAATCAAATTACAAAATCCAAATGAAATAGCTAAATAAAAAGGAAAAGAAAGAGAAAGCTTAGTCTAGAATGTGGTGGGGAATGGAATTTGGGAGCTATTGCATCATTTCTTCCTTGATTTGATGAAGAGATGAAGATGTTATGGCCAAAACACCTCCAAGTATGTGTAACTATGTGTGGATTTGGGGGAAAGTGTCTTGGATTTCAAGAAAAGGGCCTTATATAGTGTTGGGGAAGGGTTTGGATGGCATATTTGCAAGTTGATCCCTCAAAAATGGAGAAAATACAAGTTTGGCACCGAAAATGGGGTTACTCGGCCGAGTTGGGGTCACTCGGCCGAGTGGAACACTTAAAAAGCGTGTAACAACTTTGTCTAGCAGCAACTCGGCCGAGTTGGAGTCACTCGGCCGAGTGGTCTTCAAATTCCAGTGGCTACGAAATTCAGCCTTACTCGGCCGAGTAAGCTCACTCGGCCGAGTGCGCAGTAAACTTGAAACTCGCAGATTCGGCCGAGTAAACTCACTCGGCCGAGTGCGCAGTAGAGCCAAAACTCGCAGATTCGGCCGAGTAACCTCACTCGGCCGAGTTGCCTTGTTCCTCGATTTCGGCCTTTTCTCGTTTCGTGCATAACTTTCGCCTCGGGTGTCGGATTGACTCGATTCCTTTGGCTAATCCACTTCATTTTTCGAGACGAATACAACCGTGCGCTCCTCTTTCTGGTCCGATCACTTGTGGTATGTGATTTGCTCCAAATTCCATCGTTTTACCTACAAAATCAACAAAACACAACCTTTCTCTCATTTTGGCTTAAACAATCATATTCAATGCATAAATAAATGAAATCCACATCAAAACATGCTTCACATGTGCCTCTAAAACGTGTAAATTCCACCCGAATCAAACTCCCCCAAACTTAAAATGTTGTTTGTCCTCAAACAACTAAGCACTTAAAGCAATGAGGGTGGAATGATCACAATGGAATATTCAATGTAATTCACACATGCAAAGTGAGATGTAGTGATGTCTCTTTCTCAAAGTGCATCTCTCAATGAAGGTCATAGGCTCATTATTGCAACTCACACTCATGGATCCAAGAATGCATAAACATACAACACATTGTGAATGGGAAACATAATCCAAATGCTCAAGTCCTCTACTCACATGACAAAGTGTTTCTCTCAAACACACAAACAAATTGAGGATATTAATGCACTCATCAACCAAGTTATGCTATGCAATCACCATATGCTTGCCCAACTTCTACTTTCTACACACACTCAAATGCTCAACAATGTGATCAATAGGACTTAATCAAGGATGTAACATTGGCTCTTTGGACAAGGTAGGATGAATTTAGGAATTGTGACTTTTCTAGTGGAGGACAAAGCTTGTTATTTTACAATGTGTGCTTTCACTTTCAAAGCTTACAAACTTCATCCTCACTTTTCTTTTTTCCTTTCTTTTTCAAGCATTCATCACCTCATCTTTTGAACCATATTTTTCTTCTTTTCAAGCTTTTGGGGCTCTTTGTCCCTCTTTTCTTTTCCTTGATTTTCTTTTCATCTTTCTCTTTTTCTTCTTTCAACTTCTCCAACTTTTCTTTTCACCAAAGATATTCATTCAAGCACATGTTTTCCACTTTGTCTTTTATCCCCCACTAGATATAGGAATCAAAGGCTCAAAAAGGCTAAGTGGTTAACATTGTAGTTTGCCAAGAAAATGAGGAATTAAGCTCAAGGGGCTAACTACGGAAAATTACTTCGGTTTTGGGAAATTTTGGCTAAGTGACTCTTTTTAGAACAAGATGGCCTATATCACATCACAAAGTTTCACACAATCATGCTTTCAAACAAGAACTTAGGCAAGTTCTAGGATTACTAGCAATAACATAGTCCACTCTCAAATGAACTAAACCGGATTACATGCTCGATTCAAGGCTCAATTCTCACCGGTTTATTCATTAGGACTCTCACATTCATCAAATGTCCCCAAACAACAACACATCATATATCCATGCTATCCAAGATTACAAATATGAACACAATCATGAAACTATATCCAACATCAATCATGCTTACATTCAAAGCAAATAAACATCATCACAACTACTCAACAATGGACTCCAATGACTATTCATGCTCACATTTCACCAATTGTCCACTACCCAACATATGCTCAAAACCAACTAAACCAATATACTCATGTGAAAGTCAAGTGTGCGCCGGTGCAAAATGTGACACAAGTAGAATGACGAACCGGTGCAAGGGTAACAACTAGTAAAAAAAAATAAAAGAAAAATAACTCCCCCAAACTTAGAATTTTACTATGTAAAAATTCTAAGTTTGGGGCTACAAGTTGTTACCTCCCTCCTTGCACATCCAATGCTTCTTCAAAGCTCACCATTGCAACACTTGCTTCCTCCTTTCCAAAGTTGGCTTTGTTTCTTCTTCATTCTCCAAGACTTGCTATCCATAGTACTCTTCATCCATACCTACAAAATAAACTAAGCTATCAACACTACTAAAGCAATAAAAACAAGAAAGCAATAAAACCTTGGGTTGCCTCCCAAGAAGCGCTATTTTTAACGTCCTATGCCGGACGGTCCTTCTTTGAGGGGAATATCAAGTCACCCCCTTGTCACCCTTGTTCTTGACCTTCCTTGCCCATACAACTTTCTTAAGTCCATCAAAACACCCACTAGCTAGCCCATCCGGCTCTTCAAACATATCATAAGATGTTGATGCCTCATTCATCCCCAAGTTTGCACAAGTAGCTTTCTTTGATTTGGGGGAGTTTTTGAAGAAAACTCCCCCAAACTTGGCCTTCTTGCCCATATTCAACTCATCGTCTTCCACCTTGGGATTCTCCTCCACAATATTTATCTTGGGCTCTTCTTCTACCTCCTTTCTCATGGGTATTGGGGGATATTCTCCCTTGGGAAACCCATACTCTCCATTCTCATCATTTCGGAGCTTGATAGTTCTAAACATGTCAATTGTAACTATCTCTTGGTTCATTCGAAGCTCCAATTCTCCATTCCTCATATCAAGTTTGGCTCCTCCGGTTGCCAAAAATGGCCTTCCCAATATCAATGGAGTGTTTTTGTTTTCCTCCATGTCCAAAACCACAAAGTCTACCGGAAAGAGAAATTTGTCAATTTTGACCAATACATCCTCCACTATACCCAAAGGGTATGTCATAGACCTATCCGCCAATTGAAGGCTCATTGTGGTTGGTGTGAGCTCTCCTAAACCAAGTGATTTGAAGAGTGACAATGGCATGAGGTTGATGCTCGCTCCCGAATCACATAGGGCTCTTAATGTACCTCCATCTCCAATAATGCATGGTAAAGTGAAGGATCCGGGATCCCTAAGCTTTGGAGGTAGCTTAGCTTGAATTATGGAGCTACAATGTTCGGCTAAATGCACCGTCTCATATGCCTCTATTTCCCTCTTATGTGACATTATCTCCTTCAAGAATTTGAAGTAATGTGGTATTTGTTCAAGAGCTTCGGCGAAAGGGATGTTGATATGGAGTTTCTTGAACATCTCCGCAAACTTGATAAACTTGCTATCCAAGTTCTTCTTCTTCATCCTTTGAGGATATGGGATGGGCATTACATTTTTACTAAACAAAGGAGGGATTGCCTCCCCACTCTTCTTTTCTCCTTCTTTCTTTTTCACTAAGCCATTATCTTTGTCAACACCCTCGGGTGCCATTACCACTTCCTCCTCTAACGGCATCTTGGGCCCTTCGTAGCTTGTCCCACTTCTTAGCCTTATGGCGTTGCATTGCTCCTTAGGATTTAGCTCCGTGTTAGAGGGGAATTGCCCCGGAACGTGTTGCTTTCCAATGGCATTAGCAAGTTGGCTCACTTGCTTCTCTAAGGCTTTCACATTATTTGCCACATTTTTTATCATCTCACCATGCTCATCAATTCTTTGCCAAGTCTTGTTTGCATTCTCCCTAGTTTCTCTCATGAATTTCGTGGTTTCCCCCATAAAAGTACCAAACATATCCTCCATTGATGGCTTTGATGAAGACTCCACAATAGCTCCATCTCTCACATTGAAATTTGGAGGTGGGATGATGGCATTCCTTGTGTTGGCATAAGAAAAATTCTCATGGTGCCTCAAATTCGGATGATATTGGTTGGAATTGGAGGGACTTTCATAGGCTTGCCTATCGTTCCAACCTCTCTCTCTAAATTGCCTATCCCTTTGATTGTTCATGTAGTGGGCTTCTTCATATTGCTCATCACGTGGCCCCACTAAAGCTTTAGCCGTCATAAGGGATATCAATTTATCCACCTTGTTGGAGAGTTTAGCACTCTCATCCAAATCTTGGGTTGAAGCAACTTTCCGGTTTTGTCTTCTCTCGGATGGCCATTGGTGTCCGTTCTTTGCCATCTCCTCTAGAAGTACATAACCCTCATCCGTCGTCTTCCCCAATAAAGAACCTCCACCGGCCGAGGCATCTACCATCCCTCTCGTTCGATGGTCCATCCCATTGTAGAAGTAACAAATAAATTGGTCTCTTGAAAAACCATGTTGAGGGCAACTCCTTATCAAATCCTTGAAGCGCTCCCAAGCTTCGGCTAACGACTCATCATCGTCTTGCATGAAAGAGGAAATTTCTCCTCTTATCTTTATGGTCTTGCTTGGAGGAAAGTACTTCATAAGGAAGGCATCTACAAGGTCGGCCCAATTCTCAATGGTCCTCAAGTCAAGAGAGAGGTACCATTGCTTTGCTCGGTCCCGGAGTGAGAAGGGGAAGAGTTGCAAGCGGATGTAGTCTTGGGGAACACGGTTGATCTTAACCGTTCCACTTATCTCGAGAAATTGAGACAAGTGGAGGTTAGGATCCTCCTTGGAGAGCCCACCAAATTGGTTGTTTTGCACCATCACTATCAAAGCCGGTTTGAGCTCAAAGTTATGAGCATCAACGGGTTCCCGACCCGCTCCTCCATAGGGTCTTGGGATAGGGCGGAAGTGGTCTCTCAAGACTCTTTGTGGCTCCTCATCCTCCCTTCGTCTATCATCTCTTTCCATACCAATATTCTCTTCAACTCTCCGACGAAAGTTGTCCCTTAGCACTCCTTGAGGTCGGTTACCTCCATTCCCATTTGGTTCCTCAACTCCTTCCACTCCTTGATTCTCAAGTTCCTCTTCAACTTCTTCTATAACCGGATTCTCCCTTCGGTTCATTCTTTCCAACTCTAGTCTTCTCCTTTCGGCGTTCCTTCTTCGACAATTGGCCTCAATCTCCGGATCTAAGGGTAACACTCCTTGTTGGTTCCTCCTAGATCGTGTGATCATAAACCATGTCTATCAAAAGAGCAAACGAGAGTGAGAAATACAAATAAGCTCAAAGTAACAAACACAAATATTTTTGGATTTTTGCAAAATAAAGAAAGCAAGTAAAATGTCTAAACTAAAACTCTCCTAGCCTACACTCTAGAGCTTATGAAAACCTCCCCGGCAACGGCGCCATAAACTTGATTCACGTGTTATGCAACACTAAAATAAACAACCGCAAGTGTACGGCGTCTATTGTAGCGTGATAAGCACGAGGTCGATCCCACAAGGAGGTTAAGCGTAAAAATGTAGTTTGCTAGTCGAATTCTAAATAGACGTGATCGATAATTTGAAAGTTGAATTACTCCTAAGATTGTCTAACAATGTGTCACAAATAAACAACTAAAGAGTAAATATGAAGTCGATCAACTAATCATGCAAAATAGGAAAACGAAAGTAAAACGATTGTAACTCAAAGAGAAAAGGTGGGTTCCAAGGCAATTGTAGTACTTAGACGTCCGTTTATGAATGTTGTCTCGTTTAAAGGGCCATTAAGGTTATCCCGTATAAGGTGATCACACAAAAAGAACTAATCGATCTCCCGATACAAATTAATCCAAAGACGCAATGTAATATAAGCTCGTATGTCTACATCACAAACATTACACCATCTAAAATAGCTCCTAAGATCATTCGATTCCCTCTCCGATAATTAATCCTCTCCCGAGATCATAATAATACCGGGTTGCATATTCGCATACGATTAAATGGAATAAATCTCCCGATACTACCCCAATTAACAATAAATCAAGCAAATCATTATGACCACTAACAACATGCTTTACAATGAATAATTGAATATGCAAATACGAGATAAACACCAATTAAAGCAAGAAATTACTCATAAACATCAATCTAAGTCTTACAATGCCTTAGAACCACAAAGTGTTTAGCTAACTACTAACATAATCAAATTACAAAATCCAAATGAAATAGCTAAATAAAAAGGAAAAGAAAGAGAAAGCTTAGTCTAGAATGTGGTGGGGAATGGAATTTGGGAGCTATTGCATCCTTTCTTCCTTGATTTGATGAAGAGATGAAGAAGTTATGGCCAAAACACCTCCAAGTATGTGTAACTATGTGTGGATTTGGGGGAAAGTGTCTTGGATTTCAAGAAAAGGGCCTTATATAGTGTTGGGGAAGGGTTTGGATGGCATATTTGCAAGTTGATCCCTCAAAAATGGAGAAAATACAAGTTTGGCACCGAAAATGGGGTTACTCGGCCGAGTTGGGGTCACTCGGCCGAGTGGAACACTTAAAAAGCGTGTAACAACTTTGTCTAGCAGCAACTCGGCCGAGTTGGAGTCACTCGGCCGAGTGGTCTTCAAATTCCAGTGGCTACGAAATTCAGCCTTACTCGGCCGAGTAAGCTCACTCGGCCGAGTGCGCAGTAAACTTGAAACTCGTAGATTCGGCCGAGTAAACTCACTCGGCCGAGTGCGCAGTAGAGCCAAAACTCGCAGATTCGGCCGAGTAACCTCACTCGGCCGAGTTGCCTTGTTCCTCGATTTCGGCCTTTTCTCGTTTTGTGCATAACTTTCGCCTCGGGTGTCGGATTGAATCGATTCCTTTGGCTAATCCACTTCATTTTTCGAGACGAATACAACCGTGCGCTCCTCTTTCTGGTCCGATCACTTGTGGTATGTGTTTTGCTCCAAATTCCATCGTTTTACCTACAAAATCAACAAAACACAACCTTTCTCTCATTTTGGCTTAAACAATCATATTCAATGCATAAATAAATGAAATCCACATCAAAACATGCTTCACATGTGCCTCTAAAACGTGTAAATTCCACCCGAATCACAGGGGATGATGAAATGTCAATTGGTTCAGTAGAAGGTTAAAATTCATGTTCAGTAGAGTGATCATGAATCTGTGTTGGGGATTGATGTGGTGAAGGTTGATGTGAAGTTTGATGTTGAGGACTAGAAATAGGGGTAGGACAAAAATTAGTGTTCTGAGGGGATGAATGGGGAGTGTTCTGAGTCACAGAAAAATAGTGAGCTGATTGTTCAGAACATGAAGGTTGAGGGTTTTGGTTTTCAGCTGGGCTTGGTTCAGAGTTTGAAGGGGTAGAAGAAACAACAACTAACTTCCTCCTAGCACTTCTCCTCTTAGTTCTCTTATGCACAGCAATAGGACTAGGAACACTAACCTCTTGCTCTTCTGAGCTTGATTGCACCACAGTCTCCACAAATCTAACTGTTGGCTCTGAGGCAGCTGTAGCAGACCTTCCTCTCCTTGGTCTAATACTGCTCGGATTATGCCTTGCCTTCGATCTAACTTCAGGTTGATTTTCCTCAGATTGGTACATTGAAGCTCCAGACTCTTGTGCTTCAAGTTCTTGAGGTTGTTCCAGAGGGTTCTCTTGTTCAAAACGAACAGACTCCTTCTTCATCAAGAATTTTCCATGATGGAATTTCTTGGGATTACTCCAATACGGCTTTTTAACCAGCTGAGGCAACAAGAAACTCAACTTGTTTCCGAACCCTAATTTCGATTTAATCGAAAATTCCATAGTATCCTCATCGAACAAAACTTTTTCTTTCTCAATCAGCAGCCTTTCCAAGAAAAATCCTTGCCAATCACCTTGAACTCTGTCAATGATTGCAGCCATAATTCTAATCTTGGAACTTGATAAAGCATCCTGGCTATGATGTTGCCCTAACAAGCATTTTCCTGCTATGTCCATCAAAAACTGCAGACCAGTAGGAAGAACATCCTTCTTCAGATTTAGTCAAGGACTCTGTTTCAACTCCTGACCACCTTCCTACACATTCCTTCTCCTCTCCAGCTTTGTAATTCATGATGTCTACAGGGCCTTGAGGCAAGTCCAACATCACTTCTAGGATTTCCCTAGTAATAGTGATCTTATGCCCAGAAAGCATAGAGTGAACACCATTGCTATCTCCTTTGAGCTGTAAATAAAATTCCATTGCCTCCGGTTCATAGACATTGAGTGGAGATGATTCTAGAAATTTCCTCAGCCCACACTCCTCGCACATTGTCAAGATGGCTTGATTTTCAGCATTGTGTCGGCCATTGAAATAGACAGCATTTTCTACAAAAATGCCCTTTTCGCGAACCCAGAAATTTGAATCAAATGTTCCTGCAACTTCGTTAGTTTCATTGATAATATTGATAGTTGCCATTTGTAGAAATTTTGTAGAAACCAGATTTTTCAGTAGTTATGAAGTTATGAGATTTCCAGAAATGAACTCGTAAGAACGAAGACGATGAAGAGTGATCATTTTTGTCAAATTCAAAACCAATCTAGGGCTAGGATTAAATTTTATTATCACAAGGAATGGTTGGGATTAAGTCTCGAAATTCGAGTTTTAAAAATAAATTGTTCATATTCTAGTACCATCCTTAATTTTGGAGCCAATTTGTGTTTGATACATACACCACAATTTTTAGGTTAGAAATAGAAGAGTGTATTAATCTTCTCTATTAATAATCTAAAATTTGAACAATTTTTGACTTAGAGTAATCTAAACCAAAAGACTGTTCTGATGCAGATCAGCACAGTAGTTTCCAAAACTATTTCACTTCATTTTCTTACTAGTATATAAGGAAAATTTCACTTATCTGGATCAGCTGAGTACTGTGATCAGCTGAGTAAACTTTTTAGAAATCAGATCAGTAGATGAATCAGCACAGTAGATTTCAGATCAGTAGATGGGTCAGCACAGTAGATTTCAGATCAGTACCCAATTTTTCTGATTTCATCTTTTTGATATTAGCACAGTAATCCTCATATCAGTACTGTGTCAGATCAGTAGATTTCTTGTAAACAAATTAGTAGTAAACAAATCTTTCTGTAGACAGATTAGTCAGTAATCAGATTAGTTCTGTAGAATAACTGAATTGTAATCAGATCAGTACTGTAGACAAAGAAGCTTTGTAATCAGTACAGTTCTGTAGACAAGTCAATGTATTAATCAGAATATATCTGTAGACTGCTATAGTCTGTAATCAGATCAGATTAGTAGACTTTTCAAATCTGTAATCAGATCAGTTCCCCCTTCAATGGAGAATTCCTCTTCTGTGCCTGTTTCACCTTGGTAAAAGTGTTAGTTCATCAATAATTGGTGAATTACAGTACAGATCAGTAAAAATGTGTTTAATTTAATGATCACATCAAGGTTTATGCTAAAGTGACTTAGTGTTCTGAGTCAACAAAAGGATCTTTAAGAAATCACATATTCCCCCTTAATGTATGTTCTCAGTGTCCCTCAGCTTTACCAGCTTCCTCATTGGGATTAAGGTCACTTTAGTAACCTTGTTACCTGTTTTAAGTGTAGTGATCTGACATAGGGTTGTCTCTTCTGAGTTTTAGGCTTTTGATGTACTGCTCTTAGTTTCTGCTTTATCTTCCTCTTGGTATAAGATCAGTACCTGAAATATTAATACATATCTCTATACACATATAATTTAGGTACCCACTATTTATTGGGGTCCTTGAGTGTTAGTAGCAGTAAGAGGCACCCAAATAAACATTGAAGTTTTGAATAAATGAGACCTCTTCAGTTTTCTTCCATATTTATCACAAAACAGTACTTTATTAACCAATTCAGAATTATCAGCAGACTTAGGATCTATTTTTCTGAGATAGCCTTTCCTTGGTTCTATCCCTTTTTCAGTAAGATCAGTATGCCTGTAATAGTTTGAATATGGTCTAAAAGCATGTGGACCATACGGCTTATAGATGCGTTTTGGTCTTTCCTCACCAATGATATTGTAAGATAAAGGTGGAGGATAAAGAACAGGTTTGTTATGATAATGAGGCACAAATCTCCTAGGTTTAGTTGAATACAGCTGAGACTGTCTTATGAGAGGAGGTCTAGGCTGTTCCCATCTTGCCTGTGCTTGTCTTGACCTACTGTTCTGAGTTTGTCTCTTCTGATTCCAGGACTGATCTGATCTGGTCAGAGGAGTATAACTCTTCTGGTATGGTCTTGACTGTACTGGTCTTAATAAATTCTTCATTTTACCATTCTTGGTAGTGGGAGGGATGTATTTAGACTGTACTTTGAGTTTTGGATCATCATCATAAGTCATAGGTTCTTTTCCTTTATCTAGTTGCAAAGAACTTGTACTAGCTCCATTAGTGTTCTTAAATTCTGAAGTAGATGAATTAGGCAGATCAGTACCTATTCCTCTTTTATCATTTGGAGCTCTATATCTGTCTGAGATAGTTTGATTAATCTTAGTAGAGTTAATCATCCCAGATAGCTTTCGATCTAGGCTCACTACTTCAGATTCTAAGAATCTATTGCGCTCTTCAAGTTTTTCACACTTAATCTTTAACTCATTGAATTCATTAGTCTCTTTAGCTTGAGTTTTAAGCATACCCTGATATAGTTTGTCAATGGATGCATACTTTTCTTGGAGTTGAGACAACTCTTCTGATAGCCTTGCATTTATGACAGCTACATTAGGATCTACTTTTGACTGAGCTTCTTTCAGATTAATGATTTCTTGCTTTAAAGATATATTCTCATCACTAATTTCAATGAATGCTTTGTTAGCTTGTAGAAGGTCTTCTTCAGTCACTCCTTGGGAATGATGAAGACTACTTCCTACACTGCTAACAGCAGCATCACTTTCATCAGTGTCAGAATTGTCACAAGATTGAAAGGAGTTAGCAGATGATACCTCATCACTTATTTTGGCCATCATTACCAGTCCATCATCTGCTATGAAGGCTTCATCTTCATTGCTAGAGGGGTAGTCAGATGAAGACGATGGTAACTCTTCTGATTCCGAATCAGAGTCATTGTAGGCCATCATTGCCTTCTTACCCTTGGCATTTTTTCGATCTCTTCTGGCTTTCCTTTCTTCTCGATCTTCAGAACTCAGATCAGGACATTCATAAGCATAATGACCTGGCTTATCACAATTGTAGCAAACAGGATTGTTAGAAGTTCTTTTAGGAGGAGAATGTTTTCTGTTCCTGTCATGCTTGTCAATTGAGTTCCTGTCTTTCTTATCAGAATACTTTCTATCTCTCTTTTCAGATGAGTTCCTATCTCTCCTGTTCTCATTAGAGATCTCATCCCTTCTTTCAGAAGAGTTTTGATCCCTTCTGTTCACAGAAGAGTCCCTGTTATTAGAACCCTTAGTTTCCTTATAGAATCTCTTGTACCTACCATACCTCTTATTCAGTTTATCAAATCTTTTGATCATAAGGCTCATCTGATCTTTCAGGCTAAGATCAGAACTATCTAGTTCATCTTTTATGCTTGAGGCCTTAGACTTAGATGATCTAGACCCCTTAGAGGTAGAGGCTTTAAAAGCTATGTCCTTAGAGGCATCTTTATCCTTATGAATCACAGTAATATGATCTTCTTCATCTAACTCAAACTCATGTGCCTTAAGTGTTTGGAACATAGTTTCTGCTGGCCAAGAATCAATGTCTTGTGTGGTTTTAATGATCATCTTGACCATTTTCCACCTTTCATCCAAGGCTTTCAAGATTCTCAGGTTAACTTCTCTGTCAGTGTAAGTTTTTCCTAATACATCAAGATCATTCATAATTTTGGTAAATTGAGTATCCAACTCATCAATTAATTCTCCTGGCTTCATCTTAAATGATTCAAACCTTTGGACAGCAGTGGATAACTTGCTTTCTTTGATCAGTGTAGTACCTTCACAAAGAATAGCCAATTTGTCCCACATTTGTTTTGCAGTCTTACATTTTAGTACTTTACCAAGATACTCATTTGGTAAGGTATGTAAAATGTAGTTCTTGGCAAGACTGTCCAAATTGTTTTGTTTCATTTCTTCCGAAGTCAGTTCTGACCTTGGTTTAGGGACTAGTGCTCCAACTGGTTTAGATGGATCCAGAACAGCAGTGTTTTCCACCATTATGACGATTGGTCCTTCAGTCACCACAGACACCATTAGGTCATGGGTCGAGCTAAAGATGGCCTCCATCCTAAGCTTCCAGTAGTCATATTCTGCAATCTTGAACTTAGGCAGCTTGTTCACATTAGTGTCATCCATGTTTGATTAGACAAATAGGATCAGTAATATAGCAGATAGTTTTCAAGTATTCAGATAGTGACAAATATCAAGAAATAACAGCAAGATCAGTAAGATATCCCTCAAGATCTGTAAGGTTATCAAGAAACAGCAGTCCAAAGAACTACTGCTCTGATACCACTTGTTGGTCCCAAAGTTGAGTTAAGATTGAGTAAGCTAGTAAAAGTCTAGAGGGGAGGGGTGAAATGACTTTTAAAAATCTTTCAAAATATCAGAATATGCAATGCGGAATTTAGTCTTCTTATGTACTGTACTGTGCTTACTTAGCTCAGATCAGTACTTTCAGAATAATATGGGCCTTACTAGTTTATACTCAACTTTTCTTTAGATCTTTATCTTTGTAAATTCTTAATGTTCTTAGTTAAACAATTCCAACAAATATCAAACAGAAAATGTAAAGAACACAGAATTTTATAGTGGTTCGACAAATGCCTACATCCACTCTCACAACTCTAGTTGTGAAGTTTTATTAACTCTTCTTCTTGAGTTTCTTGTGGCTTAAAGTCCCAAGATTAAGACTGTGATCTTATCGATTATACCTCCAGGTATATCTTCGATCTACTAGTAATTCTCCAAGTAACTAGCACACTTGTTTTACAAAATACAAACTTAAACTTGAAAAGTAAAACTTCTCTATGAATAGCCTTTGATTCTTCTCTTCAATTCGGTGGCTCTTCTTCTTCTTTAATCTCCTTCAACTCTGTGAGTTTTTCTTGTGCTCTGTAGACTTAGATTGCTTGTAAACGCTTTAAGATCAGTAGTCTTAGCAGTAGGAGATCACACAGTATTTATAGAACTTAGTATGACAGTTAGCAGTTTGTGAACTAACTCTCAACTAACTCTAAAACTGTTTTTGTAACTTCTTCTTGTAACCGACTTTGTAACTTCCTTCAACTTCCAAGTCAGCATATCTTTAAATATATCTTCAGTTACTCTTTAAATAAGCTTTCCAAACTTATTCTTCAAATACACTAAATCAGCACAGTAACTTAAAACTGTTCAAAACTTCTCCAGATTTCTTCTAAGCTTATCTTCAACTCTTCTTTGAAGTCTTCTTATTCTGAAGTAGTCTTCTGAGTCTTCATTAGTCTTCTGATCTTCATCTAATCTAGTTCTAATCTACTGTTCTGAACTTTTAAATGCTGAATACAATAAAATACAACTTTACAAATATAAAACCTATCTATACATCAACTGAACTATATACAGATGAGTATATCTAAGTCCTATACTATAAGCTGTCTATACAATACAAAACATCAGCTTAGTTCCTAACATTTCATATATCAGATCAGTAAACAATAAGATCAGTAACTTACATATAAGATCAGTAAGTATTTAAGAACAGTAAATACATAAGATCAGTAACTTACACATAGAATCAGTAAGCACATAAGATCAGTAAGTATACAAGATCAGTAACTCAGATTCAAATACATAAGATCACTAAAAAATTATTCTCAGTTTCCATACTCAGATCAATAATCTTATTTCATATGACTCAGTTAAGATCAGTAATTTTATTCTTAGTATTACTAAATAAGATCAGTAAACTTATTTCAGTTAGCATTAAGATCAGTAATCTCAATTTAAGTTTCTCATCAAATTAGTAAGCTTATATTCAGATGACTTAGTTAAGATGACTTAGAACCACATATATCACTAACTTTAAGTTGCTTTTGGCCATCAAAACATACTTTCATCAATTAGAACATTGTTTATAGGATTCATATCCCAACAATTTTCAAGAAAAATAATTATAGAGGTAAAAAAAATATGTTTAATTAAACATAAATTCTGCTATACAATTTAATTTTAAAGGGTAAGTCTCTTGTGCACTCAAGTATACGGTGTAATTGAGTGGATCTTGACTGATCAACTGTGGTCAACAGTCAAACTTTAATTTTCTTTTTATTATTATTACTCCCTTCGTCCCAAGATTTTGTGCATGGTTTGACCGGCACGGAGATTAAGAAAAAAATGGAATATAGTGATGTGTATAGTGGAATAAATGAGGGGAATTATTGGTAATTCATTGACTAAAGTGAATGAGATTTGACTAAAGTTATAAATTGTGTTAGGGAAATAATTTTTTTACGTCCCATAACTTTTCAACTTTTTCAAAAACGTCCCAAAAAAGTTAAGTTTCCAATTACGTCCCAAATTTTTGCTAACTTTTTCAATTACGTCCCAAGTCACCGGAAACATCAAAACGACGTCGTATTACGTCATGATTACGACACCGTTTTGATGTTTCCGGCGATTTGGGACGTAAATGAAAAAGTTAGCTAAAATTTGGGACGTAATTGGAAAACTTAACTTTTTTAAAAAAAAATTTAAAAAAATAGAATAGTTATGGGATCTAAAAAAATATTTTATTGAAATTGTTTGTATATGTTTATATACTTTTTTTTAAAAATTTATATATTTGATATTTATATACTTTTTAAAAAAAAATTCTTTGTAATATGTAAATCTAAACAAATAAATTTACTTATATATTTTATTATCGGTATATTATTTATATGAATAAATTAGTAAATATAGTTTTTGGATAGTACGTATTAAGTAGTAAGTTATCACATTTATTTATAATAATTACTAAATAGAATTACATGATATTTTGTTAACATATTATATTTATGGTCATTAATATTTGCATAATTCCTTATAATTATTATTAATTTTTATATTTATTGTTTTTAATTTTTTAAAGTTAAATCGATTCATAATTTTTAATTAATACGGAGTATATGAAATTTTATTATATTATTATTTATTTATTATAATCATTATTTTAAAGTAAATGATTATAATTTTAATATTAATTTATCTTATACCATTCAAAAAATTTAACTTTTTATTTCGTTCAATTTTAGAACATAAAATTATACTAATAGAATTACATTATATTTTGTTAACATATTATATTTATGGTCATTAATATTAGAATAATTCCTTATAATAATTATTAATTTTTATATTTATTGTTTTTAATTTTTTAAAGTTAAATCGATTCATAATTTTTAATTAATACGGAGTATATGAAATTTTATTATCTT
Organism: Galeopsis tetrahit; assembly: GCA_963675135.1. Classification (NCBI taxonomy): domain Eukaryota; kingdom Viridiplantae; phylum Streptophyta; class Magnoliopsida; order Lamiales; family Lamiaceae; genus Galeopsis; species Galeopsis tetrahit. The sequence continues at coordinate 18,049,197 of OY776125.1, read as the reverse complement.
ATTATTTATTTATTATACTCATTATTTTGAAGTAAATGATTATAATTTTAATATTAATATATCTTATGCAATTCAAAAAATTTAACCTTTTATTTCGTTCAATTTTAGAACATAAAATTATACTTAATAGAATTACATGATATTTTGTTAAATATTATATTTATGGTCATTAATATTAGCATATAATTTCTTATGATAATTATTATATATATTTTTTAATTTTATTAAGTTAAATCCATTCATAATTTTAATGTTAAATTGATTTATAATTTTTAATTAATATGGAGTATATGAAATTTTATTATCTATTTATTTATTATTACTCATTATTTTTAACATATTATATGTGTATGTAATAATTCAATGTAATATTATACGGAGTATATAATATTATCATGTTTATTAGTGTTAAAAATTTATTAGTCCCATATTTTTTAAAAAAAGTTTCAAAAAAGTTAAGTTTTTCAATTACGTCCCAAATTTTAGGTATATAACTTTTTTATTTACGTCCCAAATCGCCGGAAACATCAAAACGACGTCGTAACCATGACGTAATACGACGTCGTTTTGATGTTTCCAGCGACTTGGGACGTAATTGGAAAAGTTAGCTAAAATTTGGGACGTAATTGAAAATTTTAACTTTTTTGGGACGTTTTTGAAAAAGTTGAAAAGTTATGGGATGTAAAAAAATTATTTCCCAATTGTGTTAAATTGTGGGCCCAAATAGAGTGACATTTTTGAAATTATATGAATGTTGTAAGGATAAAAATTATGTGAGTTATTTCCTTTTTTCGAGTGTGCAAATAATGTTGGGACGCCCGTTAAGGAAAGTGTGCAAATAATCACGGGACGAAGGGAGTATTATTTTGTTTTTTTTTAGAAAATTTACATTTTTCAATAATATTTTCAGATATATTATCATACATTTCTCAGTTATAATAACATACATTTTTCAGTTATAATAACATACAATTTTCATTAATATATAACTTACCATTTCATTAATAGAACACACACTTTTAAGATATAATAACATACATTTTTCAATCATATACTTTTCATTTATAATAACATACATTTTTCATTAATATATAACTTACCATTTGCATTAATAAATCATACACTTTTCAATTATAATAACATAAACCCAGTTATAATAACACACACTTTTCAGTTATAATAACATACATTTTTCATTAATATAATTAACATACACTTTTCAGTTATAATAACATACACTTTTCATTAAAAATAATGTTGCATTTTTCAATATAGTAACATACATTTTTCTTTAAAAAAACAAAAATACACTTTTTAATATACTAATATACACTTTTTAAAAAAAAATCGAAAAAAAATCAAAGTTTAATCGATCAACGGTCAACATTTGACTAGTCAAGGTCCACTCAAGTACACCATGTACCTGAGTGCAAATGAGATTTTGACCTCTTATATATGTCTCATATATACCATAGAATTAATATTTATAGCACACAATTTATATACAACAAAAGGAAAAACAATTTTCAAGTGAAGTATATAACCTAAATGCAAATTGACAATCTTTGACATTCCAGTCTCAAATTTAAAATCAAATATATCATCTTACAATTCACATCATACATCTCTTGTACTTGTGTTAGATGACATTCCAGTCTTTGATACCTTAAAAAAAAAAACGTGGAAAACACATTAACACACAAAATAACATTTAATCAAGGACATTTATATCAATAAATACATGCAAGTCCCTCCTTCCCATTTTAATGATGTTTTATAAGTGGACTAATCAATAACTCATCTAATCAATATTTATTAAAATTTGTAATCAAAAAATGAGTAAATGAATTTGAAAGGATCGATAGAGTACATATTACTCCTTCCGTCTCAAAATTATGGTCTCGTTTCATTTTTCACACAGACCAATAAGACATCATTTATTGTACATAAAATTTTGAATTTTACGTATAAACTTTCAATTATACTTTCATTTAAATGATCTTGTAATTGTAAAATTAAACTCTATTTTCTCCCCTACATTACAATAATTTAAATACAGTATGAATAATTTTGACATTATGCAAACTCACAAAAGGAAACGGGACAACTATATTTTAAGACAAACAAAAAAATGAATACGAACCATAATTTTGGGACGAAGTGAGTTTTACAAAAGAAGTATGATTAATTCTTTTAAATTGGTTGAAAATTAATTGGGACAAAAAAATTCCAATAGAAAGTCTTGACAAATAAAATTAAAACATACCCAAACAGTCCATTTCTTGGATCATGAGTTGAGTGAGGTTGAAGTTGCAAGCTTTTGCAGCATTATTCAATACACGCACTATCATCCTTGCTGATTCAGATTCAAATTCAAGCAGAGGGGCTGTTTGGCAGTTGGAGCAACTATATATGAATGATCTGCTAATACTGCAGCAATGGAAAAACGCTGTCGTTTCTAAATTACTGCAACTTTCAACTACGACCCGTGCGTCCTTAGCTGTAGGTGATCGGCAGTTTAGTTTCGCGGCGGCGCCGCGGTGGCCGAACAAGAAAATCGCCACCACAAATATGAATATTGTCCAGGCTGATTTCATGTTCTTTGTCATCGCTTTCGGGTTAATTGATAGAGAATTGAATTTTGAAAGAAACATGGGAGCTAACTAATTAAATAATTATTAATTTGATTAAGGTCGTGGAAATTGATGAAATATATATTGTTTATTTACTAGACTAGACAGAGAACGTGGGAAAAGAGATTGTGTTTGTACTATTTTATGTTGTGTTTTGTTAAAGCTATTGGCTAGGTTGAATCTCATAATTAACATATTGTTAACAAGAACTATTTAATTGAGTTAATTAGAAATTTATTGATCTAATCAAAATGGAGTACTACTAATATATAGATGATGCTCTTGGTATAAGTTCCATTTCACGTGGCCCTCGATCGCCGGATGAGTTTTCACTTTTCTATCAATTCGAGGTCATGTACTTTCAAGAACAAATAAATAAATTATAGAGGTACAAAAAAATATGTTTAACTAAAATTTCAAATAATCTTCTAAATTCTATATATAAAAAAAAAAAACTATGGCGTAACCATATTCCGAACAAATCATCAATTAAAAATAAAACCCATGAAGATGAGTTGTAATTGTATTCGTTGTTTTTTTTAAAGGGAATTATATATAGTTGATGTTGGAATTAAATATAGAGATTCGAATTATCAACCTCGTAATTCGTAATGTAGCGGAAGATATCTTGAACTCGGTTGAATTCCACGTACGTATTGTGATCCTCACAGTCAAAACACAATCATATGAATTGATTCACGAATTGCTTTTTGTATCCATAATCTAAGTGTCCCTAGGAGTGAGATGTTCTATTGTACAAGAATCTCTGTTTCTGTAATCTGTCTTAGGAGTGGAAAAAAGAACAAAATTCTCTCTGACTTAGAAATTGTGAAAAATCCCGTTAAATTTTCTTATTATAGAAAGTTATCCAAATAACCTATCTCCTTATTATATTCGTCTTTTGAATTCATCAAGGATGTGAAAATGCCTACTGTTATACCTAGTCAAAGAAGTCAATATTTGACAAGTCAATCCTAGTCACCATCTTGCGTGGCGAGGACCAGTCAACAAAGTCGTGCGACGACTAGTCAACGAGATGAAGAAAATGTAATAAGAATAATGTATTTAATATATTAAGTGCTCGCTCAAAGATGTTGGCGAGCACATGTTTAGTAGGCTGCTCGCCCAAAGATGTTGGCGAGCAGATATATATTTAGCTAAGAGAAGACAAGTGTTGAAGCCTTGGGAGACAGCATAAGACATGGCGACCACCGTGACGGCAACTCAGCGAGCAGGTTTTGTCGACAGGCAGGTTTTTCCGGACGAGCAGGTTTTCCAGCTCCTCGACATTTCGCCGAGGACGACCACCAGAGGCGGTTTAGCATTAAATGCGTCATCCCATCACCTTTTCGGGCAAGAAGAAGGGTCCACTATGAGGGCGCCACGTGTAAAGAATGGGCAACCCCAAAAACCACTATATAATGCCTAAAAGGCTCATTTGTAAGATCCAGGTGACATTTCCTACCAAAACCTGGAACCCTAAGCAATAAACTCTCCCAAGCTTCTAAAGCTTTAGCTTCTCCAAGAAGCTATATCTTGTGTTCTTGTGTGTTCTTCATTAAGTTCATCACAAATCATCCATTAATCCCGTATTAACACGTAATAACCTCCGATAATCATATATGTTTGTATCGTGCTGACGAATAGTCCACATCCAAATCATCCCGACGAAAGCACTTACAACATTTGGCGCTAGAAGGAGGGGATCCTTTTACGTGTTCTTCATCTCAGTTTCAACCGATCATCGAGCGATCGGATTGCAAACTCTTTGTTTCAGGTTTTAATCGGTAGATCTACCTTTTAAAGCATCATTTACGCTTTTTAGTGTTCTTCGTGTTCTTGAATAATTTCAGTTTTCGAGACATATTTCGGAGTTTGATCTCCTTGTAATTGTGTTTTCAAGCTTCTTCTGTTGTTACTTTGCTAAGAGTAGTTGTAATAGCAAGTTCTTCTGCGTAAGAACTTTTAATCTTTCGTTTTAAGCGTCAAAGGCTTAGAACAGTCCTATCTTTGTAACCTCTTTAAGAAAGACACCCTTTAAACGATGTCTCAACACTCTCATCTTGACGGAACCCCACCGCCTGGAGGGAACGAACACCCTCCACCGCCGGCGGCTCCGTCGCCAAACCCTTTCAGAAATTTAAATTTGGGGGACATCATGAAAGATCCCCAGCACTTGAAAGAGTTCACTGATTTCCTCCTTGAAAAGAGGAGGCTGATCGAAGTAGAAGAAGTTGAAAAGGCCAAAGATCAGGAGTTCGACAGAGCTCGCAAGGCCAAGCCAAGGATCAATGCTAATGAGGAGGACGACCGTTCCTATCACTCATATTCTGTTCGTCCCCAAGACAAGGGGAAAAATAAAGTTCCCGAACGTTCCCACAACAGCCATACAGGGGATTCGTACGCTCGGAACTCTGTTTTCAATCGGGTGGGCGATTAGGACCCGAGAGCTCCTCGCCCGGTGAATTATGATGTCGGGCGATGACCGGCAAAAGACGACCACAGAGATCGTGGTGGAAAGAGAGGAGACAGGATCTCCGCCCTTGACCGAGTAGGTCCGGGCCTTCGAGCTCCATCTAAGAGCTATCGCAGCCATCATTCTGAGAGGCATTCCCCCAGGCGATCACACCATGGTGATCACCCGGCCGCATCACACGGGAGGCGACGCGACGAGGTCGTCGTCCCCCGAGCATAGACAGCCGAGGAGGGGCAGATCGCCCAGTTCCTCGAAACACAAAAACTGATGAAGTTGGAGATGGAGACCCTGCGAGCAGAGGTGGTCGCAACAAAGCAAGGAACTGCTCCACCAGTCACTCTGCCCACTCCACCTTTAAGTGTTATGATTCTCACCGCCCCAATTCAAAGGAAGATTCAGATGCCTTCTATGGCGGCATACGACGGGGCGTCCGACCCCATGGTGAATTTGTCCAAATATGCAAGCTACATGGCCTCGATCGGGGTAACGGACGCAACTCAATGCAGAAATTTCTCCCTGACCTTGGGAGATCAAGCTCATCGCTGGTACACCACTTTGGGTGCCGGATCCATCGCCTCTTTCATAGAGCTGGGACAACAATTCTTGACTCACTTTGGGTCTATTGCTGCTCGCCCAGCCTCAAAGCAACGTTTGGCCAACGTTCGCCAGACACTGACCGAATCGGGCAAAGACTTTATCGAGCGCTTCGATAGATTGGTGATCGATGGAGAAGCTGTAAATGACGAGACAAAGCTGATCTCGGCTATTTCCGGTCTAAGGATAGGTTCCAAGCTTTGGGAATCTATGCACACCTCTTTCCCCGTTTCCTATGCAGATTTCTGCAGTCGGGCGGGAAATTTTATTCAAATGGAAGAAATAATGGACGCCGCCAAGGCTAACGAGTAGCCTGAAGCGGCCAAAAGAGTCTGGCCAAAGAAAAATTCCAACACTGGGGAGCCTTCCCAGCCAAAGAAGGCGACCACTCAGGGCGGCAGTGCTAGCCCATCAAATTTCAGACCCTTCGAGGAGTCTCCTGAGATTCTTCAATTCAGGGAGGCCCTCTCTGTTGACCCCAGGGGTATTTACGATGCGATCAGGGGAAAGAATCTGCTCCCCCAAGCTAAGCCAATGCATACAAATGACAACAATCTGGATAGTAGTAAATTCTGCAACTACCACAACTCAATCGGCCACCACACCAATGGGTGCCGAGACTTGGTGAGAAATTTGTTCAAACTGTACAACGAGGGCAAGCTCGCCCAGTTCATCAAATCCGGGGATGAAAATGGCGACAATAGAGGCAAGAAACGTCGCGACGACAGCGACGACCTTCGCTAGCAGCTGAATCGCCAGAAAATGACCCCCCATGCCGAACACTCCAACGGGCGACGTCGACAATGTAGGCGGAGGATGTTTTATGATAGAAGGTCCCTTGGGGGGAACAGAATCTGGAACTGCTATATCTGTTCGCCGACAACAGAGTGAAATGCAAGCACTCAACAATGTCCATCAAGTGTGCGTCGCTCCGGCTGCCGAGCAGCCTCCATCCCACCAAGTCATTTTCACAAACGACGACCTGAACGGCGTGGTGCAGCCAAACAACGATGCTTTGGCCATCACTGGAAAAATCATAGGAACGAACGTCCATCGCATGATGGTCGACACCGGGGCATACACCAACATCCTTTTTAAGCATACTCTTGATGCCCTCGGTGGATATGCTGCATACGTCGAGCCTTGCGATGATATTATCGTAGGGTTTGGAGACACTCACTCCCATCCAATTGGGAAAATAAGACTATCTTTGGAATTGGCGTCAACAAAAGAGCCAGCAATGCACTGTACCCGGCAGCTCGACTTCATGATCGTCGACATGCCGTCATCATATAATGTTTTCCTCGGCCGACCTTTCTTCGACGAGTTCAAGGCGGCCGTTTCTACGTATTACTACTGTGTAAAATTTCCAACCCCGACGGGAGTTATATCCGTCAAGGGCGATCAGACGCGGGTGAGGGAGTGTCTCGTCCGTTTTGCTAAGCGTCACTCTAAAGAAAGTACTATGATTGGCCAGTATATTGAGTGTCAAAAACAAAAACAACAAATGAACTACCTGGAGGGTTTTCCCAGCAAGTATCAAAAAATCGAAGTTGGGGAGTCCAGTCGATGTTTCGACGACCACCAAGTGGAGGCGAACGAGCACGCCTCCATGGAAGTGGACGACCACACCCAAATGGAGATTGACGAGCAGATAGATTCGGGCGATCAGATCCCAGACGACCAGGTTCCAGAAAACATTCCAGATCTGGAGCCTAGGTTAGGCTTTGAGCCAGAGTTCGGAATCGAGGATCCTCGTTGGAAGGAGCCTAAAGAGCGGGCAACTTCAGCGGAGGACCTTGAAACTATTCACCTAAACGAGGCTTATCCAGAACTCGAGGTATTCATAGGTTCGAATTTACCAGTACATTTGCGGTCCGATATGATCGCATTTTTGAAAGAAAACATCGGAGCTTTCGCCTGGTCGCACGAAGATATGGTGGGCATCGATACGAGCCATGCTTGCCACAAATTGAATATTGATCCATCAAGAAGACCCATCACCAAAAAACGAAGAAAATTTGGGCCAGATAAGTATGCGGCTATGGCGGTCGAAGTCAAGAAATTGATCGACAACAAACTAATCGAGAAAACTGGAACTGATCCTGAGTGGTTGGCAAATCCAGTGCTCGTTAAAAAGACGATCGGGTCGTGGAGATTGTGTATAGACTTCACGGATCTAAATGATGCCTGTCCGAAAGATCACTTTCCGATGCCCCACATCGATCATTTGGTAGACAATACAACTGGGCACGAGATGTTAACTTTCATGGACATTTTCGCGGGATACCATCAGATCGCTATGCATCCCGACGACCAGCGACATACAGCTTTCATGACGGCAACCAATATGTACAGTTGGAAAAGAATGCCTTTCGGTTTGAAAAATGCGGGGGCAACATACCAAAGACTGGTAAATAAGATGTTTGAGAAACACATCGGCGAAATGGTGGAGGTCTACATCGACGACATCGTTGTCAAAAGCTTACGAAAAAAAGATCACCTACACCACCTTGCCATGACATTCGATATTCTGAAGGAATACAACATGAAGTTAAATCCGAAAAAATGCAGTTTTGGATTTAGCTCCAGAAAATTTATGGGGCACTTGGTTAGCCAGCGGGGCATCGAGGCGAATCCGAGTAAAATTCAAGCAGTCATCGACATGCAAAGCCCAAGGAATGTGAAAGAGGTACAGAGGTTGACAGGATGCCTTGCATCGCTGAACAGATTCATTGCACGAACGGGCGATCGTTGCAAACCTTTTTTCGATGCTTTAAAAAAAGGGAGGTTCGAATGGACCGACGAGTGTGAAAGAGCTTTCGAAAAGCTGAAGGAATGTCTATCGGATCCAAAGGTTCTATCTAAGCCAGTCCCGGGCAAAATTTTGTATCTCTACTTGGCGGCCACTGATTGTGCGATCAGTTTAGTGCTCGTCCGAGTAGAGGGGAGCACACATCTGCCAATCTACTATGTAAGTCAATCACTGAGAGATGCGGAGTTGAGATACACTCCAATGGAAAAATTGGCGTACGCCTTAGTCATGAGCGTTAGAAAGCTAAGGTAGTACCTGTTCGACCACGAGGTGGTCGTCCTCACGACTTTTCCTCTTCGGCGAGCACTGCGTCGTCCGGATACCACTGGAAGACTTTTGAAATGGTCGGTGGAAATCGAGCAATTTGGACTCACCTACGCGCCTAGAACGGCAATCAAGGGACAAGTTTTGGCAGAATTCATTGTGGAACTTGCTTTTCCGGATAAACTGGACAAAGAAATCGAGCTTTCTTGGACATTGTTCATCGATGGCTCTTCGACGAGCACCAAAGCAGGGGCAGGAATCGTCCTCACCAGCCCAGCCGGACAGACTTTTGCTTCGGCGATCGAGTTCGAGTATCGGGCAACCAACAATGAGGCAGAGTACGAGGCTCTGGTCGCGGGAATCAAGATGGCTATGACCGTGGGCGCCAGAATACTGAATTTTTTTTTTGACTCTTAGCTAGTGGTTTGTCAAATAACGGTCGGCAAGGTACACTGTGTTCGGCGACCAGCTGTACAAACGAGGTTTTTCAATGCCTTTGTTGAAATGCCTTGGTGATGATCAAGCGAAGATCGTCATGCATGAAATCCACGATGGAGCATATGGAAATCACACAGGAGGGCAAGCACTCGCTTTAAAGATCATGAGGCAGGGCTACTTTTGGTCTACCTTGAAAAAGGACACAATCCACTACGCGTAGACGTGCAAGAGATGACAAGCCTTCGCTCCCACCATTCACTCATGATTCGGGTGGAATTTACATGATTTATAAGCACATGTGAAGCATATTTTGATGTGGATCTCATTGATTTGTGCGTTAGATATGATTGTTTGAGCCAAAATGAGAAAAAGGTTGTGTTTTGTCGGTTTTGTAGGTAAAACGATGGAATTTAGAGAAAAACACATACCACAAGTGATCGAACCGGAAAGAGGAGTGCACCATTATATCCGGCTCGGAAAATGGAGTGGAATAGCAAAAAGAATCGAGTCAATCAGAGGTCGGAAGCTCAAGATACGGAGGGACGAAGTTTGAGGACGAAAACGAAGGACGGAGCCAAAGTCGAAACTTTGGCCCGGCCGGGCCACATCACCCGCCCGGCCGGGCGGCCGAGCATGAATTTATTGGCTGAATACGAAGTTTTGGCCCGGCCGGGCGATAGCGTGCCAGATTTTTGCCAAAAGTCGAAGTTTTGGCCCGGCCGGGCGGCACCACTCGCCCGACCGGGCGGCCGAACACCCCAAGCCACGCCTCCATTTATGAAGTTTCCGCCCGGCCGGGCGGCACCACTCGGCCCCTGTTTTTGTTTTGCTTGGCCAACACCTCCGCCCGGCCGGGCCACTCCAATTTCGGTGCCAAATGCGTATTTTCTCTATTTTTGAGGGATTCACTTGCAATTTTCACACTCAAGCCCTACCCCAACACTATAAATACCTCACTTCTTAAATTCTAAAGGAGCTAACCCCTCTCTCAAGAATTCTTTCACATACTATCACACACTTGGAGGTTTTGGGCCATATCTTCTTCAATTCACCACCAATTCATGCATGGAAGGAGCCATTAGCTTGGGAATTCAATTCCCCACCTCACCACAGTCTAAGATTTCTCTTATTTTCAATTTTATTGCTTTGATCTTTGTTTTGATTGTAATTCAAACATGTGGGTGATTGGCTAGAACACTTTTGGTTCTAGGGCCTTGTACATACTTTTGATGATATCTATGGATTAATATTTGTTTAATTGGTGTTTGTGTGGCTTAATTCTATTTGGATGCTTGGTGTTTGTTGCAAAACATGTCATTATGTGTACAATGGTGATGTGTTGATCATAGTTAGTTGAATTAGGTTGAGAAATCTATTTTGATTAATTGATTACAAGCATTTGACCTAATTTTATTGTGAGATTGAAAGATGATCAATGATTAGGAAGATGTGTGATGATCTTAGGGGCTTGATTGGGTCTTATTATGCAACTTAGGTAGAGATACTAGGTTGTGTAGTATTTGCCTTTGAATTACTTGGATCGAAAGGACTTTTAATTCATTATGTTGTGATCAATCTTATAGACAAAGCATGAACACCATTTGAATAGACATTTACCCATAGATGGATTCACTAGTAGTGCATGTGCTCTAGGACCTACCTTCTCTTAATTGAGTTACATCCATTTTTACTTCCGTCTCTTGATTCGTATGCTTTTTGATCGATTTTATCTTTGCTCTTTGTTGCTTATTCGTGACACTTGGTAGGTAATTTTAGAGTAAACCATCACATTCAAACGATCGATCATGTCTATTTAGAATTCGACTAGCAAACTACCCTTTTACGCTTAACCTTCTCGTGGGATCGACCTCGTGCTTATCACGCTACAATAGACGACGTATACTTGCGGTTGTTTATTTAGTGTTGTATATCACGTGAATCAAGTTTATGGCACCGTTGCCGGGGAGGTTTTTATAAGCTCTAGAGTGTAGGCTAGGAGAGTTTTAGTTTAGACATTTACTTGCTTTCTTTATTTGCAAAAATCCAAAAATATTTGTGTTTGTTATTTTGATCTTAATCGCAATTCTCACTCTCGTTTGCTCTTTTGATAGACATGGTTTATGGTCACACGATCTAGGAGGAACCACCAAGAAGTGCTACCTTTAGATCCGGAGATTGAGGCCAATTGTAGAAGAAGAAACGCCGAGAGGAGAAGACTAGAGTTGGAAAGAATGAACCGAAGAGAGAATCTGGTTGAAGAAGAAGAGGAATTAGAGAATCACGGGGTAGAAGGAGTTGAGGAACCTAACGGGAATGGAGGTGTTGGTCCCTGAACGAGTAGTGAATGGGATTAAAGTCTAGAGGGGAGGGGTGAATAGACTTTAAAACTTTTTCAAACAGAGTTGGGAACCTCTTCTGATTGCTATGTCAACTGGACTGCAAGTCTGCTGGTCTGGATGACTATAGTGATCTGACTGAAGAGGTTATATGCGGAAATATGGTGGCCCTGGTTTAGACTCGTTCTTGTAACTTGTTTTACTTAATGAAACTACTCAGCTGATGCTGGTTTGAAAGTTATGGCCTTGTTTTGAAGAGTGTTGAAATCACAGTATGCACTATATAACAATGAATGTAAAAGCAGAAATGTAAAGTGCAGAAAGTAAATAACACCGGATTTATAGTGGTTCGGATATACGATCCTACGTCCACTCTCACGTCCTAACGTGATGTTTAATCCCTTTAATTTCCACAAATTACAAGGGTCTTGTCCTTTATAGTCCCAAGGTTAGGACTTTGAGATCTGAGCCGTCCTAACAGCTGCGGTCTCCACAAGTGATTGTAAGCACTTGCACTTTGGGGGGTTTCAAAAACTTTAACCTTTCGGTGAGGGTTTTGGGTTTTTGAGATGTATCCAACTAATGGTTTCAAGCTTATAATTTTCTTAACCACTATGCCTAAAACAACTGATATACAATATGAACAAGTTTCAGGTTCTTAAGGGTTGGATAGGAAGCACTTAAGAGCTATGGATAATCTAATGGATTTCTGGCTCTTGGAGAACTCTTAGAACAATGTGGCTTTTTGCTTGATTGCTTGCTTAGCTTGTGAATTCTCTCTTGTAGCTTCTCTATTTAGTGATTCCTCATCCTCTTGTATTTATAATGGAGATTGGGTGCAACTAGCCGTTGGAGTTGACTAGCCGTTTGAGCAATCTTCCCATAATAGCTTGATTCCTTGATTCCAGCCGCTTGATTGCTTCAATCCTGGGATCATGTCAATCTTCTAAATAAGGTAGGTCTTCGTTTAAATTGCAAGATGACTTGGGAATCAGCCGAGTCCTGGAAGAGCACATAGTCTTCTGATCTGTACTTCTGGTCTTCTGACTACTCTTCTGGCCTTAGGTCTTCTGTCTTCTGATATCAGACGAGTACTACTCTTCTGATCTGGAAATTCTTTGTACTGCTTTAGGCCATCTTCAATCTGGGACTCCATCAGATAAGTAGGTATACAAGCACCTTAACATATCTGGTCTTCAAGGATCTTCTAGTCTTCATGTCTTCTACTCTTCTCATCTTGAGGATAGGCATGTAAGCCATGACTGTGCTGATCAGCTGCTATCAATACAGTTGATCACACAAGACTAGTCTAAGCGGTTCTATACAAGTCAGCTGATCCTATTACATTTATAAACTCTAAGTGTTTTGGCCATCAAAACTATTCTAACATCAAGTGGGGCTTAGGGTGAATTTATATCCCAACAATTTCCCCATTTTTGATGAAGCCAAAACTATATATATAATAAATGCTCTTAATAAGATAAGATAGGAGTTTATAAACTTCATAAAAACTGAAGTATCTGATGAAGACAATGAGAGTTTGTCTTGAAAGCAAAGAGAACTAAACTTGAATATATAGAACTTTTACAGATTACAAGTAATAGTTTCTTAAAGCTTTGAAAGTGGTCTTCATCAGGTCTTCTGATCTTCAGATGCGGAAGGCAAGGTACAGACGAGATCGAACTTCTTCCATGTGCTGCAGGTCTGTAACATTCTCCTCTTCATAGATCTTCTCTAGGATCCTTTTGACTTCAATGAAGTCTGTTCTTCCAGAATCCAGAGTGGGAGGATCCCATTTGGGTTCTTCAGGAGTTAGGATTCTGCAGTTGTCAAGTTCTTTGGCTGTCTTGACTACTTCTTTCCAGAACTCTGGATCTTCAATGTTCATGAATTGATTGAACTGGAAGAATTCATCTTCATAGGTTGGGAGAGGGCCAAATTTTCTTACAATGTGGTGTTGAATTTGCCATTTCTTCTTCAGAGGGTACCACCTTGGTAGCTCGTCTTGAAGGGCTAGATAGTCCACATAGTTGCTATCAAACACCAGAACTTTATCTTTCTGTGCCAGAGCATTTTCTTTCAGTGCTTTCTCCTTGAGAACTTTCCTGAGTTTGGCTATCTTCCTGTCAAATTTGGCTTTGACTGCTTTCGCATCTTTTAGCTTCTTTTGTTTAAGCTCTTGATCTTCAAGCTCTTTTCTTTTCTTCAACTCTAAAGCCTCTTTCTCTTCTGCAGTAGGCTCTGCTGGAGTTGACTTCTTGCTTGACTTCTGAGCTTGCTCATCTGTTTGCTCATCTGCCTTCCTTTTCCTAGTCATCCTTTTCTCGGAAACTTGTTCTGTAGAGGCAGTGATCTGCAGACCAGATGCTTGAGTGGGAGCTTGAATGTCTTCTTGAGCAATTTCTTTGCCTTTGCCTTTCCTGCTCTTGATTTTGCTTGATAAATCACCCAAGGTTTCATTCAGCTCATCTTGAGATACTACCATTACGGCTTGTTGTGCAGTAGTCTTCTCAAGAGCTTTTATCAATACATCTTCCCCCTTTTTGGCTTCAGCAAGCGCAGCCGCAAAAGGCTTCATGGCATTCAAAATCTCCACTCTAAGAGTTTGTTGAAGAGCCATGGCGTTGACTCAGCCAACATGAGTCAGATGAGTGATGCTATGGTCTAGAATCTGAGCATGAGAGTTGGAGGAGGAGGCAGCTTCTAGTTTAGCTGTAATTGCTTCCAGTTGGGTGGCTGTCTCCTTCAGCTGAATCTGAAGTTTTTCAATCTCTGCTGCAGCTGATTGGAGAAGAGCTCGACCTTCAGTAGCTCTTGCTTCAGCATCTTCAATTCTTTTCTTGTAGGTGTTTTCCATGCGGTTGACCTCATTGGTGTAGAGATCAGTAAACCTGGTGGAATGGTCACCTGCCTTCTTCAGAATGCTGGTCAGATACTCACTTATCTGATCGTGAAGAGATTCTCCAAACTTGTCTTCAATGTCAATGATCTGGTTATGAAGACGAGTTCTCTGCTCCTTGACTGCCTTTTCAACATATCTTCCAAGCTGTAGGCCTAAACCCTTTTCAAAGTGTAGGTCTATGGCAGCCTTGACCTGTGAGCATATGTCTGCTGTATAGTCAGCTGTTGAAGTAGAAGTCGAGGCAGTACCTTGAGGCTTTGGATGCACTGTCAGGGCTTTGCCTCTGTCTTCAGCTGAAAGGTACTCTTCATTGAGAAATGAGGTAGTGGCCTTAACCAGGTGGGACATGATGGTGTCTCCTTTATCAATGAAGTGAGGTAGAGTATCCTTAGGCATGAAGTGATCAGGAATAGTGATTACTTCTCTTTCAATCTCGGTTCTGTCAGCTGGTTCAGCTGAGTCTTCCGCAGGATCAGACGCAGCTGAGTCATTCATTTTTGCTGTGCCATCTGTCTGTTGACCTGATATGCCTTCTGGGATAGAGGCATCATTATATGGAATTCCTAGAATTCTGTGGCATACTGCTGTAAAGGCTTCTTCGGGCAGCAGTTGAGCAAAAGATGTAACTTGAGCAACTTCTTTTTGCTCCATTTCCCAGTCGAGGAAATTAGCTTTTCCTCCCATTCCTTCCATGACTTCAATAAGGTCATCCACATCATCTCTCCTGAGTTCAATCCAGGTGCAGATTCTGAGAACTTGTTCGAACTGAACTGATTCCTCATCAATACCAGGAATAGTAGACTTGAGCAGGTTTGCTATCTTCATCCTCAGTATCTTCTCCCTTGTGCACATAGGATAGTGTACCATTCTGGATTGAGGTTGAGAGGGACCAGCTTGAATCAGGTCTGCTGGTGCCATGTCTTCTGGAACAGAAGAAACAATGATGGTAGGAGTTTGAGTATGTGGGGTAGTTTCCTCTGCTGTGTGAGTATCAGCAGGGATTTGGGAAGTGATATGTTCTTGATCTTCAGTGGTCTGTTCATCAGCAGGGATTTGGGTCTGCTGGTCTGGTATAGTACCTTCATGAAGATCAGTAGAAGTTTGAACACGTGGATCTTGAACATCAGCAGGGTTAGGCAATAGGGTTTCAGGGGTTGAGGTAGGTGGAGCTTGTTCCTCTGTTGTGTGAGTATCAGCAGGGATTTGGATATCAGTGTTTGAGTGGTCAGATGGGTTGGAGTCATCAGAAGGGTTGAAGGATGCAATCGGGGCTATTAGAATGGGAGTAGGAAGCCACGATTTCTTGGACTTTTTGTTGAAAGAAGAATTATTCTTCTTTCTCTTCTGACCCTTCGACAATTTAGAAGGAGTAAATGAGGGAGAGGATTTAGAGGTACCTGCCTTCTTCAAGGGAGAGGCAGTGGGAGTGGCATCTGAATCAGACGGGGAGATGAGCCCAGATCTGATTAGATATCGTCTTTGTGCTAAGGTCTGATTGTCATCATCATCATCCTCAGCAACCTTCTTCTGAACCTCTTCTTTGGTTGGCTCCTCTTCTTCTTCGGCAGAGTTATGATCAGACTCTTGTGCTGCCTTCTCAGCCAACAGCTTCCTCTTCTCTTCTTTTAACCTTTCTGCCTCAGCAAGAGCTTCCTTTCTCAAATAATATTTGGAGATGTGAAAGGTCTTATGAGGTCCCATCTTGTACTTCTTTGGGAGAATATCTGGAAGGATGATGCTCAGCTTGTTGACAAAGCTGACTGTAGCTGCTACCTTCCATACCTTCGATTGTAAGTCCAAAGTGACTTTCTTTGCCTCAAGAGCAATTCTTTCTAAGAATAGTCCTTGCCAGTCTCCATCGATCTGATCCCAGATTGCAGCCATTACTCGAACCTTTAAAGTAGTAACAGCATCATGACTAAATGTGTTACCAAGTAACATTTTTCCTGCAATATCCAACAAGGTTTGGAATTTTGGTTCAAGTTGGGATTTCTTGAGTCCAGTTGCATCAGTAGCCTTGATTCTTCCACCAGTAAACATCTCCATATACTCCTTTTCTCTATTCATGATGTAGTTGGAGATATTTATTTTCCCCCTTGACAGGCCAAACAATTCCTGAAGAATTTCCCTTGTAACCTTGACTTTGTGTCCATTCATGACACTTTCAACATGAGAACCCTTCATCACGGCGTTTGCATAGAATGCCAGAACGTCTTGTTCATAGACATTAGTTGGAGCTGCTTCCAGAAAGTCTCTGAGTTTAAGATTGACGCACCGAAGCAATATCTCCTTGTTCTCATCTGAGTATTTGCCTTTGAAAAACAGAGCATTCTCCGTAAAAATATTCCCTTCCTTGGACCATTTTGCAGCATCCAAGGTGCCAGTGTTCTTGGTCTTCTCGTCGTAAATTTCAATGATTGCCATAGTAGAGTCTGAGTGTTAGGGTTTGAGGGCTTGAAAGAAATTTGCAGAACGAGAGAGAGTAATGTGATTAATTGAGTAATATGAGCGACAGGGATTGGAAGAGGTTTTAGGGGTGTGAATATATACTCCAGAAAATCTTGATCTAACGGTCAGATTTGGGTTTGATTTTGGAGTAGAGCCCAAGATTTCCTTCTTTGATTTCTTAAATTTGCCGGCTGGTTATGCCATTTGGCAGTATTTGATTTGCTGGCAATATGGTACTTGAGTGTTAATGACATCATTACCAAAAATAGCCGTTGAGACTAATTTATGGTAAGAATTGATCATCAAGGCCGTTTTCTATAAGAAAATTGCATTCCTTATATAAGCCAATTTGTTTAATTACATTCAGGAATAACTCTAGAATGAATTACATGATCAAGACTAGACACTATACTCTAAATTTGTGTGATTTGATCAGCAGAGTGAGGTCTTCTGAGTTCTTCAAGATGTCTGCTGATTGTCTTTGAAAAGTCTTCTGGTCAGCTGAGTTGGTCTTCTGATCAGCTGAGTAGAGGAAACGGTGTTTGCTGTGATGATCCAACCTGGATGGATCCTTCCAGCTTTATTGTGAGTGATGATCCAACCTGGTTTGATGGATCTTTCAGCTCCTTCTTTAAATCAAGTGGAGCTAGTCTAGACATAGTCCCACTGATTTAAATGTTTCTCACCATCGGATGTTCCTCATCATCAGATGGGATGTAGCATCTAATGTGCTCTTGTTGAATTTCTTCGCTTCTCTAGAAGGGGAAGGAAGGTTGAGGGGTGCTTCAATGGAGTTGAAGAGAGGGCCATGGACGCAGCCTTCATGTTCTGTTTAGACACAGTAGCTTTTGATAATAAGTTCTTCATGTAGAACTTCTTCCTGGAGAAGAAGCTCTGCTTGCTTGCTACTTTGTCCTCTGCATCTCTTCCTCCTTTAGCTTTCAACAAGAACGTCTCTTCTTCCTTTAGCTTTCATGTACATACTCATGTTGAGTAAGCCATGGATCTGCATCATCTTCATTTTCTGGACAAATCTTCATCTCCTTCACCCAAGATTTTGGTTGAAGAATGATCTCCGTTCCATCTCTTCTTTCAATTGTCTCCATACCTGAAACAAGAAAAGTGTTAGATGTTTTGTGTTCTTAGGTGTTCTCATAACTTCTCCTTTTATAGGGGTAGAAATGAGGTAGTGGAGAGAAAAATGACAAAACTATAGAGGTGATAGGTCTGAATTTCTGAAAAGTGATTTCTTAAGATTAGCAGTGAGTTTCTTGATCCAAGGGTGCACATTTAAAGATATTCTGACTTTATCTAATGGAATGCAGAAATTATAAATTTTGTCCATGAGTTATTTGAAATCCGTACTGTGCATGCATACTGTTGAGTCGGTGAGGATGGTGTATTAATCCAGCCAAGTATGACTCAGTTAGTATACTGTATTTATGTATATGAATAAAGTATTTTATGAAGAATAGTTTATTAATATACATAGTTATACATTGCTTAGAGTAAGGAGATCAAATAGCTTTGTTCAAGTCTGCTATATATATATATGTATATGTATACTATGCAATGCAGATTTTAGAGTATTTCATCAAGGATTCTTAAGGTATCATTGATTCCCCCTTGATTAGATAACTCTATGTTTTCCCTCAGCTCTATCTGTCTTCATTGGGAAAGAACTTACCTGAAGATGAGGGTGTCTATTCACCTCATCTGATTCTCCTAGTCTGCTGCACTTGGGTCAGCTGAGGTTTTCAGCTGATCTTTCCTTCTTCATGTGCTTGGGTCCAGGAGTCCTAAGCTGTAACATAAGGTTTTGAACCTTTCTTCAGCTAGGGGCTTAGTCAAGATGTCTGCTCTTTGGATATCTGTGTGAATTTTCTCCATCTTGATGTCCTTCTTTTCAAGGTGATCTCTTATGAAGTGGTGTCGAATGTCGACATGCTTGCACCTTGTGTGGAGGACTGGATTTTGAGTGATGGCAATGGCGCTGCTGCTATCACAATAAATAGGGACTTCTCTTGCCTCTACATTGTAATCCTTGAGTTGTTGAACTAGCTAGAGCAGCTGACTACAACAACTACCAGCTGCCATGTATTCTGCTTCAGTGGTGGAGGTTGAAACTGAGGTTTGCTTCTTAGAGAACCATGATATCAGCTTGTTTCCTAGAAATTGACAGGTTCCTGATGTGGACTTCCTATCAATTCTGCATCCTCCAAAGTCTGAGTCAGAATAGCCACTTAATTCTAGATTGTCATCAGCAGGGTACCATAGTCCTAGGTTGACTGTTCCTTTTAGGTACTTGAGAATCTTCCTTGCTGCTTCTAGATGACTTTGCTTTGGGTTTGCTTGAAACCTAGCACATACTCCTACAGCGAATGTTATGTCTGGTCTGCTGGCTGTAAGGTATAGTAGAGATCCAATCAGTGCTCTATATTCAGCTTGATTAACTGCCTTTCCGGACTCATCTGGTTCCATTTTGAAAGATGTCATCATAGGAATCCTTGCAGTCTTGCTTTGTAGAGCTTTGAATCTTTCTAGCAGACTCTTGGTATACTTGGACTGGTTGATGAAGATCCCTTCTGGACTCTGCTTGACTTGAAGTCCTAGGAAATAATTCATCTCACCCATCATGCTCATTTCGAATTTTCCTTGCATAAGTTCAGAGAACTTCTTGCACATTTCTTGATTGGGTGATCCAAATATAATGTCATCTACATATATCTGTACCATTAAAATGTCTTCTCCTTCTTGTGACAATGTGTCATACCAAGCTCTAGGGGCTTGTTTTAGACCATAGAGAGCCTTCTTCAGTCGATATACTTGATCACCTTTTTCAAATCCTGGAGGCTGCTCTACATATACTTCTTCTATCAGAATACCATTTAGAAAAGCACTCTTGACATCCATTTGATATACCTTGAAGCCCATATATGATGCATAAGCTAGAAATAGTCGAATGGCTTCTAATCTGGCTACTGGTGCAAAAGTTTCATCATAGTCAATCCCTTCAGATTGTGAATATCCTTTTGCAACTAGCCTTGCCTTATTTCTAGTTATCACATCATTTTCGTCCTTCTTGTTCTTGAATACCCACTTTGTTCCTACTACATTGTGGTTTTCAGGACGATCTACCAATTCCCAGACTTCATTTCTTTCGAATTGGTTTAGTTCTTCTTGCATAGCAGTGATCCAATTGCTATCTGTCATTGCTTCTTCTATGTCAGCTGGTTCAATGTTGGACAGGAAAGCACACCAGCAGAACATAGATGATTGAGAATTCTGATTCAGTTGTCTTCTGGTCTTGACACCTGATTCTGCTCCTCCTAAGATGAGGTTTGATGGATGGTTGTTCCTCCATGTACGCTTCACTGGAGTATCTGCATTGGATGAGTTTGGATCCTCATCTGATCTAGTGCCATCAGGAGGGTTGACTTGATTAGGTCGATCATCATCTGTATCTTGAGTGTCAAAGAAATCATTCCCCCTGGTATTTGGGATTGATGCATCTTGATTCTGGTCAGCTTGTCCTGCTTGAGTTTGAGATCTAGTGACAGGTCTATGAGGCTTATCTTCCTCTGGTTCTTCAGGGAAAGGTTCATTGACTTCAATGAACTCATCTGGTTTGGACTTGATCACTAGATGTCTCATCTGATCTGCAGCTGAGTTTGTTTCTACTGCATTCTTTTCACACGATTCATCAAAAACAACATGAGGTGTTTCTTCCACAAGAAGGGTTCATTTGTTGAGTACCCTAAATGCTTTGCTAGTTGAGGAGTATCCTAAGAATATCCCCTCATCTGCTTTGGCATCAAAAGCATTCAACTTACTCTTCCCATTGTTGTGAATGAAACACTTACAACCAAATATATGAAAGTAAGATACTCTAGGTTTTCTTCCTTTCCACAGTTCATATGGAGTTTTCTCATGTATTTTATGAATACCTGACCTGTTTTGAGTGTGACAAGCTGTGTTGATGGCTTCTGCCCATAGCTTCTTGGGAGTAGAGAATTCAGCAAGGAGTGTTCTGGCCGCTTCTTTGAGTGTTCTGACTCTTCTTTCAGCTACACCATTCTGTTGTGGTGTTCTTGCTGCACTTGTCTCGTGCTGAATACCATTAGAAGTACAATAGGCAATTATATAAGAGTTAATGAATTCAGTGCCTTTGTCACTTCTAATTTTCACGATTGGTTCTCCTTTCTCTACTTGGATCCTCTTCAATAGTTCAGGGAGCTTCTGCTGTGTTTCACTCTTCTTGTATAGGAAGGTAACCCAAGTAAACTTGGAATAATCATCTACAACAATAAGAGTGTACTTCCTCCCTGTTAAAGTGGTTGGAGTGATTGGTCCAAAGAGATCCATGTGAAGCAGTTCAAGAACTCTGCTGGTTGATGCTGTCTTCTTGGTCTTGAAGGAGACCTTTGTTTGCTTTCCTTGTTGACATGCATCACAAACCTGATCTTTACAGTAGAGTTCATTAGGCAGACCATCAACTAAGGATTCCCTTGCTAACTTGTTCATAGTCTTAAAGTTCAGATGGCTAAGACGTTTGTGCCATAGCCAGCTGACATCTTTAGGGCTCTTCACAAGCAGGCATGTATCCTTAGGACAGCTGTTCCAATTTGCAAGATACATACTTCCCTTTCTAGATCCTGTTAGAAGGTTTTGTTTTGTTCTTTTATCACTTATGAGACATTCATCTTTAGAGAATTTAACTGAATAACCAGTGTCACAAAAATGAGAAACAGATAATAGATTAAACTTAAGACCTTCTACATATGATACGTCATGTACCTCAATGTCACCATTTCTAAGGGTGCCATATCCTTTTGTGTTACCGTGCGCGTTATCACCAAAGAAGACTTTTGGACCTTTCTTTTCTGTGTAGTTGGTCAGCAGGTTTTTGGTTCCTGTCATATGGGTTGAGCATCCACTATCTATGTACCATATCTCTCCTGCTAGGCCTCCTTTTCTGTATAGGTCCTTCCTTTCCTGCAAGAAGGGTTAAGTCTTAGGTACCCATTTTGTTTTGGGTCCTTGGGTGTTAGTACTACCCTTGGGAACCCACATATACATTGGTCGTTTGAACAACCTTGAGCACTTGAGTTGTTTCCCTCGGGCATCACAGAACCAAATCTTACCAGTTAACACCTTAGACTGATTTGATTTGTTGTTTGTGTCAGCTAAGTAATAGTCAAATGGTTTTCCTTTATAGGAGTGAACATACAATATCTTTTGACTAGTTACATTCGGCTTGGGTGCATTAGCTGGTCGATGCACACGATTATATGGACCATACTCTTCTGTTCTCACAATATCATAAGAGATAGGGGGTGCAAAGAGAACAGATTTGTTTGAAGAAGGCTTCTTCTTCTTGGCCGGAGCAGCATACAGCTGAGACTGTCTCAGCCGAGATGGTCTAGGCTGTTTGCTGTTCCTCTGTACAGGCTTGGGGTTAGCTTGTCCTTTACCATTTTTGGTTTTGGGATAGTTAGCCTTAGCTGGTACAGATGCCTTATGGTTCATATTGAGTTCATTGTGTTTAGAACACTCACCCTGTTCATGTGTCTGAGTAGTGCACTTGTTAGGTGTACTACCCCCAGCTTGAGAGGATGTTGATGGATTAAGTTCATAGCCTAAACCCATCTTATTGCCATTTGATCTATAATATTCAGAGATACTTTCAATAGTAGTCGAAGCTTTATTGAATTCTGATATCTTTTGATCTAGGCATTCCTTCTCCTTTTCTAAGAGCTTATGTGTTTGGAAGAGATCATCGAACTTAGATTGAAGTATACGAAATTCTTTGGTTTCTAAGGCTTGAGTTTCTAACATCCCCTCATACAACTGAGTTGTTGTGGTATTTTCTTCCTTAAGAAGTTCCACTTCTTTGGTCAACCTTTCATTCATGGTGACTAACTCAGGGGTGTTGTCAAACTTAACCTTTTTCAACCTAGCAATTTCTTTCCTTAAATCCTTATTCTCCTCTTCCACTTCTATAAAGGCTCTAGTGGCAATATCCAGATCACCTTTTACCTTTCTTAAAGATTGATAATAGGTGTCTTCTGATTCGCCTTCAGATGAGTTTATGTCATCTGTTTGTGAGAAAATAGGTGAATGGAAAGTAGTAGTATAAGAGTTTACCTCATTTTCTCCTATGGCCATCATAGCTAGATCGTCTGAATCATCTGAGTAGATTTGACAGTCTGGTGATGTAGGAAGTTCATCACTTTGATATTCAGATTCTTCAGTCAGCATTGCTTGCTTATCTGAAGTTCTTCTCCTTGGCCTTCTTTCTTCTTTGTCGTCCAGCTCAGGGCATTCATAGACATAGTGTCCTGGTTTGCCACAGTTGAAGCAAGATCCAGGTTTCTGATTTGAGTTTCCTCTCCTTGGAGGAGTGGCATCTATTCTTCTAGATCCTCGGCTGTCAGATGACTCCACATCCTTTCTAGGATGTCTTTCTGGTGTTCTTTCTCTGGAACCTCTGGAAGGTGATCTTGCTCTTCTATC
The DNA here is from genome assembly GCA_963675135.1 of Galeopsis tetrahit. Taxonomy (NCBI): domain Eukaryota; kingdom Viridiplantae; phylum Streptophyta; class Magnoliopsida; order Lamiales; family Lamiaceae; genus Galeopsis; species Galeopsis tetrahit. Next base: position 18,025,775 of record OY776125.1, on the reverse strand, counting down.
TTTGTAGTTTCTATAGAACTTTCTATATTTGCTGTTGAGGGTGTTCATCCTTTCAAATCTTTTGATCATAAGAGCCATTTGCTCTTTCAGGCTCATGTCTGATCCTTCACAGTCTTCTGTTTTCAGAGAGGTCTTGCCAGATGAGGTGCTTGCAGCTTTTGTATTGGCTGCCTTGAAGGCTACAGTCTTGGAGGTAGATGGGGTTGCAGTTGACTCATCACTTCCTGAGTTCTCTTCTCTTTCAAGATCATATTCATGGGCTTTCAGGTTCTGAAATAGAGTTTGTGCAGACCATTTCTTGATATCTTGAGTATCTTTGATGATGGTCTTCTTGAGTCTCCATTTCTTGGTTAGAGAATCTAAGATCTTTAGATTTTTCTCTCTATTTGTGTATTTCTTGCCCAGAGATTCTATCTCATTGATGATCTTGGTAAATCTGTTGTCTAACTGATCAATAGACTCTTCTGGTTGCATCTTGAAGTGTTCGAACTTCTTGACTGCTGTAGACAACTTGGATTCTTTGATCAGCTCAGTTCCTTCACAAAGAAGTGCCAATGCCTCCCACATCTCTCTGGCTGACTCACAATGGATTACCTTTGCAATGTACTCATTTGGAAGAGTTTGCGTTATGTAATCTTGAGCAATGCTATCAAGATTTGATTGCTTCATCTCTTCTGGTGTGAGGTCCTTCATGGGCTTGGGAACCAGTTCTCCAACTGGGACTTCTGGATCACCATTTGCAGTGTTGACTGTCATGATGGTGATCGGGCCTTCTGTGATTACAGACCACATCTTGTAGTGGACTGATGTGAGATTCTTCCTCATCCTGATCTTCCAGTAATCATAATCCTCAACTGAAAACTTAGGCAACTTACGCATGTTCGCACTCATGCTGTATGAGTTTTCAAAAACAAGTTTTCCAAAAAGATCTGTTCAAGAGGACTACAGAAAGACTCCCTCAAGTCTTCTGATAATCTAGAGACAGTAGTCCGTTAGAACCACTGCTCTGATACCACTTGTTGGTCCCTGAACGAGTAGTGAATGGGATTAAAGTCTAGAGGGGAGGGGTGAATAGACTTTAAAACTTTTTCAAACAGAGTTGGGAACCTCTTCTGATTGCTATGTCAACTGGACTGCAAGTCTGCTGGTCCGGATGAATATAGTGATCTGACTGAAGAGGTTATATGCGGAAATATGGTGGCCCTGGTTTAGACTCGTTCTTGTAACTTGTTTTACTTAATGAAACTACTCAGCTGATGCTGGTTTGAAAGTTATGGCCTTGTTTTGAAGAGTGTTGAAATCACAGTATGCACTATATAACAATGAATGTAAAAGCAGAAATGTAAAGTGCAGAAAGTAAATAACACCGGATTTATAGTGGTTCGGATATACGATCCTACGTCCACTCTCACGTCCTAACGTGATGTTTAATCCCTTTAATTTCCACAAATTACAAGGGTCTTGTCCTTTATAGTCCCAAGGTTAGGACTTTGAGATCTGAGCCGTCCTAACAGCTGCGGTCTCCACAAGTGATTGTAAGCACTTGCACTTTGGGGGGTTTCAAAAACTTTAACCTTTCGGTGAGGGTTTTGGGTTTTTTAGATGTATCCAACTAATGGTTTCAAGCTTATAATTTGCTTAACCACTATGCCTAAAACAACTGATATACAATATGAACAAGTTTCAGGTTCTTAAGGGTTGGATAGGAAGCACTTAAGAGCTATGGATAATCTAATGGATTTCTGGCTCTTGGAGAACTCTTAGAACAATGTGGCTTTTTGCTTGATTGCTTGCTTAGCTTGTGAATTCTCTCTTGTAGCTTCTCTATTTAGTGATTCCTCATCCTCTTGTATTTATAATGGAGATTGGGTGCAACTAGCCGTTGGAGTTGACTAGCCGTTTGAGCAATCTTCCCATAATAGCTTGATTCCTTGATTCCAGCCGCTTGATTGCTTCAATCCTGGGATCATGTCAATCTTCTAAATAAGGTAGGTCTTCGTTTAAATTGCAAGATGACTTGGGAATCAGCCGAGTCCTGGAAGAGCACATAGTCTTCTGATCTGTACTTCTGGTCTTCTGACTACTCTTCTGGCCTTAGGTCTTCTGTCTTCTGATATCAGACGAGTACTACTCTTCTGATCAGGAAATTCTTTGTACTGCTTTAGGCCATCTTCAATCTGGGACTCCATCAGATAAGTAGGTATACAAGCACCTTAACATATCTGGTCTTCAAGGATCTTCTAGTCTTCATGTCTTCTACTCTTCTCATCTTGAGGATAGGCATGTAAGCCATGACTGTGCTGATCAGCTGCTATCAATACAGTTGATCACACAAGACTAGTCTAAGCTGTTCTATACAAGTCAGCTGATCCTATTACATTTATAAACTCTAAGTGTTTTGGCCATCAAAACTATTCTAACATCAAGTGGGGCTTAGGGTGAATTTATATCCCAACAGGAGGTAACCGACCTCAAGGGGTACTAAGAGACAATTTTCGTCGGAGAGGTGAAGAGAATATTGGTATGGAGAGAAATGGAGAGCAAAGGGAGGAAAATGGGAATCAACGAGTATTGAGAGACCATTTCTGCCCTATCCCAAGGCCCTATGGAGGAGCGGGTCGGGAACCCGTTGATGCTCATAACTTTGAGCTCAAGCCGGCCCTAATCATGATGGTTCAAAACAACCAATTTGGAGGGTTGTCAAAGGAGGATCCTAACCTCCATTTATCTCAATTCCTAGAGATAAGTGGAACGGTTAAGATCAATCGTGTCCCTCAAGATTACATCCGTCTCCAATTGTTCCCATTCTCCCTCCGTGATCGTGCAAAGCAATGGTACATGTCCCTTGATCTAAGGACAATCGAAAATTGGGCCGATCTTGTAGACGCTTTCCTCATGAAGTACTTTCCTCCAAGCAAGACCATCAAGATAAGAGGAGAAATTTCCTCTTTCATGCAAGACGATGATGAGTCTTTAGCCGAGGCTTGGGAGCGTTTCAAGGATCTCATACGGAGTTGTCCTCAACATGGGTTCTCAAGAGACCAATTGATTTGCTACTTCTACAATGGGATGGACCATCGAACAAGAGGGATGGTGGATGCCTCGGCCGGTGGAGGTTCTTTGCTAGGAAAGACGACGGATGAAGGCTATGTGCTTCTAGAGGAGATGGCAAAGAACGGAAACCAATGGCCATCCGAGAGAAGGCAAGCCCGGAAAGTTGCTTCCACTAAGGAGTCGGATGATTTTGCTACTTTATCTAATAAGGTGGACAAGTTGACTTCGATGATGGCGGCCAAGTCATTAATGGGACCTAGTGATGATCAATATGAAGAGACCCATTATATGAACAATCAAAGGGACCGTCATTTTCGAGAAAGAGGTTGGAATGAAAGGCAAAATCCTCCTAATCCGAATCAATATCATCCCGGATTGAGGCAACATGAGAACTTTTCCTATGCCAACACAAGGAATGCCATCATTCCACCTCCAAATTTCAATGTTAGAGATGGAGCTATTGTGGAGTCGTCGTCAAAACCATCATTGGAGGATATGTTTGGTGCCTTCATGGGGGAAACCAAAAACTTCATGAGAGAGACTAGGGACAATGCAAACAAAACTTGGCAAAGACTTGAGGAACAAGGGGAAATGATAAAAAATGTGGTAAATAATGTGAAAGCCATAGAGAAGCATGTGAGTCAACTTTCTAATGTCATCGGTAGTCAACACACTCCGGGGCAATTTCCTTCAAACACGGAGCTCAACCCCAAGGAACATTGCAAGGCTATAAAGCTAAGAAGTGGGACGAGCTACGATGGGCCAAAGATGCCACAAGAGGAGGAAATGGTAATGGCACCCGAGGATGTCGACAAAGAAGATGGACAAGAGAAAGAGAAGCAAGAGGAGATAGTGAGGGAAGAAGAGAAAGTAGAGGAGAAGAAGAGTGAGGAGGCAATCCCTCCTCAAGACAAAGGCAAGAATGTGGTACCTCTCCCATACCCTCAAAGGTTGAAGAAGAAGGGCTTGGACAACAAATTTGCCAAGTTTGTGGAGATGTTCAAGAAGATCCACATCAACATCCCCTTTGCCGAAGCTCTAGAACAAATGCCCCATTACTCCAAGTTCTTAAAATAAATTATGTCCAACAAGAGGAAGATGGTGGAGTATGAAACGGTGCATTTGACCGAAGAATGTAGCTCAATCATTCAAGCAAAACTACCTCAAAAGCTTAGAGATCCCGGATCCTTCACCTTACCATGTGTTATTGGAGATGGAGGTACATTTAAAGCTTTGTGTGATTTGGGAGCTAGTATTAATCTTATGCCTTTGTCCATATTCAAGTCACTTGGTTTGGGGAAACTTACACCAACCACGATGAGCCTTCAATTGGCGGATTGATCCATGACATACCCCTTGGGTATAGTAGAGGATGTGTTGGTTAAGATCGATAAGTTTATATTCCCGGTGGATTTTGTGGTATTGGATATGGAGGAGGATAAGTACATTCCACTCATCTTGGGAAGGCCATTTTTGGCAACCGATGGAGCTATCATTAATGTGAGGAAAGGGGAGTTGGAGCTTCAAGTGAACAACGAGAAAGTGTTGTTCAACATCTACAAGGCCATCAAGTTTAGAGATGATGAGGATGAGGTCTTTGAGTGCAACATGATCAATGATGTGCAAGCTTGTGTGGATATGCACATGGAAAAGAGCAACTCAAAGGACCCACTTGACTTTTGCATAAGAGAATCTCTTAACTCACTCTCTTCTATTCCTTTTGATTTCAATTTTGATGAGCTTAATGATATAGAATTGTTTGAATATATGTCCTCTCTTGATGTTTTGAAGGAGCTTCCGATTAAAAAGGAGGAGAAATTCATGGAGATACAACAAGAAGCCAAGTTTGGGGGGGTTTTACTTGAAGAGTGTCAAAGATTTCCTCACAAAAATCTTGACACTTGGCCCTCATGTTACTCATTGGAAGCACCAAAGGAGGAAGCTAAGGAGAAACCAAAAGCTCAAGAGAAGGGGAGGAAGCTCGACTTGAAACCACTTCCGGAGCACTTGAGATATGCTTATCTTGAACAAGGTGACCTTTTTCCGGTTATTGTTTCTTCACACTTGCATGAGTTTGAGTTAGAAAAATTGCTTAGGGTGCTTAGAACTTATAAATCGGCCATTGGTTGGGATATTTCGGATTTGAAGGGTATACCGGCTCATATTTGCATGCATAAGATTAGACTAGATGAGTCTATTAAGCCTAAAGCCCAAGGTCAAAGAAGATTGAATCCCATAATGCAAGATGTAGTGAGAAAAGAGGTGTTGAAATGGTTAGATAATGATATAATTTTTCCCATAAGTGATAGTGAGTGGGTAAGCCCGACACAAGTGGTACCTAATAAGGGGGGCATGACTATTGTTACAACCGATGCTTTAGAGGCAATTGCCACTAGGACCATTGTGGGGTGGAGCGTATGCATTGATTATCGTGTTTTGAATAGTGCCACTAGGAAAGATCATTTTCCTTTGCCTTTTATTGATCAAATGTTGGATAGGATGGCGGGATATGAGTATTATTGCTTTCTCGATGGTTACTCGGGATACAATCAAAATTTGATTGATCCTAAGGACCAAGAGAAATCAACTTTTACTTGCCCTTATGGTACTTTTGCTTTTAGGAGAATGCCATTTGGATTGTGCAATGCTCCCGCCACCTTCCAACGATGCATGATGGCTATTTTTCATGGCATGATTGAAAACATAATGGAGGTGTTTATGGATGATTTTTCCGTATTTGGTTATTGCTTTGATACATGTCTACGTAACCTCTCTTGTGTTTTGCAAAGATGCATAGATACTAACTTGGTGCTCAATTGAGAGAAATGCCACTTCATGGTGAAGGAAGGGATTGTGCTTGGGCACAAGGTTTCGGCAAAAGGGCTTGAGGTGGATAGAGCAAAGATAATGGCTATTGAGAAGCTACCTCCACCAACCAATGAGAAGGCGGTTAGGAGTTTCCTTGGGCATGCCGGGTTTTATAGAAGATTTATCAAGGATTTTTCAAAGATAGCCAAGCCCATGTGTGCATTGTTGGAGAAATGAGCCATCTTCATCTTTAGTGAAGAGTGTGTGAAGTCGTTTGAAATCTTGAAAGAAGCTTTGATCAAAGCTCCCGTGTTAGTGACACCCGATTGGAGTCAACCATTTGAGGTCATGTGTGACGCTAGTGATTATGCCATTGGAGTAGCTTTGGGCTAAAAGAGGGACAAGTTATTTCGTGTAATCTACTACGCAAGCAAAACCTTGAATCCGGCTCAAAAGAATTACACCACAACGGAGAAGGAGATGCTAGCCGTAATCTATAGCTTTGACAAGTTTAGAGCATATTTGGTTGGAGCTAAGACCATAATGTACACGGATCACACGGCTCTCAAGTACTTGATTGAGAAGAAGGAGGCCAAACCAAGGTTGATACGATGGGTGCTCCTTTTGCAAGAATTTGATGTGGAGATAAGGGATAGAAAAGGGTGTGAAAACGTGGTGGTGGATCATCTCTCAAGACTTGAGAATGTAGAGGAAAAGGACATCCAAGTCCCTATCAAAGAGTGGTTTCCCGATGAGCAAATCCTTGCCATCAAAGAAACATGTCCATGGTTCGCCGACTTTGTGAACTACATAGCCACCGGAACACCACCACCAAACCTCTCATTCCATCAAAAGAAGAAGTTTTACCATGATGTAAAGTTCTATGTTTGGGAGGATCCGTTTCTTTATAGATGGTGTTCGGATATGATCATGAGAAGGTGCTTAGGGGAAGATGAGTGGGAAAAAGTGATTGAAGAGTGCCATTCATCCCCTTATGGAGGTCATTTTGGAGCAAATAGGACGGCTTACAAGGTTCTTCAAAGTGGTTTCTATTGGCCATCCATTTTTAGGGATTGTGTAGCTTTTGTGAAGAAGTGTGACAAGTGCCAAAGGATGGGAAACATTTCAAAGAGGCATGAAATACCTATGAAGAATGTGATTGAGGTGGAGCTTTTTGATGTATGGGGAATTGATTTTATGGGGCCATTCCCCATCTCTCATGGTTTTTCTTACATCCTTTTGGCCATCGATTATGTCTCTAGGTGGATTGAAGCCATTCCAACCACTACAAATGATGCCAAAGTGGTCCTCAATTTTTTGAGAAAGAATATTTTTACTCGTTTTGGCACTCCAAGAGCATTAGTGAGTGATGGTGGTTCACACTTTTGCAACCGATGGCTTGACCAACTTTTGACAAAGTATGGAGTAAAGCATAGGGTGACCACACCTTATCACCCTCAAGCTAATGGGCAAACGGAGCTTGCTAATCGAGAAGTCAAGCAAATATTGGAGAAAACCGTTGGGTTAAAAAGGAAAGATTGGGCTATCAAGTTGGATGATGCTCTTTGGGCATATTGAACCGCCTACAAGACACCTTTGGGCACATCTCCTTACCAACTTGTGTACGGTAAGTCTTGTCATCTACCCGTAGAAGTGGAGTTGAGAACTCGTTGGGCCATCAATGAGTTGAATCTTGATCTTAAGGCATCCGGAGAAAAAAGAAAGATGATGCTTAATGAGCTTGATGAGTTTAGGAATTGAGCCTTTGAGAACTCTAAGATTCACAAAGAAAGAGCCAAGAGATTTCATGACAAGGTGATTGAAAGGAGGGAGTTTCAAGTTGGAGAACAAGTCCTATTGTTCAATTCAAGGTTGAGGCTATTTTCGGGCAAGTTGAAGTCAAAGTGGTCGGGACCCTTTGTGATAAAGAATGTGACGCCCATGGGAAATGTGGAGCTTATTGGTAAGGATGGAACAACCTTTGTGGTGAACGGATAAAGAGTGAAGCATTACTTTGGGAACGAGCAACTTCGAATGGTGGAGTCGCTTCGTTTGGATGAGGCTTGAAAGAAGAAGCAACCGTCCGGCATAGGACGTTAAAAATAGCGCTTCTTGGGAGGCAACCCAAGGTTTTATTGCTTTATGTTTATTGTTTTAGTAGTGTTGATAGCTTAGTTTCCTTGTAGGTATGGATGAGGAGAATTGTGGATACCTTGTCTTGGAGAATGAAGAAGAAGCAAGGCCAACTTTGGAAAGAGAAAGCAAGTGATGCAATGGTGCTCTTTGAAGAGCATTAGATGTGCAAGGAGGGAGGTAACAACTTGTAGCCCCAAACTTAGAATTTTTACATAGTAAAATTCTAAGTTTGGGGGAGTTATTTTTCTTTTATTTTTCTACTAGTTGTTACCCTTGCACTGGTTCGTCATTCTACTTGTGTCATATTTTGCACCGGCGCACACTTGGCTTTCACATGCTTAGATTGTTTAAGTTGGTTTTGAGCATATATTGGGTAGTGGACATTTGGTGAAATGTGAGCATGAATAATCATTGGAATCCATTGTTGAGTAGTTGTGATGATGTCTATTTGCTTTGAATATAAGCATGATTGATGTTGGATATAGTATCATGATTGTGTTCATATTTGTGAGCTTTGATAGCATGGATGCATGATGTGTTGTTGTTTGGGAACATTTGATGAATGTGAGAGTCCTATTGAATAAGCCGGTGAGAATTGAGCCTTAAATCAAGCATGTAATCCGGTTTAGTTCATTTAAGAGTGGACTAGGTTATTGCTAGTGATCCTAGAACTTGCCCAAATTCTTGTTTGAAAGCATGATTGTGTGAAACGATGTGATGTGATATAGGCCATCTTGTTCTAAAAAGAGTCACTTAGCCAAAATTTCCCAAAACCGAAGTAATTTTCCGTAGTTAGGCCCTTGAGCTTAATTCCTCATTTTCTTGGCAAACTACAATGTTAACTACTTAGCCTTTTGATTCCTATATCTAGTGGGGGATAAAAGACAAGGTGGAAAACATGTGCTTGAATGAATGTCTTTGGTGAAAAGAAAAATTGGAAAAGTTGAAAGAAGAAAAAGAGAAAGATGAAAAGAAAATCAAGGAAAAGAAAAGAGGGACAAAGAGCCCCAAAAGCTTGAAAAGAAAAAAAAAGGGTTCAAAAGATGAAGTGATGAATGCTTGAAAAAGAATGGAAAAAGAAAAAGTGAGGATGGAGTTTGTGAAGTTTGAAAGTGAAAGCACAAATAGTATAAAAGCAAACTTTGTCCTCCACTAGAAGAGTCACAAATTCCCAAAATTCATCCCACCTTGTCCAAAGAGCCAATGTTACATCCTTGATTAAGTCATATTGATCACATTGTTGAACATTTGATGTGTGTAGAAAGTAGAAGTTGGGCAAGCATATGGCGATTGCATAGCATGACTTGGTTGATGAGTGCATTAATATCCTTAATTTGTTTGTGTGTTTGAGAGAAACACTCCATCATGTGAGTAGAGGATTTGAGCATTTGGATTATGTTTCCCATCACAATGTGTTGTGCACTTGTGCGTTCTTTGGTTTATGAATGTGGATTGCAAGAGTGAGCCTATGACTTTCATTGAGAAATGCACTTGGAGAAAGAGATATCATTACATCTTACTTTGCATGTGTGATTTGCATTGAATATTCCATTGTGATCATTCCACCCTCATTGCTTTGAGTGCTTAGTTGTTTGAGGACAAACAACATTTTAAGTTTGGGGGGGTTTGATTCGGGTGGAATTTACATGATTTATAAGCACATGTGAAGCATATTTTGATGTGGATCTCATTGATTTGTGCGTTAGATATGATTGTTTGAGCCAAAATGAGAGAAAGGTTGTGTTTTGTCGGTTTTGTAGGTAAAACGATGGAATTTAGAGCAAAACACATACCACAAGTGATCGGACTGAAAAGAGGAGCGCACCATTGGATCCGGCTCGGAAAATGGAGTGGAATAGCAAAAAGAATCGAGTCAATCAGAGGTCGGAAGCTCAAGATACGGAGGGACGAAGTTTGAGGACGAAAACGAAGGACGGAGCCAAAGTCGAAACTTTGGCCCGGCCGGGCCACATCACCCGCCCGGCCGGGCGGCCGAGCATGAATTTATTGGCTGAATACGAAGTTTTGGCCCGGTCGGGTGGCATCACTCGCCCGGCCGGGCGATAGCGTGCCAGATTTTTGCCAAAAGTCGAAGTTTTGGCCCGGCCGGGCGGCACCACTCGCCCGGCCGGGCCACTCGGCCCCTATTTTTATTTTGCTTGGCCAACACCTCCGCCCGGCCGGGCCACTCCAATTTCGGTGCCAAATGTGTATTTTCTCTATTTTCGAGGGATTCACTTGCAATTTTCACACTCAAGCCCTACCCCAACACTATAAATACCTCACTTCTTAAATTCTAAAGGAGTTAACCCCTCTCTCAAGAATTCTTTCACATACTATCACACACTTGGAGGTTTTGGGCCATATCTTCTTCAATTCACCACCAATTCATGCAAGGAAGGAGCCATTAGCTTGGGAATTCAATTCCCCACCTCACCACAGTCTAAGCTTTCTCTTATTTTCAGTTTTATTGCTTTGATCTTTGTTTTGATTGTAATTCAAACATGTGGGTGATTGGCTAGAACACTTTTGGTTCTAGGGCCTTGTACATACTTTTGATGATATCTATGGATTAATATTCGTTTAATTGGTGTTTGTGTGGCTTAATTCTATTTGGATGCTTGGTGTTTGTTGCAAAACATGTCATTATGTGTACAATGGTGATGTGTTGATCATAGTTAGTTGAATTAGGTTGAGAAATCTATTTTGATTAATTGATTGCAAGCATTTGACCTAATTTTATTTTGAGATTGAAAGATGATCAATGATTAGGAAGATGTGTGATGATCTTAGGGGCTTGATTGGGTCTTATTATGCAACTTAGGTAGAGATACTAGGTTGTGTAGTATTTGCCTTTGAATTACTTGGATCGAAAGGACTTTTAATTCATTATGTTGTGATCAATCTTATAGACAAAGCATGAACACCATTTGAATAGACATTTACCCATAGATGGATTCACTAGTAGTGCATGTGCTCTAGGACCTACCTTCTCTTAATTGAGTTACATCCATTTTTACTTCCGTCTCTTGATTCGTATGCTTTTTGATCGATTTTATCTTTGCTCTTTGTTGCTTATTCGTGACACTTGGTAGGTAATTTTAGAGTAAACCATCACATTCAAACGATCGATCATGTCTATTTAGAATTCGACTAGCAAACTACCCTTTTACGCTTAACCTTCTCGTGGGATCGACCTCGTGCTTATCACGCTACAATAGACGCCGTATACTTGCGGTTGTTTATTTAGTGTTGTATATCACATGAATCAACTCACCACCAGACGAGCTCACCTCGGTGTATAGTTCTTGGCCTTTCGCTAAGTGGGGGATCGACATCATCGGACCTTTCCCACCAGCTGCAGGGGGAGTAACTTTCGTCGTAGTAGCAGTCGATTACTTCACCAAATGGACAGAGGCAAAGGCACTGAAGACCATCACCTCAACTCAAATGACAAATTTCATCTGGAAGAGCATCATCTGCAGGTTTGGCCTACCACAAGTTATCGTGACGGAAAACAGCCGACAATTCATGAGTCAAGACATGCTGGAATTCTGCTCAAAGTGGAAAATCAAAAAACTTTTTTCAACACCCTATCATCCACAATCGAATGGTCACGTAGAAGCAATCAACAAAATCATCAAACATACTCTGAAGGCAAAGCTAGATGGATTGAAGGGCAAATGGGCCGAAGAGCCGCACATGGTTCTGTGGGCATATCGGACGACCACGAGGAATTCTACGGGTGAAACTCCGTTCGCGCTCGCGTTCGGAACCGAAGCTGTCATACCAGCAGAGGGATAGGTCGCCACTTTTCGAGTGGTAAACTATGACGAGCAGTTGAATAACGATGCACAGCTCTCCGGCTTGGACTTCCTAGAAGAGCGAAGACTAACGGCGGACGAGAAGAATGTGGTCTACAAGCAAAGGTCAGAACGCTACTACAACACCAAAGTACGTGCTCGACAATTTACTATCAGCTAGCTCGTACTTCGGCGGGCGACGGAGAAGTCCATTGGCATACTTGGTCCGACTTGGGAAGGTCCGTACCGAATCACGCGCACACTCCTGAACGGATCATACGAGTTAGAAGACCTCGAAGGCAAGCCAAGCAGATACCTGTGGAATGCGGTCAAATTGAAGAAATATTATCATTAAGTTTTTAAATTCCGTACATTTGTATAGTTTGTATCTAGTTAACGTTTAAATACAAGTAAAGTTTAAATTCATCAAGTGTTAGGAAAATTTTAGAAATTTTAGATGAGGCTCTGCGTAGCCCGACTAAGAAAGGAGTTCAACCGACGAATGGTTAACTTTTAAAGACGAGCTCTCTTTCTTAGAGATGCTCGCAAGGTAGTGACGACGACGATCACTATCTAACAAAGAAAAGAGTTCAACCGACGAATGGTTAACTCTTAAAGACGAGCTCTCTTTCTTAGAGATGCTCGCAAGGTAGTGACGACGACGATCACTATATAACAAAGAAAGAAGTTCAACCGACGAATGGTTAACTTTTAAAGACGAGCTCTCTTTCTTAGAGATGCTCGCAAGGTAGTGACGACGATGATCACTACCTAACGAACAAACGAGTTCAAACAACATATGGCTAACTCGAAAAAGACGAACACTTTTCTTTAAAGTTACTCGCAGGATAATGACAACAATCACTATCTAAAACACAAACACAAACCAATGAAAGACAAATTCGAAAGAAAAGTACTTATTGAAGGCAATAACGAGGACGATCACTCAAAATAAACGAACACATCATAGGCAAAAGAAATTACATTCATTGAAAAAGCCTTGAAGGCTGAAACTACAAAAGAGGCCCTAGTGGCCGAACAATTCAAAACAAAATAAAAAGAGGTGTTTAATCTTCAACCTCTACAACTTGCTCCTCATCGGCCAGAGCACCTTGCTCGCCAGCAGCTCCCTCCTCAGCCGGAGCAGTCTGCTCGTTCAGTTCAGCCGCACTCTCGAAGAGGACAGGAACAGCCAGAAGGCGAGGGAACATCAGCCCCATTTCCAAAAGTTCGAGCAGGGGGAGAGATAAGCCTGCAACAAGTTCCTCCTCCATGACAAGGTTATCCACGAAATCTCCAAACTCGGTTACATCCACTTCTGGATGAACTTCTTTGAAGTGATGAATAAGCTCATGGGCCGTAAGCGCCACTGCATAAATTGCCAAAGAGCCAGCGAGGTAAATATTTTTGTCTCGCACTTTCTTCACGGCGATCAGTTCTCGCCGAAGAGTGGCCAAATCTTCCTCAGCAGATGAGAAGTTATCTTGAAGAGTGGTCACCTCTTTGGATTTCGCAGAGAGCTCCTCCTCGGCAGCTGTGAGGCGAGCACGGAGATCTTTAATCATTTGAAGATCTTCTTGATCTTTTCTTCGAACGGCCACAAGTTGGGCCTCAGCGTCAGCCAGCTTCGCCTCAACATCGGACACCTTCGCCTCGGAGTCGGCCAGTTTTTTCTCAAGGCCAGCTTTTGCCTTGTTCAGTTGGGCGATCGTCTCACTTTTGTCCTTGTTCACTCTTCGGTGTTCGAAGATCTGGAGGTTAAGGTGCTCGGCCGCGTAGTTCAGGCGACTAGTTCCGACGGCGATCAATCTCGCGACCTCGGCGGAATTATGGTGATCAATCTCGTCGATATACTTAGTGGTAAGCGAGCGGGGCAAGTTCCTTATTGCTCTGATCGCGGTCAAATTTAGCTCGTCATAGTCAGCCAGGTCCCGCGACCGGTAGTAATTGAGGAGGTCCTCGTTGAAATTCTCGCCAAGAAGGTGCTCGGCAATCCTAAGACAAGGCGAAGACGATCAGTAAAGGTATTTCTAAAAAATATTCAAAGGTTTTTTAGTGTAAAGAGCTCACTTGGCAACCCTTTCGGCATTCCAGCCGAGAAGAGTGATGTCCTCGGCGGCCCTTTGCTCGGCCGAGGAGCTGGTAGCAACTTCCCTCGTCCGTTTGGTTCTACGAGGAGAGGGCACCTTCTTGGGAGACGGTCTTCTGGGGGGTGGAGTTCTGGCCCTCGGCGGGGATCTCCTCTGCTCGACAGCAGGTGGGCGATGACCCCCTCGGGTCGGTTTTGCAACTTTCTTCGGAGGAACCTCCGAGCTCTTCGGCGCCTTTCTCTTGTTGGTGCCCTCGATGATCATGCGCTCGCGACCAGCCCTCGCTGCTCGTAACACCTTGCTCACCATGATTCTATCAAGTTCGATGGTCGGAGGGAGGTAGGTTATAACTTTCTCAGGAACCACTACTAGAAAATGAAGAGTCAGTTTTCGGCAAAGAAAGGAATTCTAAAGACTTAGAAATATTTTGATACGTTGAGGAAACTCTCGAGTGATGTGATGAGGAGGTACTCTGAGGCCTGCTCGCTCTCGCATGCACTCCCTGTTCAGAAAGCGGCATGACCTTTTCAAGTAGCGACGATTAGCTACGCAGCAGATGTGGTACTGAAAGAGGGGCGACAGACGGTGCTCGGTAGTCTTCGTGCGAACAGTTTCACCTACAAAAGCGAGGAGTTATGCAGTATAGACAAGAACGAGCAGAAATAAAAAAACTTACCACGAATTCTCTGATAGTCGGTCGCAATGGGAATGCGAGCAGAGGATCCATCTGGCCTCACTGCACTTTTCCAGTCCCCGGCCACCCACCACCAGTTGGTCTTCCAGTCTCGAATCTTATTGGGGACCCCTTCGACCAATTTGAAGTGGTCGCGGCCTTTAACATAGTACCAACCATAACCCACCTTCTTTTCGGATTCGGCCGCTTGAAGGAGGTAGTTGATCTCTTTCGGACTCAACCAGGTGTTCCGACAACCGTTCTCGACCGCCTCCAGGCCGAACACGGTGAGGAGTCCTATGATATTCGACCACCCGTTCGGCAACACTTGAGAAGGTGCCACCCCTAAGAAGTGTAAGAAATTTGTAATTCCGGGGTGCAGGGGGAATCTTAATCCTGCCTCCATCATACCAATGTTGACGGCGACCATCCCCTCTGGCGGCTGGTCGGCCCTCTCATCTTTGCGAGGAACAAAGAAGCAGACATCGGCCGGCACTTGATATTTTTTCCGGGAGTTTTCTATCTGGGCCGAGGAGACGGTGCTCGCATACTTACTAGCTTCGTACCTCGACTCGAATGCTCCTCGGTATGTGCGAGGAATCTCTCTTGGCGGATACTCGCGGCAATATTGATAGTAGGTCTCTCTTGACAATTCATCGCCATCCAGATCTTCTCGTCCACTCAAAATATCCTTGATGCTCGCTGCGTAGCGAACAACCTCCTCGTACTCCTCGCGGAGACTACCTGTCAAAGTCTCCTCAACTCGGGCCGGGTCGAGGTGCTCGCCCGCCTCCTCATCCTGATCTTGGTCACTAAGTTCAGAATCAGTCCCCTCAACATCCTCCTCGGCATCATTGTCGGCATCTTCCCTCTCGGACTCATCGGTCTCGTTGGCAACGGCAACACCGACCACCTCCAACATTTCTCCCCAACTATCCTCCGGGAGGAGGGGAGGACCAACATTAAGGGGTTCGGGGGAGTGAAACCTAGAACCCGAAGAGGCTGCCCTCTCCACGAGGGCCAAACGAGCACCCTCGTCGGAAGGGCTAGCACCACTATCTGACGGCGGCGGACCACCACCAGAGCCACCACCAACTTCCATTTTTTCTTAAGAAATGGGGGAAAAGAAGAGTTTTTAAGAAGAAAATGTGTTTTGTTTACCTTGTTGATGTTTGATTAGTGTGAAAATTGCTCGAAATTCACGTGTTTAATTCACATAATTTTATAGAGTTTCTTTGCATTTTTACACTAAATTGACTAATTGCACTTGATTTGGAGAAAATGGTGTAGTTTGCTATTTTTTAGGTAAAACGAGGTGTTTTGAATCAAATTACGAAAAATCCAGTTGTTGGATAGATTCCATGAGTTGATCATGTGAAAGAAGGTGAAGTGAGGGTCGAAACGAGACAAGAATCGAACCGATCGGACACCCGAATAAAAAGATATGAGCAAAACAAGAGAGGAAGGGCACGGCCGAGCCCGAGGCTCGAGATGGACGTGCCCGTGACAGAGAGAATAGAGAAGTTGGGAGGCACGGCCGAGCCCCACATGCACGGGCGAGCTTCTGAATAGAAGTGCATATTATGGGCCTGAATTAAATTAAGCAAATTTGGGCTGCCATTTTCTTTAATTTTCTGGGCCCATTTACCTAACAGATCAAAGATCTCCAATCAATTAATTAGGCCCAAGTATATTTTTAATTAAAAGGAAGAAGCTGGGGGGCAATACAGAGGCGGAGGGGGGAGGGACACGAAAACAGAGCAGAGGGCACAACACCATTGGAGAGAAACCCTCTCCTCCACATTTAACACTACACCTAATATTTTAGTTTAATTTCACTCTCTTAGCTAGTTTTTAATGTAGAATTTTATTTTATTGCAAGCATTGGAGGATTTAAAGACCAATTGAGGTGATACCTTTCTTAAATTTAATGTTTTGCTATTTATCTTTCATAAGCTTGCTTTCAATTGTTAATTTAGTTATTGGCTAGGTTTATTGGTGTTTGGGTGTTTGGATTTATGATGGAATTAGATTTTTAGCTTAATTTTGATTGTTTAATTTAATTGGAAGGTGTATTGATTAGGTTAATGGGTTTTGGTTGATCATTTGCTTGAATTCAATAGTAGATTATATTTTGACGCATGATTAGTGCAACGAGAGTTGGTTAGTCTTGATGATAGTATAATCGAGGGTTGGGAGTCGAGTGAATTGAGTTTATATTGGGTTATCGCAACGAGAGTTGGGTAATTTTCATTAGAACCCCATTAATTTACACTAATTATTTGAATGAGAGTTTGAGTGATTAGTGAAGAGACTATAGGAGTTTGATTTCTAGTATTCAAGTGGAAAAACATGATAAGGGATTAGATTAGATTAATTTAGATAGAGTAGAAACCCCTAATTGTGTGATTACCCGGGTAAGAACGACTCTATTCTTCCTCCCGATCTTAGGTGCTTTATTAGATACATCCTTAGTGATTGCTCTTATCATATACCGACCAATGAATTAAACGTCCAAGTTAAGCTTTAATCGATTTCCACATAATGAAGAACACCCGAACACTACCTCTCCATTTGATCTTGATCATCATTTTACTTGCTTTTCTTAGTTAGTATTTATCTTGTTGATTTTTGCATTTAGTTTTAGTCGCTCACCCCCATGTTTTATCACTATATTTACGCGACGACGTATAACACTAAGGCTACACAAGCTAACTAGTCCCGTGGTTCGATAATTTAACCGGGCACTTACTTTTACTACGAGGATCCTCTTATACTTGAGAGGTGAGTATTGAAAAATACGTGTCAAGTTTTTGGCGCCGCTGCCGGGGATTAGTTTTGCTCTTTTGTGTAACTTAGTGTTAGTTTAGCGTAATTACTAGTGATTTTTATTTTTATTTGTTCTACATTATCTTGTGTTTTTTATACTTGATCGTTTGTGTAGGTGAGCTTAATTGCAAGATGGACGGATATAACCAATATTCATGGAATCAATCATTTGATCAATATGATATGGTTTATCCTCCTTATCAAGAAGAAGTTTGCTATGATAGCATGGGGAACTACGGTTACGATTGCCAAATGCAACAAGTTCCCACCCATTATCAAGATGATGAAAGAAATGCTTATTTGGAACATTTGCTAGTCACTTTCATAACTCAATCCAATCAAGCTTCTGCTCACAAAAATGCAAGATTGGAAAAGATGGATGAGGAAATGGTCTCACTTGCGAATCGAATGAAGAATGTGGCGTTCCAATTGAGTTAAATGGCTTCTTCAAGTGAGACTAGTTATGAAGGGACAAACATGATAATTGAAGAAGAAGAGGGCTCAAGCGAGGAGGAGGATGAAGATGAAAAGAGATATCAACTCGAAGACATGAGCACGAGAGAGTTGGCTCCCGAGCTTACCAATGATGAGATTGATTTTGACACTCATGGTGCTAAGAAGCATAATTTGGAAAATCATGAGTGCAAAGCAATTGATTGTTTAGAGCCTTGTGTTCAAGAGACGCTCCAAATGTCTCTTGATCCTTACTTTCCTTGTATTCATGATAACCCTTTATTTGATATTGAGATTGACTATTCTTCTTCTCTTATTTATGATGATGATGATAGGAGCTTAATGGAGATGGAAGGCGATGATGAAGAGGGAGAATGTCCCTTGATGGACACGGGCATCGAAGAACAAGAAGATCAAGAAGCATCACAAGACGAGTTGAAGAGCGAAATGAGCATTTCTAAACCTTTACAATCTTCAATTTTCACTCTAGATAATATTGATGCTTCTATTGATTTTATCTTACCTCTTGTTAATTTTGATCAAAAGAAAGAAGTTGAGAGGACTTTGGGCATCATTGGTGAAAAGGGAGAGGAATTCCTATTGACGGAAGGGTGCAAGAAAGACGCAAGAATTTGGCCTACTATCCATGAGAGTCTCCTTGATTTAGAGGCCAAGAGATCGACATATAATGGGAAGGAGGACCGATATCCTTGGCCATTTCGATGAGCTTATTCACTTCCGTCCGGCTTGAAGACGTTAAACTTAGCGCTAAATGGGAGGCAACCCATTCTTTATTGCTTTCTTTTATTTTAGCTTTGTAGTTTGCTTGATCTTTTTGTTGAGTTTTGGTTTTGTAGGTTTAGTGTTGTGGTGGATGTTCAAGGATGGGAGGTGTGCTTGATGAAGTTCAAGGTGGAGATGCTTTGGTGCTACAAGGTTCAATGGACAAAACGGTTGTGGTAGCTTGCTTCGTTGGTGGAAAATTTCCAAGGTAACACACTCATCTCCAAACTTTGCATTCAACTAGATAGTTTCATTTAAGTTTGGGGGGAGATTTCGTGTGTTTACCTTCAATTTTTATTGCACCGTTTATCCATATTTTGTTTAGCTTTGGTGGATATGATATATTGTGAAAGAAAGTGTTTGGGACTTCATTGATGGTGATTGTTGGTTTTTGATGTTTGGTTGAGCTTGTTGGTATTGATTGATACTTGCTTGTTCATTTGCTTATGTGAATATCTTTGCTTGGTTTGGTGCTCTTAATTCATGATAGACAAGCCCGTGAGCTTTAGAGCCTTTAGACTTTCATATATTTTGGTCTATTTTCCTTCATGTGAGTATCATTCATGCTTGTGTGCTCTAGAACTTGTCAATTGTCTTGTTTGAAGCTACTTTGTGTGTGAGATTTGTGGAAGGGATATGAGGCCATCTTTGTTTTGAATAGTCATTTAGCCAAATTTTCCATACCAAATAATATTTTTCCGTAGTTAGCCACTTTGAGCCTATTGACTTGTATTCTTTGGCAACCTACAAAATTTAGCCCATTTGTCCATCTTTTATGAGCTTAATTTCCTATGAACTAGTGGAGCTTGAATGTTGGCAAATGAGGTTGAATTGTGCTTAAATGTGATTTTGGGTGGATGAGTTTGGTTTGAAAGTGAAAAGAAAAAAAAGAGAAAAGATGAATTGTGAATTGTGCACAAAAAAAAAAATTGAGTTGTTGAGAAAAAAAAAATAGAAAAAGAAAACTCTCTTGTGTACATGTATTTGGTAGAGCTTGAAGTTCAAAAGAGTTCAATGGTTTTGGTGAAGAAGAATATGCTTAAAATATTGAGCAAATGAATTGTGGGAGTTTGGATTTTTGAGTTGCAACTTGATCAATTGCGACTTTTCTCTTGAGATTTAGAGATGTTCCTAGACATTTTTACTTCTTGCTCCACTAGTTTGTGAGTCACTTTATCCAAATTTTCCTCACCCTAACCAAATAGCCTACATTACAACCAAATGATAAGTCCTTGTTGATTCATGAATTGAGCACATGACATGTGGTGGAGAATTGAGACTTTTGGCAAGCATATGGTAGTGCACTTGTGTGATTTGATTTTGAGAGCATACATTCTTTGATACACTTTGAGTGAAGAGTGATACACTTACTTGTGAGGAAGTTGTAAATTGAGCACTTAATCTTGCATTGATTTGATCATAGTTTGTGAACTTGTGTGTTGATGTCTCTACCTCTTGGCTTGACTAAATTGATTGAACTTGACAATCACTCATTCTATATTGTCTTGAATGAATTCCTTTGCAATTCTCCCACTTGTTCTATTTTTCTTTCATTGCTCGGGGACGAGCAACACTTTAAGTTTGGGGGGTTGATTAGTGTGAAAATTGCTCGAAATTCACGTGTTTAATTCACATAATTTTATAGAGTTTCTTTGCATTTTTACACTAAATTGACTAATTGCACTTGATTTGGAGAAAATGGTGTAGTTTGCTATTTTTTAGGTAAAACGAGGTGTTTTGAATCAAATTACGAAAAATCCAGTTGTTGGATAGATTCCATGAGTTGATCATGTGAAAGAAGGTGAAGTGAGGGTCGAAACGAGACAAGAATCGAACCGATCGGACACCCGAATAAAAAGATATGAGCAAAACAAGAGAGGAGGGGCACGGCCGAGCCCGAGGCTCGAGATGGACGTGCCCGTGACAGAGAGAATAGAGAAGTTGGGAGGCACGGCCGAGCCCCACATGCACGGGCGAGCTTCTGAATAGAAGTGCATATTATGGGCCTGAATTAAATTAAGCAAATTTGGGCTGCCATTTTCTTTAATTTTCTGGGCCCATTTACCTAACAGATCAAAGATCTCCAATCAATTAATTAGGCCCAAGTATATTTTTAATTAAAAGGAAGAAGCTGGGGGGGCAATACAGAGGCGGAGGGGGGAGGGACACGAAAACAGAGCAGAGGGGACAACACCATTGGAGAGAAACCCTCTCCTCCACATTTAACACTACACCTAATATTTTAGTTTAATTTCACTCTCTTAGCTAGTTTTTAATGTAGAATTTTATTTTATTGCAAGCATTGGAGGATTTAAAGACCAATTGAGGTGATACCTTTCTTAAATTTAATGTTTTGCTATTTATCTTTCATAAGCTTGCTTTCAATTGTTAATTTAGTTATTGGCTAGGTTTATTTGTGTTTGGGTGTTTGGATTTATGATGGAATTAGATTTTTAGCTTAATTTTGATTGTTTAATTTAATTGGAAGGTGTATTGATTAGGTTAATGGGTTTTGGTTGATCATTTGCTTGAATTCAATTAGTAGATTATATTTTGACGCATGATTAGTGCAACGAGAGTTGGTTAGTCTTGATGATAGTATAATCGAGGGTTGGGAGTCGAGTGAATTTAGTTTATATTGGGTTATCGCAACGAGAGTTGGGTAATTTTCATTAGAACCCCATTAATTTACACTAATTATTTGAATGAGAGTTTGAGTGATTAGTGAAGAGACTATAGGAGTTTGGTTTCTAGTATTCAAGTGGAAAAACATGATTAGGGATTAGATTAGATTAATTTAGATAGAGTAGAAACCCCTAATTGTGTGATTACCCGGGTAAGAACGACTCTATTCTTCCTCCCGATCTTAGGTGCTTTATTAGATACATCCTTAGTGATTGCTCTTATCATATACCGACCAATGAATTAAACGTCCAAGTTAAGCTTTAATCGATTTCCACATAATGAAGAACACCCGAACACTACCTCTCCATTTGATCTTGATCATCATTTTACTTGATTTTCTTAGTTAGTATTTATCTTGTTGATTTTTGCATTTAGTTTTAGTCGCTCACCCCCATGTTTTATCACTATATTTACGTGACGACGTACAACACTAAGGCTACACAAGCTAACTAGTCCCGTGGTTCGATAATTTAACCGGGCACTTACTTTTACTACGAGGATCCTCTTATACTTGAGAGGTGAGTATTGAAAAATACGTGTCACTGATCAGAAACCACCCAACGTCGCCGGAAAAGCTTGGAGAACTTGGCTTGGAAGGAACTCGAGAAGAAATTCAAAATTTGCAAAGAGTGAAAAGTGATTTCAAGAGGTATGAGACAATATTTATAGGCAAAACTATTCGGGGACCTATATGTAAAAAACGGGGTCAATTTTGCGAATTTCCCAAAAATTTGGGCTCTTTCCCGAAATCGAGGCGAGAAAGTGGGCGTCACGCGCGACCTTTGAGGTCGGCACGCGCCCACGCGCCAAATTCAAATTTTGAGGCGCCGATCACGCGCCTGACACCCATCAAATCAGTCATCATTACTAACGCTTCGAAAAGCGTGCTCGGCGTGGGAAACGAGGCGACCGCCTCCAACTTTTGTCATCAAGATTTCAAAATTGATTTGTTTGTTGGAGACGAGTCCGCCCTACGAATGCGAAGAAAGGCGGCCAGGGGGCAAATGTTATACCTAGTCAAATAAGTCAATCTTTGACAAGTCAATCCTAGTTACCAGCTTGTGTGGCGAGGACCAGTCAACAAAGTCGTGCGACGACTAGTCAACGAGATGAATAAAATGTAATAAGAATAATGTATTTAATATATTAAGTGCTCGCCCAAAGATGTTGGCGAGCACATGTTTAGTAGGCTGCTCGCCCAAAGATGTTGGCGAGCAGATATATATTTAGCTAAGAGAAGACAAGTGTTGAAGCCTTGGGAGACAGCATAAGACATGGCGACCAGGTTCTCCGGCGACCACCGTGACGGCAACTCAGCGAGCAGGTTTTGTCGACGGGCAGGTTTTTCCGGACGAGCAGGTTTTCCAGCTCCTCGGCATTTCGCCGAGGACGACCACCAGAGGCGGTTTAGCATTAAATGCGACATCCCATCACCTTTTCGGGCAGGAAGAAGGGTCCACTATGAGGGCGCCACGTGTAAAGGGCGAGCAGCCCCAAAAACCACTATATAATGCCTAAAAGGCTCATTTGTAAGATCCAGGTGACATTTCCTACCAAAACCTCGAACCCTAAGCAATAAACTCTCCCAAGCTTCTAAAGTTTTAGCTTCTCCAAGAAGCTATATCTTGTGTTCTTGTGTGTTCTTCATTAAGTTCATCACAAATCATCCATTAATCCCGTATTAACACGTAATAACCCCCGATAATCATATATGTTTGTATCGTGCTGACGAATAGTTCACATCCAAATCATCCCGACGAAAGCACTTACAACACCTACCCTTGAAGTAAGCATGTATTTTATCCTTTTGACGCAAATGAAAGAATAATTATTGCAGGAGAAGCAAATGAAGTGAGTAGGAAGGTCATTCACAAATGTTGAAGCCGACGTTATTATGAGGGTTCGAAAAAAATTGAAAGACCCTATCAATATTAGAACGTGTTGAGTATACATTTACATACATTATACATATAATGTCTCACATGCACGTAGTATTAGCTAGAAACAACATTTTTCAAATTAATATATAACCTAAAAACAAATGGACAACAAAATACAACCTATTTAAGAACCCCAAGGTAGGCAGCAAATTTCCAAACACCACCGGAAAACCATCATCTTTCTTCCGACAGTGAAAGCTCCGGTGGCAAATGGCGGTGAAAAGCTTCGACTACGCCTCTAACACCATCTTCATCCTTGATGAGTTCTGATAATTCAATTGCTCGAGATTTTGCCTGTTTATTGACACATTATTTCTATTAGAGAATTAATATAAATGAATTGCGCCTCTCTATATATATATATATATATATATAGTTTGTATGAAGTTAATTAAGACATACTTGAGGTTGTAGCATGAATGTTATAGCTTGTGTAAGAGACTCAACATTGAGCTTGGACATAGGAATTGGAGCAGGCCCAACTCCTTTATGATGCATTATTTCTCCCCATAAAAATTGATCCCCACACACAGGTACGATGGTTGTAGGACACTGCAATTTTAATTAATTTTGAGTAAATAGTACTTAACATAGTATTGAAATGTCAAAGTAATAATTAGTTACTAATTTAATTTTTTAGGCACAATTCATCTAAACGTCCATATATAGATTGTTTTTTGTTTTAAAGAACTCATGAATTATTAACTTTTGTTTCATTAGACCCTTTTTTGACCATTGGTAATTAATTCATGAGTGTAACTCACACGCAACATGTGTACTGATATTACTGGGCATGTACTTTAAATTACAAGTGAGATTAAAAATTAAATGATCACTCCCAACAAGCATAGAAATGAAAATTAATACTTCAAAGGCTTTTTTTTTTTTTAACAAAAAAAAAAAAAATTAATTTGAAGGATCTTTCTAAATACACGGTAATAGTTTAAGATGCATTATGCCAATTAATTTTATTTTATTTTTTATAATGACACTGTGACAAAAAAGCTTGATTGCAAAATGTTTGAATATGTTTAATCAAAAAAATTATAAATAGAGGAATATACAAGCTAGCCCGAATTGATGAATTATAAAAAAAGGATGCACTTTTATTTAGTTGATCAAGATAAAATATTGTATTTTTTGAGAAACGTGACTCTATTTTTTAATGGAGGAAGTAACATGGAAATCGCTAGTTGTTGTATTAAAAATAAATTCAAAATATTTACCCCTGCTTTGAGTCCAGCGGCTGTAGTTCCAGTTCCTCCATGATGAACCTTCAAAATTCAATTTCTTAATGCTCATTAGTAATTAGTAAATATGAAAATGGAGTTTTTTTCAATTAAAAAAAAAAAAAAAAGAAGATTTCCCCAATTAAATTCAGCTTTTGTACTCACTCACCACAGCAGAACACTGAGGAAACAACCAATCATGAGGGGTATGCGCAAGAAGGAAAACATCTTCTGGAATATCAACATCTACAACAGGAAAAAATGATCATTTTTTTTAAACATTAAGAATGTGAACCAGTTTTACGTGAACCAGTTACACTTTAAAACTGGTTTACATAAGAGTGTGGTCGTAATTAAGATGAAAAGAATAAAACTTACTAGTGCCAAGATCTCCCCACCCTCGATCAATGATTCCTCTCTGTCCTGTATTCTTCAATGCCTTCAATATTATATTTGTAATCTTTTCCGAACCCTTGATCAGAGGCTAATTACCAACCAAATTAACAATTTAAACCAAACTTAATTATATTATATATAAATTACACGAGAAGAGATGTAATTATGATACTTAACAGCCATACGTACCACGCTTCCAAACCCAATATAAATAGGTTTGGCAGTAGCCTTTTGCATCCACTCAATAAAATCTTGAGGTGCTTCATATTTGGACCCCAGATTAAAAAAGCAGGTACCCACAACATCAACCAGGGGACCCCAGTCTACCAATTAAGTATGCACACATTTTTAAAAAAAATAGTATCAGCTAGAATTTGGATATCCCAAAAAAAAAAATTATTAAGACACTAACTTGAGGCTATAGTGGAATTAGGACACTTTTGCGACATTAATGTTTTAGAATTGCTCTATTAGGCTAAAATATCATGTCCAAGACACAAACTTGTGGATTTCGGGCAAACTGCTTATGTGCCCACAAGTTCGTGTCAATTTTGGTCTTATAGAGATACTAAAAAAATGAGTTATTATCAAGAATCGTCCTTTTTAAATTCTCTAATAGTCCTATAACTTCAGGCCGCGTGTCCAAAATTTAGTTTCGTACATTTAAAATTTTCAATCTGGTCATTTTGTTGTCAATTTTTGTCTGGTAAGTTTTTTCTTTTTTCAATTTTGATCTTTTTTGTGCCAATTTTAGTTTTTTTTTTCCTGTCCAATTTTAGTCATGTATGTTTTATTTACTTTTTTCAATTTTTGCCCTTTTTGTGTTAATTTTGATCCAAAAGGACCAAATTGAAAAATAAAAATTGTACGGGACTAAAATTACATACAGAGACAAATCTTGATATTAACATCTAAAAAAATTATTCTACAAATTTTCAGTCCATTTAAAAAAGCTCGTGCAATACACGAGCTAATTGATAGCTAATTGATACGATGGAATACTTACCTGTGGGCTTGGGTAGTACATGGGGACTCCACATATAGGTGGTCGGGAGATGAGAAAAGGAGACATGTCGTGTATTGAAGTATCCAATAGTGGCAAGACCCAATTTATTTTTCCTCATCTCATTAATGGCTCCTCTTATACCCCACCATATCAGTGAATCCACAAGATAATATGATAGCTGAATCAAATATAATTAAATTCACTATGTAATCATTTGAATTATATATAGAAATATTAGAAATTTATTAAGAAATAATACATACCCTAGATCCAGCAGTTTGAGTTAGCTGTGTGAATGGGTGACAAAATGCTTTTGTAGGCCTGTATATATAATATGTTAGAATTATTTTTCTAATTCATTTGTTTTCCTCGGGAAAAAAAGTATTGGCTTGGCTCCATCAATTATCTTCACTATGTCTCCCAAATTTAATCAAACCGAATTATTTATCAATTCAATTTTCATTATTCTCTCTTAATCTCTTTTCTAAATTGGTTATCCAATTTCATATATTATTCTCATTTACATTTTAAAATTAATAATATTTACATGCACTACTTTATTTTTATCTTTCAACTATCAATTATTTAATTAAAATTATCACTCACTCTATTTATAAACAACTTTTTTTATATATATAAATAGACTTCAAAATACCTTATACGGAGTAACTTATCTATTTTATATATACATAAATTAATTAATATTATTAAAATTTATTCCTAAAAATATAGACATAATTAATGAATTTGGATGGAGGGAGTAATAAATTGCATGCAATGTTAACATTAATTTAGGGTTGAAGCTTGTACACACCGTCTAATTAGTTCATTAATTTGGGGCCTTTTCTAGTTAATTAATATATTTTTTTTTTCAAATATATTAGTCTCCAAGTTTTCTCTCCATGTCAAATTAAAGTTGGTTAATTAAAAGAAAGAGAAAAAGGATGAATTAAATTAAACTTAATTACGTCCAAGGTACAGTGAAGACGATGTGCAGGGGAACACCAAGAGCTTCAGCCACATCTTTACATCCTGCATGCATGGTTTAACAATTTCAGATATATGTAAGAATAATGACACACCTTGTAATTGCGCGCTTATTTTATGAGAATATATATATATATATATATACCAAGGGAGAGAGAGAGATAGTAAAATAGGTAAAAGTTATAAGTAATTACCAAAAGCAGGGGGGTTTGCAATAATAGCCTGAGCCGTAAAAGGTTGACCGGTTATCGGGTCGGGTTGAGTGCATGCTGGATATATAGAATCGATAATGGCCTTAAGCTGTTCACCTTGTGTACCAATATCTCCAGGTGCTATCGAAAGTATACTTTTAGCCCTTATGAAACCTATCATTCATCATTATAACATTAAAAGATACTATATATAGG
Organism: Galeopsis tetrahit; assembly: GCA_963675135.1. Classification (NCBI taxonomy): domain Eukaryota; kingdom Viridiplantae; phylum Streptophyta; class Magnoliopsida; order Lamiales; family Lamiaceae; genus Galeopsis; species Galeopsis tetrahit. Next base: position 17,998,496 of record OY776125.1, on the reverse strand, counting down.
AGTACTAACTATACTATACATTTAAAAAAAAAAAAGAAGCTCATATATACTAATTGTATATATAGATGGACAATTTAATTTGAAAACGATATCATTGAATTGAATTGCGTCTCGATCTTACATTCAACTATAATCCGAGGATCGCCACCTAGTGGGTAAAAATCAATCCCAACTGACTTGACAAATTCATGGAATTGTGCATGAGCTGCCAACCGAACACAATGACCATATTCCTGCAACAGTATTAATCAATTAATTCTTCAAATACTATTAATTATTTTCATTTTAAATTTATGTATATGGGTTAGAAAATAGAGAGTAATAGTAGTAGTAATTACGTACTTGAAGTCTGAGGGCCAAAGCCATAAAAGGTTGAACATCTCCTCTTGTTCCAGCTACAACAAGTGCTATCTTTAACTTTTTTCGGTTCATCATCTCATGTATAACACCCTAAAGAACAAAAAAGAGAAGTTCATTTAAATAGCTAGCTAGCTAGCTAGTTAGTTAACACGATTCATAAATTAAGAACAAATTTAAAAAAAAAGAGCTAGCTGTCGTAAATTATATAGTACTATCTTTTTTATTACGGTAGTTGAAGGTGGCATGGATATATCTTAATGGTCTAACAGATTACAAATTACGATCGAGATCTTTTCATAATATTCCTCCGGCCAGCTTGTTGGATTGGAGATACGAACTACTAGACACGAAGTTGAAGCAAAATGTCGTCGGCCAGCCTGTTAATTAATAAATATGTACATATATATTATCGGACAACTTAATTGACACGAACTCAACCTTAGATTACACTAAAACATGTACATATATATTATAATAATATGCATATGCCCTTCTTATTTATACAATGTCAAGTAGCTAGAGGTATCAAAGGCATGTAATTCTATCCTGCGGAAACGTGACAATACATTTAGAAAGATTAATTAATGGGCTAGTCTTGGGTGAGACGGCTCTTATATATAAAAAATGATAATGTTTGAGTAAAAAGTGATAGTGTTTAGGTAAAAAGTGACAATCACTTTTGTTAAAAATATTATCACTTTTTATTTAAACATTATCACTTTTTTTACAAACTAAAATTTGGAAAAAAATATGAGTTATTCTACCCAAATTAAAATTTTGAAATATGAGTTAAAAGGGATCCGTCTCACAGAAAAAGATCCGTGAGACGGTCTCACACAAGTTTTTGCCTTAATTAATATATACTCCATCTGTTCAATTTTATAATTTTCATTTTTTTTGTTTGTCAAATTTTATAATTCTCATTTCTTAAAAGGGAAATATTACTCACACCCACTACTTTATTTTTAGTCTATCTTTCTTCTTAAATTTTCACTTTTTATATAAACAATTAATTTTTCTTAAAATTTGTGTCCAACCCAAATGAGTATTATAAAGTTGGACTGGAGGAGTAAATGACATAAATCTGGCCATGTTCTTTGATCATCACTTGCGGGATCGATGATTAACTGATGGAAGAATTGTATTGAATTTCAATTTGAGAGAAACATGTGGGGGCTAATTAATTACTCCACTTTGATTAGCTAGCTAGGGTCGACGTGGAAACATGATCAAATGTTGATACCTGAGCAGCCGCCGGGAAAAAAGATATGATGGGTATATTTTATGTTGGGTTTTAGTTATATGAGTCATTATTGTATATTGAACTTGGTTATATTTATATGAGTAAAAAGTTCTTTTAAAATGCCATTACCTATGTAAAATCCAAAATAATGTCATTACTTTTAACTTAAACTATTTTATTTACTTTATGATAAAGGTTTACATAATTACCCCTCAAAACTCTACTAATTATTACACTTTTTTAATTAATTAATTTACATGTTCACTTACATGTGAAAGTTATTTCGGGACGGAGGGAGTATATATTAAATCTGAAATTTCCTCTTCTATGAAAAACAATCCCAAACAGTTTGATGATCGAAGGGAGCTTACTTTTATAATATTTCGAGTTTTTTTCTTTGTATTTTCTTGTCACTTGTACGTGTTGAGTGTCTCTTGTTTTCACGTTAAATAAATTTTGCTTATTATAAAAAAAAAATCAAGAAAAATATTTATATATTTATTGGATGTGCTATGGAGACAATTTATAGAAGGAATTAGTCATTTTCCTCCAAAAATTCTGCCCTAGAAGTATTTTTTTTCCTCCAATTTCGATCAGCAACTAACGGATTCCGTTAACTATTTAACGGACAAGACAATTTCTGCAACAAAAAAGACAATTTTTGAATTACAAGATCGATAGTAATTTGACCTCATTTTTACAGGACCAAAAATACAATTTTTTAAAAAGGAAATATTATTCACGCTGCTACTTTATTTCTACTTCTTACATAAATAATCAGTTTTCTTTAAAACTCGTGTCTAACTCAAACAAAAATTATAAAATGGACGAACTGAGTGTATTTTTGTGAAAAACAAGTCTATGTTTGTGGGATGGAAGAAGTTAAAAATTTGGCGAAACATATCAAACTTTGTGATTATTCTCGACCAAACTGGTCGAAGTTTTTGATATTTCCGGCTTTCCTAACCGAACAAAACAACCCGTTCAGGGCCGCCAAAATCAGCCTGTTCTCTTCTAACCAGCCCAAGAAAAGCCCATTCATGTTGGGCCAGGTAGGATGGTTCTTTCTCTCTTCGGTAATCGCACAATTATTCCCAACAACAAACCTATAACAAAAATATTTTAATGAATAACTACTAATTAAAAGAGAAAACACGTGGAAAAGTTGATTATTGCAAACAACCGAATATGATTTCATTATTATTTCATATAGTCTACCCAAATTATGCAGGAGAGTCGCAATTAATTGTATGCACTCAGGTGCATTGTGCAATTGGTGTGATTGTGTGATTCTAATGTGTTTGAGTCAAAAATTTAATTGGAAAATTAAAAAAATATTCAAATAACTTAATTAAGGTTGTGTTTGGATGAGGAGATTTGATTTGAAGAGGTATTTGAAATGAAAGTATTTAAAAATGGATGGATTTCAAATGACATGTTTTAGTGAAGATTTAAAATTCTCTCAATTTTAACTAAAAAGTGTGTGAGCATAAATTTAAGTATTTAAAATTCAAACATAATCCAAACAAATGTAGTGAATTTGAATGGTGAATTTAAAATCCATATATCAAATTACTCCATCTAAATGGAGCATAAAATTCAACTGCATACAAAGAACTTCAATTTAGGATTGAAGACTCAATTTATTTGTTGTTGGACTTCCAGCAAATGATCATAAATTTTGTATATATCTAACCTACCGTTGCCAATTAATTAGCCCTGATCAAGGTAGTGTTGAGATATGGTAAAAAAAAATCTCCACAACTAAAAATATCAAATGTAAGGTTCAATGTCAATTGTATCTTGATTATTTTCATGTAAATATTACTCTCTCCATATATCCACTAAAGAATGTTCGTAAATTTTGGACACATTATTAAAAAAAAAAGAGCTAAATAAAGTTGATAAAATAATCGTTTGCGTAAAAGAAAATAAACATATTTTTTGTGGACAGACAAATAAGGAAATTGAACATACTTTTGGTGACGGAGGAGGAAGTATATTGTTCCCTTTATCAAATAGGAGTGCTTTAATCATCTATACAAGACTAGAAATTTGATTGATAACAAGTGCTCTACCCCGATTAATCGTTAGAAGACACAAATACACATGTTCCTCCACCTCCTTCACTTGTTTCAACAACCCTAATTTACTCTTTGCAAGCTCTTTCACTACTTGGTATGAAGAAACCCTTCTATCCAAACATAATCGAATCATCATCTTGCTATGTTCAATCTCATCTTCGAGCCGATCAACGAGTCGACTCATGGTATCGAAATCCCTGATCAAAATATAGGTTCCTTTTGCCGCCACATCAATTTGCCCTTCTATTTTTCTCAAAAATGCATAATTTAGTAAACCTAAGGTTTTTTTCTTTCTTGACACTTTTTTCCTTTGTGATCTCAATTGTTGCAAAACTGATGAATGTTTCTCGTGACTCCGGGCAAAATCTTGTTTCTTTGTATCGGAGAAGGGGTCGTTGAGACAACGAAGATCATCGAATTCTTGATGACCATCAATATTGGAGTAGTTGAGCAATTTATGAATGAATTTGTAATCAAATTGAACTTGGTTTAGGTTTCGGAGAAGGTGGCTGCAAAATGTTGAAGCATCGGCACTTACATTGAAATAATTAAGGAAAAGGGATTTGAGATTGTATGATGATTTTTTACAAAGGATTGGTGATTCAAAGATTGTGATTATAGTTTCTTGATTAGGGTTTAGGAGAACTTCTGAAATCCGACAATGATATTCTACGAGTGGTTGTGCTTTCGTGAAGAAATCTGAGTAGGATTTTGTCCTAATTGCACAAAGATATTCCTCGTTCACGTTGAGGCTAATTCCGTCATTAGATTTTTCATTTTCTTTCTTATCTGCATACACGCGATCAAATGTTAATTAATGTCATAATTCACAACACCAAAAAAAATTAATGTTAATCATGATGCTAATTATAGATTAAACTATATTAAAATAAGGTACGTACGTGCATGATTAGTTAATGATGATCCGCAATTATAAAATTATATATGGCACTAATTAATTAAGCAAAATGTAATTAAACTTTTAATATAAATACTCTAGAATTTACTAGTTTAGGTGGCGTAAGCTACTTGAATACAGTCTGAATTTCTTGTTACTCTTGTACAACATTTTCTATTACACCTCTTGAATGAACGGTGGTTTAATTAATAATGTAACATTAATTAATATATCTACAAGTCTACAAGATATAGATATATACATGCACGTACAATAGTGCATGTAACATGAAATCATGACAACAGAGTTCAATTTTGATTGGCCCAAAAATCTTGGAACCACAACTCCTCTTAGCATTTTCATATAATTAAAAACCCTAAATCTTGATCTTGAAACTATATCAACATGAGAATAGCAAATTTATTTAACTTAAAAAATTATATTAATGAGGAGAGGTGTATATATAGGCTAAATCAAAGAGTGCACGATGCATATTGATTCTTACACTGTGTGGCTTTCCCATAAATAAATAAATAAATTTGAATTACCTAAATTCTGTTACACTAAATAAAGAGGAGTATCCTCAAAGAAAAAAGAAATAGTATCAACCAAATATTGCAAACCAAGCAATAAATTAACCAATCAATTTGCTGTTTTCCATGATCGCGAGCCTTAATTACTAATAGTATTCATGACACAAATTTCACTATTTCGTATTGTACTTTCAAAACACATCCTAAGTATCAATGCATGTCATATACTATAATATATATGCATGTACGGATAAAATTAAATGTAACGCAAGGAGGATGATAGCGATTGCAAAATAAAAAGAAAATAGAATTGCAAAAGTTGCACCCTAAATTATATAAGAATGCATGTATAATCCAACAAAAAATTCTGAAGTAGATTTTCGAATTGGAATTGACCGTACCTTCCTTGGACATCTTATTTCTGAGTCTCGTCCACATCTTGAAATTCTTTGTCAAAACTCCTATATTTGATCTACTTTTTCTTTTTTTTCTTTTTCTTTTTGGGGGAGATCGATCGAATTATATTCTCTTCGTAATACACCATATTATTATATATATATAAGTGAATTGCAAAGGCAAAGACTTGTAATCAATGGTTAGCATGCAAAGTATTTCTTAAATTGTGCCACGTGAGCAAATCTTTGAAAGCCACGCATGCACCACAAAGACAGTTTAAGGTTTGTACTACACGTTTTGTGATTAAGATAAAACTCTTTTGTTACGTTGCTTGTGTGAGAGATTTCGAAATGCATGGTTTAAGGCAGATATGCTGTAAGAGCCAAGAGGTGCTGCGGTCAAACAACTTTTTAAGTTTATCCGTTTATATGTATAATTATATATATATATACACTACTCAAAAGTGAAACAAATGAATTAAACTAAAAATTGTATCCTTATTATATTATTATTTTTTATTCATAAAAACTTGTATATGTGAAATATTTCTGACCCAGTTGAGGTAAAAAATCATGGATCTTAATTTTCAAAAAATATACATAGAAAAAATAGAAATTTCGCTTTCAGATCTGTGTAGACTGTGTAGTATAATGATAAATAAATATTTTTTCATATAGTAGCATATATCTGTCTTTATTGTAACATAGATCTGGGAGCAAGTTTTTTAATTGCCTATACACGATTTTTTTTGGAAAATATTTGTTTAACTTATTTGTTTTTATATATAGTATAATACACATTTGCATGCTTTTAAAGTAACACATATTTGTTCTTATATTAATACAAATCTGAGAGTTAGTTTTTCTGTTTTTGCCTTTGTACAATTTTTTTGGATGATCCATTTGACTCGGTTTGATCTGCAAATGATAAATGATTCATAATTTTTTTACCATTTCCTTAATACTCCGTATGTGACAAAAACAAAAAAAAATCAAACTTGTCTTAGTTAGCTATATTTTATGTATGAAATTAAATATTTTATTGAAGTCTTTCGTCTATTTTCTTTTGAAAGTATTATTCTTTATTTTCAAAATTAATCATATATATTATCCATATTCAAAATCAATTTTATAATATGATAATTTCATTAAATTAACACATAATATAAAAAAACGATATTGCACTAGGGTTAGCCGGTAAATGATACTGTTAAACTTAGATCTCATTCAAAAAAATTATAAAAATAAAACTTCTGATTCTGAACCATCACAAAAGTCAATGGCCCATTAATATTTGTGTTTGTAGACCATATATCTTTATAGATAGAGGTAATGTAATACTCTATTAGATTGTGATTATACATATATACTGAATTAATTATATTCGAACAAACCTTTTTGTGGATTTCGAAATGCCTATTACTCCTACATCATAGCTGGTCATTAATTACAATAAATATATGCATCAAATCAGCAAATTTGCTTCCACCTAACTATTTTAGTTTCACTATAAACTTCTCATTCATTTTAATGACAAAATTTACTATCTCTTTCTACATTTTTTCATTTATATTTCTATCTAATTTTTCACTTTCTATCTAGCTCTTTCTACATTTTTTTCTTCTTATATCTCTTTATTTTTTTTTCTACGCACTACACATTTTATATTATATTTCTTATTCCCTCCATTTTTCAATAAGTGTTGTTTTCATTAAATTTATTGAAATTAAAAAAGGGCGTGTAATGATAAGTATACTCTTAAACAATAAATGAAGATTTTAATCACATTAATTACTTTCAAAAATTTTAAAATTCTTTAACCAATTTTTTTCAATTATTTCCAAAGTTAGAAATTAGGAGATTTCTTAAATTAAAGGGAAGGCATAATGGAAATAATTGATGTAATTTATTTTAATACATCACTTTTTTTTTTTTTGAACAGTCAAAGTAAATTAGTTTTATAAAAATTTGAGTACAAGGGGTACTCAACCCTTACATAACAAAGAACACAATTACCGGATCAGATATAATTTACTCAACAATACATGAATATGGGTTGTTAAACCAGGCCACTATGGATGCATTTGTATAAGAGAAAGAGACTAAAACAACGCTTATTGAAAAATAGAGAAAGTAATTTTTATGCAAAACGCAAAGGGGAAGCATATGGTGGAACAAAGGTAGTAGTAAAAATTATATATATATATATATATATATATATATATATATATATATATATATATAGTACGGAGGTATTAATTTACGTTATAATTTGTACAATAAATTTGGCGTATGCATGATTGGATTAATTAATTTGTTCTCCGTACTTCCTCTAGCGTATGCATGATTGGATTAATGTAAATTAAGAACATAAGAATGTCACTAATGAAGGTTAGCAAATGGAAAATGGAAGACAGAGAACCGTTCGTATTCAATTTGTTTGACCATTAATTAATTTGTATGCCTACTATATTATTTTTCACATTTTTCACATTGTGAATTATTGCTATGCATGTGTTCTTTAAAAATAATTATTAATATTCATAATAATGGAGTCAACACGTAATAATGATTAAACAAGATGAAACATATAAAATGAATACGTAAAGTGAAATAGAAAAATCGAACTGAAACATAACTTGGTTTGAGACTTTGAGTTTTAGAATTTTAACATATACTAAAAAAAAATAAAAAATGAGTTCATGTAAGAAACCTCTGCCAACAATTATATATTCTTCCAAGCCACTTAATGGTCCAAACCCCGTTGGAAATACGTGTGGGGCTCAATTGATTTTGTAATCATCCTTAAATTCATTCATGCATACATCTTAATTCATAGATTAATTAGCAGTTACCGCTATATATTAATAAATTATAATTGATGCTGGGAATGATCTGCTTAATTAAAAATAAACAAACTCATTACAAGAAAATTGACTTATAATGATAAAAATAATTTAGTTGTTACAGTTTTTCTAACTAAAACTTTTTAATGACAATTTCCGTCATTACAATTTAATTTTCTGGTAATTTACGTTGATTCTTACAAATATTGTATGAGAGACACAGATTTAAGAGAAAACTTTTTTATAATTCAATATATAAACAATGTAACGACGAAGTTGGATAGCTCGAGCGGTTAGAGCACAGACTTTAAATCCTGGTTCGAGTCATGGGGAGGGGAAAAGGGATGGGTATTTATTAATGTAATTCAAAAAAAAAAAAAAAAAACAATGTAACGAACTACGATAATGAAACACATTTAAGTGAAGAAACAGTAATGAGTCTACCATAATTAGCACTCATATAACAATTGAAATTATAATACTAATAAAAATAAACCCCTAATTTTAACATGGAATAGAACTCATGCTCCACTTTATGTATAAGACATCGTAATTGGATTATGACGTTCTTTACATAGTTGGGTTGGAGCCTTCTAAGTTCACCGGTCGTAAATTGAATCTGCTTAATTTATGTATGAAACAATAATGAAAAGTGTCATGTTGATTG